>ML675637.1:10237377-10660338 GCA_007922155.1 Mesoclemmys tuberculata
CTCCCCTGGGAGAAGGGAATGGGGAGCTGGCTGCAGCCTTTGTAAAAATGCTGAAATGATTGCTAATGCAGCAGTGGGAAGAAGAATCTTTTAGCCCTAGGTAATCAGTTCACATCAGACCAGGTTGGTAGTGACTGGCATTATTGCCATTTAAATGGGACGTCAGTGCCTGTTAAGTCGTAGTACTGCACTAGCAACACTGTTACTGGCTACAGAGGTACTTTATGTGGTGACAAGGGGTTAAAAAACTCCTGTCTCGGTTCGTTTGTATTCCTCGCTTCAGATGGGGGAGCCTGGAGAAGAGAGGGCGAAGGAGGGAGGAAGGATTTTTTTATCAGGTCCACTTCCGTTTAATGCCCGGTGACAGTTTTATGGCTTACTGTGGGGTTTTTTTTCTTTTTCTTTTTATCCCTTGCTTGAGACAGTTGGATTTTTCTAAAGGGATCAATTTCTTAAAACATACTTACACATATAGTCATACAACTTACTCAGGTTTGACTGATTGAGGGGTCCACACCATTTCTATTCAACCCGTGATACTGATGGGGTGAATGAATCTGATAACGGAACGCTTATTTAGCGGGAGGGGGGAGGAATAGCAGACGGACAGACTCAGAGGGAATCCTTTGAAGTCACAGGAGCTCTATTGAGCAACGGAGCTACAAAGGCTCATGAGGTAGGGAAGGGGAAAGGGTAGCCTTGTGGCTACAGTCACTCTGCCTGTCCGTTGAGTCACTAGGTTCAGACAGGCCCCCCTTGCTATTCACCCGACCAACTTGTGGACGGATGAGGGCAGCTGAAACCTGTCTTAGTCCAAGACTTGGTCAACGGCTCATAAATCTATCATTCAATGACACACATTCTCTGTTCAATTCAAATTCACTATTTATTGAGGGTTTTCTCTCTATCACAAGTTGTCTCCCCTTATCCTTTTACAATTCCTTAAACTTAAAACTTAACACTTAAAACTTATGATTTAAACAATCATACTAACACAAATACACTAAACAGATACTTAAAGACTTACTTACAACTAAACAATATTTGATTAATACTTACCACACAGATGGATGAACTCAGTTGCAACAAAAACAATAAAAGTTTATGGCCAAATTTCCTTAATCTTTATGTTACGTTCCCGGGTTTTCCTCCAGGTGGAACCTCTATCGCATTCACACCCTGGTTATTGGTTTTCTTCCAGGTGGAACCTCTATCGCATTCACACCCAGGTTACCAGCTCTAATGCCCTATACTTTCTTGAGCAGCGAGCTGGGGAGAGGCAATGATGGTTGATCAGGCCATCTTTGCGGTGCTATTCTGGTGCGCCCCTTGTGATGTGTGGCTCGTCCAATTTGCTTTTCTCCTGACCACCTTATATATCTCTCTACCCCAGCATATTGCTTGCTTAAACCAATTGTGACATTTTGGCTATTGTCCAACCAGCAAGTCCCATGCCTGTGAGGGAACTTTTTGCCCTCCAGTGGCTAGTTACAAGCCTTGGGGTGCCCACTGTTGCTGGACAGATTCTCTGTTTCTTGACTGTCAACAGGCCTTATCCTGTTGACCAGCTTTGACTTCCTGATCACCAAACTTTCGGAAACAGCTTGTTTTTTGTGACATTTGCCACTGTTGCTTGAGCATCCCCTATGTAGGTATGCAATTACTCAAAAATGACCTCGGGGCACATATATATTACCGGCTCTATAGAAGTCTGTTACAACACTTTAGTTACAAACCCTCTTTTTAAAAGGATGTTAGCTCCTGGAAAAATCATAAGAGATTGAAATTCCAAATGTCTATTCATAAGACAAGAATGTTTTTATATTAAAATGACAATTTAAAGAAAAAAATATCAGCTACTGCCCATGGACAACATTTTAACTAGTTTAACTAATGTTTAACTCCGGCTATGTCAATGTACTGATGTCTGGAGCTCCAGTTAAATATTTGCAAACTTGTATATCTAGAGAACCAGAAACTAAAATAAATACATCCATGTTTATTTCAGGTGATTAACAAATTAGTGCATATTAACTTAGACAAATAAAAACGGAATTAATAGGCTTCCTAAGCACAGTGCAGTACAGTTGAAAGATGTTTTTAGCCCATGTAAATGTGAACTGTTCAAATGACCGTCCCCCTGACAGGCGGCTGGAATTATTACAGATGCTACAGGGAGAGAAGGGAAGCAGGAACATGGGAAGAGGAAGGGTGTGGTAGCCAGGAAGTCTATGATGAGTAAAACATCTACATCAAAATATTAAAATAATGATCAGCAAACTGTGTAACTAGTGATTCATCTCCCAAACCTTTCAATAGTCACACTGGGTGACTGATGTGTTTAAGCACTGGGGAGGCAGGCTGGGTACAGAAGAACCCAGCTTCACATAGGCACTGGCAGCAATGTGTAATCTCTTGCCAGCTTTCCACCATTACAGTCTTCTTTTCCTCCCGCAAACCTGTTTCCTGGTCGCTGCCCAGCTAGGTCGTCTCGTCGTAGTCTCCCCCCCCACACGCGTCCATTAACCCTTATTAGCTGTGTGGTTTTGAACAACTATTATTCATAAGTGAGCTGCTTCCATGTAAACTCATCTGAACTGTTAGAGGTAGTTGTTTGGGTTCGCACCACACCCGCCTCTGATACAGCTCCCTAGACTGATATAGGACTGAGTAAAAAAATTAACTAAAGCAGATCTGCACTGTAATCTAAGTCTTATACTTAAGTGTCTTCAAAGATCAACAAACTAACATCTACAGCAACATAACCTACAATGAGGGTGATGAAGTCTCATGCTTTAGAGCATACAGTGGATAGATGAAGGAGCCAGGAAGGAATTCCAACCACCACCATGTGCAGCTCTGTACAAAAGACCTGCTGGAGAGTATCAGGAGGCGTAAAATGGACTAGATTGGCTAATGGTCTGATACAATGTGAATAGGATTTGCCATTCTTCAGGCATGAGCAGTCACACAATCATCAGAATTGCACAAAGTCATCTTTCCTATCACAGCTGATGCTGATGTTTGGGCTTAATGGATGTTTTCAGGTTAACCCGAGCTAGTCTTTACCAGGTGGTTACACCCTCAGTGTTTCCATATGAACGTTATAAACTCTAATAGGAAGTAAATACACACACATCGGTGGCTGGTACTATGGATAACTCTCTTGTGTTACTGACAGCGTAATGCCGGTTCATATTCCAGTGACAAAATAAAATATATATCCCCATTCTCAGACCTACAAAATCTCAGAGCCTACTCCTGGCAAAACTCACTTCAAGAATGTGGTTAGTTTACTGAGCAGGCGGCTTCCCTTTGATTAAGGCACTCTTCCCACTCACATTTATAGGATTACAAAGAACTTCAATAGTCATCTGTAGTGCCACAACCCTGTCACTTCTCCAGTGAACCCCTTAATCTTCCAGATAGACAAAACCGGACATTTGCCAAAACGATTAGGAAGAACATCTCTTCTAAGTATATCAAACTCAAGACAGAACCCCATTCTCCCTCCCCCTCTTTAAGTTAAAAATTTATTTTACCGCAATTCTTGGCCTAGAACTTGGGAAAACGTGAAATCCAGATAAACTTACAGTTTTGCTGATCTGTTAATCCTACTCTCGTCCCTGCTTTAAGGCTTAAAAGACTGATCTAGATAGCAATTTTTACCCCAATACAATCTGCAACAGAGGGAATGCAGAATCTGAAAGAAATCAGGATTAATGCAGAGTTAGCATTAAACAGTATCCTATGGGAACTGGTATAAAAAACAATTTAGTAGTGATTTCTTCAAACACTTATGGCAGTGGAAGTTACTCCTTCCACCCACCCACCCACCCACAAACATTTCATTAGATTTCTAGATCATTTCTGGCAAGTCATTTCACCATATAATATTTACCTCCTGATAAAACACTTATATAAAATTCTTTTCATTCACAGATCTCAAACATCTGGTTATTATTAGGGGCTGACTGCTAGTAAAATTAAGAAAAATTGAAGCAAACGTACAAAACCCAGAATTTTTAGAACAGCTGAGGTATCAACTTTGCAATCCTAGAGCACAGGTTTTATAATGAAAGCTGAAAAATCTTTAAAGACTAAAGAGGGATATAATCAAAACAAAATATGTCCAGAAAATAGACTTTTGTATAAACCCTGAGACCAAAGATGTTCCCATGATTTCTTGGGGAAAATTCTATGGGAAAAAGTTTTAAAGTAAACACTACCTGCAACATTTGCAACCTAGATATCACAATACAAAGTAAAACTAATGATGTTTTTCATTAGCCAGTCAGAGAAAGGCACATAAGATGACATGAAAAGGACAGATTTTTAAATTTTTCCTTTTTTATAATGAAGAATTTTTAGTAATGTAGTGAGGGTTTTTTTGTTTGTTTGTTTTTTAAAGCACACACAATAAAATTTGACAGTAACCTTTTCAATCCAGTGGACCAATAGCACTGCTGTGTGTTTCACAGTAAAAATCACTATATTACACGCAAACACAGACACCACAAGCACATTAGGAACACTTTTCTTTGACAACCTGGTATCTGATCTTTCTCCATGGCGATGAAAGTTCTCCTCTGCAGCAATCTCCAAATGCATACTCTGACTTCACAAATGTGACACCTACAGTCCAGGTTCTCCACAGGGGTCTCAATCGCTATAAAAGGCGAGCAAAATCTGACTATTTCACTGTTTTATATCCAAAAATGTCCATGCTTTTAAACACTTGATTACTTAAGTGAGAGCTACATAGATACCCCCATAGTAGCATTTGTGAATATCAACTACAAAGAAATGAGTCTACATTCAGACATGTAAATTATACACTCATCTCAGCTATGTTTACGAGCAAGGGTGCTGATCAGCCTTCTCTTCGCTAATTCCCCTGCGGCAGAGTGTGCGCACGCAGGAAAGACCAAATCATAGGACAACAATCTTTAGTGGCCTGAGATGCAAGGGAATGACTGACATTTTCCCCTGTTTATTTTTAAAATTCAGATTTCCAACAGGGAGAAGAACCATAACAGTAATAACAATACGGCACTTTAACGAGCTAACGTTTACAAGCTGACATCGCACATCACTCCCCTTCAGCACACTACAGAGTGACCGGTTATTCCAGCAGTGACACAAAGGGCGGCGCCTTCAATGAGAATTCAGTCTGAAAGCCAAGGTCAAGTTCCACTGCACTTGTCACTGCTTTGCTTTTTTCACTATGGTGCCAACAGCAGAGATAACTGTGGTTTTGGAGCCACTTGCGCTGGTGGTTACTGTGACAACCGCGGGCAGTGTTGCAGTGGTGGTGAGGATGGTCGGCTGAGCTATTGTTGTTACCGGGATGGCCGAGTCCCACTTACTCTTTCTCTTTTGAGCATCTGAGCATTTGATTTGAGAAAAAACAAACAAGAAACTGGTGTTAACATTAACAGTCATTGATCTTTTCACAATCCCCCTCCGTAGCGACCCTCAAAGCGGCATTGCCTGGGTAGACAGCATTTCCTCACCCTTATCTGAGGGAAGTGTCACTTGGTCAGCAAGTGTTGAATAAAAACCTACTGGAACTCTGACCCTCAAAAGGCAAAACTGAAGAATCTAACCATTTATGCCCTTGAAAAGGGTCATGAGATTCATTCTCTCCCCCAACATGAAAGTAGGTTTGGTTTTGACAGAAAACATGGATCTCCACATTCCATTAGCATGAGGGTATGAGGCAGAGCATTATCTGCGGAGAGATCTTATCAGACGTCAAATTGTTAATAGCCATTATCCAAATTACAGTATCAAGTTGTTCCATCTCTCCTCCCAACCTCCTTGGGGCTCTGGGGAAAGATCTGTCCAGGAGGCTCTCCCACCAGCATATAGCAACAAATTCCATTAATCACAGTACAAAGAACTCCTTCCCTTCCCGAAGCTACTGCCGAGCCTTCCTACCAGGAAAACCGACCAGCCTTCCCCAGTCCCAGGTAACTAATACTGATAGCACTGGGAATACCAATCCCTGGCAATCTGCTTTTTTTGTGTCAAGGGGATGAAGAAGAATGGGAACTTCTAGGGTTTCTGGGTAGCACGAGTGGCAGTTTCCACAATTACAATGCAATCTAAGTTTGAGGTCATCACGTATTTACCTCCAACAGCAGTGCTGACTGTTGTGGTTGTGGTGGATGAAGCATTTGTTGTTGTGCCCTTCTTAGTGCCAGTCACGAACTCAATCTAGAAGGAAAGAAGGGGGAAAAAAGGGCAGATGTTAATATCTGTGTCTTCTTTCCCCACTATAAAGGTATTCTTTAGATCCAGAATGTAGCAAGGTATAAAAGAGACAAGGTAGGTGAGGTAATATTTTTTTATTGGACCGACTTCTATAATAAAAAGATATTACCTTACCTTATCTCTCTCATATCCTGGGACCAAGACTGCTACATCACCTGCTGCTAAAACACCTCAGCAAGCAAGGTATAAAAACGTTTATCGGGCTATTCCAGTTACATTATGATGGGGAGAGAAAGACACATGGTCCTCACTCCAAGTACTCCAAATCATATCACAGTTATAACCATTATAAATTTAAATGGAAAAAGATCCTTAACTCAGTGCTAAGACGTGTAAACACGAAGGTTCTCCACATGCAAAACAGATAAAAAGTTTGGTACCATCCTTAATGGACAGATCAGGACAAGGCCCTGGTCTGTACACTCATTTCTTCAAGGAGAAACTAAGACAGGAAAATGAAAGCTGTTCTAGAATGCAAGCCCTCACATGCATGGTTTACAGAGACTGCTCCACAGAAGAAAACCTAGCAACAAGAGTCACAAGAGTCTGCAATCACATATCTGTGATGAGTCTACAGATATGGGAGATGGGGGGATAGTCACAGGTAACTATGTTAATGTGCACAAAGCAAGACAAGAAGCAAACAGACATGGCTATAAAGGCTTGCTATAAACATGTACTGGTTGCTAAAAAAGCATTCTACATATCTGAAGCGAGATCTCATTAATTAACTCTTGGGATATGATTTCCTAATACCAACCAGTAATCGAAGTGCCTCACCATTTGATGGGGGTGTGGGTGATGTGAAACCTTTCAGAGCTATAAGAATGTAAAAGTGTTTTAAATGCACTGACTCAATTTCCTAATAAGCCAAGACATTTTCAGGTACCGAGGGGGTTGAGATGGCTCTGGATAGTGTTAAAGTAGTAATGAGAGAGAATAGGAACTAGACCTGAGCTCAGTGTGATTTTCTGGGGAAATTAAGCTACACGAGGCTGCATGACTGGGGCACAGTGTGAAAAGACTAAGGAGATACTTATTTACAGAGTACTGTTTTCCTTGTATTTGGAATACTTGGTGCAGTTTTGCATGCTCTGATTCAAGAACATTTACAAAACTGGATGGGACTCAAGGAGTAAAAGCACTGAAAAGCCTGGAGAGAAACTGACCTCCAAGGAAAGGCCAAAAATTAAATCGGTACAGTTTGGTGAAGAAATGAATACGGGGAAGAGGCCAGAACTTTCTCAAACTATCTATTATAATGGTCAATACAAGAAGTAGTTCATGGAGGAATGTGAAGCAGTGGAATTCCAGTAAAGGTTGAATGAAGACTGAAGATTAATAAAAAAATTATGGAATTTAGAGACCAATTACCTTTGTGCGTTCCTTTTTGGCCTTTTCTAGTTTGTCCATTTCAATCTTCTGTGCTTTGGCTAAAAAGGGTTGATACAAGAAGTTAAAAAACGCAGGAGATTCAGCAAAAGCAGTGGAGATGAAGAATTACAACATCCCTCCCCCAGTGGACAAGGTACCACATACAGAAAACTACTGAATCAGCTACAAAATCTCTTTTCACTTTCTATCAAGGCAACATTCCACGAATAATGTCTTCAGCCGCTTCAGTCTAGCCAAACTGGACTAGTGCCTTACCAGAACGTGGCAGGCATGGTCTGACTTTTCATTCATTCAAAAGGGTGTTCAATTAAAAAACCGTTGCTAAAGCTCCAGCATGATTCAGTAGCACAGAAGGGGTAAAAGCTATCAGTGTGATCAGAAAGAACTTAAAGAAAAATATCCTTAAGATTACCTAGTGCCTCATAGTAGGAGTCCTCAGACCACCCATGAGGGTCAAACATGTCCTGAGAGAGAAAAAAAGTTTATTATTTCAGTACCTGTTTGAAAAACAAGACATGCAAAACACTTCAACATTTCACTCAGCATCAAACATGTACTTCTATTAAAATACTAAAAGGAAGAGTGGGAAATATTCACTACAGCTCTCCTCTCCCATATCCCAGTCAGACATAAAAGGTTCATAAGCAGGAGAGTTGTAGCTGTATTAGTCTCAGGTTATTAGAGAGACAAGGTAGGTGAGGTAACATCTTTTACTGGCCCAACAGCAAGATCTATGAATCTCTTATGGGTAGGGCAAGTCATGTGGTGCTCTTCTAAAGACCACTATATTTCAGATGTGAACAATCAGACGTCTTTCAAGATGTTGAGGCTGAAGGGGCTAACATGAATGGACACCCAACTCCAAGATGCCTAACTTTCTTTGAATCCTTTTATGATTCTAACCCAAATATTTCTCACTGGAAGTTGACACTAGTTTCCCAAACTTGTGCCTCCTGAAAGACTGACAGGTCAAAGTCAAATTTTACCTATATCACTACAAATCCCCAAATTAGCTGTCCCTAGCCACAGAATCAAAGTCCATATGGCAAAGCTACAGCTACTGGGGTACACTGTTACACAGAGCACATTTTACTTCAACGCAACTGGAGATCAAACTGCAGATAGGTCTTCATGCAGTAGGGCTGATGACTGGAATAGTCAGCTAGAAATCTAAGTGACCTGGCTGAGAAAGAGGCCAGAACCGATGAGAGCTTTATGTATCCACCCCATCTCCCAGGAAATCTTTCATTCTTCTTACCTTGGGATAATTTGTACCAAGTTCGTCGATTGCACAAAACTGGATCAGCTTTTCGTAGATGCTGAGACAGAACAACCACCATTAGTTTATTTCTAGCTTTCCCCCTCCCTTTTCCAAGTTTAAGCTCATCAGGTTTGCTGGTACAGAGTGGCTGGTGCTTCTTTTCCATGGGCCAGCTGCAGAATCAGGGGGCAAAAACAATACTCTGAAGACCCATGAACAGTGCCAGGTACGTAAAACGTATCATAAACCCTGGTTACTCCTCACCACAGCTAAAGGTTTATCTCCCAACTCAGAAAACATCCCTTCCACAGAATCATACCTAAAGCTCCACATGCTTGGTTTTAAAATTTGACCCTCACATTGTTTCAGTTGTGTTTACATGGATCTCCAAAGATCTCGTACTGACTCATTTCTGAGATGTTTTTCTAGATTCTCTTGCTGATTTCATAAGCAGTAACAGCATCTATTGCTCAACATCCCCAATTTCTGATACAACTCCGATAGCAGGGAGAACAAGTCTTGGGATTAGCTTTCATGTGGTGGTGTAGCCACAAAGGAAAACTCACCTGGGATTACGGAATTCCTTCTTCCTCTGAATGATATAGTTCATGTCCATACCCTCTTTTATCTTCCTATCGTACAACTTTTGAATCTTATCCTAGGTAAAAAGGAAACAGTGTAAGAGCCAACACCACATAGTAACACACAGGTAGGAGATATTCAGTATGCACAAACATTGTCGTCTTATTTCTGTATAATTAAACCCTAAATGGTCTTCCCGCACCTTAGAACAGTAATTTTTCAGAGGCAGGAAGGGCGAAGCAGGCACACTGCAGTGACATTGTCTCTTCTCAGACTCAAAAGTAAAGACTGGTCTCCCCTCTATGCATAATCCACTATACAGGGTGAGCTACTGAGCTCTTAAATGAGCCATGGTGCCTCCCTGCTTTGAGAGTTCGCTTAAGTCTCCTTGCAGCATCAATGATGGTGGAAAGAAGAGTAAAACAAAACAAAGCAAAGCAAAACCCCACCCTGCTTGTTTCAGCTCCCAAAAGGAAAGATGAATTAATTCCATGAAGAGGTTTGTCTCAGGCAGTTTATGTTATGTTCAACATGCCAGCATCAAACTTGGAAAGAGGGGCAATTGAGAGAAGACTCTCTCTTTTAGAAGGTGGGGGAAAATGTTCTCCAAAGGACCCCGCTCCCATCCCCTGCAGTCTCTACACTTTCAGTTGGAGTTAAAAAAAAAAAAAACAAAAAAAAACACGCAAAATTGAAGTTCTTGTCACCACCATATAAAATGGGGGCAGGGGGAGAAGCAAAGAGGTCACATGTTATCAAGACTGTCCACCCAGATAAGTACAAAACTTGATGAAGAGCTTTTAAAAGCAGCCAGGGGCTTGATGAGGGCAAGCATTAGTGAGGCAATTAATGGATTAAGTATCATCCCTCAACAGCAGCTTATCCCCTTGACAGATCTTGAATGGTTCCTTATGATTATGTCCAGTCCTGAAACTGGCTCAAGGAACTTCCACCTCCTTTGCTAACAGTAAAGCATTTAAGCATCTGTCCGGCCTGGAAAAGTGACAGCAGAACAGACTAGACTGGGGTGAGAGGGAGACAGCTGAAAAGTGAAAAGAGCCCTCCCATTGTACATTTCCTTAAAGTCTTTCCTCTTAGCCAGGACTGATAAGCCTGTTAAATCAGACTTGGTTTAGATGAACAATGAGATTCAGAATCCACACAAATTTTCCCCACTAAGTTACTGAGAAGATTGGTGAAATCCAATCAAACTAATTTGCGAATAAGCAACCAGCCTCAATGCTCCTTTCCTCAGACCCTAAATTACAGATCACATGAAGGTACCCAGGGGTTAAAGGCGGAGGCAGTAAAATACGGATTTATGCCAACAGCTCAAACAAAAATTTTGCTTAATTTTAGCAACAGAAAGTGAAATTCCAAAGACTTTAATAGAAAAATTAAGATCTTGTGGCTGAAGCTCAAAATTTGGAGGCAGAAGATACAGATTCTTATTCCCAGCTCTGCCACTGACCTTGGGCAAATCACTTAACCACTCAGGTCTCAGTTTCCCTTTGTGTAAAATGTGGATAATACGTCCCCAATTCAAGGAGATCAATTCCAGTCTGCATTTCTCTGATTCTGTGTGTAACAAATTTTACTAGTTTGCACAAAGTAGCAAAATCCTTGGATGGAAAGTCAAGTATCAGATATGAAATTGCTATTTCCTCAGTGAAAATTAACCTTTTAAGCTAAGTTTCCAACAGGCCTTCACAAATGAACTCAAAATGTGTGCACACAGTGTAGTTTCACAATTACCCTATAACATGTTCAAAGGATGCTCCACAAGTTTTGAGCAAACAGTTGCAACAGTCACTGAAAATTCTGACAGCACCATCAAAAATGAGTCTGGAACTTCCACAAGGCAAAGAACTAGTGTGTCACCCTGAAAGTAGGAAAGAAACTCCACTTTGCATAGAGCTTTTGAAAATACAGCATGTTAGAGGAATAACCTGACTAAAGAAATGTAGACACACCAATGGAATAAACCCCTAGGACAGTTTATTTCTGAATCTCCAAAGCGTGTCAAACACCCCTACAGAAATGCAGTGTTTTAGTTGTGCAATTTGCAAAAGGTGGTTTCCTCTGCTTGCAAAAGTGGAGGCAGTTTCCATTCTTTAAGGTGGTTTGAAGTAAACATATTCCACACAAGGTAGAGACTGCAGGGAAAGGAAATGGAACTGCTTAATTCACCAGATCTTTGCACCAGTTTACTGCATTCCTCATACCCTATGCACTCTTACTCATCAGTGATGTCACACCTTTAAAATCTCTTGCAGAACAAAACAGAACTAATGGGTGCGTCAGGGTACACCGCACAAAGAGGACACATTCTGTGTTGTGATTCAAAATGACTGACTAACCATTACAGGTTTGTAACTTGCCTTTTGGACCCTTCCCCACAACAGGTCTTCACCACTGTGTCATAGAATCATAGAATATTAGAGTTGGAAGGGACCTCGGGAAGTCAACTAGTCTAACCCCCACAGGACTAACCTCAGCTAAAAAAATCCCAGGCAAGGCTTTGTCAAGCCGCAGCTTAAAAACCTCTAAAGATGGAGATTCCACCACCTCCCTAGGTAACCCATTCCAGTGCTTCACCATCCACCTAGTGAAAAACTTCTTCCTAATATCCAACCTAATCCTCCCACACCGCAACTTGAGACCATTGCTCCTTGTTCTGTCATCTACCACCATTGAGAAAAGCCTAGCTCCGTCCTCCCTGGAACCCCTCCTTCAGGTAGTTAAAGGCCGCTATCAAATCCTTCCTCGTTCTTCTCTTCTTCAGACTAAACAAACCTAGTTCCCTTGGCCTCTCCTCATAAGTCTTGTGCTTCAGCCCCTACTCATTTTTGTTGCCCTCCGCTAGACTATCTCCAACTTCTCCACATCCTAACCAACTAAAATTGTCCACCCCAAATAAGCCTACTAGCAGATGGCAGGAAACGGTAGCCTTCATTTACCTTCCCCCAATCTATGGCATACAAGAATGAGGACCACTATTATGTAACATTTGAGATATTCTTCCACTTGTTCCAGGAAATAAGTTCTGATACACAAAGGGGCTGCTACACATTTCTATGGACAGCACTCCTAGAAACACACAAGTAGCAGCTTGGAAGGATCAGATTAATCAGTAAATGTTGATAAACAGATTGCACCCTACATACACAATTCAAAATCTACCGATAGGCAAAGAAAGAAAAATGCCACTTGGGAACTTTATAGTTTGATTGAAGGCTATATACTTTGTATATTTTCATGTGACGTTGGCAAAGTTATAAGGCTTTAACTTTTTGTATCTTAATGTCGACTGCGATTAAATAATTACTGTCTGCCCCCCCGCATAATTTCCCGCAACTGTGAAACTTTAAATAGATAAAAATAGAATGCTTAAAAATAAATATTGATATTAGTCAAAATTATATTTAAAAAAAAAAATCAAATTCTGCTATGCCTACGTATGTGCCAAACACACGATCAGCAGCTAATTCTATCCCTTTAGCTTTGGAGTTAAGTTGATGACCGTACCTCCCCTACTAATATGATGAAAGACTGCATTAGCATCAGATGCAAACAAATCACTTTACATCATGGGGAAGCATTAGGAGCAATTATACAATTGTATGCATTCTCCTATCTCCACCTAAATCCAGCTCAACATCTGCCTCAGAAAGGAAGACAAGGTGAGTGAGGAAATCTCTTTTATTGGACCAATTTCTGTTGGTGTGAGAGACATGCTTTCGAGCCACACAGAGCTCTTTTTCAGGTCTGGGAAAGGTACTCCCAATGTCACAGCAAAATGCAAAAGGGTCCCAGAGTTGAGCCCAAATGTCCACACTGCGATTAAACAGCCCGATAGCCTGCCCATGAGCCTGATTCAGCTGAGAGTTAAACACTTTCAAGAGTTAAAGAGCCTGTGGAAGCATGTGACACAGTTAGATGGGACAACCCCAGAAGTGTGGAACCCCAGCAATAATGGCAGTTTTTTTTATTTAGAAGAACTCACCACTTCTGAATTTCAGCTCAGCACTGGACTACAGTGTTTGTTCCCATCCTACCCATTTAGCTCTGGAAGCAGGCAAGAGTTACTTACACAAGCTTTTTGTTTCCATGGTACAATTCTCCATATAGTTAGAAATGGGGAGGAGGGTTTGTCAATTTGGTTTCTAAATGCATCTAAGGTGATAAATGCAGTTCCTTCCTATTCAATGAATGTGTCATTTTGCTCAGTGCTGTGTGAACGATCTTGCTGTAGTGCTCACATTGAAGTGTGGTAAGCATGTGGTAAGAGGGAGGCGGAGGGAGAGGGGGGGAGAGGGGGAACCTTTACATGCATTTGATTTGTAGGAGATTGAGTAAAAATAATTTAAAAAAAAAACTCTCTCTCAAAATTATTCTGATTCTGTGGGCATGTTTTTCTGCATTTTATCAGCTCTTAGGATGTTTGGTCAACTGGTTAACTGAAATTTCAGACAGAAATCCTCAGAGATGAGAAACTGGAAGGGGGTCTGTACTTACCTGTAAG
Source organism: Mesoclemmys tuberculata (assembly GCA_007922155.1). NCBI lineage: Eukaryota > Metazoa > Chordata > Testudines > Chelidae > Mesoclemmys > Mesoclemmys tuberculata. Next base: position 10,251,420 of record ML675637.1, read on the forward strand.
TGGTTGGAACATCTGCCTGGAGGTTCTGGAGGGATTTTGATCTCATCAGGAGACATGTTTCTTACTCGCTCTGAGAAAGAGGCTGCAACAAAAGATCAGGACATGAGATCTGGCACCACTGCAAGCAGTTTTAAGCTGACACAAGTCATGAACACTCGTTTTACACCCTCATTTTGAGGATTCAGGATTGGCAAATTGGGGTGGGGGTGAGGGAGGGGGAGGATGCTGCAAATCAGCATCCAAAGTAATTTGTTCAATGTTGTTCAAGGGGTTCAGTACTTAGGAGTTTTGCAAAATGGAGGCTAAAGAGCATTGCCAGTGAAGCGTGCAGGAAGTTTGTGCAGCACTTGCATTCACTTTACGCTATATCTGGCTACGGCCAGGGCTTAATCCTTCACTTTCATGAACAAAGGAATTTATTTAGTTGCGTTGCGAAAAGCAAGTGATTTTCCAATTTTATCTACCACCCCCTCTGCTCCAAAGCAGCTACCAGTTTGCTTTTTAGGGGTGTGGGAAGTGGATGGGGGGGGGGAAGTCAGACTCAAATGGCTCTGGCAAGTACAGGAACAAAAGCTGTGCAAGAGGCATTATTTTATCCCAGCACTGCGTACCACTCTATTCACTGTGCACACAATGTGTTTTCACCTCCACTCCGAACTGCGCACACCAATTACCAAGCAGTCTTGCTCTGAAAGATTCAGACAATGTGCAGTCTGTAGCCAGTCTTCCCCCTGCCCTTCATCATATAATCCCATGAAAGTGCCATTCTATGCAAGTGAAGAACCAAAAGAAGGGAAAAACCTAAACTAGCCCAGATCACGGTCTTTCATTTTTGGAAGTGATCAAATTTAGACCCTGCTTATTTCAGGACAGCATCTTTACATCATAAATGAAGCAGTCTGAAAATAGGCACACAACAGTTGCCAGAAGTTAGCACTCAGAGCTTCAATCCTCAACTTCAAGTTAAAGCATCTCTTAAGAAAACATTGATTTCTCCTTCAGGGGTCAGACTATTACTAAAAAGAGCAAAAAACATCCACTGAGACGGACGCCAACAGCATAGGTGTGACACGTTGTTCCACAACTAATTTAAATGCTGGTGACCACCACTGTGGTATCTGTGTACACTGTGGTATTCCCTGTAAAACAGAATACCAAGTTCCCATGTGGTCTGCAGCTCTACCTCTCAGCTAGGAAACCAGGATTTAATCAGTTGGGAATGCCTGGGCAAAGAGGCTCTCATAGCAGATTCTGAAAGTGGCCAGGTTTGCTTTTAATCATGTTTGCACAGGGAACAGATTCCAAAGTCATGGACTTGCTAATGAAAACACTTTCCGCCGGCACCCAAAAGCCACGTCACTCGAGACATTCACATTTGTGATTCCACAGCTACAAGAAAGAGTTGATTAAACTGCAGCTCCAGAACATCCAAGTTAAACCTTTGTTGATTAAAGCCCAGACGGGCCCCCAAAGGACAGAATACAGAATCTGCATCAGAAGACAAGATGGCACGGTAATATAACTAAGGCTGTAGATAAATTTCAATGTTAAGGTTTTTTGTTTTAAATAAGAATGTAAAACAACAAGGACAGCACAGGATGCAGATCTGGCAGGCGACCACTCATTCTGCTTAATCAGGATGTTCTTGAGAGTTAAATTCTTCAGCAATTGCTAGTAAACAAAGAAGTGTCCTCTGGCATTTACAAAAAGCACGCACGCCTCTATGGAGAAGGGAAAGCTTGCCAAAGTCCTTACAGAAAGGCAGTCACTCTGGGGCTCCCGGACAACAAGGCCGCATTTGTTATAGATTATAGCTGCTGGCGGGATGGGGGATGTTGCTAATTTAATTAGTATTTCAGAAATACAGGAAGATATGAGTGAGTGCACAGAAATGTTAAAGTGACAAAAAGGAGACGACATATTCCAGAAAAGGTGAAACAGATTATTGGGTTCACACTGCATTCCAAGTATTGGCTGAAAGATTACAAGAGCAAGAAGGCTACCCAACCCAATCCAGATTTACATAGTGTAAAGGAGCCAAATTAAATCCAGGCATAGCTCTTCCAAATTCAAGATCCATGGCTCTTTCACAGCTTCTCCGCAGGTGGTTAGAGGATCCATAAATGAAATAAAAGGATATATGGAAGGGCAAAATAGTACTTTCATGGAAGGGAAATTCCTGACTAAAGTCAGCCAGGATTTGAGGGCAGGAACCTATACCCTAACCCAACGCATCATTCAAATTAGCTTATAAAAGGAGATGGGGGCAGTAAATAGTCAAGAAAGCTTTTCTGGAATGGGATAAGAGGGAAAAGAACTCGTTGGGTTCATGTTGGGAAAAGAAGGGATCAACTGACCCATGCTATTTCAGTCTTTTCCTTCCTTCTTTGCTTGTCTATGTTGGAGACATATGGGAGTGCTCAGTTATTGGCACTACCCAGATGTGCAACTCAACCTCCCTTCCTGTACAGCGTGCACACCTCACTGTAAAGTTGTGTCTTTACTGAACAGTGAACCCAGACTCTTACCTGGGTTTTAGCCCAACCCCCCAACTATCCAGACAGAAAACCTCTAACTGGGTTTGGAGGTGCTTTAAAGCCATGCTCCCCTACCCAGCTGGGGTCTGGGTGAGATCCCAGGCTTCGCTTTAATTTAACTGGAATCTGCAGTTTGTACTTTTCACTCTGCAGGGAGGACAGGTAAAAAAATCCACAAACAATTGCCAATAGCCCTACAATTTCCTTCCCACAATCCCTCCCCGGATGTGGCAAATTCTTATGCAATTAACACAAATGACTTGGAATGAATCCTAGAGCACCCCAGCACAAAGAACCACGGGATATGCCACCAGACACATAGGTAAGGGCAGAAACAATAACGACAGGGTAATTTAGATAGGACTTTGCAGTGGTGATGCTCACACCTGGGCTAGGCTAACTCTGATGCGCAGATCTGGGAGATAGTCACCTGGGTTTAGAGCCAAGTGAATAATTTCCACCAAACTGAAAAACCAGTTAAGTGCCTGACCTTCTGGCATGAAAGGAATAGTGTATCCAGAGGAAAGAAGAGTCTTTGGAGGAAGGAGTGTCATGGCATTTTTTTCAAAAGCTGTGCCTTACTAGGAATGAAGTAGAAGAGGTTTTAGTTATTTATCCTAGTCTACATTCAGTGCTAGGTACAGCAAAGAGGAGCCTATAGTTATACTTGTGAGGTACTATAACCTTCTCTCGATCTCTCTATCAGTACATACCAAAATAAGATTCCAGAGCCCTCTTTTCCATTAAATGTTTTCCTACTTGGTACATGGATTGTAATTCAGGAGGATCCTGGAAATTCCTACACACTGAGAAATCAGCCACACCTGCTGATTTAACAAGTCTTATTTGTTCATGACTTGGAGTGCCTTTATGTAAATAATGCAGACAGCTTTTCAGTGGCAAGGTAAGAACTATGCTCTCTACATCTCTTTCCACGTATACTGGTGTGAACGTACCAGAAAGTGATGCCATGGTGTGTGCTGAGAGGACATTGCCCTGTGCGTCCTGTTATTTCTACCAAGATCAAAGCTTAACCTTTTATGCAAGTAAGAGGTAGGGACATTGGCTGCAGCTTCTGCAATCTGCTTGCTCCCAGTCTAAAGGATTTCAGGAAGTCACTGCTGGCATGAGTCACCATTTCAGGCACACCCAAGATCTGGCTTAATACGTAACTATTCATACCTGGCAGCTATAGATCTGATTAGGATGAGAAAACTTGCAACGAACAGGTCATAAAACAGACTTGCATGAATCAGCTGGTGGTTTAACTATATTTGGGAGCGTGTCCCAAGGATACTGCTAGATCAGCAAATCAAGGCATCCTCTCCTCCTACATGTGCAAAGATGGCCAATTTACTAGGTCTGTGGATTTCTCTCTACCAACTAACAATGTCGTTTAAGATTTCAACTGCATTTAATTAACCTGTGCAATTTAATAGCTACTCATTGTTTTTTGGGCAGCCACTGCATTCATTCCAGGAAGCGTGAAAGAAGTCCAGCATGCATTCATGCCTGCATTTTGGGTAAGAAGCAACATTAAACCATTAGGATGTGCTTGGGAAAGGTTCAGAGCACCAGTCATCAATGAATATTTGCTTGCCAGGGTTCTTGACCAGACAGAGCATCAAATCAAAGCCTGCTATCTTTAATCCGCTTCAGCTCCAGATGGGTAGTTTTTCAGGTCAACACACCAGGCAACACAAACTGTACAACAAAAAAAGTGGGGGAGGGTAGAAAAGGTGACAAAAATGTAGATGCCAAAGAGAAAACAGTATAGCAGTGAGTTCCTTCTAGCAATCTAGCTCAAATAAATGGCCATTCACAGTTTAAAGACTATGTGTAGGGGAGGTGGTGGGGAAAGAAGAGTTGGAAACCGGCAGGAGTTTACTTCTTCTATACAAATTGTTTAGTTAGTTTTCTATTCTGGAGTGAAAATGAAAGAGACAGGAGAGCATTTGATAAGCAGGCTGCATACGTACAAAGTGAAAGACTTCCAGACAATCCACATACTGGAGTTCTACAAAACACAAGGGAAGTTATCAAAGCATTGCCTTTTAGTCACAGTGAGGCTATGTCTACACTGACGGCAGCAAATTCGCCACTGCCAGATCAATTTATCTGGATCAACTGAACAGAAGTGGAGACCTGCTCAATCGACCCGGAAATCGATGATACTAATCCACCTCTGCCAGGTGGGTAAGGCTGCATTGACGGGAGGGCATTTCCCGTCAGCACAGCGAACTGAAGACATCACGGCAAGTTGAAGTTAGAAAGTCGACGGTTGACGGCCACCAAATTTGGTGGCAAGTGTAGACACAGTCTTAGTGTGGCATGACTGCTCAAGAAGTGGATTGGGAATGAACAAATACATCAAGACATCTTCATGTGCTGCACCTTAAGCAGCCATGCAATATGGATAATGTGGCACCAGCCCATAGTACCTCTATGTGTAAGAAGGCCAAAGATTTGTGAAGCAATGGCAGATGGAGTAGTGTTATGAAACAGATCTGCTTTCCAATATATGACTGGAAGTGTGGGTTTCCACAACTCCCTGGCAGTGAAGAGCAAAATCACAGGGAAGAATCTGAGGCATTAACATGCCACTGAGTCATCCATTTTTGAAAGGCCACTGTTAATTAATGGCTCTTTGTGGGCTGGGGAATGCAGAGCAAGACTAGCATGTTTTACCCATATTTTCTGATATTTATATATTTTAACTTTGTTAAAATATCCAGAGCACTAGACACTTCCTTTTGTATAGACTGAAATAAAATTCTCTCCTTACGCAACAGAAGAATTGGTATGTTGCCGCTCATGGCTGATGCAACAGTATGTATTTCAGAAGGGCTAGAGGAAGCAACAGCAAATGGAGATGCAGCCATCAGCATTACAACTTCTCCCACTTTTCATGCAGCTAGCAGTTCCTTTGCCTGGCAAAGTGCTCTAAGAAAAATCCCTTCAGAAGACAAAGTTTCACACATGGATGTATGCTGTACTCCCCCGTGCTCCTTCCCTTTAATGTTTGGCAGTTATAATTGCTAGAAAAAAACTTGGTATTTCAAACTTCAGGGGGAAGATGATATTGAATAGATATCTACAGAAAGAAAGTTGTGCAGCTTTCTGCTCAGAGGGAGGTTACGGAACAGCTTCTATGGAAGATTTTCAACATTCTAGTTGGTACTGTAGCTAGACTTTAGACTCTCCTTTTGAGCTGAAAGCATTTGAGATATTTGATCCTGGCTCCAAGTGAACTGTAAACCTACAAGGGACACTTTACTGCAATACTAAAACACTCTCTTCCACTGCAGAGACTTTTGTAGTACTTCTTTATCAGGCTGGGTAGAAGGTTTGGTCTGATTGAAGACAGGCACAGAGAATCTTGCATGGCACATGCTGACTGGGTAACTCAACACTACGGTTTAGCTGAAAGCAGCTGCCCTTTGTATGCCTCTGTTGGGAAATGAAGGTAATGCAGATCTCAGGCTTAACATGTGTCCAATCCACCTTAACAATGAACAATACTTGTGACACCCAGGATTACGTTCTATGATTATATTGGGTGTGACATGCCCTTGTTCCATTTGAGTCTATAGCTTGGATGACACACTGTTTGAAACATGGGTATCAGCGTTGACAGAGGTTACTCTCCTGGCATGGAAGTAGTATTAGGGCCAAAGCAGTCTTTGGATGAAGCGGTGTAAGAGTATGTCAACCTAAAGCTTAATTTAACGCAAGTCTTACATCTCACATAAGAAAAGAATTTTCACTGCATTACTTCCCTCCAAACTCTGCTTACCCCCTCCTTTCCTATTTCAACTTTCCATTTTAGTAACTATAATCATCATAGGTAAATTTACTATGGTTAGCCACAGTGCAGGTTTACTGGCAATTTCAGTAACAAAAGAGGGTTAAGCAGAGTAGGGGTAGTTAGAATTTGTTGAACTCAAACTACTAAGGCACTTTTAAAGAGCGAGACAAAAAGCCGCATGTGAAGTGCCACACCAAAGTGCTGTTTAGTTTGTAAAGGTCTATTTGCTCAGGGTAATTGTTTCATAGGCAAGTAAGAGATTAGATTGTGCCCCACCAACCTTCTGCTCATGATAAAGATGGGAGAATAGACTTTGTGTTTAAGCTGGCAAATATCCATGCCAGTTTTGCAATATTGACTTATACTACATAACCTAGGGAGGCCGGCATTAGCCAACTGGCAAGAAATGTAACCCATGTGTTATATTACATCCATACTTTAAATAGAAAGCAAACTAGCAATTGTGTTACTGAAAAAGGCCTCATCAACAATTTCTTAAACTCTCTCTTCTTACATGTGAGTTCTGAAAGGCTGCCTGGACAAAATCATTACCTTTTTTTTTATTTTCCAGATTAATTTTTAAAAAACTGACCTTTTTTGTATTTCCCTTATATTTTAGATGTAAGAGACAGATGCACATAAAAATATCTGCACACATTTTGGACTTGGCTGCCTCTCTTCCAAAGTTCAAGCCAAACAAACAAACATACATTAGCCTGGTTGATGATGTTACTGAAAATATTCCATTGAGATGAAAATGAGCCAATTAAAAACTGCATGAACTGAAGAGATCCAAGATGATTTTCACTAGTGGAGAGAGAGACCTATGAAGAGATAACGTGCATATATATTTTAAAATATATGTGCTATGTGAACTTACCAACTAACTCCTGGGGATCTCTCTTCTCCAATTCTGAGAACTCCTGAGGGAGGAAAAAAACAACGTTAGCAAGATAGATCTTTTTGATTCAAGCACTGCACAGTCATTTATTACACATGTTTACATATTAGCTCAAAACAGCTAAATAAAGATTAAAAGGAAGAATGGAATGTAAAATATTAAATACAGGGCAATGTTTGCCATCAAAATCAGAAATATAGGGCTGGAAGGGACCTCGAGAACTCATCAAGTCTAGTCCCTGTATTAATGCAGAATTAAGTAAACCTAGACCATCCCCGACAGGTATTTGTCCAAACCTCCAGTGATGGGGATTCCACAACTTCTCTGGAAAGCCTATTCCAGGTCTTAATTACCCTTATAATTAGAAATATTTTAATCTAATCTCCCTTGCTGTTAATCAAGCCCATTCTTCTTGTCCTGCCTTCAGTGGACATGGAGAACAATTGAGCATTGTCCTCTTTATAACAGTCCTTAATATATTTGAAGACTTATCAGGTCCCCTCTCATTCTCTTTTTTAAAAGACCAAAGATGCCCAGTGCGTTTAACCTTTCCTCATAGGTCAGGTTTTCTAAACTTATCATTTTTGTTGTTCACAGGATTTTGTCCAATCTGTTCAAATATTAGCGTGGTGACCAGAACTGAACATGGTACTCCAGCTGAGGCCTAACCAATGACAAGAAGAGTAGGACAATTATATTAAACACTGCTGTTAATACACCTCTGAATGATATGAGCCTTTTCTGTAATTGCATCACATTGTTGACTCATTCAGTTTGTGATCCAATATAACCCCCAGATTCTTTTCAGAAGTAGTACTGACATCACAAAAGCCACCAAACCCTTACAGGAGGCTTTCTATTCTTTCAAAGAAATGGACACAATTTCAACTAGGAATTAAGACTTGATTTATACAAGCAGTGAGCATTCTCAGCTCCCAGTGAGTTCAGTGAGAGTTGTGGTGCTCAACACCTCTGGGGGAGGGGAACGGGGAAGAGGAATCAGGTCTTAAGGACTGACCAAACTGGATCAGAAGACCACTGATGCATCAAGATTGGTACCTGACCACTATACCAAGCAATACCGAGTGCTTTAGAGAAAGGTTTTTACCACCCCTAAACACACAATACACTTAGCCAATTGTGCAAAGCCATAGCATACATCTCCCTTTATGGGAGCTTTTTTATTCATTCACAACTCAGACTTCAATATATTAGAATTCCCTTAAAAAGGACATAAATGGAAACAAGATCCCATATAAATTTGGAGACCCACCCCCCAATGCTGTCTAGATCTCAATGAGATCATAATGAAAAAAGGAGTAGTCGTCAAATGGAGAAGTGACATTTTTCATCTATCAGCCTTTTGCGAAGTCAAACAGGTACTCCCAACAGTGGGATTAGCACTACAGAATACGAATATCCACCTACCAGAGTCAGCACTACAATTCAAGAGATGCAGGCCCAGAAACAACACCATCAGATAGATGCGTCATGTCTGAGTAGCACTGTGGAGAGCAAGAGCGACACACACAACAGGAAATCTTGCTGATTTGAGAGGATTGCTAAGTGGAAGTAGTGATAAGACCATGGGCCAAACTGTCCGTGGTTACACTCGTGTGAGGTTATTTTGAACTTAAATTTACATACATGTAAAAGCGGAATTTGGCACTATAGATTTCCACAAGGGAGGGGGTTTATGGAAAAAGGTGGTCTTGAGAATGTGGTGAAGTTTGAGAAGCAAGTGTCAAAACACTCTGAAGGTCCCAGGAAAACTACTAGTTCTTACACAGTTCACCCCAAATGACACAAGGCCTCTGAAGCAGCAGTGGCAACAGTAACGCTCCCTCCTCCCCAAAAAAGCTTTCCATGATTCATTGGACTCTGTGTCCAAAATTCCTCAGCTTCTCAGAACACTAATCTATTCATTCAACCTGAAATGGACACAATGCTGCCTCCTTGTTGCTTAGCAACCAAACTTTCATCACTATCTCCATGAAGGAGGGGCTTTTTATGTTGGGCAAGGGGAAGAGAAGGAGAGGTCAGTAAGCTAATTTGGCAATTTGCTGTGCCAAATTCAGGCTGGCATTATAAAAATCACCAATTCCCAGAGGGTTTCAGTCCCTCTGGGATCAAAACCCAGCATGCCTTTTGTAGCACTTAATGCAGTGTAGCAATATTTACAGCCTTTCATGAAAAAGCATTGTGGCTGCGAGTACACTTGGGTCACAGAAAAACAAGGCTGGGGCTATTTTAAAAAAATGAGGTACATGGAGGAACACATGTGATTGCTAGCCAGCTGGCTAGGAACCAGCCTTGTCCTTTTATGTGGCACTGAAGTGGACTGGATTACTGTGTCTTTGATGGTACTGATCTTCCAATACTTTGCTAATGCGCCCATATTTGTAGTCTCTAGATGCCGTTATGCCACCACCTATTCTCTCAGGCCATTTAAAGCCTTTTGACAGATAACACTCTACTCAGGAGAAAATTAAAAACAGATACTTAAATTAGGAGTCTGCAGGACACTTTACGTATCCACCCAGAGGAGGGACATTGTCTCCAGGTTAAAGCAACGGACTGGGACTCAGGCGATATGGGGTCTGGTCCCGTATTCCTAACAGTGTGTGACTGTGGTTAAATCACCATCTATGCCTCGACATCCCATTTTACAGACGGAGATAATCCTTCCCTACCTCACAGGATTGCTGTGAGGGCAAATTAATAAAATGTGAAATGCTCACATACCCAGAATGAGCACCACAGACAAGCCTATGAACAAACAAGTTCATATAATTACAGATATGGAAGAGAATCATTAGTTTCTTCCCTGCCAACCAATGCAGGATTATTCCTAGAGTGGTTTAATCATGTCCCAAGCATCATGTCCCCAGGGAGATTATTGCACAGCCTAACAGATCTCACTATATACATTGTTATCACACTTTTACCCGGATATCTAGACACTAAATACACATATTTAAATCTTAACATCTCTGTGCGCGCAGGGGGGGGGGGAACACCCTACCTTTCACTCCATCCATAATGAGGTGATATTTGATAATTCTTTTCTTCTGAGGGGATGGGGAAAGAGGACGACTTCAGTCTGGCCCTAGCCCTTATCTAGAGTTCTAACCTCTCCTCATTCTTCCACAACAAATATCTAGAGGACATTAACAAGTGAATGAGTGTGATACACAGAACGACTGGAGGAGACCCTCCGGATACTGCTAAGAACAAGGGAAACTATCAGAAATTCAGCAGCTTTCAGAAATGTGCTAAATTCCCAAATAACTGGCTAATAAAGCATTCAGCAAGCCACTTATTATCATAGTTTTAAACTAATAACTTGGCTTAAAAGGGCATTTACCACATATAGGTAAAAATTGTTGAATTTTCAAAATGTCATTTGCAGCTCATCTTTAAATCATCTAGAGCAATCACTGTCAAATGGTCAATCTGAAACGGAGGCCATGTCTACACTACAAAATTATGTTGACCTAAAATTACGTCAGTATGCAGCCATCAATCAAATCACCTGTGTGCACACACACTTGGCTCCTAGTGTCGGCAGTGTGTCCTCCCCAGAAGTGCTTGCATCGACTGCTCAGGGAGGTGGAGGTATTAAAATCGGAATAGAGAGGCACTTATGTCAGCAGGAACCAAATTTAAGTGAAGACACTTCCACAGCTAAGTTGATGGAAAGCAGCTTACTTTGACCTAACCCTGTAATGTAGGCTAGGCCCCAGGAAAAAGCAGCCAGTAGTCTTAACATCAATAACTGGATGGCTGAAATTCCTCTTGGTAACACTTTTGTTTTAAGCATCAAAAATTGAGTTTTAGGAAGTGCAACATGTCACAAATATATTACCTCTGGATGGGATGGGATGAAATTCCAAAATCACAAATAAATTATTGACTTTGGAAGGTAAAAGTTTATTTATCTTGACTTGCACTCTACAGTTACAAGGAGGAGGGAATCTTCCAAATTTCCAATGGTTTATATGAAATAGATCATTTAACCAAAAGGGCTAATCCGCACAAGAAAGGCATGATGTTATCTCCAAACCATGCAAAACCACAACCACACCAGCAAGTCCAGTCTCCGTACCCCCAGGGCACAACCAAGACAACAGAAACTCTAGACACGAACAATGAAGAAAACAAGTTCTGGGGAATCAAAACCACACCCTTCCCTCAGAGGACATGAATTTTGCTTAATGATGAATGAGGCATACCTGCTGCTCCATGATTAATAAGCTGAAGGCATCTAAACAGCCTTTCATTAAGTCAGGCTCATTTCAAAGCTTACAAATGGTTTGACATGAAAATGAAGGACTGATTCTTAGTCCCTAGATGGTACTTTGAGCAAGTGAAGTGTTGTTCATTTAGTAATCTTCAATACCCTTTGCGGCAGGCAAGTAGTATCCATATATAAAATAGATGGGAAAACAGAATTTCAGTATCTTGCCCAAGATCATACAGTAAGGGCTTGTCTACACATAAAAATTATTCTGAATTAAATGCCATAGCTATTCCAAAATAACTCCATGTGGGGACATTTATTCCTGAATAAAATCATTAGCTTAAAATGCTTGGGAAGAAGATTATGCTAATTCAGAAAAAGCCATTTTTTTCCTTTCAGAATAAGAACTCACACAAGGAGTTAACTCAGCCTCATCCCATGTGTAGACAAACCCCAAAACAATGCAAAGAGATTAGAACTCAGATTGTCCACATCCTGGGAGCACAGGACTCCTAACGTCTCAAAAGGTCCACAGAGCATTAAGGCCTGGTCTATACTTAAAATATAGGTTGATATAGGTACAGGGGTGTGAAAACTTTACACCTCTGAGCACCGTAGGTATGCTGACTTAAGCCCCAGCGTAGAAGCAGCCAGGTTGATGGAAGAACACTTCCCATCAACCTAGTTACTGTCACTCAGGGAGGCGGAGTTCCTACAGTGAGGAAAAGCCCTTTCATTACTGTAGTCTACACCTACACTATGTAGTTACAGCAGAGCAGGCACAGCACCGTAGCTATGCTATTACAGCGCCCTTAATGAAAGCTTGGCCTTAGATATAACTCCCATTAGTGTTAATGGGACTTCCTCGTGTAAACAAAGACTTTACTCTGCAGTTCCCCTTGAGATTTTAGCGTAAGGCTGGGGCAGCCCATCAGATTCAACACACGAATCAGAAATGAGGGAGTTTAACACTTAAAATAACCCAGTTCACTGTACTTAATTTGCTATGGATCTGATCCCAGAACAAGTTAAAAGGTGAGGAAGGGAAAGCTTTGAGGCTAATATAAAGAGGCACAATATGGAAGTGCGATAGGGTTGCCATCTTTTAGAGTGGGAAGAGGAAAAGAATATCCACTTCTTGATAATGACCAAAGAGTTTTCCAGAGCATTTAACAAAAGGAAGATTATGAGCATATTTTGTTTGTAAAGTGGAGGAGAGATTTAAACCCCTCCGGACCAGGGATCTTATCTGTTTTACATAAGGGACCAAAGGCATTTGTTGTAAAGTACAAGTTAGCTCACGGATACTCAGACTGCAGCTTGTGAGCCGCAAGTGCCTCTTTAATGTCTCCTGTGGCTCTTTGCAGCACATGATATTAAAACACTGATTTAATTATTAACCAATCAGGATGCTTTTACTATGTTATTAACCATTTACCTTATCAACTTGAACTAAGTTTAATTTATTTGCTTTTAAATATAAATAAAAATAAATATTCCCCATCATACTGTTTAAATATGAATAGTACTGCTGTAAATTAAACAATGAATTCGCACTACTGTGGCTCTCTCTTTTGGGTAATGTTATTGCTAATTTGGCTCCTGAACGATTGAGGTTTGAGCATCACTGAGTTAGCAAGTCAAGTAGCCCTGTGCATCGGTTGCATCCAGAGTAAAGTCAGTTACTGAAGAGACAGCTTGCATGATTACTGCTATGACATGACATACAATAAACGGCCCTTGATGAAAGTTAAGTCAGACATCTTTAAAAAGTTGTGCATAGTGACCGTGTTCCAATGGAGAGCACTCCCACTGAACTGACACCCCTCTCCCCTCCTCCCCCAAACCTGGAGTGGTCTGAGTGAGCTCTGGAATGCTGTGTGGGAGGACATCTACATTTACTTGTGGTCAAAGTGTTTTTTTGTACACTGCACTGGCCACACTAATGAAATCAACCCAGAGATAAACTGCTGCTTATTTAGCCAAATGCAACTGCATCACCAGAAAAGAAAAACTCAGACAAGCTACAGAGAAAGAGCTGATCTCTTGTTTCTTCATACCCCAAACCCCAGACAAAGGATTTTGTTCCATCTGATATTGCAAGCGGGTATTTGACAACTACCAGGGTAAAGTGTAAAATAAAGGGAGTTTTTCCCATCCCACTTTGTGAACGACAGATAGAAAATATATTCATTAAAGTTTTATACTAAAGGCAGACCTTGTCTTCACACAGAAGATTTTCTCCAAATCTTGTACCATGGTAGATCCACTGGGGGAATGCTAGTGTGGAATAGCCCATCTCCTTTCCCCTCCAATTAGAAGAGGGAGACATTTCCCATCTCTCTCCTCTCACCTTTTGCAGGAAAGATGTACCTCACAATTCTCTCCCTAACCTCTCCTACTGGAAAGGTCAGCTCTTCACTGCCTTCTATCCCCCTCCTGGTGGCTATCCCTTATTCAGTCATCTGGTGACTGACTGTTCACAGCTACTCCAAGCAGGGGTACACACCAGAACATTTGCCAGACTGGTCAGTTTCACAACTGCCGCTTGTAGCTTCTGAGCAGTAGTGAAAGTGACAATAAATTTTACAAATTTCACTGAGATCCCGACTATTAGCAGCCTCTGGTGCAGATGGATGGAGGTGCAAAACAAAGAAATAGAAAAGTTAGATTTTAAGGCCAAAAGGGACCTGATCATCCACATTTCTAAGATCTGATGCATAATGCCATATAATTTCTGGTCTGCATGTTCCAGAGCAGTTTAGTGAGACCTACAAGACCATCATTTTCACCAATGACAGACTATTGGTGCTGACTATTCAGTTGCTATTTAAGTTTCAGTAGCGCTGTTCTGCTAGCACATAGAAAAAGTTTCCCATTTACCACGGCTGAATGCCTTTTTCAGGCCTTGGGCAATGAGGCACTCCCTCTGGCAGCCTAATAGTTGTATTTATTATTAAACTGAACCACCAAGCTGGATTCATACCTGTTGATGAAGGACAGGTACTGTTTCTGCTTGTTACATGTAAGAAATTGCAGCATGAAAGCAACGTATTCTAGTTAAACTTCCCATCCCACTGTGGTGAGATATGCACGGTTTGTGAGATATTCAGTCCAACAAACTGCAGGGTGTGTCCCCACTATGGAAGGTTAAAAAAATACATAGGAATGCAATCTACCATCAGGTCCCACTGTAAAAGTCAACAGTAATCCCCTCAGTGGGAACAGAGATTAAAACATAGGAAGGAAATGAAAACAATATGAATGTGACACTCAAGAGTTTAAACTTAAGACTTACTGAGAAAAGTCCATTTTATTTGATGGAAAGAATGGACTTATTTACAACAATGCTTGCTAAATCCTTCCTGAAACAAGATCCATAAATCCAGTACAAATCTCACACCCACAGCATGGAACACAGCAACTACTGGGGTTAGCTCTTGCCAAAGCGTACAAATCCTACCATTAACTTTCACAGCTGCAGTGGCATAAGTTACTAGGGTTGCATTTTAGCCCTGCAAAAGGGAAGGGGGCAGAGGAGAGAGAGAACAGCTTTGTGGGGAAGAGCAGCATGTAATGGGCTAGCGGGACTTTGGTGCTTAAAACAAGAGCTGAGCTGTGGAATTGGATCGACTGAATCAATATAAAATTCCCCATCTTGAGTTCTCTCCTTTCCCATGCTGTTTCAAGCAAGGCAAACAAATCCACAAACCTCCTCTAATTAGTTTCCCCATCACTGCTCTCTAGCATCTATTAAAACAATCTAAGTGTGTCAGAAGCATCAGGTTTTTACATTAACCGGCTCTTTCTTCTGTTAATTATACCTGCTCATTCCATCTTGTCTTAAATTACATCATCCCTCTTCCAAAGAGTTTACAGCTGCCCTCCTACAAATCTGTACAGCACCCAGCGCAATAGGACCCTGATTCTCATAAGGGCCTTTGGACATTTCCATAATAATTTTAAATGCACCTAGATAGTGCTGTTATCCTTTCTCGGCCTGTTCTTCCTGAGGCATGACGACTTCCAAATATTTATATAGTGCTCATCAACTTGGCATCTGATTACTAAATGAAGTTTTAAAAACAAGTCCACATATGCAGCTCACAATGGGTATAGTGCCCTGAAGTGAAAGATAGAGAGTTCCAAAGTCAGGGACCTTCTGCAAATAACTGGGTGCCATTCCTCACTGGTTCATTCCCAGCAAGAGAATGCCTGGACATCAGAAGAGAGACTAAATGAAATGAACCCACTGATTGTTGCAATTCAGTGTCCAGACCCAAAGCACACTGATGATACTGGGCTTGCAGAGACCGATTTATTACGGAGACAGCTATTTACACAAAAGCATGTTTGTGAAGAGATGAAAAGAAGTTACAGCAACACCTGTGACAACTCACAAGCTTCATATTGCCTCGTTTTTTCATCTCAGTATTTGACCAATACAGATACTGGCCTGTTGGTGATAGGGTCATTACAGCAGGTTTCACCCCACAGGAAAGTAAATACAGTTAGAAGTGAATGGACCTTTTTCCTCTCTCTACAACAATGCAGGCATTAATTAGGCTGGGCAGAAGTAAGATTCTCCCTTATTAGAGGATCTGCTAAGGCAACAGCATCATTGATGCAGAAAGAATCTAAAGTCTGGGTGCAAACACTTCATCTCCACTACCAGCCATAACAAAGCAAGAGGGAAAATACCTGTATGTAGACAGAAAAGATAATTTATGATTAATTTCTCAATTCTCCTCATCTCAGGGCTATGCACATGCTCCAGTATATGTAGTTAGCTGGATAGGCGTGTCGTTCTTACAGTAGAGAGAGCTAAAATATTAAAATCCATCAGATCTAAGGAGTTAAGAGCTGCAGGAAACTGGCAATTTCATCTCTCACCCACCAAAGTTTGTCAATTGTAATGTAGCATATGTTACAGAAGCTGGTAAACAGAACGAGGCACAAGTGTGTGGGGGTGGGGAACAACAGTACAAAATTTTACTTCCTTTCCCAACAAAATAAAAAAGGAGAAAGCCCAACACAAGCCCATTTCCTATGGCCACATCCTGTTTGCCAGCTCTGTCACATGATTCCAGGCAAAGTGCCCAGCTCAGGAGGAGAAAATGAACTTATCAGAAAAATGCGAGGAAACTGCTGGACCACGTCCTGAAACGCACTGAAAAGCGCAGAGGGGAGCCACCTTCAGGAAAAAAAATCGATTGTTTCCATGCTGCAATATGAGACTTCGCTATAGTCTGCGCACTCTAAGGTGTCACCCTACTGCAGACAGAGGAAGAATGAACAAGACAGGAAAGAATCAACTCCTCAGACTCTTTCTCCATTTTAAGTATCTTCTCAAAACAAACCGTGGACCCAGCTGACGCTGCCTTCCTTTGTAAGCTACATTAACTCCACTGCAAATTCACTTCAATTCTAGGGCAAAAAAACAGCCACACAAGATTTGGCTAAGTATGAAGGTGAAAACATGTTTCAGACAGAGAAATTTCCATAGCAGGAGAGCCTCTGAATAGTTCCTGCTTGAAATTTGATTCCATACACCTGACACATGCTGTTTTAATAGTTTTCAAAGACATCTGTTATTTAGAGGAGTTTCTAACCAGGAGTTAGACCAAGGGGCCCTGGCTCTTGTATTCTGGTTTAGTAGCAGAGCCTAGATCACTGTGGCATTTGGGGTAAATCACTGAACCTCAGTGCCTCGGTTTCCCCATCTTTAAAATGGGATTAATATCTTCCTCACAGGGTTGTTGAGTTTAATGACTGTAAAGGATTTGAGGAGCTTCAGCTACAGGAGTGCAAAGCAAGGGCTCTCCCTATCACAGGCAATGCTCCCAAATATGGCGGCACATACCTTTAAGAGCAGCAAAAAAACCACCCAAAATAGCTTTCACTGATTGTCCAAACAGACCAATTAATGACCAAATGGACCAAACTAGCCTTGACTGGGACTGAACCCACCCCTGCTCATTTCCATTAGCCAGTGAGGTTGATTATATCTATTAGTTCTGATTAAGTGATTTCCATTTTGAATGAAAAAACTACAAATAGTCATAAACGTAGCCAAATTATTGCCTCCAGCAATTCCTATTAAAAACTGACAAGCTCTATACAACTGTTTATTGCTGTGGGAACCCCACAACTTCCCTCATCTCATTTCTGCTTCCTGTTCAATTCCACAGAGATGTAAGAATAGCAACTTTGTGAGATCACAAATATCAGTATCACAGAGCAATGACAGAGATGTCAAATTATTTTGAGCATTTTCTTTAAGGATTATTTCATAGCAGGATTAAACAGAAGGTGAAGCTGAGTTGTGAGAAAACTTAGATCTCAGCAACAGCAGCAATGGAAAAATGCAAAAGTGCTGGCAAAGGGAATCTTCTTGCACAAAAATTCTTTGCTAAGTACATTCCATTGAAATTCCCTCTTCAAAGTCTAGAGAAGGAGACAAAGTCAGTACCACAGCAGAAATTCAGAGAGATGGTAAGAGCAACAAGCAGAGAGGACTTTACTGCTGTGTGCAGATATTTAACCCTCGAGAAGGACCCTGGGCATGTTATTATGGAGGAAACAGATATTGTTCATTAATTTGAAAAGTGGGAGATAAGAAATTGCAGGATTAGTTAATAAAAATCGATTAAAAAGCACATTATCCTAGTAGTTGTGGGGCTCATTATTTATGCCAGCAGAAAAAGGGTGCAATGAAGATTTTCATTCTTTAGGAAGCACATCAGAAACTCATATCCACAAAGCATTGTTTAGGGAAGAATTCCCTGTGCCAAATTAGTTTCCAGGACGCACAACGCACTTCTATAAGGAAACTTAAAATGATATGCAAGAAAGACTGCAGTTTTGGGAATCTCAGTAAGTCTCCCAGTGGCAGATGTCCATAGCACAAAACCAAGCCATCAGCCTGTGTGGCACTACTTGCATCTGTTGTCACTCTCAGGCAGGTCCAGGACTGAATGAGCTCTGGAGCCTAACGGCAAGTCTACACTACAAAATTAAGTCAACCGAAGTTACCGTGGTGGCTGTACATCAATGTCACTGAATTGGTTTTACGTGTCCACGCTATGCTACTTGTGTCAGCTGTGCATGTCCTTACCAGGAGTGCTTGCACCACTGAACTGTCAGTGTGGGGTGTCGTGGAATGGTTTCTGAAAGGAAGCAACAGCAGATGTAAGCAATGCAGTGTCTACACTGACACGAAGTCAACCTAACTACATCAACTTAAGCACTATGCCTCTTGCAGAGGTGGAGTTATTAAGATGTTGTAGTGGGGAAGTTACGTTGGTGGGAGCTACATTTTAGAGCAGATGCTTATAGAGTTAGGCCGACATAAGCTGCCTTACATTGACCTAACACTGTAGTGTAGACCAGGCCTGAGGAACCACTTCTAGGCATGAAAGGGTTGGTTAAAATATGGGATAAGAGGGGAAGGCTTGCACAGACGCTGTATGGTATCCTTGCTCAGTGAGCATAGAGAAAGATTTCAATCTGGCACCATTCAAGCACATTTAATAGAAAAATGACCACATCAAGAATGTAAAATAAAACAGCAGGTTTCTTTGCAGGTAATCAGAGGGTCAAAAAATAAATTACACTTTAATACAAGTGTGCATATTACAGTCTAGCTCTAGCTGGTAAAAAGAATGCAATGAAAGTGGGATCACAACTTACTCAGTTTTCTGGAAGCTTTTATAAAACAGATTTAAAAAATTTCCCCCAGCTTTTTCTGAAGAAAAAGCCAAGCCACACCTGTGTCAATAATCTGTGGTATTCAGCACTTCAGGGAGCGAAGAGTCTGTTGTGGCTTGTATGCCTGGCGGGGGAGGAATGAGACATGTCCAAATACATGCCTACTCATCTTCCAAAACAGTTCATAAAAGTTGGATTACTGAATTCAGGGCTTTTTGCAGCTTTGAACCCAAAGTTTCACGCCAACAATGCTATGATCTCTCTCTGCAGTTGTCAAGCCAAATGGGCTGGGGCAGGGGAGACAATGTGAGAGAAAAAAACAGAATAAAACTATTTCAGTGCCGGGTTCACTCTTTCATGTCAAATTGTGTTTAGCATTAGCCAATATTCCCAGACAGACAAAGCTATTTGTAACCATGCCCACCTGCCTAGAAGGAATGATTACGAAGATACATTGCTTTAAAAAGCACTCATTTTAATAGTAATTGAGGACGGCACAAGAAACTGACTTATCTGCACTCCTCTTAAAAAGCTTCCATGAATAACATCAGTGAAGCCTCTCCATACTTTTGGTTTCTTAATGGGAAGTTGAAAGGCAGTGTGTCTAGTGCTGAGAATAAGGGAGGGGGAGAGTCAGTGACTTATTGTGTAAAACTAGGTAGATCAAGCAGTCATTCTGATTGCAGAAAGCAAGAGAAAAGAGAAGACCAATATAATGTTCAGTGGACACAATTCAACTCCTGCAGAGAATGCGAAGGCTGGTTTATTGTAAAGCATTTCAAAGTCTAAATCAGAGAGCAAGTAACCTGAAATACATTATCAGGGTTCGTGGATTCCTGAAGAGAAGAGCAACTGAGATAAAGTCAAGCTCACAATTCATTGTGGAAAGGTTAACTCCTACCATACCATGCCAGGTCTTTCAGAACGTCAATACAGGAAACACTCACTGCAGTCAGTCATCATTGAATATGGAAACTTTTGGGGTTGAAGAAGTTTTAGAACCAACTCTTGAACCAGATTAGTTTTCAGAATTCCCAGTGATTTTAACAGCTGCTCCTTCAATGCATAAAAGCAGAAGAATGAAGATTCCCCTGACCTACTTTTGACTTTTGCCACCTATAAAAAAACCATTAACAACATTCACCACTAGTACATAACAATGGCCAAACTGAGGCCTGGTCTACACTCACCTGTGCGATTTTGCGGCAGTCAACAGGAGATACGCAAGTGACGTAAATCACTTGTGTATCTCCCGTCGACTTTGCAGCGTCTCCTCCACGCGCCATCCACATTGTGGATGACGCAGCGCTACGCCACTTACCGGGGTGGTTTTCCTGTGTCGCTTGCTGGATCAACTGAACATGTCTACACAGACCGCTCAGTCGATCCAGAGCAATCGATCTGACGGCAGCGAATTTGGCGCCGTCAGTGTAGACCCAGCCACAGTCAGATCAATGGTCCATCTAGCTCAGTGTCCTGTCTCCCGACACTAGCCAGTGCCAGATGCTTCAGAGCAAATGAACAGAACAGGGCAATTATCAAGTGATCCATCATCTACTATCATCCAGTCTCAGCTTCTGGAAGTCAGAGGTTGAGAGAGACCAGAAG
The DNA here is from genome assembly GCA_007922155.1 of Mesoclemmys tuberculata. Taxonomy (NCBI): domain Eukaryota; kingdom Metazoa; phylum Chordata; order Testudines; family Chelidae; genus Mesoclemmys; species Mesoclemmys tuberculata. Next base: position 10,272,227 of record ML675637.1, read on the forward strand.
CATGAGGTTGTGTCCCTTACCATCCTGGCTAATAGCTATTGATGGACCTATCCTCCATGAACTTATTTCTTTTTTGAACCCAGTTATACTTTTGGCCTTCAAAACGTTCCCTGGCAACGAGTTCCACAGTTTGACTGTGCACTGTGTGAAGAAGTACTTCCTTATGTTTGTTTTAAGCCTGCTGCTTACTAATTTCATTGGGTGACCCCTGGTTCTTGCGTTATATGAAGGAGTAAATAACTTCCTTATTTTCTCCACACCATTCATGATTTTTATAGATTTCGATCATACCCCTCCTTGGTCATCTGTTTTCTAAAATGAAGAATCCCAGTCTTTCTAATCTCTCCTCATGTGGAAGATTATCCTTTTAAGACGTATTAAAATGAATTCCTGTTGCTTGTGCTATCTGTTCCCTATATTTGAGGATTGCATGCATCCCATTGCTGGTTGAGTGGACCTGAAGATATTAGGAACATTTAAAAGTTATTAATTTGACCTTCATAACTCAAAATGTTTGCCCAATTAATCTTAGAATTTCTAATAAAAAAATTCCCCACTGGAAAAGACTAAGCAGGCTATATTTCAGGTGAACAGGGTTTATATATATATATTTTTGTTTTGGTGGGGGCAAAAAATGGTGCAGATGGCTTTCCAGAATTGGGCTTAAAATAGAAGCTATCTTACAGCCATGTGTAGAGAGCTGCTAGTGTGCTTTGACAATGCAAGTGTTAGAAACTCAATTATCGTATTTACACCTGTTGGTTTACAGAGCAGAACTATCACCCAAAATCAGTAATATCTCTGAGAACCCACAAAAGACAGCTAGAGAGAGCTGGGGGAGGCAAGAATGATCCAATGCACCAGTCAGAATGCTGTATTCCCATACTGGTATACTCTCTTTCCCACCTCCTACAATGAATCCCAATGATTGCTACCTCCTCCCTAAAGTAGACAAGGGACCACTCAGAGAGTTGGATCCAGGTTACAGTAAAAGCTGAACATCTCTCTGAAGGTTATCCAAAGGCACTTTTTGTTAGATATGCTTCAGAATGCACAGTTTCTCTACAAATTTGACACTCCCTCTGCTTCTTTTGTCCTGTAGTCTAAGTTAGCACCCTCCTAGAGTCCCAACACACAGAAAGTGAGGGTAAGGTTCAGTTAAAAAAGGAACTTCTGACAAAACAACAAGCTTTCAAAGTCTACAACCAGGTGTTGGACACTCAGGGTAAGTCTACATTGCAGTTTAAAAAACAGAGGCTGCTCCGTATCAGCTGACTTGGGTTCACAAGGCTCTGTCTTAGGGACTGTTTAATTGTAGCATAGACATTCTGGCTTGGGCTGCAGCCCAGACTCTGGGACAATCTCACCTCGCAGGATCCTGCAGCTGGGTCCAGCCAGAGCCCGAACGTCCACACCTCAATTAAACGGTCCCTTACGCAGAGCCTGAGTGGAGTCAACTGTTGGTTTTTAACTGCTGTGTGCGCAAGGAAGTGGCTATATACATTAACCGCTGATATGAAGTGTAATCAGCACAGCAATCAAGGTTGGAGAGTTAATGATTGCCCTGTGAATGCCAGCTGAAGTGAGCTGAGCAGAAGGATTGGGTTCACAATCCTTGCTTGACTTAAACACTGGCCTGTTTTAATGGTCCCATCCCCACAACACCTAAGTCCAGAATCCTTCAGGTCAGGGTTGTCAGAGGGGTGTGCCTGATGCTCTGTTTCAGTCCAATTTCCCTCTTTTCCCCTTAGGGCTAGCCCAGTTTACAGTGAGGGAACAAAAAAAAGAAAAGGAAACAAAATTCAAGGGCTTATTTCTTTACTGCTTTGAAATAGTAACAAATATTCTGAACTCCTGGTAGCATGCCAAGCAAACGGCATTACACACAGCTCCTTAACCCTTCCCAAGAGAGCCTTGAATGGAGAATACCACATTTTTAGAGCCAGGTTCAGAAAGCCGCCACAGCTTTCCCTCTTGCTTCAACTCATGGCTCCACACCAAGAGGAGAGGATCCCAAGAGGGTCATGTAGGCTGTGGAATGCCATCCATCCAAGTCCTTTTCATGCTAGCTGAATGGTCTGTCATTTCCTTCCCTCCTACTAAATACAATTCTTTTTGTTCTGTATTAAAAATGGCAACCTACCTCTAGGGTTTGTCATTACAACCTCCCTTTTTAAAGGGTTTTGGGTTTACACTTAGCAGGCCATGTCTCATACCAGGGACAATTCTCCCCAGTGGAAATTGTAGAGAGCAATCGGCTTTTTGCAAAGTTACAACCATCAGGTGCCTGTGCTTCTGTTTCTTAGAACATGTTGCTGACTATCTGCTCTAAGCAAAAATTTACACATTAGTAATCAGTTTGAAGGCACACCGTTCTCATTCACCGATACCCCCTTCTTCAGTTAGGGAAATAGCCCTGGCGTACAAAAATACTTTGGCTAGTCTTCACCTGGGGCTGAGGAGAAACAGCAGTGTGATGTTGGTGTCTGACCGTTGAAAAGCTTATTGGGACTTGCTGATCAGAAGTCTAGTATCAACATAATGACACAGAGGAAGCTGTAGTCATTCATGTGGTTTTCATCTATGGTTGAGATAAGTGAGCAAAGGAGTGCCACATTCAATAAATGAACAGACACACATTAATCCAGAGCCAACTGCAATAATTTGATCAATATCAGGGAAAAGAATACAGGGCATAAAAGCCTGAGCACTGCTTTATATTGGTACTATTTGCATGAGTCAGAGGTGGGCACCCAATTTGGACAGCATTCCCCCATCATGCTCTTTAATATTGAACAGGTACAGAAAGTTATGCTTTTATCCATTTATAACTTCCACAGCCTTTGCCTAGGACACCAAGGACAACTGATGACCCTTTAACAGGCTCTGCATTTTTGGCCTAAACAGCAGTCTCTGGAATGGACCGGAGCCACAGGCACAAGGAATCCTAACCCTACGTAACCTTGTTTGAAGTAGAAATTCATTGTCTTGCTTATTGTTCAGATTGAATCCTACATCTAAGATGACAGAGCAAACAAATTAAGAATTCAGCATTTGTATATTAGAATGGCAGCAGAACATATCCTGATTGGTTGTGAATAACCACACAATAAACTGATCCAAGGACAGTCGTTTAATCTCCTTTTTACAACAGGATGGGTTTAATCTTCTGCACAAAGCCTGGCCCTAAAATCTGAAAGAGTTGCACCAGGTCATCTCTACAGCACATGATAATGCCCAAGCTTCGCACTTAACATGGATTTTTAGAAGTGCAATATTTTTAAGTACATCAGAAGCAGGAAGCCTGCCAAACCATCAGTGGGCCCACTGGATGATCAAGGCACTAATAAAAAAAAAGACAAGGCCATTATGAAGAAGCTAAATGAATTCTTTGCATCAGTCTTCACTGCAGAAGACGTGAAGGAGACTCCTATACCTGAGCCATTCTTTCTAGGGGACAACTCTGAGGAACCATCCCACGCTGAGGTGTCAAGAGGTGGTTTTGGAACAAACTGATAAATTAAACAGTTGTAAGTCACCAGGATCAGGAGGTATTCACCACAAGTTCTGAAGGAACTCATATATGAAATTGCAGAACTGCAAACTGTGGTATGTAAACTCTTCCACATCTGTACCAGATGACTGGAGGATAGCTAATGAAATGCCAATTTTTTAAAAACTCCAGAAGCAATCCAGCAATTACAGGCATACAAGCCTAATTTCAGTAGCAAGCAAACTGGTTGAAACTGCAGTAGAAAACAGAATGATCAGACACATAGCTGAAAACAATATGTTGGAGAAGAGTCAACATGGCTTTTGTAAAGGGAAATCGTGCCTCCTCAGTCTATTAGAATTCTTTGAGGTTGTCAACAAGCTTGTGGATCAGGGCAACCAGGTTGATATAGGGCACCTGAACTTTCAGAAAGCCTTTGACAAGGTTCCTCACCAAAGGCTCTTAAGCAAAGTAAGAAGCCATGTGACAAGAGGGAAGGTCCTCTTATGGATCAGTGACTGGTTAAAAGATAGAAAGTGAAAGGTGGGAATAAAATGTTCAGTTTTCATAATGCAGAGAGATAAATAATGGGGTCCCCCAAGCATCTGTACTGGAACCACTGCTGTTCAGCATATTCATAAATGATCTGGAAAAGGGGGTAAACAGTGAGGTGGCAAAGTTTGCAGATGATATGAAATTATTCACGATAGTTAAGTCCAAGGCTGACTGCAAAGAGCTGCAGAGGGATCTCACAAAACCCAGGTGACTGGGCAACAAAATGGCAGATTAAATTCAATGTCGGTAAGTGCAAAGTAATGCATTTTGGAAAATTTAATCTCAACTATACATGCAAAGTGATGGAGTTTAAAGTAGCTGTCACCACTCAAAGATCTTGGAGTCATCATGGATAGTCCTTTGAAAACATCTGCTTAGTGTGCAGCAGCAGTCAAGAAAGCTAACAATGTTAGGAACAATTAGGACAATATCATAATGCCACTATATAAATCCACACTACACCCACACCTTGAATACTGTGTGCAGCTCTCAATGCCCCATCTCCAAAAAAAAGTATTACAATTAGAAAAAGTCTGGAGAAGGGAAACAAATGATTAGATGTATGAAAAAGCTTCCATATAAGGAGAAAATTAAAAAGACTAGTAGGACTGTTCAGTTTGGAAAAGAAAAAAACTAAGGGATGTGATACAGGTCCATATAATCATGAATGGTGTGGAGAAAGAAAATAAGGAAATGTTATTTACACAACACAAGAATCAGGGATCACCCAACGAAATTGGCAGCAGATTTAAAATGAACATAAGGAAGTACTTCACACAACATATGGTCAACCTGTGGAGCTCATTGCCAAGGGATGTTGTGAAGGCCAAAAGTATAACTGGGTTCAAAAAAGAATTAGATAAGTTCATCGAGGATAGGTCCATCAATGGCTGTTAGCCAAGATGATCAGAGATACAATCTCACGTTCTGGGTATTCCTAAATCCTCTGACTGCCAGAAACTGGGACAGGACGACAGGGGAGGATCACTCAATAATTGCTCTGTTCTGTTCATTCCTTCTGAAGTATCTGGTGCCGGCCACTACTGGAAGACAGGATACTGGAAGAGATGGACCACTGGTCTGAGCCAATATGGCCATTCTTCATGCTCCATGTTCTTCATAAGAACAGAAGAACTACTATGTTTAGCTGGAAGAGAGATTATCCAAAGCTGTTAATGGGTTAATCAAATTTCTCTCCATTAACCACACCTCTGTTTTGGGTTTATATTAGCTAGGATTATGTTTACTCCCGTAATTTGAACATGTTAAGAAGATCAAAGGGATGGGAAGAAATAAAACATAAAGATACTGCCACTTGGTGGAAAAATTAGGTATGAAATTCTTGCAACGCATTACAAGTAGGACTTTTAAAATGAAATTTTCCAATGGATTTCTTGGTACCATGGTTAGTGAAAACTCAACCAGCACCTTAAGTATGGTGATGTGCCTTACCAAAACCCGCCGCCGACCCCCCACACCCTGCCCCCCACCCCCAATCAGGAACCTGGAGTTGGGCCACCTGGCAGGATGGCATCTTGAGGAAGCCCAGGGCTCTGGACTCCCAGGCTAGAGGTTTAATTACAAAACAAAATTACAAAACAAATATAGCTTTGCGGTCACTCCATTTCCACATCTGTAAAATGGGAATAATGACACACACATCTTTTGTGAGGCACTTTGAGATCTACTGATGAAAAGGGCGAAAGCAAGGTATTATTCCAAACTAAAGAGAAGTTACACACACTCGCATTCAGTATATCACCTTCTCTCAAAAGTCTCGAAAGCATTTGATAGACATTAAGCCTCAGAATCTCCCAGAGGTAGGAGAGAGATTAAACAACCTGCCTAAGGTTACGCTAAGTCTGTGGAAGAGTTAGGAAAATAATACAGGTCTCCTCTCTCCTTTCCCCACCCTCATAAGTTCTGTCTTAACCATAAGATCTTCCTTCCTCTCATGTCCCTTCCCAGCAAGGAAGATGGATTCTAAGTTACCTTTGCAGTGCATGAACATCTTAAAATATTTATTACTTCTCTAAACTGAAAAGAGTTAAGTCAAATACACCCATCACAGAGTTAAGTGTTCTGTCCCTCCAGTTTTCCATAAGGCTGTGTTTTAAACCATTCCAGTTTCTTCTTTTTCCACATTAAGTTGGAGCTCTGGGTTCTCACTTTCAAGGCTGTGTGCAACTCTATTCCTTAAGGGCTAAATCAACTGCTATAGTAGTGGGTACAAGTCTCTTGAAGTCAATGGTGATGCACCTGCTTGTGCCCGAATTGAATGTAGCCCTAGATCTAGCTTTCACTTCCCCCTAGACACAGACTCCCTCTGTGTCCAACACACTCTAATTGCCTAAATACTCCCTGAGCCTGTAGCATGGAAGAAAATGTAAAGCTGAATGGAAGGCTGAGGCTAATAGCAACAGTCTGCTTTTTGCCATATGACTGCCTCCATCTCTTCTCACTTCCTTAAATCAAATATTTTCTCTTCACTTCCCAAATGCAATCTCTTCTCTGATGCTCTATTCCAAGTTTTGAACAACCATCTCTCTAATGCTGTCTTTGAATTAGACCCTTAAACTTCTTGATGCAAGACCTGCTTTTACATTTGAACAATGGTTTGTAAATTTAGCGTACGGCTCTCTAACATTACTCTTCTTTGTATAGGGCAGGACGCTGAGCAGGCAATTCTGAATTTCCCTGTTATAATTCTGTTATAATGGTTATGCCCCGCGGCAGATGTGGCTGGGACTTTGCTCCAACTTTGACAGAGAAACAGCGAAAAGCCAAAAAGTGAAAGAACAGGCCTTAAAAAAAGCCATTGCCTATTCAAATGGAGGAATATCTATGGACTATAAGCAGATCTGAATGGTAGCTATACTCCTAGAACCATCTGAATTCTAGTACAACACTAAATCAGTGGTACGAAGATGACAAATTAGAATGTAATTTTTGGGACGAAGGAGGCTGCCCTGGAATGGGAATCAGAACTTACTGCATTACCTCAAGCATGTCACTTAGCTTTTGGGGCTTGATTTGTTTGTATTTTCTTGTCTGTTACTGCTCATAAGAAATGTGTGTGCACACAGAGCTCTGTTCCTCCATCTCCTGCCTGTTTTACTTAGCAATGTAAGAATCTAGACTCTAGACCACCTTTTAGTTGTGTGTTTATACAGCACCTAGAACAACGGGCTAATCCAGGAGTTGGGCTCCTAGGCAGTACGGTAATACAAATAATACTAAGAGTGTTTGTGGCATCACATCTGCAGCAATAGTGATTGATTGGGACAGCAGTGCATATTAGGCATCAGAAGCCTGGAAGTTATAAAGAAGAAAACGGTTTATGAATGAATATTTTGGTAGGTAGCAAGGTGATATGTATTACTTTCCGAACATTTAAACGAAGATGTAGCAGAAGTACTTTAAAGTAATGACTACATCATTGCTATCATGGACGTGATTTGTTGTTGTTTGAATGACATGCAATATGGGGAAGAAAGTTAGTATTTTCCGGTGGAATGTATTCTTGGAAAAAAGTGCCATATCAAGCGCTCCAGATATTGAGCTCCTTCATTCACACAGCAGGTGCAGGACAGGTAGCTGCAACAGGGCCCTGCGTTCTGCAGCAGGGGCTAGATTCTGCTGGAGATTCTAAATTTTCATTTAAGAAAATTGTTTCTAGGCCATAGGGCTGTAAAAATAGCCTTTGAAATATGAATGAAGTGCAAACCTATATGTATATTCTTGAGTTTGCTGATATTTTAGAAGAAGCATCTAGCTAGCGTGCTCAGCCATTGGTGAGGGGTGCAGTGGCCAGTATTCAGAAGTGGAATGGCGGCTGCTAAGGTGGGGACTAGAAATTTGAAGCCTGCGCCCCAGCCCCCCCTCACCAAACCGCAATCACTTTTCCCCTCGAATAAAGAAAGAAGAGAAAGCTGCAATGTACTTCTCCTTTTTCCTAGTACCAAAAGCCTCAGCCGCCTCCTGTATGCCAAAACCTCTACCATGCCCCATGCATTCCCAGTGCAAGACATCCACAGACTCCTATCCAGCTGCCAAAACCTCTAGGTATATTAACAGTATAGAGAGACTTAATACAAAGAATTATGTAAAATGAGGAGGCAGGGCTGTTGTGAGACACATTCAAGTTGGATAAAAATATCATGAAAATTAATGTAATGATTTCAGTGTTATCTAATAAAGACCTCTATACTTTAAGAGTACCTGAAGCTACGAACTCAAGGAATATTTCCACCACACCACTGAACAACACACTAATCTACAGATACCTTCCTACCAATGCTACAAGAGGAATTCTGCATGGACTCCTCCTGACGGTTGAAACTTTTACATAGAGTGTTTCTGCCGACGTGCACAAGCTGAGATTGTAGACAAGCAACATCGCTTGCACCATAACTTAAGCCGTGCAGAACACAATGCTATCCACAGCCTCAATAACAACTCTGACATTATAATCAAAGAGGCTGACAAAGGAAGTGCTGTAGTCATCATGAATAGGTTGGATTACGAACAGGAGGCTGCCAGACAACTCTCGAACACCACATTCTACAAGCCACTACCGTTCAATCCTACTGAGGAATACCAAAAGAAGCTACATCTACTTAAGAAACTCCCTAAAGAAACACAGGAATGAATCTATACAGATGCATCCCCTGAGCCCTGACCAGGGTTATTCTATCTGCTACACAAGATCCACAGACCTGGGAAACCTGGACGCCCCATCATCTCAGGTATTAGCACTCTCACAGCAGGACTGTCAGGCTATGGGGACTCTCCTCAGGCCCTGTGCCACCAACACTCATAGCCATCTTCATGATACCAAGAACTTCCTGAGAAAACTACAATCCATCGGTGATCTCCCAGGAAACACCATCCTAGCCACTATGGACGTGGAAGCTCTCTACACCAACATTCCACACAAAGATGGACTACAAGCCATCAGGAACATTTTTCCTGATGATGATATGGCTCACCTGGTAGCTGAACTTTGTCCTGACCCACAACTACTTCAGACCTGGAGGCAATCTATACCTTCAAGTCAGTGGCACATCAATGGGCACCTGCATGGCCCCACAGTATTCCAACATTTTATGGCTGACCTAGAACACCGCTTCCTCGAAACTCGTTCCCAAGCACCTCTCCTTTACCTATGCTACATTGATGACATTTTCATCATATGGACCCATGGGAAAGAGTCCCTCGAAGAATTCCATTGGGATTTCAATAATTTCCACCCCACCATCAACCTCAGGCTGGACCAGTCCACACAAGAAATCCACTTCCTGGACACTACAATACAAATAAAGGATGGTCACATTAAAACCACCCTATACCAAAAACCAAGTGACTGCAATACATACCTTCATGCCTCCAGCTTCCACCCTGGATACTTACATGATTCACTGTCTACAGCCAAGCCCTAAGACAGAGCCCTAAGACCCGATCCCTCAGACAGAGACAAACACCTACAGGATCTCCATAAAACATTCTTAAAACCACAATACCCACCTGGAGAGGTGAAGAAACAAATTGACAAGAGCCAGATGAGTACCCAGAAGTCACCTACTACAGGACAGACCCAATAAAGTAAACAGAACACCACTGGCCATCACCTACAGCCTCCAGCTAAAATCTCTCCAACACATTATTAAGGATCTACAACCTATCCTAGCAGATGATTCCTCACTTGCTCAAGCTGTGGGAGGCAGGCCTATCCTTGCTTACAGATAGCCCCTCAACCTGAAGCAAATACTCACTGGCAACCGTACACCATACAACAAGAACACTAACCCAGGAACCTATCCCTGCAACAAACCGCATTGCCAACTCTGCCTGCACATCGACTCTAGTGACACCATCACAGGTCCTAACCACATCAGCCACTCCATCAGGAGCTCATTCACCTGCACATCTACTAATGTAATATATGCCACACGCATGCACACCTCCTATCTGTGATTTCCATTTCATGCATCTGACAAAGTGGGCTGCAGCCCACGAAAGCTTATGCCTGCAGAAATGTGTTAGTCTTTAAGGTGCTGCAGGACTCTCGTTGTTTTTGCTGTATACAGACTAACATGGCTCCCCTCTGAAGCTACCGTAGCATTTCCAATTTGCTACTGAAACCAGAAACTTGCTGTAGAGTTTAGGTGTAGCTTTTCAGAGAGGACACAGGTCCTTGGTAAAACTAGAGCCCTGATAATCTATTCTATTTCAATATCCCACAGCACTAAGTGGATACAATTTCCCCACCAGCAACAAATACTTCCTGTCCCTAACTAGTTAGTCTTGCTACATGCTATTAAACAGCTGCTGCCTCACAACACAGAGGTGTGAAAAGCATTCCCTGATATATGCTATACAAGGTGAAAGGTACTTTATGAAATCAATTATTTGGGAATCTCTAATTTGATATAAAATGATGCTCTGTCACTGTCAGATAGTTCTGAACAAAAAAACCTTACAACAGGATTATTAAGCAGGCTGGCGTGAAACATTTGGATTATTCCTCAAAGGATTTTGTAAGATTTCACAACCTCTAGGAATACACTCCAAACTGATTCCTCTATCAAGCTGCTTCTCACATAAAATCTGTCTTCCAAATGAAGTTGTTCAGACATTTATGTCAGAACATGGCTCTGAATATTCAGGATAGGCTCTTTAATTACATCATGGTTTCTTTCAGATCTCTGCACTAATGCCTCCTGTCAGTAACCTACCATGTCAGATCCACTTCACAATATGGATCCCTCATGATTTCAGACCTTTACATGCCAATCAATCAATGCTCCAGCTAAACAGCTCTGCTGCATCTTTAGATCTTTTTCAGGAGCCAGAATTAAAATCCCTGAATATTCATGTTACAGGCGCAAAAAAAATAAATAAATAAAATTAAGCACTAAGACTAGCCACGGCAGAAAACAATCCATGAACCAAGCCATGCTGTTAAGACTTATTCCTTTTGCAGACAGACAGCTACCCCACCCCACCCCACCACAATTCCAAATACCTTTAGGTCACCAGCCTCAGGTTTTTCAGTCTCAGAATCGTCATCTTCCTACAAGACAAGAATTTACAGGATTAAGCTTACAGGGTGGGCTTGGCAAGTTCCTGCATGTATAGCAAGAGGCTTCCATTCAAACAGCCCAGTGATGGTCCGAGACCCTTTCAACCAATAAGTCCTCATGAGGCTCTAACCCACCCCTTTACATGACCAAGAGGTGAATCAGATAAACCATGGAAAAGAACTGATTAGTAAAAACACAACGCCAAGAAACAAATATCCTCTGCAGAGATCATGCAGCTCCTGAACATTCAAAGCCAGACAATAAGAGGCAGCAAGCTTTTATCACCTGAGAATTCCAGCACTTTGTTTTTGCTTGCCCTTGCTCAGCAATCCTCACAGAAAAAAAGAAAGAAAGAAATCAGCATTTGCAAGACCTACTGCACTCCAAACATATACCAGCAACATACATAGGACACAGCTTCCCTGCCATCCCATCCATCACGCAGGGTTGGTGGTGCTAGGTCAAACCCACAAGCGTCAAAGATCCAGTGATGCCAGCAGATACCACATCTTTTTCATTCTGGTTTAGTATCTTAAATCACTTTCACCCAACTTCCAAACACACAGGAGGAAACAGCTGGCGTTTGGAAGAATTTATTTTTACTATTTCCATCCTGAAATGAGAGCCAGATGTTGTTCCCCCAAATGTCTCCATTCAGTTTCAAATCTGGCCTGAAACTAAACATTTGATGTTTCAGCTTCAAAGAAAAAAAATAGAGAGAGTTAAAAGCAACTGAAAGAGAGGTTGCTAATGAAAGTGCCATCTCAGTCTCAACTAGCAAGTCAAATTGCCAAAAAATTCAATATATGCTATGTACATAAAAATCACAATAGAGAATAACTCAGTGTTTTTATCAGACTCATGATAGTTTTGCAAAAAAAAAGGTGACCCTTTGTTTGAAATGGCTATTAAATCAAAGAGAGCATGGGGTGCAATACTCTCTCAAATATTAAGTCAGACCATGTAAAAGGGTTTTTAGAAGTTTAATGCCCTAACATACAGGTATTATTTACTAAACCAAACATACAAAGTTACACACAACTCTCAAGGAAGCAGCTTACCAGCCAGTGCCATGGGCAAGCTGGCTCCCATAAACACATGAAAAAACAGACAAAAGCCTACTCCATTAAGTGCAACTTGCATGGCTCTCTGAAGGCCACCAAATTTGGACTCAGGTGAACCAGGAGAAGTAGCAAGTTCCAAAGTTAAAAGCCTTCTATAAAGAAGGTTCTGATGCTGATCCTTGAAGTATCAGTCCTAGAAACTTATGTCCTACTGTTGCAATAGTATATAAGATGAGAAGCAATCTAAGTAATTGGCTCATAGACCATCCAGGGCTATCAGACACATGTAAATAGCTAGAAGTATAAGGATAACTAGCACAGAGACTTGAACAAGAATGTTATATGCTCTCCACATCTTGCCTGCTCTGAGATGGTGGACATTATCCATTCAAAGACATTGTGCATGCATATCTTGAAAAATCCTCTTGCCCACTTGCCAGTGCTGAACAAGAAAGTTTTCCTGGAAAGCATTTCAACCTACTCCATCAGTTTCTGCATAATTTCAGGTCTCACTAAAAAGAGGATGACGTTTTCAGCCCTTACAGTAGCCAAAATAACCTTCCAAACACTATAAAGCCGCATTAGTTTACACTAACTACCCAAAGACAACTCCAGGGTCTCCGTTGTCACAGCTTTTCTAAGCTGCAGTAGAATGAATTTAACAAGAACAGTCTGTTTCACTGCTGGTATTCAGAGCCAATGAAAGTATAACTTAAGTTTCAGCTGCAGTTTAGGACAGCTAAGAGCAGCAGCTGAGAGAGACATTCGAAGTTAATCACAAGGAAGGGTCTCTCTCTCTCTCTCTCACACACATGCACACGGAATTTGTGGAAAAAGATTACAGTAACAGCAACCACTTCCCTCCTTCACTCCTCATAGCAGCTAAAAGACTAGAGAAGGGGCACAGCACCAGAGATACCATCTTGTACCAGCCTGTAGACGGCGGAGGGAAAAATGAGAAAAGCTCCTCTTGTCTTTTCTGCAGCTAAAGGAGGGAAGGAGCTTTATGTTTCTCAGCCACCTACTACCTAGAGATGGATACAGAAGATGGATCCTCCTAACTGGATCCAGGGATGGAACCCTAAAATAGAGTGTCAACTTCCCCATTCCTAGCAGTTGGGCTTCTCACTAAGCCTCCATGACCTCCATGGTGAGATTGCCCTGCCTTTTGTATCTCATAACAACATTTGGCTAGTAGATGCTCTGGGAAGTTCTCATGCACTGTATTTGTCTTAGGGACACCTTGCAGTACACATTACCTTGGTATTTAAGTGCTGTTATAAACATGTCATGCTTTCATAACCGAGAAAAGCCATAAAGATCTAGATAAGAAACCACTGCCACACCAAGATACTGATGCAGTAAGTGGAATTATGCACCCCTCCCGCCAATGACACTACACAATTTCACCCGTTGCATCATTAGGCTGGAAGACTGACACTTAGCTTCCCTTTTACATGGCATTCCTCATCCCTCTTAGAAGTGCAGCTGAGCTTTCTGCCACTCTTTTCCATTTCCCTACTATGGGATTTTACACACCAATGTTTTATGTCAAGAAACGAAGATTTATTTTATAGTTTAACTGTCAATATGTAAGTTGGTACCTTATTTTATCCATAAACTGCAGTTAAAATGGCATTCAAAAAGTTAGCACCATACAACACAGATGAGTTGAGCTACTATTTTTAAAAGTGGATTTCTTGGATTTCAAAACAGACAAAAGGAATGGAAAGTTATTTGGTAAGCATGGTCTACTGGCTGAAGCAGAGGATGAGAAGTCAGGATTTCTGCATTCTGTTCTTAATCCACAGAGGGTAATGCTTATTAGGGAAGCACTTTGAAGTTCCTACATAGAAGGCATTATAAAATATTTATAAAGGGAGTCACACCAGCAAGTGTAAAAGGACAAATTACTTACTGAATGCCTGCTGTTTTCATCATCATCTTCCTCATACCCATCCTCATCTTCCTCCAACCGAGTAAAATCATCTTCTCCATACCCTTCTGACACCAGACCTCCTTTTTCTTCTAGTCCATGCATAGGGGGAAAAAGCATAACCAAGGCATAAAGTTAATTTAGATTAGGGTGGATTAAAATCAATGATTTTTTTTAAATCAGATTTTTAATTTAAATTAAACACAATTTTCTTTTTATAAAGATACTAAAAATTAAATTTGAAATTATGATAATGTGTGTTAAAGACTACATTTACGATATAAAATTAAATTAAATTAAATTATATTGAGTAGTACATGCTTTCTGCAGAAGTTTTAAAGAGAGTCAAGCCACAGAACTGGTTGAAATAACTGGCTAAACACTGGGTACCAGAACTTGTTGAAGTGCTAAATCAGCTTTTGACAGCAGTTCCCTCTTCTCCAGGTGCAGAAAGAATATTTTCTTCATTTCAGTTTATTCAACTAGTTCAGTTCAATGACTAGTTCATTCAAAGTTAAGAAACCGATTGGGAGTTGGAGAAGCAGAAAAGCTTGTTTTCCCTCTTCCAATCTATTAATAAAAACTAAATATTAAGAGTTATACTAATTCTAAAATTCTGAAGGACACGACGACCAAAAATAATCAGTTCAATTCATTAACTAGATACTTTGTTTAATAAGTTAGTTTTGTAAAATGTGTTTTGAAAAATGTGCTTTGATAATTTTTTCCTTTATGTATCCAGCACATCGACGGTAGTATTATTTCTTAATAACAACAATTTTAAAATGCTGATTTTGTACTTTTAACTTAATTCCAGTTTTTATCCAAGTAGAGCTTGACACACGACTAAAAAAACTAATCAACTAGTAAGAAAACTGTGAATAATGCATTTCTTAATACAGTAAAAAATTTTAAAAATAAAGAAACGGAATAAATGTATGTTATGCTACCTAACTGGTTAAATGTGTAGAGCTATAGTGTACCCTCCCCGTTAACAAAAAATATCAAATGTGGTGTACAGCTATATTTTAGTTGCAAATGAACACATCTGAATGATTACCAACCAATGAGCATCAATGTTTCTTTAGGAAAACAGATTAACAAGTACAAATACAAATAAAAATTGAGATGAATTCACTTTAATTTAGACGGACTCTAACAGTAACACGCACAAAATGTAAACTCTACTACAATCAGATTCACAGAAGTGTAGGACTGAAAGGGACAGAGATAGGTCACCTAGTCCAGTTCCTTGCACTGAGGCAGGACTAAGTATTATCTAGAGTTCTAGACCATTCCTGACAGGTGTTTGTCTAACTTGTTCTTAAAAACCTTGAATGGTGAAGATTCCACAACCTCCCTAGGTAATTTGTTTCAGTGATTGACTACTGTTACAGTTATGAAGTTTTTCCTAATGTCTAACCTAAATCTCCCATTTAAGCCCATAACTTCATGTCTTATCCTCCAGTGGATAAGGAGAACAATTTATCACCCTCCTCTTTATAATTACTTTTTACTTGCTTGAAGACAGTCATGTCCCCCTCAGTCTTCTCTTTTCCAGACTGAAAAAAATTGGGTTTGTTTAAACTTTCCTCAAAGGTCATATTTTCTAGACATTTCATCATTTTTGTTGCTTTCCTCTGGACTTTTTCCAATTTGTTCACATCATTTCTGAAGTGTGGAGCCCAGAACTGGACGCAGAACTCCAGCTAAGGCCTTATCAGCGTTGAGCAGAATGGAAGAATTACTTCTCATGTCTTGCTTACAACACTCCTGCTAATATATCCCAGAATGATGTTTGCTTTTTATACAATAGTATTACACCACTGTCTCATATTTAGTTTGTGATCGACTATCCCAGATTCTTTTCTGCAGTATTCCTTCCTAGGCAGTCATTTCCCATGTGCAACTGTGCAACTGATTATTCTTTCTTAAAGACATTTATCCTTATTTAATTTCAGGCTATTTTGTCACTGCACACTGTCAAAATTATTTTTAATTCTAATCCTGTCCTCCAAAGTGTTTGCAACCCCTCTCAGATTATTATGGCCTGACAACTTTACATGTGTACTCTCCACACCATTAACCAAAACATTTATAAAGATCTTGAACAGAAGCAAACCCAGGACAGATTCCTCAATATGCCCTTCCAGCTGGACTGTGGGCCATTGAGAACTATTTTCCAAGTATGGTTTCCCAACCATTTGCACACTCACCTTATGGTAGATTTGGCTAAACTATATTTCTCTACTTTGATCATGAGGTGGTCATAGAAGATAGCATCAAAAGCCATACTAAAATTGAAATATAGCACATCTACTGCTCCTCCCCATCCACAAAGCTTGTTGGTTTGTCAGAGAAGGATATTCGGTTGATTAGATATGATTTGTTTTTGACAAATCCATGTTGACTTTTTCTTATTACTTACTAAGTCAGGGGTTCCCAAACTGTGGTATGCGTACCACAAGTGGTACATGCAGGCCACCTCGCAATGGTACGTGTCTAAGCTGCCCAATGCTCTAGTTGCCAAGGTAGCTTAAGTGAAGCGTTGGCAGCAGCTTAGCCCAAAGTTATGCTGCTGATGCTCCGCTTAAGCTACTTTGGCAACTGGAGCATCAAGCAGCTTAGTAATGCTCGGCTGATTGCTTCTCAAACTCCTAGCTACGTGACCGGAACCGGTTGCCAAGGTAGCTTATCAATGTAGCAGAGTGTCAGCATAGTCTGTTTATAAAACATTGGTGGCGGTACCACAGGTGGTGGCATTTTATGTTGGCGATACACAACCTGTTAACAGTTTGGGAATCGCCGTTCTAGGCACTTAGACTCATAGACTCATAGGTCAGAAGGGACCAATATGATCATCTAGTCTGACCTCCCGCACAAGGCAGGCCACAAAACCCTACCCATACACATTTATAACAACCTCGAACCCATGACTGAGTTATTGAAATCCTCAAAAATGAGATTTGAAGACCTCAAGCTGCAGGGAATCCACCAGCAAGCGACCCATGCCCCATGCTGCAGAGGAAGGCGAAAAACCTCCGTGGCCCCTGCCAATCCGCCCCGGAGGAAAATTCCTCCTGACCCCAAATATGGCGATCAGCTAAACCCTGAGCATGTGGGCAAGACTCACCAGCCAGCACCCAAAAAAGATTTCTCTGCAGTAACTCAGTTCCCATCCCATCCAGCATTCCCACAGACCATTGAGCAGACTTATCTGCCGATAATCCAAAATCAATTGCTCAAATTAAACTATCCCATCATAACATCCCCTCCATATACTTATCAAGCTTAGTCTTAAAGCCAGATAAGTCATTTGCCCCCACTACTTCCCTCGGAAGGCTATTCCAGAACTTCACTCCCCTAATGGTTAGAAACCTTCGTCTAATTTCTAGTCTAAATTTCCTAATATCCAATTTGTACCCATTCGTCCTCGTGCCTATGTTAGTACTAAACTTAAACAATTCCTCTCCCTCCCTAACGTTAATCCCCCTGATATATTTATATAGAGCAAGCATATCCCCCCGGAGCCTTCTTTTGGCCAGGCTAAACAAGCCAAGTTCTTACAAACGGATTATTCGCACCGTTCTCTTTCCGGGTACCAAAATTAAGACGACTGGTCTGTAACTCCCAATATGCTGGTTTCCCACTAGACTTGGGGAGATCTTTTCACTTTTAATGGAGAGTGTTTTCTGAAGATGGGGGGGGGGAAGCAGGTGTCTCCTCTGAGCCACAGGAGATGGGCGGCCAGGGGACAGGAGTAATTTCTTCCTTTTCACAGCTCCCACGGGAGATTTAGACCTCGCCCTGCTGCTAGCGAACTGGGGAGGAGAATACGGCCTCAGGGGGCAGGACGGCCTATTCTCACTCCTGCTACGAGGGGGGGAGGGGAACAGGTCCGCCCCAGCCCGGGGCGGGCCTCCCCCCATTTGAGGAGCTTTTCATCCCTTCTCGGTGGGGGAGGGGCGCCCAGGGGCCCCGAGTGCGGCGCGGCGGCGAAGCGAGCGGAGTGAGGAGAACGCGACCCCTCGGGGGGGAGGGGCGCTCTCGGGGGGGAGGGGAAGCAGCGGCGGCGGCGGCGGCCCCCCCCCGGAACTCACCGGCTGCCGCCGTGCCGCCATCGCTCCCCGCCGCGCCGGCCTCGCTGTCGGATTCGGGCTCGGAATCCTCCGCGTAAACCGCCAGCGACGACAGGACGCTGCCTTTCGCCGCCGCCATCTTTCCTCCGCCCGGCGGAGGCGCCACTTCCGGCGCGCAAGGATGACGTGAGCCCCACGCTGAGGTCAGGAAGAGGTCGAGGCGAGCGCCATAGCAACAAGGCCCCCTCCCCCGCCTGGAGCTGGCTCTAGAACCTACGCCCCACCCCCGGGGCCGGGGCCCGGCCTGGCTGGGCGGCGGGAGGTCCCGAGGCCGGGACTCTAACGTCGGGGGGCGGCCGCTGGGCGGCTTCGCGGGGATTCACCCGCTAAATGGCCCGCTGACGTCATCCGCTCGCGCCCGGGCGGGCTGACCCCGCACGGCCGCCGACACGGAAGCGGAGTGTGCGCGTAACGGGGGGGCCCGGGCGGGCGGATACAGGCGGAGGAATAAAGGGGAGGGGTGGCGGTGAGCCCCCGGGGGGTAAAGAAGTCCCTGGAGTGGGCGGGGGGGTGCAGCAGGGCTAGGGCCTGAGCGTCTCCCTGGCCGGGGCCCGGGCTGGGCCTGGCCTCGCCTCAGGGGCTCCTTGGCCCAGCAGAGCGGCTTCCCCGGGAACAGCCGTGGGGACTGGTCGGGGTTAGCAGGGGCCTCGAGCCTGCCCCCTTCTCTCATCCCGTCTGCTCCTGGCAGTTCCTGATAGCGGGGGGCAGACCGAAGGCCAGAGGAGCTGGGTGGCGAGAGGGCGTGGGTGTGCGGGAAGGAACAAGTGGGTGTAAGGGAGAAAAAAGCTGTGGGGGACAACTGGGGGAGTGAGTGCAGGCAGAGAAAGCCCAGTGACCCAGGGCGGAGCGTGAGATCAGGGCCGGAAACCACTCGGGTTGGCAGGGAGAGGAGAGCAGGTGAAGAAGGTACCGCCATGGAAAGAGCTGGTGGGAGGAGGCCAGAGGCTATGGGATGAGATAGGGAGCAGGCAGAAAGGACACAAAGGGGTGTTCCCTTCGCCTTTCCAGTTTTTAGGCCATTCCCCATAGCAGGGCTTCCCAGCAGAGCGGCACGTTTGTGAATCAGATGCTCTGTTTAGTCTAAGGAAAGCAGCCTAAACGGGTTCTCTTCTTGCTCAGTTGCTTTGGACATGTGGCGCTGCATTAGAAGCCGGAGCTAGAGCTGTCTCTAAGAAGGGACTTGCCACAAGTATAAATGAGATTAGATTTTCACTTTTTTTAGGATAGGGTAGGGAAGCTGATGGACAAGTGATTCTGTCTCTGTTGAAGAGAGGCTTTGAAGCATGTAAATTCTCAGAAAAATAGTCCTGGAGCAGTTTAATCCATGATGCTTAGGCAGCCAAGAATCTAATGTGAAAATTTTTCTCACAGTGACTAAGAAGAATTTGTGATTGGTTGCTAGTGTAAACAACAGTTGAGTTTAGTAAGCTCCTTTCCTTCTCCTTTCCCTTGACCTATTTCCAGTACTTATAAGATGAATGACTACACTCCCTCAGGACTAGATGGCAAGGTCCAGAAAACTCTGAAAAAGATCTTTGGGTTTGATTCCTTTAAGACCTCTCTGCAAGAGAGTGCAACCATGACAGTGGTGAAAGGTAAGACATGACTGTCTTTCCTGTGACCGTAACCTTATCTCTTCAGTTTTCAGCCCCACTGCATGAGATGGTGTTGAAGGACCAGTGTCACACCTGTTTTGACATAGCATCAAAATCCCAGGATCCTTTTGTTTCCACTAGACACCAGCACACATACACAGCTGTTGCTAGCAACCAGGATGGCATTAGATCACTCGTATGGTTCTGCCTATTAAATAGCATGGTATTGGTTGGCATCCTTCTCCTTTGTCCATGGATGCTGTTCAATATAGGGAAAGCTTATTTAATAAAGAATATTTTCTCTACTACTAGGAGATTTTCACCTCCATTCCATTACTGGGAGACTCTGTGGTAAAGTCTAACAGGCTGTGGTTAAGGTCCAAGTGTTCTGTAGCTGGATGTAGAGCCTGTCAGATGAGTTAAAAGCAAGCTTCTCTGGAAGTGAGCTGATACAAGCTTGGCATGTCATTTAACTTCTCTGTATTTTGATTTACACCTCTGGGGAGAATAATTCCTGTCTTCCAGGAGTGTTATGAGGCTTAATTAATGTTTATAAAGTGGTTAGAGATGCTTGGAAGGAAGCTAGTGGAGAAGTGCAAAGTATTGCTATTATTATTATTCTTTCAAAAATTAAAAGAAACCTCATGTTCACATGCATCACTGTACTTGCAGAATAATGTAGTTTGCCTTGGTCTAAAAGACTTTGTGCCCAGTCCTCCAGAGCAGAATCTAGGTGAATTACCACCGTTCAGTAGCCTTGAGCTTTGTTTTGTTGTCTTTGCAGGAGAGAAGGATGTCTTTGTATGCATGCCTACCGGGGCAGGGAAATCCCTGTGCTACCAGCTTCCTGCAGTTCTGGCAGTGGGCATCACTATTGTCATTTCACCTCTGATTGCACTGATTCAGGTAACCATCTCCTGGTAGCTGTGGAAAAGCAATCAGTGAAGGGAGTGAGGAGACTGCGTGGATGCACAGTTGGGTCCAATTCCTTCCCCTACTGCCAACCTCTGATGCCATTTTGTCTCTTTATTCTCATCTCATTGGCGTGGGATTGGTTTTCTCGTAGAAAGTCTAGACCCAGCCTAAGACTTTAGTAAGGCATTTACCTGTATATCACACAACATTCCGATTAGCATATACTTTGATGTTGTCTTGTGCTATTTTTTTTAAAAGGGATTAGGAACTGGCTAACTGACGGATCTCAAAGAATAGTTATCAATGGAGATCTCTCATTAAATGGGTTATTTCTACTGACATTCCATAGGGATCAGGACTAGGCTTGACATATCAATATTTTTATCTGTGATTTGGAAATAAATATAAAATCGATACTGATAAAAAATTTTTGGATGACACAAAGATTGGCAGGATGGTAAATAATGAAGACTTGGATCACTTGGTAAGCTGGGCTCATTCAAACAAAATGTGTTTGAACACAGCCAAATGCAAGATTATACATTTAGGAACAAGGAATGTAGGCCATAATTACAAAGTGGAGGACTGTATCCTGGTAAGCAATGATTCTGCCAAAGATTTAAGAGTTGTAGTGGACAGGCAACTCAACATGAGCTCCCAGTGTGATACTGTGGCCAAAAGGGTTGATACAATCCTTGATGTATAAACAGGAGTAGAGAAGTGATCTTACCTTTGTACAAGGCTGAGTGAGACTGATACTGGAATACTGCATGCTGTTTTAAAAAGGAGGTTGAAAAAAACAGTGAAAGAAAGCTCCCAAAATAATTGGAGGGTTGGCGAGAATCCTATACACTGAGGGGTTTAAATAGCTCAATCCGTTAAGTTTATCAAAAAGAGGATTGAGAGATGAGCTGATTACAGTGTATAAGTACCTTCATGGGAGAACAATAGCAGGAACTAGAGTGCTCTTTAATCTAGTGGAGAAAGGCACAACAAGAACCAATGGGTGGAAGGTAAAGCCAAACAAATTCAAATTAGAAATAAGGCAGAAATGTTTAACAGGGAGGGTAATTACCCTTTGGAACAAACAAGGAAAGTGTTGTATTCTCCATCTTCTGATGTAATCAAAAGACAGGACAATGTTTTGGAAGAAGTGCCTTAGCCAAAACACAAGTTCTTGGGCTCAGTGCAGAGGTGACTGGGTGAAATTCTACGGCTTGTGTTATGCAGGTCGGGCAGGATGATCTGATAGTCCCTTTTGGCTTTAAAAATTGGTGAATTTTTAAATTCCAGAGAGAGCTCCATTTTAATGGTGGTTAAAATGATTCCTGTACATATACATAGTCTGTATTCAATTAAGTTTGTAAAGTGCTATGGGATCCTGTAGGATGTAAGGCGCTATAAAAATTTGAGTGGAGGTTATGCATTTTCCTTCAGTGTAGTGATCTGATAATCATCCTGAGATGATCTCGTAGTATCCAGCTTCTGCAAACGACTGGGGACATTGTTCACAAGTCCTTGTTGACCGTCTAAGAGAATCTTTGTCTCTTATAAATGCCGATGATCATCCAAAGAGATGGGTGGACGATAAAGCTGAGCAGTTTTGTTAGCTGCTCCGGTTAAGCCTCTTCAAAAATTCATGCACTTTCACTTAAAGACAATTGGAGCTGAGGCTATGCAGTAGGGGAGATGTGAGTAGACAGAATCTGGAAACCACAGGTCTAGAGGTAAAGCTTGGTTATTGTGTGTATCTCTGTAGTAGTTGTTTTGGTAAAGGCGGCTTTCTTCAATGCCGCTTGCTTCTTTTTTAATCACAGGACCAAGTGGATCATTTGTTGGCACTGAAGGTCAAAGTCTGTTCTCTGAACTCCAAGCTTTCTGCTCAGGAAAGGAAAACCATCCTGGCTGACCTGGCAAGTGAGAAGCCCCGGGTAAAGCTCCTGTATATCACTCCAGAGATGGCAGCTGCCTCCTCCTTCCAGCCCACCTTGAACTCTCTGGTGTCTCGAAACCTCTTGTCCTATCTAATAATAGATGAGGCTCACTGTGTCTCCCAGTGGGGACATGACTTCCGACCTGACTACCTACGGCTGGGCTCCTTACGCTCTAGGATACCCAACACGCCGTGCGTTGCCCTGACTGCCACAGCCACCAAACAGATCCAGGATGACATAGTGGTGTCACTTAAGCTAAAGCAACCTGTTGCCACCTTTAAGACTCCTTGCTTCAGGTCTAACCTGTTCTATGACGTGCAGTTTAAGGAGCTCTTGACTGATCCCTATGGGAATTTGAAGGATTTCTGTCTGAAGGCCCTTGAAGAGAAGAATGCCCACGGGGTAGGTTTAAGTCTTAGAAGCTAATTTGAAGGACAGAATAATAAATGAGACAGAACTTTCCTAAATGTCGTGGTATTGGGATGGCATTAATGGGCCTGGGATAGGGAAGGGGGAGCAGTTGATGAAAGGAACATTCTCAGATCCTTTTTCAAAAACTTCTAAATCTCTGAAACACTCGGCATCCTTTCAGATAGTGGCCTCAGCTTGATGACAGGGTGGTGAACTCCTCTGCCTTCGGGGAGTGACACTCACAGCCACTGTCGCCGCCCTATTCCCTCAATCCTTCACCAGCCCTAAATGGATGGAGATTGATGTAAGGGGTTCTGCAGGGAGAAGAATCTCCCTATCTTTCTACTTCCAGGAGCAGGCGAGTCACCCCACAGCTGTTACTGCAGTAGCCTCACTGGTTCTGCAGCCTCTCTCCATGTGGTAGGGAACACTGGCCATTGCATATGTGCTCCTGCCCCTTCCTACAAGCCAGACTGTTCAGGGAGTTACTGCAGGGCGACATTTCAGTAGACATCTGATGGAGACCCTCTCCGTGAGCTCCTCAAATCCTGCATCTTCCTCCAGACAGTAGAATCCCACTGCTTGTGCTGCATCTGGGCTTTGTTCTGGAGGAGAAGGTGGGATTTGTCTCGTAGAAAGGTTTGTTCTATGTGTTACTTTGAATCTGCAATTTATGGTAGTTTTGTTGTTTCAAGAAAATAAATCTGAAGATTTTCCTAGCTTTGGAGGATGAGGGGACCACATTCCCCCTGCTGTCCTCCAGCCCCCAGTTTCTTTGATGCCTAGATCACGGTCCTTATCTTTGAAAAGCTGAGAGGGAAGCAGCCACACAGACCTTCCAGACCTCAAAGTGGTATTTCCGTAAAGCTGTTTTGTTTAGAGAAACCCTTGAAAACCAGAGGTTTGGTCACAGAATGAGACAATGCAGCTGCTCCAGGGCTTTCACCTGCACTCCACAGACAGCCATGACTACTTGTTATGCAGTGAGTGTATTTCAAAAAAATCCTAGATGACCTGGGGCCAGCCTACCTGAGGGGCTGCTTCCCTGCCTGGTTGTGATGTGGCTGGAAATGCTGATTGCTGTCTGGTAGAGCATTGAGGGGCATAGCACTCAGGAATGTTCTCTCCGCTTATTGGGTCCGGTCCTGCAAGGTGCCCTCTGTTCCTGCTGGAGTCTGAGAGTTGTCTGTGCTGCTCAGTTCACAGAATCAGGCCCACTCAGAACAATTGGCTGGCACCCTTCCTGGTGAGCCTTCCCATCTTGTTGTTTAAGCAAGTGCTTTATTTCCCTTAGGGTTGAGGGCTCTGGGGGTTTTGGTGTGGGTTCCTGTGCCAGCTGTAGTCATCCTTGGGTCCTGTTGGATTTTTATTTATTTTGGTGAGCTGTGTTTATATCTAGTTCAAATAAAGGCACCTTTAGAGATGGGTCACTGTAAATGAAAATGTATTATTAGATGTGTAAAAATAACATTTCTTTCTCAGCTGACTTTCTCCCATTTGACATACAAACACACACCAGTTTTGTTTTGCTTTGTGTCCGTGACAAAAACGGAAAGAGGAAAGATTGCCCAGTGGTTAGGGCACTAGCCTAGGATTTAGAAGAACTTGGTTCAGTTCTCCCTGTGTGACCTTGGGCAAGTCACTTAAGCCTCCCTGTGCTTCTGTTCTTCATGTGCAAAATGGGGATAAGAGCACCGCTCTGCCTCCATTAAAGATTGTGAGGCACTCAGACACTACAGTGATGAGCCATAGATGTTTCTAAGATAGACGTGCTTTCTGCTTGATTTACTTCCATGCTGGTTTATCAGTACGATGGGGAATACTCAGAGCTCAAAGGATATTTTGCAGCTGCTGGGGCGGAGAAGAGTCTCCAGCTTTCGTAGCCCTGTCCCCTCAGCAGTCGTGAGTGTTAGCTTTTTCCATCTTCCCCTGGATGGAGAGCTGGATTTTCTCTTCTCTGGCTCTGTGTAGGTATACTCTGGCTGTGGCATTGTGTACTGCAGGATGAGAGAAGCCTGTGACCAATTGGCTATTGAGCTGAGCTACAGAGGAGTGAAAGCCAAGGCCTATCATGCAGGTACTGGAAGTTGTCTACATTTGACAGCCCCTCAGTCAGGGCTGCAGAATTTCACATTATCTAATAGTCTGGATCAGGGCTACCTTAGGGAGCAACTCTCTACAGGTGGTTCTGTGGCTGCTGAGATTGGATCAGGAGCTTGAGCTGACAGACCCCTGATATAAATATAAGTGAGAGGGGGTGGTGGAAAGGCTCTTCCTTGGCTCTCAAACTTGGAGCCCTCCGCTGGTCCAGCAGACGCTGAATGTACTGCTCTCCAGGGCACACTGCCAGGCCTATCTAACTGAATTCCCTCTTTTGGATGGGGGGAGTATTGATTCCTTTTGTTTGGTCACAAGCCAGTTTGAGGAGTGGGGTAATGTACTTAGCTTTGACCAGCACATTTTTATACATAAGGATGTGGGGAGAGATTGCTAGCGATGCTGGGGAGCGGAGGGGTGAAAGGGTACCTCTTCTTTCTCTCTGATTTCTTTGCTTTCTCTCGTTTTCCCTCCTCAGGGCTGAAGGCAGCAGAAAGAACTTCAATCCAGAATGAGTGGATGGAGGAGAAGGTCCCTGTTATTGTTGCTACCATCAGTTTTGGAATGGGAGTTGACAAAGCTAACGTCAGGTGTGTAGGAGCTTGGGCAGAAAGGGGAAAATGTCCTCCTTAGGGTTTCTCCTCTGTATATTAACTGCAGTCTCAATGGAACTTGATACATTTCTTTAGTTCTCCCTGTGAAGAAACCAGATCTCCACAAGGGGGTGTGGGGATAGAAGAAATTCTGGTGGGACTTTTACTTTTTATGGGATACCAGTATTAAACACGGATCATTAGAGAGAGTGACTTGAAGGGAGCTGCAACAGACTAAGTAAGTGTACTCTGCTGGTCTCTGTGGTCTGAAGAGGCCTGAAAGATTGCTTTTGAAAGATAAGATTTTTACTTTCTTATTTTGTTCAAGGTTTCCTTGGTGGGTTAGAGACTGGCATCAAATAGACAAACTTGAGCAAGGGAGGGGGAAAGACTTCCTCAGCTGCTGTTTAAAACTATGGTTGTTAATAGCTGATTAACTCAAACTGCTGGCAGACACTTCACTGTCTTTGTGAAAGATTCAACACACCTGCTCCTTCAGCTAAGGGCCAAGAGAGCTCAAATTCTTTAGTCCTCTAGCAAAAACGGGAAGACAAGACTTGATGTTCCTGATATTTCTAAGGTAAAGAACAAACAAAAAGAGAAAAATCCTTTCAGGCCGCCTTTATGCATCAAAACATTTTGTTTTGGAGGTTGTTTTTTTTTTTTAAGTAGGGGGCACAAATGCAAAAGATGCCTGTTTGCAGGTCCCCAGAAAATTCAGCAGAATGCATTCTCTTGCAGTTATGCTTGGGCATTATTGTGGGGCAATAGCTGTAAGGATGAGACTCATTGTTTAACAGCTGCATTTTCTGAGTGCTCTAAAATCCTTGTGCATAATAGCACAAATTAAATAAATGGAAGATTAAAGTCTCTGGTCAGCAGCAGCATTATAGTAACCTGATCTTGCTCTTCACTCAAGTCCAACATTTGTGGGCTGAGTGTGATCAAAGAAAAGGAAGTAGTGATGGCTTCTCAGTGCATGAGAGGGGCTGCTGAACATCAGCAAAAGCACCCATAACAGAGAGTTCTATTCTAAAGACTGGTTTGAGGTGGACACTGACCCGGTCATCTGATCAAACAATAATTTGTTTTTGTTGTAAAAAAATACACAGAAAACAAATTTCATCTTTTGACAATAATTCATCCAGTCTAGCGACACCAGAAGTTTAGTTATCCATATCACCTCTCAGAGGGCTGTAGTTTCTGTGAAAGAAGCCTGAAGGAAATACCAGATACTAGAAAGATTTTAGTCACGTGGCATATTTTAAAACAGTCGTCGCAAATCTCAAATGGGATTCCCCCGCAAACTGCTATAGAAAAGCCAAGCTGGTAATGAACAGTGATAAACATTTAAAAGCTATCATTTAAAAGACAGACTTTGTATACCCTTGTTACCCCTGTTAAAATGGAAATGAGGGTGTAACTGTTATGGCACTAGGGCTATGCTCCCCTTCCCCCAATATTGCTGTGCCACATCAGGGCCAAGGGAAGAGTTGGTGCCAATGGTAATTTGGTCAAGGGGTTCCTCAGCTACAGCTCTCCCCTCCCTTATGAAGAGCTGATTTTAATATTCAGTTTGGGCTAAAACCCAGGGGGCTGAGCTAGATGACTTCTCAAAGTCCCTTCCAGACCTACATTTCTATGATTCTATGCTTAGAGAGAGTTTCTTGAAAGTTAGCATTTCACAACAGAGGCTGGGGTAGATTTGGGAGATGGGGAAGGTCCCCAACAAAGCCCCAGAGCAAAGCTGAGCTGACTCTTGTGCTCCTCTGTTTGTATAACCCACAAAATTCAGCCCAGAAATGAGTCTCCCTGTACAGCATTATGAGCTGTAGCAACCTGCAGCAAGGAATCCCTTATACCAGTCAATACACCAGTCCCTGACACAGTGAAGGGCGGTGGGAGAACATGCAGATGAATGAGAAAACACATAACCCCACACGTAACTACGTGCTGGCCAACACATAGTAGAACCCAGTGGCTCTTGCCCACTCCTGGTACAGAATTAAGTTTGCAGGAGAAGACTGACTATTTCCTGGCTTTCAATGATTTAGGAATCGAAGCATTTGACTGTTCCAGAAGGGTGTGTGGTACTGAGTATCACCCTTAACCCTGCAGTAACAAAAGCTTTTGGGTCGTGAATTGTATGCACATCATCAGGTATAAG
Source organism: Mesoclemmys tuberculata (assembly GCA_007922155.1). Taxonomy (NCBI): domain Eukaryota; kingdom Metazoa; phylum Chordata; order Testudines; family Chelidae; genus Mesoclemmys; species Mesoclemmys tuberculata. The sequence continues at coordinate 10,300,211 of ML675637.1, forward strand.
ATCATGCCTGGGACATGCCGGAGGAGGCCCTGGGGAAAATGAAGAGAGGGTTAAGATGATCTCTCTGCCTCCGTGTTTGTTGCTTATTCGCTATTGCTGGAGATGGCGTATTTGAGGCGCTCATAAACATACAGGCAAGGGGGAAGTTTTTTATGCTCGGCTGTCTCCTGGCTGGTCCTGATTATGCTAGTATTTTTGTTTAAATGGGAAAAACCAGTGACTAGATTCCTGCAGTCTCTCACTCCCTACATCTGCAGCACACAAACTTGTGGAGTATGAGGTTTGGCACAGATTAAGGAGGCCACTTTTGAGGGAACCCTTTGTATAAAATATTGGCAGCACATTACGCGAGCATAAACTGCTTTGGGACACAGAGGGTAGAGAACACAGCTGTCGGAATATTCGAGCATTTGTAGATTGAAGTCAGCCTTGCAATGGTGTTTTGAATGCCCTTTGTGTGTGCGAATTTAATGGTGTTTTAGTAATGATCCATGGTGGCAGGGAGCCTTTACTCTACAGTTGAAGTTTGTGAGCCAGAATCCCATATGCATAGCATGCAGGCAACAAAGCTTCTAACTGAAGTTTAAATGGGGAAAGTTGTACGGCGTGGGGGAAGTTCTCTGGGCTGTGTTATACAGGAGGTCAAACTAGAAGATCGTAATGGTCCCGTCTGGCCTTGTAAGCTATGAATAATACTGTTATAAAACATGTTGCAAACCCTTAGAGTAAATAATGCATATTAATAACATGTAAAACTTCATAGTAAAAGAACTCAAACTCCTGGAGATCAATACTGTTTTCTTCCCCTTTCGCAGCTACATATATATGCATTTATAATATATACATCATGTCCATTCTCCTCCATTCATTTTGGGTGTAACCCACTGATTTATTATGTACTCATACACTAGGCTTCTGCTATAGCTTCCCTTGGTGCCTCTTGCTGTTTTAAGATTGCCCAGTTAAGAATCCCTTGCTCCATTCCCTCCTAGATCCTTGCTCTCACTTTTGCTGCTCTATTTCTACTTTATTGTTGGCCTCATGAAGAACATTGCTATGGGTTCAATGATTAGGGAGGCCTTCAATTTCATCTTTGCCATTCTCTTATCCCATGCAGATTTGTTGCCCATTGGAATATTGCGAAATCAATGGGTGGATATTACCAGGAGTCAGGAAGGGCTGGAAGAGATGGGAAGCCATCCTATTGTCGTCTCTATTACTCTAGGAATGACCGGGATCAAGTTTCCTTCTTGATTAAGAAGGAGCTCTCTAAACTCCAGGTAGGGTCTGCAGAAGAGCTTCCTATAGCACGATTACTACCGGGCTAGCTCTTTGTCTATGTCACAGGCATGACTTCTCGCTAACAGTCTATTTGGAGCAGGGCAGTCTATGCTGCAAGCTCAACATCCATCTTTACAGAGTTAAATCATCATACATTAGAATTTGGCTGTCTGTACCTTTAAAATGGCAAGTACTCAGTAGTAGTGCTTGAAGCCAAGGCCCTGGCCTGATTCAGGGCTAGTATTGAAGAGCTCCTCCGTCCAAGTCTCCTCCAGTACTCCACGTGAGAGGAGGCAGGCAAGCCTTCTCAATTGGCCTGCTGGTTCCTGATTGGACAGTGTCTCCTCCTGGCCATTCTGGGCTTCTGAAGGACTAACTCTTGTTTGTAACCTGTGCCTGGATGAGTTGGTTTTCCTAGAGTAGGAGTGTGTCAGGGCTCTGACAGCTGCAACAAGTAGAGAAGGCCAGATGAACCCTATCACAATCTAGTTAGCCCTTTGTTGGCAATTGCCTCAGACTGTCCCAGGCAGAATAGAGTTTCCCCAGATACAGCCATGTTACTGCTACTAGGGCTGGGGAAAAAGGCATTGGGCCTGGGTCTGGCTGCAGCAATGTTGCAGCAGAGAGTGGAAGAGGCAGACGTGCTGATGAAAGAGAGGGCTGGACCTGACTGCAGTGCTATTAAGAGGTCTGGAGGCATGGGCCGAGGAGGTGGTGGTCATTCTTGGCTGTGGTACTCCCATGGGGAGGAGAAGTGAAGCCTTGATCTGAATGCAGTGATGATCTGGAAAGATGGTTAGATTTGACTGTCAGCAGAGATGATGCGTTCATCTATATCTGTATCAAAGGCAGTTTTACGTATTATCTTTTCTTGCTCGCAGGAGAAAAGAGGCCCCTTGAAAGAGTCTGATAAAGCTGTGATGACGGCCTTTGATGCTATGGTGACCTTCTGTGAAGACCTGGGGTAAGAGTGCCTTTTGTATGCACTGATGGGGGCATTAATTAATTAATCTACTCTTTCCCTCTTTGACATCATTATTGCCAGTGTTTTCTGTAAATTTATAGCTGTGGGAAAACTTAAATTTCTAGACCTCGTGGTTGTGGCAGAAAACCTTCCAAATCTGAATGTAACAGATGCAGTGTTATCTATAGATTTGGGAAGACTGTCAGAAACAGTAGCTCTATGAGGGCGAACTGCCTAATTGTTACTCCTGGAAGACAGGATACTGGGCTAGATGGAACATTGGACTGATCTGGTATGGCCGTTCTTGTGTTAAAAAAACCCATTGTCTGCCTTCCTGGGCACCAAAACACACAACTGTCTCCTGTCAACACCTCCAGCTTCCCCAATGACATCTTCTGTGAGGCAGTTATATGCTGCCAATGCAAAAATCTGCAGCATGATGGAAATTGCAGAAAGTTGTATTTGCATATTTAAAACACTCTACTTTTAAGTGTACTTGAAGCTGCCTCAGAATTCTGAACCAGGTTCTGTATTGCAGAAACCAGAGGCCCTTGCTCTAGATTTCATAGGGTCTTGGCTATTTCTAGTGGTGATTTAGGCCAGCTACACTGCATCCAAGTCACACCGCCTCTGAGACTGGTCAGTTCAATGGCTTATGTAACCACATGAGATATAATCTCTACTCCATTTTGAGCATCTCGTCTTTCTCCATCTCTTATCAATGGGCTACCAATTGCCACCAAGGCCTCAGCATGTGGAAACTGGCATCTAGCATTGTATATTGATTATCTGGTTATGGGAATGGGCCATGACATGACCATGACACTGTCCCATGCTACCAAATGGAAGTATCATACAGCATTAGTATTTTTCTGCTGAAGAAACCATGGGGATGGGCAGTGTTTATTTGTGCAGCTTTTCATATTTTCTGGCTCACACTGGAACCTCAGTTGTCTATTTTTGACTTTTTCTTTGCCACATCATCTCTCCTATATAGAAATGCATGGTCTAAAGCCCAGCATCTTGGTGTAGAAGCATTTAGCTTTAATGTTTGCTTCTGACTCAGAAGAGCACCATCTTGCAAGATGCTCAGTGTCCATGATTCCTGTTGTCCTCAATAGAAGTGTAGGGTGCTCAGCACCTTTCAAGATCAGGCCCATAGCGCACACATACCAAAGCTGGGAAACCTAAATGCAGACTTGTAACCACTACACATGTTACAAATAATGTACTATAAATCCAAGAAGGCTGTAATTCTAACAAATTACTATGTGACAGTAGTTGAGACAGCAAGACCTTAATTTTGCCAGTAAGAAAGCACTGTATGTTTGCAAACTGGGAAATGAATATCCCCCCTTCCACATATAGCCTTGGATCCATTTTCATTGTGTGGCTCTAAATCCAGGGTGTGCTTGCCAGGATTCAGTATGGAAATTGAGATGTTTATTTTCTCATTGCTGGAGCCCTGGTGAGGGTGTTGCCTTCAGGCATGTTTTGACAGAGAACCAGACCTGGTTATTCTGAAGGACAGGTTATTTTGAAGGATTTTTACCTGTTGCCCTGAGGTCTGGTCCAAATGTTAGAATAATGGGCGTGCACTTGAAAAAGTACTTCATTGTTTGCAGTTATGGTGATTCCACCACGTGTCTACTGTGCGGCACCATGCTGTAATATTTTGGTCCAGTTTATGCAGTTAAATCAATCTCCAGGTGCTGTTGTGTCATACCTTTAGGTCATACCTAGAGTCACCAGCTGGCTGCCTTGGTGTTGCTTTTGTGTAATCTGAAAGCCAGTTGAAATGAAAAACCTTTTTAATAGCTATGGGGATGAAGCTTCCATCTCTGATTATTCCATGATCTCCCTGCTGAGATTACTATCAAGGGTTTTGGTGGTGGCTTATTTACCATGGAGACTTGTGCACTTGGAACTGAACGGAGGCTGCCAAACTAATTTTCCCCAACCCCCTAACTAACCAACCTTACCCCCATTTCCCTCCTACTCTTCTTCCCCCTCCCCAGCCACAAAAAAAAAACTTCCCTGACCTTGTAAAGTCCTAAATTACAGCAAAAGGGGAAGGGGAGGGTAGAGGGGAGGGGAGGGAGGAGAGAGAGAGAGAGCGCCGCTTGAATTGTCTGGTATACAAGGTACTATGTAACTATAGCAGAAGAATGATTACATCCGTTGTTTTTAATGAAAAGGCTTTTCACATAGAAGGTCAAGATGAGCTTTTGACTGTGGGACTATTTCTTCATCTGAATGTGGAGCAAAAAAGAGATGCAGCCACTTTGGTGGAGTTACTCAAGAGTCTCTCTTGGCTTCCGAATGTCAGGTGGTCATTTACAAAGACTTAACCCAGTAGTTTTCCTTGGAGGGGGAAGTTCAGTCAAGCAAATAGCTCGAATGTAAGGTTTGGCTGGTCACATGGTTCCTGAATTCAGATTGCATTGTGTGTCGAGATTGCTGTGGATTTGTAATTGAGTACACAACAGCATGAGGGCTTCCTTGCAGGAGCAGTTTTATATGTGGGCTGCCAGACTGTGAGTGCCTTAAGTCTGTGTGTGAAGGAATAACCACACAAGAAGGATAAAAGATGAAGCTTGCCTTTGACCTGATCACAGTTCATGGACGGGACAACTCTTCCCTGGTCGCGCTATTCTTGAAATGCCACACTCTTGTCCTTGCTGTTTATATGCCATTTGTTTTACGCTTTGGAGCTGAGCAGCAGCCAAAGATGGCAGCAAACAAAAGGAGGGCAATGAAGACTGTGCAGAATGACCCAATTACCACTAGCCCCCCAAGAGCCCAGTCATCTGTCAGAATCCAGCTCTTCAAGTCTTCTAGAACTGGGGAAGCCGCTTGTATTGAGGATGACATGCTGGCCCGTCTCTGCTGGAATTAGAGTGGGGAAACCAGATAAGTGTCTGATGCTTGTCTGCCTTCTCTTCTTCCTCAGCCGATATATACACGCACACCCCCTTTACACCCTTATTAGCATTGTTCTTTCAAAAGGTGTAGTCACTTTGTAGAGAAACCAAACCCATGAACATAAACAGAATATAAAACACCAGAGAACTGTGCAATGGTCAGTGCCATAGATCAGTGAAGAGGGAAGATTCTGCCCTTAAAATATTCTGTTCAGGGATTAGTTATTCTAGCAGTGGGGTTTATTTTACCAAAATTTTAGCAGTGTCTCCTGGTGCAGGCACAGTTGTGGCTTCGTCAGAACCTTCAGTATGAACCCTTCACTTTTGAAGATTGTATAATATGGATGTAAAAGAAACAATAATAATCAATGGCCACTGGTGTGTTGGAGCAGAAGACATTTTGAACCAGATCCTCAGCAGAAGTAAATCACAATAGCTCCACTGAAGTCAGTTGAGGTAGTCAGGTTTACACCAGCTGAGGATTTGGCCCCTTTAAAATAAAAAGTTAGGCTCTGAAGTCATGGGAGGACCATGACCAGAAATGGAAGTATGCTCTTGTACTTCTATAGCAAAAGAAATCTGTTCTACAGACACATGCTTTCAAATGGCGGATTAAACCTTCTTGTCATTTAATACAAAAAGATAAGGAATTAGAATGGCCAATTTACCACCATTCAAACATTTCTCCTTCTGCAGGTGTAGTTATGCACAGTGTTAGTTTTAGTTTTGAGTCCCCTAGCTTTTTCCCCGGTTTTGACCGAAACCTTAACCACATTTCTTTAGCAGTAACACATGCATATGTGCATGTGCACACTTACTCACTACTGGTGTTAAAATGCAACTGAAATATGTTTTCCTTTTGTTGACATAATTTAATCTGGAGTCTCCCTACACTCTACATGCTTGCTCATTCAATGCCATCTGCACGTTCCCTTGCTCACAGCCATACTGTTACACAATTTAAATAACATCTGACATCTCTTTGCAAGAAGCTTTAATGCTTCTCTGCTTTACATCCCTCAGTGAGATATGATAGGATGGATGGATTGTTTCTCCTTCCCTCAGAGCTACTGCTGTGCTGACCTAATACAGAGAGAGAACGGAGGAGAGACAGACAACACCTCACTAAACTATTTCAGTCTGCTTATACCTGAATTAGCCCCCTTCCCTTGCATTTGTGCCCTTGCTACCATATGAAAGAAAAGGGATTAGGAAGCGTGAAGTTAAATTTCACCTCTCAAAGCCATGCTCGCTAGAATTTCAGAAACACACTCCGGTTGCTGTTTGTTAATCCTACCCCAGCAGCCAAAGTATTTGGATAGTGCTTTGGCTTTGGAATCATAGCAGATCCTTTTAACAAGGTCCTTAATAACTCTGCAGTTAGACTTGTAGTCACAAAGGGCCTGTCTGGATAGTTCACCCCTAAGAAGACTGCATGCAGACTCTCTGGGACAATCCCTTGCCCTCTAAAATTGTGACAGCATTGATAGCCTAAAAATAGTTCTCCTCCAAGCCTGAGGGAAGAAATATTGTCTGACTGGATACCCCAAAGCTGTTGTCTTTCTCTAAATCCAGTCAGCCTCGAAATGAAGAAGCTGTGGTTGGTTCCACCATTACCTGAAGCTGCTCTGGGTGTAGCATATGTAACTCCTGCCTGTGGTGTCTTCTCTGCACCTGGTGCAGAAGATCCTGGCCTGCTGAAAGGACGCTCCTCAGTGTGACTAAGAAGTGTGGACTCTCTCTGGGGATTGCTGGTTTGTACTTTAGTAAATTATTAACAGCAGCGGCTGTGTTTTGTGTCTCCACTGCAGATGTTTCTGGAAGGCTGGTGAAGCTTATCTGAAGCCTTTTGTCCTATTGTACAGTTCAGAGGCTTGATTTGCCCATGACTCAGCCACCTCCAAGCTTTGTGTGCGTGCGTGTGTGTGTTTGCTCGTTCCAATAATTGAAGTATTCCTGCTGGAAAGGTAGTGGAGGGAAATGGCATTATGTATCCACTCTTCCTATCAGTACCTTCATCAATTTATAAGAGTACAGGCAGAGTAGGCCCTTACAAAGTAACTGCGTTGTGGGATAGCTGTTGCTGGGATCTTTGCTTTCTTCACTAAGGCCTTGTCTACACTAACACTTATATCGGCAAAACTTTTGTCACCTGGGGGTGTGCAAAATAACCCCCCTCCCCGAGCAATGTAAGTTTTGCCAGCATATGTGCTCGTGTGAGCAGCGCTATGATGGCGTGAAACACTCTCCCGTTGACATAGCTACTGCCGCTCATTGAGCTGGTTTTATTAGGTCGATGAGAGAGCTCTCTCCCATTGGCATGGTGCAGCTACACAAGTACTTATGCCGACAAAACCTATGTAGCTTAAGGGGATGTTTTTTCAAACCTCTGAGCAACAAATGTTTTGCTGACAAAAGAGCTAGCATAGACAAGGCCTGAATTGAAAAGGGAAGATTACAGTAGGAGGGGCTCAAGGTGTGTGTATGGGGTGGAGGGTGGAAATTATCACTCAACATCAGATCCTACAGGCTGATCAAAACTCTCGTTAACTGAGGTCATCTTAGCACTCTGAAAGGAGAGGGCTCATCCTGGTGAGTAGAAGCTTTTATGTAAAATGTATAAGTGACCACACCCCACTTTTACCAAAATGAAAATTGCATAAAAAGGAAATAATGACAGTTGCATCATGGAAACCTGAAGCAGTTGTCAGTTTGCATCTTGCACTTCCTGCACCTCTGCTAACCCCTGCTGTTTGCACATTTACGAAAGCATCTGCATTTGAAGGTAGGTTAATCTCTGCCTATGCTTGCTGAATTAAAAAGAAAAATTCCCTTTTCCTTTTCTAAATAAGGAGTCGCCCCAGACCTATCACCGCCCAGGGCAAATTTGTCTGGCTCCCAGCCACTTTATCTGTAGATTATTTTAAACCAAGAGACTAGAATTGTGTGTCGGGAGTTGGTCCAGTGTTTATTAGGTAGTCATAAACTCTAGAAACGTAGATAGTTGAACTAGGATTTGTGGCGTCACATGAAATTCTTTGTGCGTTGGAACTTAGAACCTATCTAGACACTTACTTAAGCATCTGCTGAATGTCAAGCATGAATAGTCCCACTAACTTTGACGGGACTGCTCGCATGCTTTAAAGATCGACTGGGATGCTCAGCACATTGCAGAACTGAGTCCATAATAGCTGTCTCCTGTGGGGGATCCATGCCACCTGCTTGTAGAGCACAACTCTCCTGCTCTGAAAGATGGTCTTGGTTTTAGGCTCTCTTTGGCGAGTGTTTACATTTCCTATTGTTCTCTCTCTTTTTTTTTTTTTTTTTTTTTTTTATTCCCAATTGTTGCTATTTCAGGAACATGTGGTGGCCTCCAGTATTTTAACCCTATTGGCCATTACTCTTGTTGTTGTGCCTCAGTAGATAAGGACTGGTAAATATGGGCTTGCTTGTAGAAGTCCCGTAGCAGTACTTACTGTTCCTACAGTGTGAGTTTCCTCACTGCAGTGTCCTCGTTACAGCCACCATGAATACGTTAGCACAGGCCAGCTCCATGATGATGAAATGCTTCTGGTTGGGATCCTATTCAGTTCCATAGCAGCCATTGCCCGGCTGGGGGTTGGGAAGAAGTAGGAGCTGTTTCATTGGTTAAAGGTATCCCAAGGTCTAGGTTTCTATCTGATTTAGAAACAAAAAGATCATCAAACTCATCTTTACAAATGAGGATGTATCAGGTTTTCCATATCACCTTGGGCAGTCACTGAATGACTCTGTGTCTCAGGGATAACAACACTGACTAGTTGAGTGAAGAACAAAAGGTTAAACAGCACAAGTGGTGAAAAGTAAAGTGGTTCTCTCTCTCACACACGTTCCTTTCCTCTTCCTCCCCCCCCCCGTGTTAATAATCTAGGGTGTTCATAGTAATTTAGATAAGGAATTCTTTTAAATTTTTTTTTCTCTTTTCATTGCCCCTTTTTACGGAAGTGTCAGCAAGTGTTAAAAAGCACCATATTTAAAGCTTTATAACTCAGACCACATTAGCTGAATGCTGGCATTGTAAATGTGTAGTCCATTTGGCTGTTTCAGTCACATAGTAGTAAAAATACAAAATGTGAGTAGAAGGTTTGTTTACACTCTCTTAATTCCAGATGGGTTTGTTTTAATTTCTCTTAATGGTGATCAGTTCATATTGTGTCATAATTGCTTTCAGCTTTAAAAATTAAATGCCTTTTAACTAATGGATTACTGAGAAAGAGGAAGTAGGTTTTTCCCCCCTTTCCTATCCTTAATTACAAATGTCGGGCTCAACGCTGCAGACTTCATAGACATGTAACTTTCTTTTGACGTTTGCTGGAGTATAAACCAAATATACACAGTGGCTGCAGTGTTGAAAAGGGATTTATTTGCACTTGTTAACTTTAGTTGTACAGTCCATTCTTGGCTCCAGTTTGCTCTACCACTTGTCATGATGCCATCTCCCAGCTGCTGCATGTATATCCTGAATTAACACTGCCCTTACTGTATATTCTTTCTCTGAAATACATGTGTGTATAAATATACCTTAAACATAACATTTGCTGCCATTAGTATAAAGGACACGCAGGCTTTTTTTTAGTGCGGGGAGCTAGGCATGCCCCTCCCATGAATAATAATAGGGAGTGCACGTCTGCTTCAGTGCTCCATGTGCTGTACTGAGCACTCATCCTGCAATATGCGAAAAAGCAACGCCTTTACATGGAAGAGAAGGATCTAAATAAAAAGATTTTTTTTAAATGATTACTGACAGGCCAAGCAAACAAAACAACGTCGTTTTACCGTCTTGCCTTCATCCTTCAGTATACAATGGATATTGCACATAGTCTAATTGTTGTTCCTCTTTGGCAGTTTTCTTGTCTTTGTAGCACTGAGAAAATAAAAGCAAGGAGCGTTTGAAGGCGCAGCTGTATTTCACATCTCTGAGCTCAGGTGCCAGCTGAAAGTCCATGTCACGCTGTGCTCTGAGTGGATGTCTCTGTTAAATTTCACTGCTCTGTTACTCATGGGTTTAGAGAGGGCAGAACGGGGAAGGGAAAACCATACTTGCCTTGGGCTTGAGACTGAGGGGTGCTGGTAAACAAGGATGACAGTAGGAGATGCCGATGCCCAGCACCACCTATCTTGATTAGGTCATTAGGGGACCTCCCTAACCCCTGGCAGTCTGCATGTGGTCTTTGTCATGGTTTATGGCTCTTTGCTTACAAAGAGAGAGCCTGTTGGAATTTGCTGCCTGCCCAGCTGCAATGTTCACGCTGGGAAAATGTCTGTGTTTGCGTCTTTCTGTGGCAAGGAGACAAAGATGTCAGAATACTGTTACCTATGTGGCCACATCACAGACCCAGGCAGCGATGACTGTAGAAAAACCTAGACCAGCCTATGATCCATTTTCCTCCTCTGCAGCATAGTCTCATTCATTCCCACCAGCCTGTTCAGAGGGTTAGTGTAGAGGGTCATTCCCATGTAATTCAGCCACAGTGTCTGCCTATTTCCTCTTTCACTTTCTTCTCTTGATGTATTTCACACACGAGCAGTTGGCTGAACCTGGATCTTCCTGCCTCTCTGATCAAGGCCTCCATTGCAGCAGCAGCGATAGCAACAGTAGCTGCAGGCTATGGTCATCAGTGACAGCACGGTAACTGGAGAGAGAAATGAAGAGTATTGGCTTCTGAAAAGATCTTCCAAGAATAAAAACAGACAGACTTTGCAGTGCCTTGGAGAGACAAAATTTCCCTGAAGCTCTGCTGCAAATGTTGGGTTTATTTCTGGTCAGGTAGAGAGAGTACTTTTTGGCAAAAAAAAAATTCATTTGCTTATCAATATGCGAGAGAATAATCTTAAATCTCTAGAATAACATTTATAATTCTATTATATAGCACATTTCATTCCAAAGGATCTCAAAATACTTTCCGAACTGTGGGTCCAGTGATGCAGTCATTGCACGTGAAAAATTCCCATTCCCATTATACTCATAAGGCTTGGGGCATCAGGCCTAATGGGAATCCCTCCACCCCTCTTAGCATAGCCTCCTCTGGAGTGAAATGCAGCGGCTGTGTATTGTGTAGTTTTAAAGGGTGAAATGTGAGGCAGAGTACTCTTTCAGATGAAATTACATGGGGGAATCTTAGGCCAGCAGGAAACAATTACCAGAGCTGGGATTCGTCTGTAATGCCAGTGCTAACATCCCATTTCTTAAGAAAAGAGACTTTAATGACTACAGGTATTCAGAACTTTGGGGGTTTTTTTCCCTTCTGAACTGGTAATTCAAACTAATAAGCGCTTATATTTTTGTTAGTCATAGAATTTAAGGTCCAATCATCATCAGACCACTCAGATCATCTAGTCTGACCCCCTGTATTTCACAGGCCATCAACAACAATCTGTCAAAACTATAGTGTGTGTGTGTGTGTGTGTGTGTACACTATATATATAGAGATATCTATATACACACACGCTATATCTATCTATCTATTTATCTGTCGTGTCAAACATAGGGTTCACATTTAAAACAAAGAGCTGAAGTGCTAGGATTGTGTTATGGATGATGCTTAAAATGGGGATGAGATTTGTTACCTTTCTGTGGAAGAGATAATAGGGATGCATTAAGTGTTGCATAACACCCATTCTGTCTGTTCCTTTGAGTGTAATCCATTGACAGGCTGCCAGGTAACCTGACCCATTTTGTGGGGAAACCAGTTGTCTATATGAAACAGATATACGTGCTTCCAAATTCCAGCTGAGGGAGCGGTGGATCCTTTTGTGGTGGATACACACCCTTCCCCAGCATGTTCAAACGGAAGCAAACTCTCCTCTCTCCCTTTCACTCCAGATTGCCTTTCTTCCTACTTTTCTACTGTTTAAAAAAACTTTCTCCAGCTGACCAGACAGCCCTGTTCTCCAACACCTGTACTCCATGAACTGACCTCTTCAAGGGGGAGGCACCCTTTCTGTTCACATGAAAACAAATGTCCATCCTAAAGTGTGCCACTTTCCAGTGAGCTAGGCAGCAGAAGTAATGGGGAGCAATCCTAGATTGACCGTCTTGTCTGGTTACCAATGCCATTCTTCACAAACACTTTCCTTCTACTCCTCAAAGCATTTACACGTGACGTGACTTTCTGGGATTTACCCACAGCAATAGCAGTAGTGCTTCCCTCTAGATTGGTGTTCAGGGATGATGGCATGTGGGAAGTATGCACTGCTGCTCCCCATTTTATATGTTCTGTACATACACAGGAATTAATTCTTCAGGGCCATTGATCTGGTCCTGTCCTGATTGCTAAAATTCACTTCAGTCAGAATGGATTTGTGGAAGAAAACAAGTTAGAGAATAACATTCTTTGGAACAGCTGCAGAACATCTGCTCAGTCAGCAAAGTCGTCAGAGTGGCCTGCAAACCTACGAGATCTGAGAGGTTCATGCAACGACGAGCACAAAGGATCCTCATACTCTTTCACGTACTTACCGATAAACAAGAGGATAACACAAAATGACACTATCTCCACTGGTTCAGCCTTGGGCAGCTCCTGGAGCCTGAGGAGGAACTTCTCACCAATGGTCTGTATTTCCTTCAGAAAGCCTTCGGAAGACATCCTGGCCAGCACGGTCCACGTTGTGTTATGCTGCAGAAAAGCCAAAGAAAGAGAGAGTGTGCTCATGAAGCTTTTCACTGTTGATATTACTAACGCTCGGGGAAACAAAGAGCTTTTTTTATGAGCTAATTTGGGATCACAAGTAAAACACGTTTATCTGGTCTCAGCCCTTGTTCCCAATAGCTAAGGAGGAAGGATATTAACTGCATATCCTGACCTTGCTTTTATTCAAATCTAGAGCTAGCTGACACTCTGGCTTTATATCAGATCAGTTTGTGGGTGTACTCTCCATCTGGGCTCTGCTTCACTGCTTTTAAAAAGCCCAATTGCACAGTTGGGCAAGGGCAAAAATATGGGTGGTGCCCCCGAAATGAGAGCCTGCTATGTATGGCATAACAGTAAAGCTGGCTAATGGCTGACTAAGGACTTGGGATTGTCTTCCACAAAGAAAAATTAGTTGTTGCTTTTCTTCATTTTCAATTGTCCAAGTTCGTGTTCTTCCAGAAGGCAAGTTGGCTTTGACTTGCCAGCCTGAGAATCTGAATCCCAAATGATGAACATAACACTGCATTCTGTATACTAAATTGTCTTCCCCTGTGTAACGCAATACACTCTCCCTTTTAAGGCTTCTTGTAGTTCCAGATGCAGCAAGCTCCGTCATGAATACTTCCATTATCACAGCACCCCTGTGTAATACTCGTGTAACATTTCTGATTTCGAAAGATAGTGGTATATGATGATGATGTGAATTTTGACTAATTCACATCTGTTTAGGACACATGAATGCTTTAAGTTCATACAGCTGACTGACTTTTTTACCTGGTAAGATAAATGTAGCTCTGTTTGACTACATATTTGTAGTAATGTGACATAATCTGACTAGTGGATTTGGATTCCCACCCATTGTGTATATGGGCAGGAGGGAAAGAGGGGAGAACAAATTCCATGGTGATCTATTTGACTTTAGAACCTAGCTGATCCTTACTCCTTTCTACTGCATTCCTCTTGTAATTCCGTCGAGCGTGAAAAAGCAATTTACTGTCAGGAGCTGAAAATACTGTTGATAAATTTATATGGGGCAACATTTCAAAGCTACCACTTCAATTGTATCCACAATATTTGCAAGCATGCTCTTTTGTATGAGAAAAACCTTCTTGGGTCCGCAAATGGATGAGTTTGCAGTGTTATTGGAAAGTGGTATAAGATAAAGAGCTTGCCTACACTGAGAATGTAATTTGGATTCAGATAAAGTGTGAATTTAGAGCCGAATAGCTATTCCAAATTTCCTGATTAACTTCCTGCATGGATGCTCTTTATTCCAGAATGAGAGGGCCTTATTCTGAATTAGCCTGCTTTGATTATCCTGTGGGTTTGTCTACACAAACATTTAGTTCACAGCAGGCTAGGATGTAAACTACACCACATTAGCATGCTGTGCCATAGGAGTCTGTGTAGGCTCTGCTGATGTACACTAACCATTCCTTAACGCACTTTGATCTACTCCCATTTCAAAGCAGTGTAGATCAAAGCAACTAGGGAACAATTAGTGTGGCTCAGTAGAGTTCACACAGACACTTAATGCATGGCAGGCTAATCTGGGGTAGATTTACAGCCCAGCATGCTGCAAGCTAAATGTTTGTGTAGACAATCCTAAACTACACAGGAAAAAATCACTTTGGTCAAGAGTAAGAGTATCCGTGCACGAAGCTAATCAGGAATAGTTACTCCGGAATAGCTTTTCTGAATTAACTGCCCATGTAGACAAACCTTGAGATGTGCCTCAATGTGTTAATGTTGTAGCACATATACTAGAGAAACTGAGTTTAGGTTTTTTCATCATCAGTTGCTCAACACATTGTGCCTATTAGTATTGTAGGCTGCTTAGAAGCATGCAGAATCTTGCATATGGTGTGTGCTTGGACATGCGGCTGAATTAAGGTACCCATGCCGTCGATCAATTTAAATTTTCTGGCTTGTTTAAATTACATTAGTTGACACTGTTTTATAGGAGTCTTTCATGTTGCAATTAATTTCTTCTGTTAATGATGACATAAAGCAAACACATAAAGAAAATGCTTCAAAAATAAGCCAGCTAATTCACTGTTGCACTTTCTGCTTTGATTTGCCCAGTGGATGCTCTGGGTTCAGCCTTCAGTACATTTGGAACAATTGCGTGGGAGAGATCTTGGCTTTTTCTTTGCATGCTGGGTTTAAAATATTATACTGCCAAGGAAAACAGTATATTTCAAATGTGGGTGCAATCCAGCAGTATGTTCTTTTAAAAACAAGGTTACAGAGTTTATGGGGAGGGAAGAATCAGAATTAGATGGGCTCGTTGGGGCAACGGAAAGAAGGTAAGGTAGGAAGAGAAGCCAGGTCCAGGAGGAAGAGCACTGTGCTGCCAGGTGCAGTGAAGCACAACTGTGGCCTTATGACCTGAAATGGTGTAGCCTGATCTATAGATTATGTATTAATTATATTGATTACTTAAGAGTTCCTGGCTATCACTTTGAGGGTATACAGGTTCTTGTCCCAAGATCAGGCCCAGTATTATTCAAATTATTATTGTTGGGAACCCCAATGTGGACAGCTGCAACTGCTCCCACTCTAGGAACTCTTCTCTATTTACAAATAGTTTATTAATATATTTCGCACAGTCACAAACGCTCCAACTTAGTAAGGTAGATAGAGATACAGGATGTACCTCTGAGCATTCAGATACTCACACCATCCCTCGCAGAACAACCTCAAATGTGTGTCAGCATCTTCCTCATCACCATCACCTTCCTCCTCATCACCACTGGTCATCGTTCTGGCACCTCCCAAGGGCTACATCTCTCTTTCCTACTGGCCATAGGCTGGGATGCAACTTTTATAATGTGTTATGCTGACGCCAGTATGTCTGATGCTCCTTCAGTAAAGGTTTCTCGCCTCTTCCTTGTTTGCATTTCCTCACCTTACTAATCTTGGAGTGTCCTTCTCCTCTAGGTTAGTATATCCGTGATCGTAATTTATTATCCTATACGTCATTTCTTTGCCATGGCGCCCTCATAGTTAGGTATTTGCGCCTGTAGCTCATGTGCCTGTTGTTATCGTGTATATCAATACATGTATATCAAATGTGCTATGCCATTCTTGTGGTTGGACTCATGTTCCCATGTTCAGCTCCCAATATTTGGGTTTTCCATTGGGCGATTTACCTGTGCCAAAGTTCATAGGCCTCAAGCCTGATGCTAACTGCTGAAGCTAATGTCTTACAGGGTACAGGCCTATAGGTTCCTTGCATTACTGTTGATATAATAAAGGCAGAATGAAGGCAAAGCAGTGAATGTAATAAAGATAAGCTAGCCCTGTCAGCTACAATGGCCAATGCACATACCAGGATTAAATATTTCTCTCCAGGATTAATTTCCACTCCCCAGGTGAACTGTTCCACAAATGACTTTTCCTCTAGCTCACGTACTGTTACAGGATTCTGTGTCTGTCTCAGTTTGATTTCAAATCCAACAAAGGAAGGTGTGAGGAGAGACGAAACAGTCTGTGATTTCTGTTCGTGGCTTTAGAGGTAAAACACTTTTGCTTGTCAACTCTGATATTTTTAAAAACTTGTTCCTCCTGGTGGTGTCTTTCTGCCCGGAAGATCCCACAGCAAACTGTCTGTGAGAAATGTTTTTACACCGTGCTCTGGGCTGGGGAGAGAGTTGTTAGTATTATATGAGCGAGGCCTCCAGAGTTCTTGTGTGAAGTGTAGAATTGCTGTTGTAGCATGGGTGTGACACTGTATGGCTTAATGTAGGGTTCACTCTAAATGTGGCTTTCTTTCCTCAGTAATGGGTGTTCTGTTGGCCAGGCTGTCTTGCACCATTGTGGATGAATCTGTGATGTTTAAAACTTGCAAGGAATGTTGCTTGTTTATCTTAGTTTGAACACTCTGTAGGGAGAAAGATTGAACTGTGCAGTATCTGGCTGCCAACAAGGGAGTAAATACCATTCCACTCCACTAACCGAGATGGTAGCTCCAGAAATTCACAGCATTTCAGAATTTATAATCGTGGGACCAAACAACTTTGCAGAATTTACTCCCCCACTTATTCTCCTCTCTGCTCCCCAAAACTGTTTGTTTGTGGATCTGTCTTCCATTCCACCAAAGATATAAATTGTTAGCTCAGAACTAACCTCAGACTTGATCTTACTCCCACCGGAATCAGTGGTAAAACAAACTCCCATTGACTTCACAGGGGGACCAGGATTTTTCCCCAAATATTAGTATGTAGGAAGGACCGGGTTCTATTCCTGGCTTTACCACCAGTTCACTTTGTGACCTTGACAAAATCACCTAACTTCTCTGTGCCTCAACTTTCTCATCTACAAAGTCAGGGCGATGATACTTCTGACATCAGAAAGGAGTTACAAAGATTAATTCATTTAATACACTTGTTTTTCAAGTAAGCTGCAGAAGACTTACAGTAACCAAAGAAAGGTGGTACAGAAGATCAGCACGAATGATAATTATCAAAATGAACACATCTCTGTGAAAAATACAACCCACTGCTCTGTTCTTTTTTATGAGGGAAAGTAGCTTGTGTTGTTCTGACTCCATTACTTTACCAGCATTTCAGATGATAAGGACAAACCAGTTTGGCCACTGATGATCTCTGTGTGATACTGGAGATGCAGTCCCCAGGCTTCAAGCCTCCACATTAATTGGCAGTTTACTTTCTAAGGATGGAATGTTGTTGGGGTTTAGAGAAGGCAACTGGAAATCGGGTTTGTGGATTCTACACCAAGCACTGCCACCAATAGACTGGGTCACCTTGGGCAAATCAACCTCTTCATGTCACAGTTTCTCCACCTGAGTATGTCTCTTCACAGCTGATCTCCTTCGGTGGTACTGGGAACTGTGAGAATGGGAACGTGAGAGCAGGAGCCAGTGCTCTTCTGGCAACAGGGGCATGACTTTGGAGCTCGTTACAGGAGAAGATAAGAATGTCCACAGATCTCCTGCCTTTGCCACACAGAGTAAAACTCATGCTTGTGACTTGGCATTCACACTGCTGTCAGTGAAGGCAGCAAAGAAGTTCATTTCTAAAAAATTCCTCTTCAAAGCAACAAAACATTATAGCCAGCATTCCTCCCAGTTTCTCTTTAATCAGGACATTTTTCTCCCGGGCTTTGGCCTATATCGAGAGAACAAAGCCTTTTAGGAAGACCCCCCCCCAGCTCTTTGTGGTGGTGGCAGATAGAATGAAAGGCCTTCCGGTCTTCTCTCAAGACAATATCATCTTGGATTACGTCGTGTATTAGAACCTGTTATGAACTAGCAAAAGTGCTAGCCTGTTTTGACAGCCCACTTGACAAGAGCCCAGGCAACCTCGGCAGCCTTCATAGCCCAGTACCGATCCAGACATTTGTAGGGCAGTGACGTGGGCTTCCATTCTCACTTTCGCAGAGCACTACACCATCATCCAGCAAGCCAGAGAGGATGCAGCAGTGGGTAGAGTGGTTCTGCAGCCAGTTCTATGTTGAACTCCGAGCCCACCGCCTAGGGGAATGCTTATGAGTCACCTAATTGGAATTGACATGAGGAAGCACTCAAAGAAGAAAAGACAGTTACTAACCTTCTGCAACTGTTGTTCTTTGAGATGTGTTACTCATGTCCATTCCAAACCCACCCACCTCCCCCTCTGTCGGACTTTTCTCGGCAAGAAGGAACTGAAGAGGCAGAAGGTCGGCAGGGCCTTATATGGACACATGACACCAGGCAGCTCCAGAACCGACCCTATGGGTACTACTAGGTGAAAAACCTTCCGGCAACTGTGCACGAGGTGCACACATACCTAATGGGAATGGACATCAGCAACACATCTCGAAGAACAACAGTTACAGAAAGTTAGTAACTGTCTCTTCAATTTCATGGGAGAAAAGCTTTGACCTTGTCAGCCAAGGTTGGAAAATCTGAAGCTTTCCCCTCTAGATCACAAAGTAGAATTGATTAGGTACCCAAATAGCCAAGGTAGCCCAGTTTGTCCACTAATTTCCCAGCAGTAGTAAAAATGCTCATCCCTGCCATAACCACCTCATATTTAACTAATGTGAGACAGGATCGTGGGACAGCATTGAACCCCCTGAAATATCAATCAAGAGTCTGAAATTAATATTGAACCACTGAGTCAGGAACTTCTAAAGTACTTTAAGAATCGTCTACCCTTCTCTAGCACATCCTATCTGAGAATTGCAAATGAATCAGGTGCCTGTGAGAGAGGTCATTATTACTCCTGTCTTACAGATGAAGAGAAAGTTACAGAGAAACAGAGGCAAGGTGATTGTGATTTGCCTACTGAGAGGCCAAAGCCAATTAAAAATAAATGTGACTATCTAACAAATGGGGTCTCTGACATTCTGTGGTTACTGCTGCTTGGGTCTCAGCTCTGTAGTAGACTGAGGAGTAATTAGAATAGCCATTTTCAAGGAGAGTTGACAGAATGAGGTGTACCATGTTTGAGTTTGTGTGTCCAGGTCTATGAAAGCCCCGTAAATACCCCATGTTTCCTGAAACGGCTTTCTGTCAATAGCCTGGTATTTATCAGTGGGGTCCCACATGCCTCATCACAATATTGGGAACACATCCTCCAGGTGTTTTCTATTACACATGGGTCCTTATCTGCACAGCGTTGTCCAGAACTCAGAAATTGAATGAATATGGCTTGGGTTTTGAAGTGTGCGGTTTACTGCAAGGCACCTCAATTCTGACTAGCAGCTCCCCTTGCTATTCCAGTCCAGGGCTTGTCCTGAGCAGACTATCTGTTGTTATGGGTGTGTGTTGTGGACTAAAATCCACTGTTTTATCAAACTTGCCCTTCCCACTTGCTTGGATTTAAGTCTCTGCTTTCTAACGTGAATGCCTAGTGTACTAACCCACTGTACACTTGGCCTTCAGCAAAGGCCTTTCTATAGCTCTGTCATGTCTCATACAGGCTAAGAGGCCTCTGTGCTACGTGACAGCTGTAACGCAAACCATGCCTCTGCCTTCTTATTTCCAAACACATGTTTCATATTGCTTCTTTTTCCTCCTCTACTGTTGGATAAGTCCCCAGGAAACACCCTTTAGAATTTTCACTGCAAGAAAAATTTGGTCTCTCCTACTTTTCTCCTTGTTCTTTTACTACTTTCTGTTCAGAAGCCATCTTAACTGTAATGTTGTAAAACAAACCACCGACCCTTTAAGGGAGCTCTAATGCGTTTCTGGAATTCAAACTAGTTTGGAGGCCAGGAGGGCCCAGCAATTAATGTACTGTTACACAAGAGCTTCTGCTGTCGTCTTTGCATGTGGTAAGATGCACACACCCCTTCCAAATAAGCAAGATCAAAAGGGAAATGGAAGGAGAGGCTGAAAATACTTGATCCTTCACATTCCTCTATCTTGTGCTCCATGTGGGAAAAATTGGCTCTCCGTGTCTCTCTCTGCTTGTTTGTAAACAGATGAAACTTTGAGCCCTCTGTGGAGAACACACCAGTTGTCAGCTCAGTGCTAAGGCTTACAAAATCTTTCAAACAGCATTCAGAAATAATTGGCTTCAGATGGGGAAAATAGGGGAGCTCACTGGGGTACATCTTTGCAGTGACAAATGGTGAGTGAAGTAAAAGGGTGGGGAGAAGCTTTGGTAACTAGAAGCAAGGCTGGTTCGAGGTTATTTTTGTGTGTTTGGGACTTTTTCTCCTCTTTCCTTTTCCCCCTTGTTGATCATACTAAGTAAGACATGGACTGAGAGAGGTGTGTGTTCTCTCCCAGAACTGTGGGTTTCTGATTCTGTTTTGGACAGCAGACTGGAATCTACTCCTGCTACCATTGCTGATCTCCATTTGGAAACTGTTTAAAAGCTTCCCGTTCTATTTCCATTGGGCACAGACATTTATATTAATTTGCACAGTAAGCTAGTTCTTCTGAATGGGTTTTGTTTTCTGAGCTTTCTGCCTGCTTCAGGATTTAGGGGATCAAACTCAGCACCAGCTGAGAGCTCTTCTAGGTAGAATTCCCTACCTGGAGCTTGCTGTGGTTTAAGTCGGTAGCTCCCATTGCTGCTGACTAAACTAAGTATTCATGCATGAAAATCTCTCTGCGAAGAACGCCGCTGTGGCAGATCCTGCTGATAGGTAGGGCCAAGTTCTGCATGGACTCTATGTAACTCTAGTGGAAAGGCGAGCACAGGGTACAGCCCTTACATGCTCACTAATCAGCTAAAAGTTAATCACTTCTTCTGCTTCAAACTGTTCGACAGCGTGTGCAACAGGAGTAGAGCAAGCGTATGCAAGTAGGAGCTTTCGTTACACTCTGTTATTGCAGCACAGCTTTCCTGACCCCTCCTGAAAGCTTTTTTCTCTCCACCCTCCCTGTCCTTCGCTACCAGATTCAGGGTGGCAAACCCTGTTCAATGGCTGCAGACAGCGTGCCATGCAAACAGCTACCAAAGCTTGCCCTACTGCTGACCAGCTGAATCCTCGTCCTATGGAGATGCTATGGTGGAATGAACACAGACAACAACCCAGTCTTACCCCAGCAGTGCTGCGGGACTGTCCTTCTCCTCCTCTTGTTGTTGTTTTTCTGTCGTCTTAAACTTCACGGTTCCTCTCCCCTCATCCTGCCTGCCCCTCTCTGGCCTGGGGTTCTTTCCTCGCTTGGCTCCTCTCCACTCTGCTGCTGACAGCCAGCTGCTGTCTGTGCCTGAGCTCTTTTTTTTGTTGTTGGTCGTCCTGGAGATGTGAAGTTTCATATTACATGTGTGCTGGGGAGAGAGGCGACCCGTGAGCACAAGCAGAGCCTGGCAACTGGTACGGCCAGAGACCACGGTGCTAACACTTGTTGGAAACTTCCCATGTGCCTGCCAGCTAGGTCTCGTCTTTGTTCCTATTAATGACCGCTTTTGCTGGAGTAGTCTGGGTTGAGATTATATTGATTTCCTTTCGATAGTTCTGTTGCATATTAGAGCAGTTAACTTTTCTTTATGCTGTCCAGTTTCCTGCTGGCTCCCAAAGGGCAATGGCTGTTCTCTTGTGTTCTTTGAAGAAGCTGGGTATAAAGGGGATGGCATGATAACACCGCTTCCTGTAGAAAAGCAGAGGAAGGATGGATGATCTTGTGGTTAGGATGTCGTGCTCAGAGGCAGGAACCCTGTTTTGTTTTCTTGGCTCTGCTATATATTTGCTGTGTGACCTTGGCCAAGTCATTTAACTTCTTGATGCCTCCATTTATCCTGTATGCTGGGGACAATGATACCTACCAGCCTCAAAGGGGTGATGAGGCTTACTTGCCACCCATCATATTATTCACTCTGCTTGTGTCTGGTATCCATAAGATGCCTTTTTCAGCACCTGGCAACTAGCTGAACAATTTGTCCTGTTGTTTTTTATTAACTGATTCCTGAGTTTTCTTGATGGTTTGCCCCATGCAAGGGGACCTCCCCACCAAATGGCTGGGAGCCCTACTTCAGCTGATCTGGCATCCCTCCCCGGTGTATCTCAGTGGAGATTCAATTTCTTTTCAGAGGCAGGTGGTAGCTCTGCTATGCTACATGTGCCTTTCCCTAGCAGTTTATCTGCCCTCTCTAGTTGGAGATAAAGGGCTGAAACCTCTTCACTGGACAGAAGCAGGTGGTATAAGGAAAGGAGATGCAGGAGAGACATCCTCATTATCATCCTGCCCGCAGAGAGAGGGTTTCACTAACACTGCGCATCATGTTACTGAAATGTATCAGTTTATTTCTCTTTCTGTCCTTTAGCAGAAAATCAAGTGGGGGGTTACTCAGTGAAAGGAAAGGTTACTTACATTTAGAAAAAAATAGTCATATAGTCACAACCTGTGGAACTCTGCTGCATGGAGAGAGACAAATACTGTGGCTGGGTTTTTAAAGGGCTGGATAATTTCTGGACACGTGTGACGATGCAATCTGAGATAATGGGTGTAACCAAAACTCCCACTTCAAGGCATAAATTAACTTCTTGTGCAGCTGAGGAAGGCTATCCCGCCATGTAGACCATTGAACAACTAGCTAGGTACAATAACACCTCAATTTTTACAAACACCAATCTTCTGAACAACCATTTATACAAACCCTGTTTCCCACCTGGGGGAAAAAATTACATAACACAAGTGACGTCTATGAAGAACAGTCATCCTTCCTTCATATTCTGATTCCTTCCATGCATTGGAAATTGCTTTGCAGTGGTTGGAAGGACAAGAAGAAAGTGGTACAGTGCACCATGCTACAACTTAAGCACTGTGCTGGCTGTATTGAGATGTTCAATTTGATGAACCACTCAGTTGCCCATTAGTTTGTACAATAGGGGTTTTAGTGTATGTTTTTTCCCCTTTATCTGAGGCATTAAGGTTTTGGCTGTTATCAGGAAACCAGTGGCTTCAGAGCTCTTCTGTTCTTTGGCACTGAGGAAACTTGTTTGTTGGTAGTAAGGGGTTAAATGTACATACAAACATCTTCCTCATCCTCCCAACCCTGTCACATAAGCACTGTGAGGGGAGTGAGGGAAGCATGGCCAGCCATTGTTCTATGCTTCACTCTTCACTCCAAGAAAAGTGCCATGTGTCAGACAATAATGCCCTCACTTTTTTTCCCCCTCTTTTTGAGAAACAAAGAACTGACTCGCAGAAGGCCTTTGACATTTCTCTAGTGGTGCTGCAGTGGCAGGACCCGCAGCAATTGTGGTTCTTTTGGAAGGGCAAGGGGGAGAGAATGAAACGTGCCTCCCTTTTTTCCCTAGTCATGAAAGGAACTCTTTCTCTGAATTCAGGAACAGAATGAGTCAGTGCTGCTTTGCAAAGGGATAGAAAGCCATCTCTGTAATAGCCCCTATTCAGCTTCCAGGGACCTGGACTACATAGCACAGTAAATTCACTGTCCCAGTCCCCTTACCTGTGTAGTACTGTGTTCCTTCTGACTTCAACACTCACACCCACGTGGACATGGAGCTTGTCTGTAGCCTGCTGCTTTAGTTTCTTTACCAACTCTTGACTGTTTTTTGTTCTGCTTGGTAAAACAAAACCCCTGGGCTGCAAGAGAGTTAACAAATAGGCAGTCATTATGGACCGTTAACAGAGTCTGCTTGAAATCCCTTGAGCCAACAGATACTGTGCTGGATTCCTGACCATCTTCTGGCCAGGAATCCAGTCTTAACTGTACCTTCCATGCACCTGTGTGTAGATGTCACCATTTAGACCGGCCTTCAAAAAGCTGTTTGTAGTGAACGAAATGCTTCCTTTCCTCAATTCCTCCTGTGACCTTTTTGCTGCTGTACCTGCTAAGCCAGCTAGAGTGCTCTCGTAGATAAGAAGAAATGGCCCCACCCCTCTAATAATAGAATAG
This sequence comes from Mesoclemmys tuberculata, assembly GCA_007922155.1. Lineage (NCBI taxonomy): Eukaryota > Metazoa > Chordata > Testudines > Chelidae > Mesoclemmys > Mesoclemmys tuberculata. The sequence goes on from ML675637.1 coordinate 10,324,377, forward strand.
CTGTCCTTTTTAAAATGTATGTTTTAACTGCAGAGCCTGTTAGAGGCAGAGCCTGAGATCTGCTGTGTTACACACATGCCCTGTGAAGTAAGTCCACTGGAGTTGCATCTTTGTAACTCACAGCAGAACTTGCAATGTTGTCAACTGTTTTGGAGGCTTATAATCTTCAGATGAGGCTTGGCACCCTAGGGTGGCCAAACCAGGGCTCACAAGCCAGATGCGGCTCTTTTGCAGTTGAAGTGCGGCTCGCGGAGCCCCCTCATCTCCCCCCTCATCCTCCACCTACCCGGCTGGTAGGGTCCTGTGGCAGGGTGTGTGTGGTGAGTCTAGGGGCTTCTGCACAGCAGGGAGGGGCGTCTCAGGGCTTGGGCCCTATGGGGCATGCCTGATGGGACTCAGGGTTTCAGCAGGAGTGCGGCTCAAGCCCCACACTTTGGCAGGTGCACCCCGGCTCTCAAACTTCTGAAGATTGTCCTATGAAGCTCAGAGGGTCAGTAAGTTTGGCCACTCCGATATTCAAAAGCAAGCCATGCATCTAAATTACAGTTTTCTCTCTGTGTCCCAAGTGCTGTGTAATCATTATACTGAATGTGTCCAAAATTTGCTAGATGCTACATCAGATGCTACATATAAATTATTGATAATAAGCAGTTAGCCATTAATTCATTTCAATGGTCCTGCTGTGATCCAAATAACAAATATCACAGGATCTTTTTCAGGGGATAAGGCAACAAGCCATGTTTACTGTGAATACAGAGATTTCTTAATAGTATCAATGATGCAAATACCAAGAAAATAGTATCAACACTATAGCAATAACAATATTGTGCTTTACTTAATGAAATAGCATCCATAATGTAAACACTAGGAAAACAGTATTAACATTGTATCAATACCGTAATTACAGAGATTCTTGTTAGTAGTATAATAGACTTTGTTGACACATGTTCCGGTTGGTATTTTCATTCACACTCATACACACTGACAGGCAGACAGACAGGGAGACAGACAAACATACATGGGGTCTCACAGATGTTATAGTTACCCGCCTCTAGGTGCTCATGGTAGTCACTGGCCAGGTGACTGTAGCACGAGGGTGAGGAGCAAGGTTCTGCCGACGCGCATCAGTACTCCTGGCTGGTGTGATGATGTAGACCCAAACCTCCAGCCTTCATCTTTCTGTCCCATTTTATAGGGAGAGGACCCCATGTAACTCTATGGGTTTTGCACTGTCATGCTGCAACTGCATCTTTGGTGTGATCCTTAATCACCCACATTGTTGCAAGCCTGATCAGATTTTATCCTTTGAAATGGGCTGGCTCCAAAGTCATTAGGGTGGGTCCCTCTTTGGCCATTTGATCATCTTCACATCTTTCTTCTTTCCTTCAAACGTTTTTAGGTGAGGCTGGTGTTTTCTTGTCTATTTGACATCCCTTACTGAGATCAATTGTTCAATTGCTCTTCCTGTCCGCACCTACCTCAATTTCTCAGCCATTCACATTTCAATCACTCAGTGCCAACTCCTAGCTGAAGAATTCACATATTCATTTTGACAGTGTCTTTTACAATTAGATACAAACTTTACATTGCACAGTGTGGCTTTTGGTACTTAAAATAGGATTTTTACAAATATATATATGTATTGGAAGCCGGTAAACTTAACAGATAAACTGGCCAGTGGACATAGTATAGACATTTACAAACAATCTCAAAATTATACCAAGTACAGACAGATTTGAATTAATATTTAAAAGGGTAATGTATCAGGCTGAGGTGCCTCTTGGTAGAAAGAGGGGAGGAGCAAGGTTCTGTTCAGGGCGAACACTGCTCACGTAGAGAGAAGTGGTGCATGTATGAGAGAGAAGAAGAGAACTAATTTTCTCAATTGTATGCTCACTGGGGCAGGGGCATTCCTTTTTGTTCTGTGTTTGTACAGCACCTAGCACAGTGGGGTCCTGGTCCACGACTCGAGTTCTTGGGCATGATGATAGTACACAAAACACACAAGAATAGTAGCGGAGGGTTTTAAGTAAAATACCTTCAGCTGTTGATGATGTATAGGAAAGGGAGACACTTGATAAAATGTTCCCTGTTCTAAAAACATCCCAATCGCACTTCTTTAGACTTAACAAAAGCAGTTCTACAAGAAATTCAGCAAAAATGTAGTCCCCACTGAGGACTGGTGTCTACTTGATTTCACAAAGTTATGGCTATTTGAAAATTGTGTCTTGAGAAAATGTCTGTCTGAACTTCGCATGGACACTGCTGCCCGTGTGTGCCCAGTTAGCTAAGGGTAGGTCTGCACGGCCACTGAGAGCATAGACCGACTCGCACGAGCTCGACTCAAGCTAGTGTGCTAAAGTGGATGTTGGGGCACCTCAGACGACCTCCTGGGTCTGAACTCAAATGACTAGCCCTAGTCTTTGCCAGAGCTGCAACATCCAGACTGCTATTTTTGGCATGCTAGCTCAAGCCTGTCTATCCAGCTGCAGCGTAAGACGTACCCTAGGAGATCCAAATCCAACGTGCACACCACTTTTCCCATACAGCCGATCCTCCTTTGAATTACCTCTGTGAGCTTTGTAATGTAAAATAAATTAGAAGCTCACCAATGTATGAGCTATGGACATATCCAAAACGGTGAGGGTCTGTACAGTACAACTGATCTAAATACATATTTGTCTCATAACTCCAAACTGATCAAATGGCTCTAACATGGAACATGTTTCTGCAAGAGACCAGAAGTAGTCTAAGTGTATGGGACCCCTCTATGGCAATAAGATTCAAGTCTGCATCTTGTGGCTCTGCTGTTACAGAAGTTAATAGTAAAACTTGTGGGTTTTCAACCTTACCTTAAACTGGGTAGTAAGGTATGACTAATCCACGGCCACAATGTCTCTGGTTCTTCTGTTGTGTCAGGAGCCTTTGCAATCTTTCTGATCTAGATTCAGAACACAGTAGTCTTTTAAGTATGCATAAACTAATAGGTCTGTTTTCCCCTTCCGCCTAGCTTTCCATCCACATAGTTTAAGTGGAGATGAATTTCTGCTTGTGCGTCATATTGCTTTTTATGGCAATAGCATGTGTAACTTGGGTTCGGAGTGGCTGTGTTTGCAGTGTCACTGCCCTTGGAGAGTCTGAGTTTTCTAAAGCACTCAGTGTCAGCTTGACTCTGCTCATACGGAGGTCAGTATAAAACTCCGCTTGGCTTCAAGGGGGAAAGTTAGGACAGCGTTGAGTGCTTTGAAAATCTCCCCTGAAAAGCCCCAAATATATGGGTTTGGAACAGCCCCATGATGCTCTCCCTGTGGTGATTGTCGTCTGCCCACCCTGTGCTACAGATTTGATCTGCGGTATTATATATCTTCCCAGACTGCCTGCCATGCACCCCATCCTTTCCTCCCCCGATAGTAATTGTTCTCCCCTCAGCATGTCGCTATTCCTGCTCTCTCTTGTCTCCTAGATGTCGCCATGCTGCCATAGCAAAGTATTTTGGAGACGTCACCCCCGATTGTAACAAGTGTTGCGATTACTGTAAGAACCCAGGAGCTGTGAAAAAGCAGCTGGATGCCCTGGTGCTCAGCAGCAACAGCTGGAGCAGAACCTGCATTGGACCCACAGGTTCCACTCGGGACACCTATGACCCAGATCTGTACGAAGGAGGGAGGAGAGGCTGCGGAGGCTTTAGCAGGTTTGGTTTGATTGCTCGGCCTCCCAGAGGCTGTGGCATGTTACATTGGGGAGGATGGAGCTCCTTGGACCACCCTGCTGCCAACCCAGCTGCTCATAATTTCAGCAGGTGTTTGTGTGGTGGTTTCCTGTCACTTATGGCATTACGGCTCTGGAACCTTTTTCCACACACTGTGGCTGGCTCAATCAGATTCATATCCCTGGGAGCCAGAAGCTGTCCTCAGATCATCTAGAACAACTGATTGCCCCACAGAACGTAGTTGGTTCAAGGAACTGGCCTGAATTTCGCATCTGGACTGGGAGACACAGGAACTAGACTTTAGAGAGACTGTAATCAAGTGGCTAGCTCCAGACTTCTCCCAGATTCTAGTCCTAATGACTCACTAACCTAGGACAAGTTGCTTAACCTCTGTGACTTCATTTTCCCCATCTGTAAAATGGAAATGGGAAGCATAAGTATATTGATTAGTGCTTAGCATACTTGGATGTTAGTGCTACAGACATGTGGCATGGTGATGTTGTTGTTGTTTATCTCCACTCTGTAAGTCCTGTTTCACTAGGGGATTTTGTGTTTGAAAGCAAAAGGCTGTTTGCATTGCTGGGCCGCAGCCAGACTGCGGTCAGACGCAGTGCAAGCTTCCCTGCACGCTTCTACCAATGCGACTCTGCTGTGAACTGCTCCACTGACTGCCCCTCTCTGAGGTGGACACCGATTGGTAGCTTTATTAATCAGATGACCCTGGACAATAGGATGAGGCCAAATTACTAGTGACCCTGAGCCCAGGAACACAGGGCCCTATTTGCCACCTGCTTTATTGATCTTGAGCTGCTTGTCTGTACCATCTTTTCAAAGCTGTAATGATCACTGAGGACCCCAGCTGTGCCAGCCTTACTCACTGCTGTTGATTTCAGTGGACTCTTAGAGGAGGAAGCTCTGCTCAGCTTGAGTAAGGGTGGCAGAACTGAGCTCTGAGGTGGGTTCATAAAAGTCCAGTAGACAATGCCTTCCTGATATCATCCAGGTTTCTAAGGCCTTTACTACTGCTCTGCAGGAATTTGCATCCCTCTCCTAACTCTCCAGCCCTATCCTCCAGGTACGACGAAGGAAACAGCGGGAGTGGGGACGAAGCCAGTGAGGAAAGTCGGAAACGGGAGTGGAACAACTTCTACAAAAAGCAGATGAACCTGCGCAAAGTGAGTTGACGTTCCTTCTGTAAGAGACCAGAGGGCTTTTGGCCTCTGGGCGGTGTGTGTGTGTGTCTCTGCTGCAGACATAGCAGCTTCCTGTTCGCAACAGCAGAATGATCAATCATCCCGAGAGGCTTTATGTAATAGACATATTGGCAGATAAGAACCAGGAAGTCTGTAAATCTGAGACCTAGCATAGCCCTCTAGTTTATTATGAAATTCATATATACAGGCCTTGTCTCCAGACTCTGGACCGGATCCTCTCATGCTAGTTTTTCTGTGGAGTGGGGTTCTCAGAGGAGGAAAAACTGGACAAGATTTCCTGAGCTAATTTGTCCTGAAGCCATTCTGTCAGGGGTGGCTTCCACCCCCCACCTCAGTCCCTCTGATTTCCCACAGACTTTGGGGCTCCACCAAAAGTCAGAGCCATCTGCTCAGATCCAGGAGCCGCCTGACTATTCCTCCTGCTTCCTGGAAATATGTTTCCATTGACATTCCACAGTGCAAAGTGCCCTCTGCTGAAAACTTAGCACAACCTCACTCCTCTACAGATTCCTTCAGGGCCTGGCTGTGCAGAGGGGTGGATGGTTGCTGGATCTCCAGCTGGACCAATCTCCAGAGCCCTCCGTTGGTAAGGGGCAGAGTAAAGAGAGGATGTGCTATGAAGACTGGTGGCTTCTGTTCCTCTGCAAGCTATTGCATGGAGAAAGATGAAGTGTTTTGGGGAGTGATGGGATTCTTGTGAACAGAGACTAGCATAAAGGGAACTAGCTTGTTACTATTGATACTAAGATCTAACCCTTTTTAGAAAATAGTTGTCCTGAGTCTTTTGAAACTGCTCGCAAGGCCTGTAATCTTAAACTGCAAAAGTGCAGGGTCTCCGATTAGTCCTCAGGGTTCAGATAATGGAATGAATAGTATCTTTGTGTCCAGCTAGGTGATAAGTCTCTGATAAACTGGGAGCCTGCATTTTTGCTCCAGGAAGAAGTGGAAAGGACAGCAGCCTGTGTCTGTGCCCTTCAGGATAAACCCCAGCAGAGAGGGATAAAGAAGGGCTGCCAAGATAGGAACCAACAAGTGCAAAGAGATTGCACCTTCTGCCCCACATTTCTCACCAGTTCCCTCCCTTGACTCCTATGCTCCTGGCCCCACCCATCTCCCCCACAAGGGTTTAATGATTATTGCTGGAGCAGGAGGAACTCAGAAAGCCACCGGTAGAGTCCCCTGTATTTAACCTTCCGAACCTCTATCGTCATAGTGATAACACTTCATCTTCCTCTGGAACTTTTCTGCCAAGCATCTTAGTGCGTTACATGCTAACGAATTCAGCCTCAGCCCACACTGGGAGGGCAGGCAAGCATTACTTTGACCCGTCTGATGCATGGTGTCATTAGACACCGAGAGGTTGAGTCGCCCAGAGTGCCTTAGGAAGCTGTGGCAGTGCTGGAAATAGAGCTCAGCAGTCCCTGGGCTGGTCTGTACGAACAGTTAGTTAGTTCCCTGCAAGCGGGGATGTGAATCTGTCCCGCACCAGCTGCCACTGACAGACTGTGTGGACCCTGCTGATGCACATGAACAGTTCATTGATGCGCTTTAATCTAGCCCTCTTCGGAACTGGATGAGATATGAGCACATTAATGAACTGCTAATGCATGTCAGCGGGGTCCCTGGGGTGTGGACAGTTTGTCCTTACCAGGCTAATGCAGAGTAGATTCACATCCCAGCTGGCTGCAGACTGATTCTTCATGTAGACCAGTGGCCCAATCTTTCCAGACTACTGTATAGTTTTCAGGAGTCTGATTTGTCTTGTGGACCCACAGGCCCGGTCTACACTTACCTTTGCGATTCGGCAGCAGTCGACGGGAGATACGCAAGTGACGTAAATCACTTGTGTGTCTCCTCTGCACAGCGTCCACACTGCGCTGCGTCGAAGGGAACAGCGTCTACACAGACCGCTCAGTCGATCCAGAGCAATCGATGTGATGGCGGCGAATTGGCCGCCCTCAGTGTAGACCCAGCCCTAGTTTCACCTCACTTAAAAGCTACTTGCTTACAAAATCAGATATAAAATACAAAAAGCGTCACAGCGTGTTATTACTGAAACATTACTGCCTCTCATTTTACCATATAATTATAAATCAACTGGAATATAAATATTGTACTTGCATTTCAGTGTATAGTAGATAGAGAAGTATAAACAAGTCATTGTCTATATGAAATTTTAGTTTGTACTGACTTCACTGGTATGTTTCATGTAGCCTGTTGCAAATCTAGGAAAGTATCTAGATGAGTTGATGTACCCTTAGAAGACCTCTGCGTACCCCCAGGGGCATACATACCCCTGTGTGAGAACCACTGATGTAGACAACCCTTCGTCTTCTGCTCTGGCCATCAGACTACATTTCCTACTAGCATCACCGCTGAGCCGCTGCTACACACACCCATGCGCTCTACTGCTGCCTGATCTGGTTTCTATAAATTGCCCCCATTGTTCTGTTTACTCCATGGTCTTCATCCCCTTTCCCATTTAGGTGAAGAAAATCTCCTTGACCTGTTTACGAGCTGGTCTCTGCCCACCTCTAGTCAAGGAGATCCTGTCTGCTTTAACGGATCTAATATTTGACTGGCTCCAGTCATCCCCTTGTCTCTGGCCTTTCCTTTGCAACCCTTACCTGCTCCCTGATCGCTTCTGTCCTTTTTGCTGCCTTCCCTGCACTTTTGTTGGCATCGTCTTTCCTGGAACAGGTGATTGGAGCTGCATTCGGAACCTCTTGTGTTCTCTGTAGTCCTTCAAATCTGTTGCTCGTGATGGAAATGTTTGACCTCACTCTCTCTTTTCCTACAGGGAAAAGAATCAGAAAAAGATGACTTTGTCCCTCCAGGTAGATCTCTTCTTTGCTTTATAGTATTACCAGATGGTCTTGATCAGTGAGAGAGTTCCATGGAGAACGGGAACACTGTGGTTGTCTTAGGTAGCATCAACACCTAGGGTAACCAGCAAGGAATACAACCTAGTCCTTTCCTGTGGCTGGATGTTCCACAAAGATGACACAGCTGGATTGACCCACGCTCCAACTGTTGGGCAGCGGGACCAGAGCAGTGGTCCCTGGCTGTGGAACTCCTTGTGGGAAGAGATGAGTCCAAGCCCAAAATGGACATTGGTCAGGTCAAGATGTAGCTTGCATCTTTCTGATGCAGCCTGCCCCAGAGGAATGAGACTGCAAGAAACACCTTTTGACCAGGGCTTTCAGCCTCTCTAATTTTGTGCAGTGTTTAAATATCCCAGTTATGGCCACTGTGAGCATCTGAGGGAAGTTTTGCCATTTTGACCTGTGCTGTTTGGAGCTTTGTCATGAAGTGGAATTATTACCACAGACCAAAGGAGTGCACTACACAATATGTTGCTCCATTCAACATTCCCCCCCCGCCCCTCCCATATCACCCTGAATGAGGTGTGTTTGCCTTAGAATTGAATGCCCGGAAAGGGGCTCACTGCGACTCTGAGCGCTTTGAAGAGCAGTGTGTGCCGTAGACATACTCACCCTAGGGAAATCTCACCTCAGCTTCTTCCTGTTCTTGAACATGTCCTTCCCCCCATTCAAGGGGAACTTTGTAACTGCCCTTGGGTGTCTTGGTGGGAGGGCAGTTCCAAGAGGTATCTTGCTAACACCCCGCCTGGTAAAGGAGGTGGAGTGACGTGGTAAGGAATGGAAGGGTGGAGAGCATCCCTTTAAAATGTCACTTCTGTGGTAGATGCGGACTGCCCCTTGAAAGACGCCTCCAGCCGGAAAATCTCCAAACTCACCATCAAGGTAAGGAAAGGCCTGCCTGAATTCAGGGCAGCGTGCTCAACCTGCTAGTGACTCTCCTGAGATAGGCCAGACCTTCTGCCTCCTCCTTTCTCTCCCTTTGGGTATGTGGGGGAGAAAGGCAATGTCATTCCTGCAAGAGGCTCTCCTCTCTCTCCTTTGGTTTTAGGCCCGAGAACACTGCTTGAAGATGTTGGTAGAAGCTCTGAGCAGCAATCAGAAGACAGCCCTGACAGGAAATGGGTATAAAACAAGGCACAGGAAGGGGGGGGGGAGATGAGGTCCTGAATAGCAGGGCCCTCCCTGCTCTGAGCAAGATTGTTGCGTACAGGGACTCACCTGTGGGGCCCTGGGAGAAGCCTGAAGTGCAGTGTTCTTCCCTCCTTCTCCGTTCACATCTCCTTGCTGGACCCCACAGCTGAGTTCAGCTCCCCTTAGCATCGCCAAGGCTGCCCAGAGTGCTCTGAGCCAGGCATTGGCCTCCTGGGTTCTAGTCCTACTAGTTCTGTTTCTGGTGATTTCAGGGCTTCCTCTTCCCCTTTGCCCACTACAGGGGGATAGCTCACTGCACACAGCCCCGCACAGACCAGAGGGAGTGCAAGAGAGAGACATGCTTTGACTGGAATCTGCTGTGTCCCTGCCAGGCACCAAAACAGCCCCTTGACTACCCTGGGCCGTATTTACACGTTCAGGCTTAAATCCCAGCTCTGCTTCCACTCTGGCCCTGACCCAGCCAAGACTCAAAGGATGTGAATTCTTCGCCCCTGTGGGAGACACTTCCCCGGCACGAGCACTCCTTTTGCAAGTGGAGAGGAGACGTTTCCTACCTGAACTGACCGAAGCATGTGTTGCAGGTCAGATCCGCACGCGTGCGCCGTGGAGATGGAGTATGAGGCTTTCAGAACCAGTAAAATGTCCAACTTGTACAAGGCAACTGTGCTAAAGAAGGTAAGGAGCTGGGGCGTGGATGGGAGAAGGGCTGCAGCTGCTCCCTCCGGTCTCTGGTGTCACCACTGCCCTAGCTCTTGAACATGGAATATGTTAGACTCGAGGGGGCGCATTTCCTCTGTGGATATGCATGCTACGGCTCTCCACCCTGCCCTGCGTCACTCCTTCAGGCTGTCTCTTCCTGGCCTCCTTTCCAGGAGGAGCCTTTATCTCTGGATTCGCCTTCCCTGTTGGCTGCAGTCCAAGTGTTGATTGGAAATCCACAGGGGCCCTGCCCTTGGTACGGGAACATGCATCTCAGGGAGCATCTGTGAAGTGCTATAAAAACATATCCAGCTGTCAGAGAGTGACCTGGGCTTCAAAATAAAAAGGGCAGGGGGCTGCCCCAACCACCCTGTGACTGTACCCGGCACTCAGGGTTCAAGCCTATATTTGTGGACCCCCCAGGCCTCATGTCCCCCTCCCGTGCAGGGCAGGAGGGGTCCCGGCACTGCCCCCCAGCTGCCTGGGGAGGGTGGCATGAGACTTGGCTCTGCTATGCAGCCCCCTTCCCTGCACTCCCTGCTGCACAGCACCCGCCTCTCCCGCTGCAGCCCTGCACCAGCTTGGACAGGGTGGCCTCACCCCCTTGGCCTGGGGGGCTTGGGGTGGGCTGGCCCTTCACGATGCCTGGGGGGGCACTGAGGGACGTCCCTCAGAGCCTCCTATGTCCCCCACCTCCTGCATGTGGTAAAGGGACGGCCCAGCACCCCCTAAAGGCTGGTGCCTGGCCCCCATCCCTGCCCCCTCCCTCAGTCCACTCCCGGTTACAGTAGAAAAATCCTGGCATGGGTTAGCCAGTTGGCTTGAGCCCTCCAGGGGTGATTCATGCCCTGAAGGCAGGAGCAGCCCTTGGTGGAGACCTGCCCTTTGCCAGCGAGGATTGCGATGCATGCGGAGGACAAGGGAGACGTAAAGACTCCGTCGTTGGGGGATGTTCTCTTCCAACCCAAGGTAGTGGAGATCAACAAGGCCTCGAAAGAAGGGGAGCTGTATCCAGCATGTGGGTCAGGAGCTGCAGCAGGAGACGGCAGCACCCCAGGGACGAAGTCTGAACCCCCAGCTGAAGATGGCTTTCTCCCTGCATCCCAAGTCTACTCGGTGAGTACAGGTGGCTTCACTGCACGATTACCGGGCGTGCCAAGCCTATTGCTGGTGGCATGGCTGAAAGCTCTTACCGTGTGTTGGCTTTTCAGGAGCCTCCGTGAACTGCGTTTGCTGGGCTCAGCGCAGCAACGAAGTGCTCACGGTGCAGAAACCACGCTTGCTGCTGCCTGCACCTTTGTTGTCAGCCTGAGGAGGGGCTGCAGGAAGCCATTCAGCGTGTGTACGGGTGGACCGAACTAGCCCTCAGCCCGGGGAGGTGATTCCCTCCAGGTCAGGGCAGAGCGCTGTGGGAGGGGAAATTCGCTTCTGTGCGGCAGGGAGCTCTGCTCATCAGGGCTGGCGTCTGGCATCTTTCACGTTAGTGGGCAGCGACGGCAGGTTGCCGTAAGCGAGGGCGCATGGCTGGTGTGGTCACAGTACCTGCTGCTTCTCCCACAAGAAGGAGACTCCACACATCTGCCTGCAGCGGGCCCTGTTGTAGCCTCTCTTCTCCTAGATGCCCATCCTATCCATGGCCCAACGATGTCACAAGACCTCATCAACCTCTTCGCTCTGGCCATCCGTTCTAGGAGGAGGAAGCGTAACCAGGGGGTTCTCTGTGATGGGGTGGGAGGGTGTCTTCTGTTCCCTGGGCATTTCTTGCCTCTGGGCAGCATCCACTGATGCCTTGGTCTCCTTTAGAGCAGTGTGTGTTGACCGGCGTTCTCTGCTCAGCGTGGCCATTCAGTTCCCTTGTTTAGCACCTTCAACCTCCACTCCAGCTCCTGTTCTATCATTGTTTTGCCCCAGGGAATCACTTGTTTTCTGGGTTGTGTGGCTCCTCTCTCACCTGAGGGAGCAGGCCGTTAGGTTGGTGGCAAACAGGCGGCAGTAAATTCATAAATCAAAATGAAACCGTCTCCCTTGGCTTCTGAATAACCCTCCTGTGATAAACCATGCGCACGTAATGGAAGGAACCAAGTCTCCATTTCATGCATCCCAGGAGTGGGTATAAACAGGGAAGACAATTTCCTTGGCAATACCTTTCTAACCCTCCAATGCCCTCCCTCTGATTCCCTTCTCTTTGTAGTTTAAACCCAAGCGGGTAGGAGCTGGCTTTCGAAAGAGTTCCAGCTTGTTCCAGACCGCTGCTGACCTGCTGAAGACAAAGGAGGAGAGTGATGCCAAGCCTGCGGAGAGGGAAGAGGGTAGCCCAAGCTGGCAAGGGGACACTGAATGTGATTTAGAAGTGGCCAAAGTCTCTGCCCTCAAGAGCAAAGAAAAGGCAGCTAAAGTAGAACATGAAAGTGCTGGGGAAGCGATACAGGTCCGTGGAAAGAAGGGACAGCCACCCAGTTCAGATGCCGCTGCCTCCCTGTGGGTTAGCCCTACCAAAAAGGCAAAACCCACCAAGAAGCAGCAGCTTCTAGCAGAAGCAGCCAGCAAAGATTCCCAGAACATTTCCAAATTCTTCTCTCTCACCAAAGCTGGGTTCGAAGCCTCAGGACACGTCTCAGCAGAGAAGGAAGATTGCCCTGAGAGAGAGCTCCCCCAGCTGCCTCCTCAGAGAGACTGTCAGGAGCAAGAGGAACCTCAGGAAAATGAAGATGTCTCAGGGGGCGATGGGGCTGGGCAGTCCCAGGCGGAGGACCACGAGTCAAGGAAGAGGAAGGAAGCACTGCCTGGGACAGGTCAGGACTTGGCGTCGAAGCAGGACTCGGGATCTGAATCCACACCAGCAGGATTGGATCATCAGCCAAAACCCAGGTGAGAGATGAGGTTCTGCCCTGTTCTTTCCTGCTTTGCCCAGTCCATCCTACAATGGTGCCTGTTAGCTCGTTACCCAGGCCTTCCTTTCGCACAGGATTGACCGAGAGCTGCCCTGGCAGCCCGTAATCTGTTATAACTCGGAGCAGGGGCTGGGCGTCTCCTTCACACTTCGCTGCAATCTCTGCCACTCACTAAATATCAGCCTGGTGAAGTCCTCATCTCACAGCCAGACCCAGTCATTGAGTAATCAAACCAGCGAAATGACCTTGTCCTTCTTTACCTCCAGCCTCAGCTGTGATGAAGCTGTTATGGAAACTGAAACAACCCGCACTGGGGAACATGAAAGCAGGAAGAGGCCGGCATCAGATGAGGTGAGACCGTGACAAATTTCATTTTCCTCACCTGTGTCTGCTCAGCTTGTGCCCAGCTTCTCTGGAAATGACAGGCCTGGTCTAAACCTCACCAGGCAATATTAGTTTCCAGGTATAGTTTAACCCTGATCCCAGCAATGTGATGTAAGGGGAACCTGCACTGCTGGGATCTAGTCCTGGCTCTGCCACTGCTGCATCGTGTAATTCAGGCACGTCACTCGGGGCGTGATTCTCGGAGGTGCTGAGCACCCACAGCTCTAACTGAAATCGGTGGGAGCTGCGGGTGCTCAGCCCACATGGGAATCTGGCCCTTCCCCTCTGTGTGTCACTTGCCCCCGCTGAGAAATGTAGGTGATGGTTCCTACCTCCAATCACCATCGCCTGATGCAAGTGGGGTCCCGAGTATCTCACCCCCCATAATCGATAGCTAGCAAAACGATGCTTCGTCAGTTGAGAGGGCAGCGGCCAAGGCTGACCACATGGACCGGTCAGTACTGGATGCTCATGCAGCGAGCGCTGAGCACCCTGCCTTGACCCCTAGCCCAGGACTTGACAGTGATCACCCTGAGACCTGGCTGTCTGGGCTGCAACACCATCCTCGTGTTTTTGAAGGTGAAGTGGGACCCTTTGAAGGTGAAGTGGAGCGGGACCCTAGTTGTTTAACTCAAAAGCAGAGTGAATTGCCCTGTTGAATGTAGCCCAGGCCTTGTTTCCTGCTGTGTCTAGCTAGGTTCATCCCTGAGGTTTTATTCCCAGGGGATATCCAAGAAGATTTACCGTCTGTGAGGAGGCCCAAGCACTCAGACAGCAATCCCTGGAGAGGTGAATCCCAGAGGATTTCTTCTAAGGCAGTGGTTCTCAACCTTTCTAATGCCGTGACCCCGCAATACAGTTCCTCATATTGCGGTGACCCCAAACCAAAAAATAATTTTGGTGGCTACTTCAAAACTGTAATTTTGCTACAGTTATGATTCGGACATAACTGTAATTTTGCTACAGTTATGATTCGGACATAAGACTACATCTTATAGTGGTCTCTTATAGTATAAGACCGATGTAGTTCACACTGTGTAAATGTATGGTGCTTTGTGTACTGTATAATGATTACACACAAAGCACCTTACACTTACACAGTATTGTGTGTATGGTGTGTGTACTGTTTTTACATTATTAACCTTTTTTACACCAGCAGGCTGTCTCGCAGGCTCTCTTGGCTCTCCGCCTCTTGGCTCTCCGCCTCCTAGGCTTCTGTCCTCCGGCGCTTGCTGCGTCCGCCCACTGATGACGTCAGCAAGCGCCGGACACACGTAATGCGCTGCTATGGACTGTGGAGCGTTCCCCCCGCTTCCCCCGCCCCTTAGGCCCCGGATGGATGATACAATCACGTCTGCGCATGCGTGCAGGCATTCAGTTTGGAACGCGCATCCATAACGGTGTGCGTTCCAGCTGAATAGCGCTGCTACAGATGGTAGCGCGACTTCTCAGCGGCTAAAGCCATCGGAAATATGTATTTTCCGATGGCTTTAGGCGACCCCTGTGTTTTGGTCGTTCGACCCCCGCCGGGGTCACGACCCACAGGTTGAGAACCGCTGTTCTAAGGCCCTTTCCCTGTGTGGAGGGGACACAGTGGCTGTCTCGGTTAATGCCTCAAGTACCTTCCCCAGACTGCCAGGGCCTGTCTCCAGGGCCTTGAGTTGGTTAAATGTCTTCCTGCCTGGTATTCTCTATGGGCACAGCTTGCAGGGTGATAGAGGGATGCCGCTTCCTCAGATGGCAGCTTGCACTTAGGAGTCTGAAACTGCTGCATGAACGACTGCTGCTCTTGGCTTCATTCCAGGATCTGGAGGGCCCTGCAGCAAAGAGGCTGCGAACAGCAGCAACATCTTCCATCTTGTTGCAACCAGAGGGCAAAGGCATGGGTCCAGTGAAGAAGAAGGTGACTTTTGATCCAAGTTTGTCACAGGTTGATAAAGAAGGAACCACCAAGACCATCCAGCCCGCCACCAAAGGCGTGTCCCTTAAGGAGACAGCCGATATCGTCGTCAAATACTTGACCCCTTTCTACAAGGGTGGTAAATTTGCTTCTAAGGTAGGGCACAGACTACAGCTTTCTCTATCAGGAAGAGATCAGAGTGGTGTCTCCTAAGGCCCTTTTGGGAGGGAGATGGGGAGCATATGATGCTGGTGGGTGTTCATATTTAAACACAGGGTCTCCCTGCTACTTGGTGGAAGGGTTTTTCCAACTTCGGTGTGTTCCCACCTGCCTTAGCGACCCACAAGGTGAGATACGTTCTGGAGAGGAATGGTGTGTGGGGACTGCCATGGCACTATGAGGATCCCACCATTTATTCATCTCGATTTTCATGGGAATTTTAAAAAGCAAAAGCTGAGCTGTGAACTGACAGCAGAGCAGATTCAGCTCTTGGCTGTCTAGACGCTGAGCGGCTATAGGCAAGAACTCTTACTGCACATATGCACAACGCCTAGCACAATGGGGCCCCTGATCTTGCTTGTGCTCTTTAAGCACCACTGTAATCCAAACAACTGTTTCTATATGGCCCCAGGATACATGGGGCTATGCGAAGGCACGTAAACCTACACCGATTGCGTGGTCAGGCGGTGACAGCAGCAATGGGTAGCCTTCGCTCGCACTTAGATTTCTCTACCCTGCAGGATCTGTTTAAGGGATTTGCCCGACATCTCTCCCACTTACTGACCGAGGAGAAGAATCCCCTCCGCAAGGCTGGTGAGTCGCGCCCAGGGGATGTGGCTGGGGGAGGGTATCATGTAGATAGCTGGGGATATGCTGCTGCTAAATGTGTCAATAAGCTCTTAGAGTCTCCTCACGGGATGCCCCCTCTCTTCACAGTGAAAGAAGCAGCACAGAGACTCATCAAGGAGTTTTTCAAAACACGAGGCAGGTGTGAGAGTGAGACAGACTGGCAAGAGCTGTCCAGCTCGGAAAGATGATACCAGCTATTTCCATTCCCTGCTGCAGTCGGTGGCATTCAGGGCTCAGAGACACAGGAGAGCTTTCCAGTCATGCGGCTGCTTGTTCTCCACTGCATCTGGGCCATGGGTGTGGCCCTGAGAACATCTCCAGGGAGGTGAGCCCCTGTGCATTTGTCTGTGGCGCTGAGGGACGATGAAGGCCTCCCGCCACCCTTGCTGACAGGTCTGGTGTCTGCCAATGCTGCAGAGCTCTGGCCTGTGAGCCGTGCTGTGATGCATCCCGCTGCCTGTAGCAGCCTGAGAAGGGCTTAGAATTTCAGACGCCAAGTCCGAGTTGGGTGCGAATCCTGCCTACAACCCCCCTTACCTTCTTCCCTTTATTTAAACTTACCCCCAGCCGCCATTCAAATGCCCACGCTTTGCTCAGGGTTTGTGTGATGGGAGCTGACGGTTAAGTTCCTAGCGGGGATGTTTGCTTTGCAATGTTTAGTTTTGGACGATGGGAAGTGCAGCGCGTCTCTTTCCCAAAGGCTTTTTTCCTTTTTTTAAAACCACCTAAATTTTCATTTTATTCGGGCCAGTTCTGTGCCCTCTAACTGGCCAGTCTGTCCAGGCCAAGGCACTATTCTCACCGCCACACCCCCTCCCCCAAGTTGTGCACTAACAGGGGGTAGCACCAAAGCTGATGTACTTACCTCATGTTCGCTTGTAGCCCCCAGAAGCCATATCCACTCTGTGCCTAATCCAGGGCCTTAGTCCAGAGGCTGCTGCTGCTGTTACATCCCCTTAAACCCCCCTGCTGGGGCACTCCTAGGCCAGGTAGCCGTGGTGGCACCTGGTGCTATATTTATGCAAGGGCCTGAACTGAAGGGAGTCAGTCGTAATGTGACCCAGGTGTCCAGGATTGCGTCTCTTACATTTGGTTTTGGTGGGGCTCTGCCTTTGCTCTAGGCCTAGAAAAGATGTTGGTCTTTCTGGCCTTAGTGCTGCTAGATCAAGCTGCAATCTGAGAAGCCAGGAACGGAACAGGCTTCTGAATAGCTTGTACGGGGGAAACTGGGCTTTTATGTTACCCACGGGTGCATGGTAAAGTGACAATAAACTGAACATGACGGTTGCAATGGGCTCTCTTCTCCTAGTTCCTGCTGCCCCTGGTTGTGTTACTGAGCGTGCATGGAGTGTTTCTGTGACTGCCTGGGTAAAAGCTGTCACTCTCTCTGTAACAAGCGATTGAGGAGCTGGATGCTAGGAGCTGGTGGATAGGAATGCGCAATTGTGCTTGGAAAACAATTCACCTCCCTTCGCAGTTAGCTGCTAGCTGGAATCCCTGTGCGGACCTCAGTTTCCAGCAGCCCTAGCTTGACTTAGTTCTTGAAGGGGGATGTAGAGCTGCCAAGGAGTTAGCTGTGTCCTGTCTCACCTGTGCCCTGGCTGTTTGCGCTGCAGCCTGTGTGACTTTGCCAAGTGGTGGCTTTTTAACACCCGAGTGCTTCGGAATTGCACGGTTGCAGCCCAGGCAAGTCAGCCTTTTGTCCTGCAGTAAGTTGACTACTTCACATGCTATTATCATGGTGCACTACCACCTTTCAGTAGTGGCCATGACATCATCTGGCCTGTGCTTGGGATTGCCAGAGAAAATCCCATGGGCCTCTTCCTGTGAGCAGAGGCTTGCCTCCCGGTGATGAGCCAAGACTTCCCAGGAGAGAGGTGGTTCTGTTGTCTACCTACCTGTACTCCTCGGAGGTGCTTTGTACGTAGCTTCTCAATCAATGGGATCCTGGTGGTTTGCTTTTCTTAGTGTTTAATGTACCACCCGCTTGGGCAGAAAGGGTAAGCGAGCCTCCCTCTGTGCTGACTAGTGGCTCCAGCCAGGAAAAGCACAGGGTGCTCCCCTGGGGCGGAGGAGGAGTATTGATAGGTTTAACAAGAGAAGAGGGTGATAAACCCAGATGCCTGTCTGTCCTCTGCTGTCTGATAGGTCTCTTTCACACAGCCTGGGTGCTGCACCTGCCCGTTTCAGTTAGAGCTGTTGGGAGCCTGGGGGGGAGTGGTGGGGAGGTTAAATAATATACAGGCAACAAATCTAAAGCAGGTGGGGCCATTGCAAAGGTGAAGGTTCAATTGCCCTGATGCTGGTTTTGGTTCTGGTTCTGCTAATGATTAATGCTGTACTTTACACTAGGCTGTATTTAACGGTTAATGCTATACTTTGCCAACAGAACTCCTGGCTGCTGTTGCCAGCTGTTTTACTGATTCATTGAGTGCTCCTGGGCACGTCATTTAAGTTCTCTGACAGGCTGTCGGGGGCTGAATGCATGCTTTGATGCTGCACTACAGCACCTGCCAGCTGAGGCTCTCTCTACTAACCCTTTCTTCCTTCCCACCATGCACGAGGCTGTCATGCCCCTGGCGTACTCAGCCATGGGTCAGCTGGGACACTGGCAGCTACAGTGCAACATTCGTTCATGGCTTGAACTGGAAGACATCAATGCCACCACAGAAGGCCTTTTAGCCTCCATGTCCAGGTAGGCAGTGGTGGTGTTACAATAGGGGCACTTGACTTTCAGGAACTGCTGCCTTTGCCAACTCGGCGATCATTGGGGATAATGGTCACTCACTGAGCATCGGGGCTGGTTTTCAACAGGTAGCCCAAGGGACCATGTTCATTCTGAGTCTGCTCCAGCTGTTCTTGCTTTTCAAACCCCAAAAGCACGTGCCCTGTAGCCTCCCCTAATGCAGTACAGCTTCTGGGCCCGTTTTACATGGAAGCCAATGGTTTTATTTTCATAGCTACAGGAACTGGAAGGAACAGACTAAATTTACTGATGAAAAATATTTTTTAATTTTTTCCACAGAAGGCTAACACCTCACCCTACTGATGATCTCTAGTAACAAAATAAATTAAAGATTTCTTTTTACATTCTACTTTTTTCCCCTGGGTTGTACAGAGTCATTTGTAGCTTAGTTCTCTGGGCTAGTAGCCCTCATTTAAATACAGAGCTGTATGGTCAGACTGAGTTTTACATTGAAAAGAAAAAAACATACAATATGCAGACAGTCAGTAAGAAATTGACGACTAATCCTGCTTACCTGTGCAGCTCCAACTCTGCCTTCGCAGCCATGGTAATTACATGTGAACACAGACCTGCTCTGTAATTAACTATGATACTTGTGGCAGCTCTTGGACTTCAGGGTGAGAAGAGGCTGGTCTCAGGGATTTAATACCGGCAAATGGAGTTCCAGCACAGCCCCTTCTTTTTGTGATGCAAAATATCTGGCAAGCACCGGACACCCCTGCTACCGCCACCGCCATTTGTGAGTTTGTTAGTGCAAAAAAGGACTGCAGTACCTGGATGTCTTAGGCTTCCTCTCCCCCCGGTAGCAGGTTATGAAGATGCTTGTGAAAGACCAGGGTCTTGTTCCACTCTGGGCTCTGCTCTGACCAGGGAGACCATACAGCTCCAAGGACGCAGTGAATGGAGCGACTTGTGACCCAAGCGTGTGGGAGGAAAGGCTGAGAAGCAGCACTACCGTGGAGGTCCAGGTTGTGGCACGTGGCGGTGCAGGAAGTAGGACGACGATGTCAAGGCAGGGGCAGCACGAGAGGGGAGTGGGCTGTAGGACAAAGCGGCTGGATGGTGAATGGGCCTAGCCCGGCCCCAGGTTAGTCTGAGGAGTGCTTGATAAGCTGTCCAAGCTGAGGATCCTGCCCTTCTGCTTCGCAGTCTTCCAGCCTGGGGCTCTAGGGCTGAGCTTCTCTCCCCTCCATGAAGACTGTGATCATATGATACATTTCTTTGGCCTGTTAAGATTACAGCCCAGTAGAAATAATTCCCTCTTTACCCTGAACACCCCATCCCCGCCCCCTCCTGTCCTCACCTCTGCTACGATGGGAATTCAGACACTGCCAGATGCTATATCCAGCCACCTACCTCTGCTAAACTAGTGGGGCTGGGCTTCAAACAGAGACCTCCTCTCAGCAAAGTAACGGGGGGTGTAAAATGTGGGGGATTTGTTTATTCCACTGTAGCCGGGGATGGGGAATGGCTGTTCTGGCACTCGCTGAATAAAGACAGGACGGGGTTGTAATTCTAGCCTTTGTAATACAACTTCCACAGTGGCACTTCCAGCTGTGGTGTAAGTACACCCCACCCTCCGTGTGCAGACGGGCCCCTAGAAGTTTATACCCCACCCTCCGTGTGCAGACGGGCCCCTAGAAGTTTATACCCCACCCTCCGTGTGCAGACGGGCCCCTAGAAGTTTAGCAGCCCCAAAGCCACTTGCTGGAATTACAACCCTGCCCTACACTAATTTCTCCTTCTTATTTAATAAAATCTCCCTGACGGAGGCTGTTCCCGACACAGGGAAAAGCATTGGTCACTAACTGAGGCAGCTTTCCTTCTCAAGGTTTTAGCAGTGCTACATCCTCCCCCCCCCAAGGCGTTTCATCTGTAACAAACAGCACGCTTTGGATGGAACATGAGCCAGGATGGGCCATGAAGCAGCTTTAGCCCCCCAGCCTCTAATACATAGGGAGGCCTTGGGGTGAGCTCAGTTCCCAGCATGCAATATCAACCACGTTGTTTGGCTCAAGATAGAGCAATGGATGCTGGGAACTGTAGTCAGCATAGCCCCTATCTGGGGGCTAGGAAAAGGCACTAGTTTTTTCAGCTGGAGAGTAGCTTTCTAGGCCTCAATGGGACAATGTGTAGGCACCAGGGGAAGCTGAGACAGGGTTAAGTATAGTCCCACTAATGGAAGGTTCATTGAAATGCAGAAGTGCTCAAGGCTCTCGTTACCTGTTGCAGTTCAAACCACATGGTCTTGGGATCGTCCACAGAGCCATAGTTCACTTCCAGACCAGGGATGCCAGAGTCGTCCAGAGGCCCCAGTGTTCGCATTCTCTGCACATCCTTCAGCGGGATGAGGAAGCAGAGCTCCTGTGCACAGGGAGAGAACCCACCATCGTCAGAGCTGCCTCCAGTGCAGGCCACAGGAGCTAGTGCTGAATGGAGCCAAGTGCCCTCCACCCCCCAGCCTGGGACAGGCTTTCACCACAGTTCTCTCAATACAAAACGTTAAGGAAGCAGGGCTCAGCCCTAGAGCCTCCTTAAAGCCAGTGCAGACCCCAGGCCGTGGAAAAGACAAGGGGCTAGGATATGGGGTAGGCCTGGTGCCAGCTTTCCTACTAACCCCGCCCCCCCGAGTGTGGTGGTAACGGACTAAGTCCACTGGTTTTGTCAGCTGTGGTGGACTCTGACTTGTACAAGAGCCAGAAGAGAAAATTAGCACAAAGCAAATGCATGAGCGGGCTGAGACAGCAAGTTACTGGCCCCGGCATTCTGCGCAGCATACCTGGGTCTTGCTGATTAGAATGACGATCTGGTCCCTATTGACTCCCGCAACGCAGGGTGGACGGATCCTGGGCTCGCTGCACCTCTCCACAGGGTAAACGTTGTAGCCGAAGAGTGGCAGCGGGGTCACATACTCTGCGAGAAGGGAGACTGTGCTAGTGCATACGTCCAAAAGCCACAAAATGATGCATGAGCACACTAAACACTGCACCCACCCCGGGGCTTGTTTGCAAATCGAGCAGTAAAAACGCCAACTCTCTGCTTCCCCTTCAGCCAGGCGCTGGCTTTATTCATGCACTGTCCTTTTAAGAACAGTAAATAAATAACAGAACCAGAACCCCATGAAAAGGGTTTTGCATGGTACCATGGAGGTATCGGCCCCGGCAGGCCTCCAAAGAGCCAAGCCCAAAGGTGGGACCCACTATGACAAATGCCCTGCCCCCAGTCGGGGGGGATGGAGGGGTGGCTCAGGTCCTGTGGTCCCATGCTTGACAAGGCTTTAAAGATCATTGTCAACTTTGCAGACAGCACCTACAAGCAAACAGGAAGCCAGTGCACAGGTGGCATCCACTTAGCCCAAGCAGTGCTAGGAGCATTTCCCTTTCCACTCCCCTGGGCCCTTTTCCATGGTAGCCTCACCTAGGAACTGGATTTTTGCCTCCTGCTGTGAGAGTAGCTTCATGGTTTGCAGCAGCTGGCTAGCTTGGCTTTGGAGAGCCTGTGGATTGATGGGCTGAGGCATGGGGTTTGGGGTGTACTCCATCAGCTCCTGCCTGATTGGACAAGCAGAGGGACATGGCTGCATTAACGCTTGGCTGCGCACTAACGGTCCCTGGGGCCCGTGCTATGCATCAGCGCGCCCTAGGGAACGTGTAGTGCACGTCGGCAGGCTCCCCATGCACACAGTGGGACGGCTGCAGCACTGTAGATTTGCCCCCCTGCTTGCCACTCACGGTGTTCACCTGGACAGGCCCTAAGTCACTTCCAGGCAGGGTTCGTACAGAACCACCCCACAGGACCAGTTGAGGGCGTCAAGACGACATGAGATCAACTTCCAGGCACAGAGATAGGGGAAGGTGCAATAAGTTATGCCCGAGATAGACACAGACAAGACAATGAGGACATTGGAGCCACCAGTCCTCCCTAAACCAAACAGCACTCCACCACACCCCCAGCCTATTTTACTGGAGTACCTCTAAAGGTCACCCTAGAACAGACACTCCTGCCCACCTAGCACTCCAGAGCCAGGACGATTCATCTCCACAAGCACTAGCTCATGGGAATCTCAAAGATGCTTCAAGCCCAGGGCCTTGCCGTCACCACCCCATTATATAGCAGGCACAAGGACACTAAGGGAAACTGAAAATGAAGCTCACAGCTGGTGAAATAAATCTTTGCCCCCATGCCCTTTGTCCCTGCTGCCTGCTTTAGGCCCATGATAACGCAGACATCCTTCATCCATATTTATTAGATGCTTAAATATGCATTCTAGTTGCCTAATGTTAGGCTCCCAAGTGAAAATTTTGCCCTACTGAGAAAGAATGAGGAAATGGTCAATTAAATTGAAAGGCAACCAATTTAAACCTGATAAGAGGAAACCCTTCGTACTCAAGGCATTGCTGCCTTGCAAGACTGCGTGCCACATCATACCAGTAACGATAAGAGCTTAGTTCCATTTCTTTTTAAAGGTGTTACGTGGCTAATGAGAATGGTCACAGGCCAATTAAGAATGTAAAAGGGATGTAAGCCCTCATGCTTCCAGGCATAAGCCAGCTACCAAATGCCTGGGGTCAGGAAGGAATCCCCCCTGCAGGCAGGTTATTCTGTAATTATCCACGGGAGGGTTTCTTGCCTCTTCCTTTGAAGCATCAGGTTGCGACCACTGTCCGGGACAGGCCTCTGGACTACCCAGAGCACTGCACTGGCCATTCTGGGTTCCTAGGGAAACCCTAACAGAGAGAGAGAGAGACTTACTTGGTCAGTGGAGAGTCCATTCCTCTGGCCCAGTGCTGGAATAGGGCCAAGGTGCCCACCTGCTTCTCCAGGTCACTGCTGTAGTTCAGCCACAGCTTCCCTGTCAGGTAATCCCGCTGCACCTGAGACAACCACAACGAAGGGGCTTGGTGAAACTCGCCAGCAGCTAAGAACGGGCCTGGAGGGCCACGTGCAGCAGAGGCCTAGAACTGGCACTGCAGGAAGTTCTTACTGGGAGAGCTCGAGTGCAGACATCGAGCTCCCGGCAGCTCCAGCCCACAGCCTTGTTCGGGCAGATACAGATACAGCTAGCCAGGGACTGCGGGAACCTAATGCGAAGAGCTCTCCTTGTCTTCACACCCTGGGTCCAACAGGGCCCAGGACAGCAGGGCGAGGGCCCCTCTTCGTTCTCATATGTATTCGGCCAAAAGGCACCAGCAGCTAGCGGGGTGAGTTCTGGATACCATAATCAACCGCTGGGCTTCCCATCGGTCCCACCTCGCTACGGCACTGCACCTTTTAGTCTCTTATTGCTCCACAGACCCCACGGTGCTACACGTGAGCCTGCCAAATGGAACGGGATCCCTGGAGCCGCTTCGTCCACGCAGGGGAAGGGAAGGAGGAGAAAGTAGCAGGACGGGTCAGCTCACTCATACCTAAACACTGGATCTAGCCTATACAGCTGCAAACAGCATCCTGACAGCTTGTCTGCCCCAGGCACCGGGCTCTTCCCCCGGGGGAGATGTTAGAGAGGGGACAGGCACCAAGGAGGATCAGACACTGATGGAATTATTAAGAGCATTAGCAGCTACAGAAAGTGAGACAAAAACAACCCCAACCTCATGCGTCAGCCCAGACGCTGGCTGCCTCCCCTGCTGGTTTACTGCTTGGGAGGACATGGGGGCTGCCTTCCTTAGCTCTTGGCCACTCCTGGAGGTGGGATACTGGGCTGCACGGATGGTACCTGTGTGAAACCCTCTGGGAAGTTCCCGAGAGCCCACAAGCAGCATGTGGTTTGCTCTGGAGAAGCCCCTTAGCAGTAAGCACAGTGCCCCCAGCCTCTGCTCCATGGCTGCCGGGCCTGGCCCCCTGGTCCTTGGGATGCGTGTGTGGATCACGCCGACGCCGCAGCTTACCTGGCTGTAGTGAATGCTGATATAAATCTCATTCTCGAAGTGCAGGGGCATCGTCCAGGAAACCCGGCGTAAATCCAGGATCACAGCGATGTCCTCCAGCAGGTAGTCATGGATGTATTTCTCCTGGTACACAGGTCTCACCACCTTCCCTGCACACATAGCCCTGTCACCACCTCCTGGAGAGCAAGTGACCCCCGTCACCTGCAACCCACCAGGAGCCCCCCAGCATCAAACAGAGCTAGCCACCAGCCATTCGAGGTGAGGACCAGCTTCAGGGCCAAGCAACCCACTTCACCAGATGGGGATAGGGAAGACTCGTAAGGAAATGGAGGCTCAGGTGATGTTCAGTAGGATTCTGCCTGTCCCTTGAGGACAACAAAAGATGTGACAAGACTATGATGATCAACAGATGTTTCAGGCAGTGGCGCTATCAGGAGGGCTTTGGGATGTATGGCCACTGGGAGGCAATCATGGACAGAGAACTGTTCTCTTGGGATGGACCTCACCTGAACAGGGAGGGAAATAGACTTCTAGGATGGAGGTTGGCACAACTGATTAAGAGAGCTTTAAACTAGGAATTTGGGGGAGATGGTTGGGAGATGCCCGGGTGATCTCGACACCTGACTAACACGGAGAGGGAGGAAAATGAAATAGGAAAGGACAGAGGTAGGAAAGGAAGGGTAAGAAAATGGCCATGAAGCGGAAAGGCAGTGTAGAGACCAGTCTGACAGGTGATACTGGCAGTAGAATGATTGACAAATTGTGTAAGGAATGGGAGCAAAGCCAAACAGCAAAAATTAAGATGTTTTTACACCAATGCAAGGAGCTTGGGTAACAAAATGGAGGAACTAGAGTTACTGGAGCAGGAAGTGAAAGCAGATACTATAGGGATAACAGAAACATGGTGGAATAGTAACCACGGCTGGAGTACAGGTATTGATAGGTATGTGCTGTTTAGGAAAGACAGAAATAAAGGTGAAGATGGTAGGGTAGTGCTGCCTATCAATGATGAAGTAGACTAAAGAAATTAGAAGTGATGCAATGGATCAGACAGTCTGTCTGTGCAAAAATCGTACTGGGGAAGAAAACTGCTAGAAGTTCCCCTGGGATTGTGCTTGGGGTGTGCTACAGTCCATCAGGATCCGATTTGGACATGGATAGAGACCTCCTTAATGTTTTGATTGATGTAAATACTACTGGGGAGTCTGTGATTATGGGAGATTTTCATTTCCCAGACATAGAGTGGACGATTAGTGCTAGTAATAATAATGGGGCTCAGATTTTCCTTGATGTGATAGCTGACAGATTCCTTTATCAAATTGTTGCTGAACCAACAAGAGGGGATGCCATTTTAGATTTGGTATTGGTGAGTAGTGAGGATCTCATAGAAGAACTGGCTGTGGGGGACAATCTTGGTTTGAGCAACCATGAGTTAATTCAGTTCCAACTAAATGTATGGATACACAAAAATAGATCTGTGACTAGGGTCTTTGATTTCAAAAAGGCTAATTTTAAAAAAATTAAGGGAATTGGTTGGGGAAGTGGACTGGACTGAAGAACTCATGGATCTAAAGGCGGAGGAGGCTTGGAATGACTTCAAGTCAAAGTTGCAGTAACGATCTGAAACCTGCATCCCAAGGAAGGGGAAAAAAATTCAGAGGCAAGGATTGTAGACCACGCTGGATGATCAAGCATCTCAGACAGGGGATTAAGAGAAAGCAGAAAGCCTACAAGGAGTGGAAGATGGGAGGAATCAGCAAGGAAGGATCTCTCTTGGAGGTCAGAACATGTAGAGACAAAATGAGAAATGCCAAAAGCCAAGCAGAGTT
Organism: Mesoclemmys tuberculata; assembly: GCA_007922155.1. NCBI lineage: Eukaryota > Metazoa > Chordata > Testudines > Chelidae > Mesoclemmys > Mesoclemmys tuberculata. The sequence continues at coordinate 10,350,523 of ML675637.1, forward strand.
GGACCTTGCAAAGGGAATTAAAACCAATAGTAAAAAGTTTCTATAGCCATATAAACAGGAAGAAAACAAAGAAAGAAGAAGTGGGACTGCTAAGCACCGAGGATGGGGTGAAGTTTAAGGATAATCTAGGAATGGCCCAATATCTAAACACTTTGCCTCAGTTTTTCATGGGACTAACAAAGAACTTAGGGATAGTGACAGGGGGGCTAATGGGTTTGAGGATGTGGAGGCAGAAATTACACATCCGAGCTAGAAGCCAAATTTGAACTGCTTAATGGGACTAAATTGGGGGCCCTGGATAATCTCCATCCAAGGATATTAAAGGAACTGGCACGTGAAATTGTAAGCCTGTTAGAAAGGATTTTTAATAAATCTGTAAACTCAGGGGCTGTACTGTATGACTGGAGCATTGCTAACATAGTTCCTATTTTTAAGGGGAAAAAAGCAATCCAGGTAATTACAGGCCTGTTAGTTTGACCTCCATAGTATGCAAGGTGTTGGGAAAAAAATGTGAAAGAGAAAGTAGTTAAGGACATCGAGGTTAACAGTAATTGGGACAAAATACAACACAGCTTTATAAAAGGTAGATCGTGCCAGACCAGCCTGATTTCCTTTTTTGAGAAGATAACAGATTTTTTAGACAAAGGGAATAAAATGAATCTAATTTACCTAGATTTCAATAAGGCATTTGATACGGTTCCACATGGGGAATTATTAGTTAAATTGGAAAAGATGGGGATTGATATGAAAATTGGAAGATGGATAAGAAACTGGTTAAAGGGGAGACTACAATTGATCATACTGAAAGGTGAACTGTTGGGCTGGAGGGAAGTTACTAGTGGAGTTCCTCAGGGATCAGTCTTGGGACCAATCCTATTTAACCTTTTTATTACTGACCTTGGCACAAAAAGTGGGAATGTGCTAATAAAGTTTGCGGATACACAGAGTTGGGGGGGTATTGCCAATATAGAGAAAGACTGGGGTATCATACAACAGGTGCTGGATGACCTTGTAATCTGGAGTAATAGAAATAGGATGAAATTTAATAGTGGAAAATACAAGGTCATTCACTTAGGGACTAATAACAAGAACTTTTGCTATAAGCTGGGGACACATCAGTTGGAAGTGACAGAGGAGAAGGACCGGGACGTATTGGTTAATCACAGGATGACTATGAGCCACCAACATGATGTGGACTTGAAAAAAGCTAATGCAGTCCTAGGATTCATCAGGCGAGGTATTTCCAGTAGAGATAGGGAGGCGTTAGTACCGTTATACAAGGCGTTGGTCAGACCTCATTTGAATACTGTGTGCAATTCTGGTCTCCCCAAAAATATGAATTCAAACCGGAAGAGATGCAGAGAAGAGCTTCTAGGATGATCTGAGGAATGGAAAACCTGCCTTATGAGAGGAGACTCAAAGAGTTTGGCTTGTTTAGCCTAACCAAAAGAAGGCTGAGGGGAGATATGATCGCTCGGTATAAATACATCAGAGGGATAAATACCAGGGAGGGAGAGGAGTTAAAGTTCAGCACCAATGTGGACACAAGAACGAATAGATATAAACTGGCCATCAGGAAGTTTAGACTTGAAATTAGATGAAAGTTATTAACCATCAGGGGACTGAAGTTCTGGAACAGCCTTCCTAGGGGAGCAGTGGGGGCAAAAAACCTAGCTGGCTTCAAGACTGAGCGCGATAAGTTTATGGAGGGGATGGTCTGATGGGACAGCCTAGTTTGGCAATTGACTGATCTTAGATTACTAGCAGTAAATATGCCCAATGGCCTGTGAAGGGATGTTAGATGGGGGCGGTTCTCAGTCACTACAGAGAATTCTCTCTGGGTGTCTGGCTGGTGAGTCTTGCCACATGCTCAGGGTTTAACTAGTCACCACATTTGGGGTCAGGAAGGCATTTTCCCCCAGGGCAGATTGGCCGAGGCCCTGGGGGCTTTTCACCCTCCTCTGCAGCATGGGGTATGGGTCACTTGCTGGTGGATTCTCTGTACCTTGAAATCATCATTTGAGGACTTCAAAAACTCAGCCTTAGGTTAGGGGTCTGTTACAGCAGTGGCTGGGTGAAGTTCTGTGGCCTGCGTTGTGGAGGAGGTCAGACTAGGTGATCATAATGGTCCCTTCTGACCTTACGGTCTATGGGGGTCCCCCAGCCCTTGGGGGGAGGTGTCAAACAAGGGAACCCCCAAGGAGGGAGGCACCTTCAGTTAAAGGGGACCTCCCCAGCCCTCGGGGGAAGGGCAGCAGTGGAAGCAGCAGCCATGATGCTTTGTGCCAGAGGAAGCGCGTTTAGAAAGCAGCAGAGTGTTCCCCCATGACGTTGCTCCTGCAGCAAACTCTTAACGGGCTAGGAGGGACGTTCCAATGGCAGCGTCACTGACGCCAGCAGCCTGGGGCGCAGCAGCATCACACCAGGGCCCAACCCCTGCATGTAGGGAGGCTCAGATGTACCGGACCAGCGCCCACAAAGGGGAGGTGGAAGAACCCAGGCCATGTCCCCTCCTCCCAGTGCACCTCGGAGCGGTCTCCAGGGCGGGCTGGCTCACTCTGCCCTACACCTGGGGATTTCAGCAGCATGCAGGTCTGGAGCCCTGCGGGAGGGAGAGGGATCAGAGGCTCCCAGCTGGGCCAAAGCCCCTCATCAATTAACTCTGCAGGGATCTGACTACACCAGGACAAGGCAAACCCCATCCTTCTACTTGCCGCCTTGCTTGCTGGCAAAGAGAGCGAACTCCTTGATCTCATCCAGCTCACTGATCCCCATCTGCTCGCAGATCTCCCGCACCACTTCCGCAGCCACCTGCAGCCAGGGAGGGAGACAGGCGGTTACCGGGACCGGGTAAACGCACGGCTCCCAAAGGGCACTCAGCTGTTGATGGGCTCACTTCCTGCTACGGGGCAGACGTGACGGGGAGTGGAGGGCGACAGAACAGAACCCAGAGATCCAGAGTCTGCAGAGCTTCCGTAGGACACAGACATGCCAGCCAGCCTCTGGGGCTCGAGGTTTCTCTGTCCCTAGCACACGGGGCAACAGCTGGGAACACTTGCTTGTTCAGTGACTCAACCCTCACGCTGTTTCAAGGGGACGATTCGGACTCAAACCCGCTGTGTCCAGAGAGCCCAGAGCACCTTTTTCCCCATGCAGGGCTCTGGGAGCAGCCAGGGAACTCTACCAGTCTGGCCCCATGATTTTCCTGTCCCCAGAGTTCTGGAGGGGAAGGTAATGGTTCAAACAGTTCCCTGCTCATGAGCCATTGAGCAGACACATGGTGCCTGCGGGGCCACCAGGCGCTCCCAGCATGGGACAGACACTTGTGAGCTGTGCTGGTGCGGTCACATCCCAGGAGGGAGCCTGGTGTCGGCCAAGTTCCTGGGCTGGAATCATCTCTTGGCTCGGCTCTTCCCAGGTGCACTAGACAGTGGCTTACCCGCCTGGATGGGTAACAGTGCCCATCTCCCCAGTGCCCTATAGCCTGGACCAAAGGAAATTACTGGGGGGCAGGGAACTCACAGAGAACGTCTTGATTTTGGTGACGTATTCCAGGGCCCCGGGCAGGAAGATCACCATCCGGCGAGAGCCACGTCCCTTCTGGCCGGGGAAAGCACAGGATTAGAGAAGAAAGGGGGCAATGAACCCCATGGCAACTGCTCAGCCCTGCACTGCACCATCTCCACCCCAAACACTCGCCTCCCCCACCCGTGCCTCATGGCACCCAACCCAACTTCCTCCATCCTCCACCACTCCCTCCTCTGCACGCCACCCTCACCCCGCATGCCCCTCTTCCCCTTGCCACGTACCAGAAGTGCTTCCATCTCCACGTGGAAGGGCAGATGCCGGCGGCCACCATACATCACCATCTTCCGCAGGTTGCCATAGCAGGCCCGGGCTAGATCTGTGGCGAAAGGAATGACACTACAGGCCGAGGAAGAGGAAGGGCTGAGCTGTTAATCCCCCTGGGCCGAGTCAGCCTGGAGGCACCAGACCCAGATCGAGCCCTCGACTCTATTGGAAGGGACAGGACACCTAACCCCGTCCCCACAGAAATCCATCGAGGGCAGCACTGCCTCTCTGCCACGGCGTGATCCTGTATCAGACCTACGGAGGGACCTGCCCTGGACAGTGCTGCAGGGGACGCTCGGGGGCACAAGCGGCTGCAGGAGAGGGAGAAGGGCTGGCAGCCTCCACTGGTCCCGATGTTCTGATGAGAATTTCACCCCAAGCTCTTCAGATCCCTCCACCCAGCTGGCCAATGGCGCAAGCGACAGAGCAGCCTGACCAGTGATAATGGGATCACGCTGACTTCAGAGAGAACTGGATTGGGCCCTGGCAATGAGTGATCTGTCCCAAACCCACCCACCCGGGCAGAGCCCCCAGCAGCTGCCTGCTTTCTGCGAAGGGATCCTTTTCAAACAAGGGACCCCCCCCCAACACTCCCAGGACAGCTGCTACCTTGGGAGAGGGAGGTCTAACTAGACCAACTCACCCCACCCTAGAGCCAGTGAAAGGAGCAGGACCCGGGGGATCAGCGGGTACCTTGGTAGGGGCTGGCTGGCTGGGCACTGGCTTGTTGCAGGAATTTGGTGGCATATGGCATCAAGGTGGTGGAGGGAAGGAAGAAGCCGGTGAGTAGGCTCAGGAGCCGCCAGCCATGGAGACAGCTTTCCCTGCAGGGCACAGAGAAACATAGGACACTGGACCTCCAGACATGGTAGCGAGAGGTGGGGAGAGAAACCCTCACACAGAGGGAGGGATACTCTCGGGTGGAGAGGGGGGTTTCAGAGAACTAAAACCAATGCTACCAACTCCGAATTTTATCGTGAGTCTTGTAATCTTCGGTGTTTTTCTTAAAGCCCCAGCTCCTGGAGCCAGGAGATCAGGGGAGGAGCTCAGCTTTCCTTTACAATAAAATCAAGTATCTAGCCAGCCTGGTTGCAAAGAAAAAGCTTGAAAACTGACCCCTAAGGTTCCTGCTCTGGGAGGGTGATACAGGGAACCCACGATGGATTATTCTGTACAATCTTGTGAGTTTTAAGTCAATCTCAGGATTTTGGGGAGGGCGGGAGAGCGCGTGGAAAAAAAGTGTGTCCCCTTCAAGAAGTGGAAAAGGGGCTCCAATGGATGATCGCTCTGGTGCTCAGATAGCACAGGGACATCTAACAACATGCATGCTTGTCTGGAGAAGGAGGAAGGGACGGGATTGATGGCGGGAAGGAAAAACCATGGTGCAAACAAAACTCTCCACGGCACGCCCAATTCTCCCCCCAGGGAGAGAGAACAAATCACACGTGGATAGCAGCTGTGGCCAGCCAGGGCTCTGCTAGACCAGTGACAAGGCTGGTGCAAGAGCCCAAAGAGAAAACAGTGAGCGTGAGATTGTTTCTTGGTCATTTCGGCCAGAAAAATGAAGCTCAAAGCAGCTTCCAGGTGAACTGGGCCCATGCCAGTGACCTGTCTGACCTTCCCGGGCCTCGCTCAGCTTTCAGCACCCTATTGTGCTGGGCGCGGCACATGCACACACAGGCCTTGTCCACACACACAAGTTGTACTGCTTCAGTGACGCCAGCATAGTTACACTGGTACAGCCGCCCTCGTGAGGATGCCGTTAGAGCTGTGTAAAAGTGCCCAGTACCAGGATGGTGTAATCTCCTGCCTGGTCAGGAACAAGTTACAGCGGTCTAAGCACCTTTTACCCCTGCATCTGCAAGAAGGCTTGTAGCAGTCCTAACCAGGGAGCTCTCAATCCTAGCAACTGATCTGATCAGGAGGACAGGGAAAGATGGAGGTATTGATAACTGCCATTCAGCCTTGGATCAGCCTTTCCTGGAGCAGGGCCAAATGTGCCTATCCCAAGGAAGAGCAGAGATAAGGCACAGGAATGCACACCAATAACTGGAACTGCAGTGGCAGCCTCAGGAACCTGGGGGCATCTCAAAGCCGTCAGCAGCTTATCAGGGAGCTCAATACACAGGCAATTGGGACTCAAAACACCAGGGCAATTAGAGGTCACTTGAAATGTCTGCCAGTGCAAATACACCTCCACAGCTGAAACACAGGAGCATTCGACTAATCCCAGCCCCATAGTTACTGTTTAACTTCTGGAGGTTCCGAGCAATAGCCCTGGGGTGATGGGCAGATGGAGTGCACAGGCAGGGAGCTGGGGGATGCTTACGGGTATCCACAAGGTGCCCTGATAAACTGCACTGCCTGTGGAAACATGCATGCCAGGATGTAAACCCCAGGAAATTACTGCTCCGTAGTGGGGCCCGAGGGGTAAAGTATGTGCAGCATTACTGATTGCAAAGGACCGAATTCTCTCCTCACTCCCAATTTACACCTGGGCATCTTTGTGGTCTGCCGGGGATTTATTCCTGAATGTATCCACTGATGAAATAGCTGAAAAGTAACTCCATGCCCTGCTCCGCCAGTGCACGTTTCCCCACCCTCATCCTATGGCCACGAGGCAGGATGCCCCTCCCATCATACCCATGTGGCCAGGAGGTTGCCCTCCTTGTGTTCTCCCAGCCCCTCGCTCCAGTCACATAGCCCCTCTGGGCATGTGCCCATCTCCTTGCCATGGACTGGCTGTCGGTACTCACGGCTTGGGATTCTGGGTGATCTGCTTGATGACCTGGCAGTAAACCTCGTCATGCAGATTCTCCTTCTCCTTGCAGAGCTGCACAAAGAAGACCAGCATCAGCGGTGCCAGGGCTCTGAGCCAGCCCCTGGGCCGTCTCCCGAGCTGACACAGGGGACCCTCCAGTGCAGGGCTTCACCAAAATCCACCGCCGGGTTCCCATTCACTGGCCTCAGTCTTCCAGGGACTGGGTGCCATCTGGCCCTATAGAGAATGGGCTGCTCCTACACCATCTTTATGGAGAGGTGCCCAAGGAGGTGAAATCCTGGGTTCTCCTTCTCACCAAACCCCATTCAGATTCCACCTCTCCCCCTGAAGGAGGCCACGTCATGGGCCTCCACCCACGAGCACACCCATTCCCTGGCTGCACATTCCCTGTGGCATCCCAGCACCTTACTGATGGGAGAATCACCAACCTGAAGAATTTCATAGATGTAATCGATCTCGGTCTGGTTCTTGAGGCTTGGCTGGTCTCCCATGAATCTCATCAAAGCTGCACGGCAGAAGCCAGAATTAGAGTTGGACTGGATGGGCGGATGGTGGGGCTGGGACCCTGGGGCGCACATCCTGGTTTGCCCAGGGGGAGAGGTGCAGATCCAGACACTAGAACACAATCTCGTCTCCGGGGCAAGCACCGAGCTCCAGGCAGATGTGAATATTGCTGGCTCCGTTAATAAAGTTAGGGGTGGCAGTGCCCGAGGTCCCTTCCCACCATGCTGTTCTTCGTGTGCCCACTGGGACTGTCTAGATCAGCCCCTCTCCGGGCTCCCGCAGCCCCACTCCTCTCTGCCCAAGGGCAGCTACTTACTCATGAAGGTCTTTGTCGCCAGCTCATTCATCTCACTGTTGGAGTAGTGAAGCAGGGACTCCTGGATCGGGACCTGTGGAGCCAGAGCACACGGGTCAGTGGGAAAAGTAAAGCAGGGTGGAGCTGATCCACCTGCTCCAAGGGAGGAGAAGGACGAGGCTGGCTTTGCTGGGAAGTATAGGCAGCATGGGAAATCCCAGCATTGTCGATGCAAAGGCCTCAGCTGCTGTCAGCCCTTGACTCTAAACCGCCCTGCCTGGGACAAGGGGAGGCAGCACCTGGGCTGAAGTTTCTGTTGCAAACACATCCCTCCGTGACCTGTCCGTGCCTAGGCTAGACTACCTGAAAATGCCATGGCCAGGGCAGGCTGCAAAAGGAGAGCAGATTCTCCCAGCCCCAGTGGGGAACACTGAAGTCACATTTCCCAACCAGCCACAAACAACGATAACCCACACTGGTTATCGAGAAGCTAACACAATACACACAGCCCCCTTTACTGCATTTCAGTCTCCGGCTCCCACCCAGCCACTAGCTCCGGTAAAGAGATAAGTTATTCAAAACTCTCTGCTCTTTGCCAAAAAGGTTCTCCTGACCCCAAAGGGTCAGCCACAGTACCAAGTCATTATAAGTTTGGATCTTACCCAAAATACCCTGCTGTCAGCCAATCCTTTAGTAACTAAAACTAAAGGTTTATTATAAAAGGAAAGAAAAACTATAAGAGAAATATTAAATGATTAGAGCAACCAGGTACATACAAATGATTTGAAAGTCCCTATACATCAGGTTTCCAGTAGAACTGTGGAGTTTGCAGGCTTGTATAGTCCCTCTGGTGTACATCCAGTACCTGGACGGGTCTCGGTCCTTTGTTTCACAGCCTCAGAGTTGATGCAGAGATAGGTGAAGGCTGAAGACTTAGACTAAAGACAAAATGGATGTGGTGCATCTGCCTTTTACGTCCCTTGCTTTTTGTCATGCTGCTTGTAGAAATTTACAGAAAGAAGATGGAGTCCAGGGTCACATGAGCAAGTCCTGGTGATTCATAAGTGTAGCCTCTGGGTTCTTTCCCTGGGCTTAGTGTATCTTTGAGTTCCCTTCATGAGCCATCAATCAGCTAGTGCTGCAAGTATGCTGTCTTGGGTGTCACCCAGAAACACAGCCCAAGTTGCAACTTGAAATACAGATACACCAAACATAACCATAACTTCCAATGCAAATATGACACATGCGTATCATCATCACATCTAGCAAATTAAAATCTTTCTAATGGGACCTGGCATAGCATCTCATATGAATTATTGTAATTTTTACATATTGATGTTAAATAATATCATAAATGGTCCCCCTAATCCAGCCAGCCACACCACCCTCCACTCAAAATTGATGCAGAAAGGGGTGTCCCTAGACACTGCTGAACGCATCACAGGAACTTACCATTTTTGGTTTTGTATTCTTACAATTTCTAACACATTTCCAGGATTTTACAAAATACTAGGCACATGGTACATTTTCAGGTTTTGGCATCAACCACAAATGAATTACAAGAGTTAACGCTGGCATTAATATTAACACCAAAATCATGTTCGATTAAAACAAGCTTTTTCTTTTAAAGTTCATTATGGAGGTAACAATGTTATTGAACTTTTTGGAAACATTTGCATGGGTTCAGTTAGATCAATAGTGGGTTTGAAGTTGCTCTTGCTGCATAATCTTTCCAGGTGTGATCTTTCGAGGTGTGTCCTCTGTGTTAACAGCCTCAGCTATGGGTAGATCTTTTTCCCTCTGATCACTTCAGTCAGGTAAATTACATTAACCCACACACCCGCTTGTTTAGTAGTTCTCAGATTTTCAATTGTTACCCTTGAAAGGGGTATGTCTTAAAGAGATACCAACCATTCTCATTAGCATCTCGTAATGGAAGACCATCAGAACTCTGTTTATCAGTCTGACTCCACATGGAATCAGATGTGCCTGAGTCCACGGAGACATTACCAGACATATCCAAAGTGTCTAGGGATGAGAGTTTGCCTGCCACTCCTTGTATTCCTAAGAGATCAACTGCACAGTTGTCCTGCTCTGTAGTTCCAGCTACCCAGTTTTCCCTCTGAGCCCGAGACACTATCTGTTCACTTCAGAGTTAGCAGCACAGAGACAGTCATGTTCCAACATGGTCTCCCCAATATACTGACAAAGCACAGCCACTTGGTTACAGGGCTGTTTAAGCTTCCTAATAATTTCCACTCCATCTGGAACCTTTTCCAAGGTATCCAGACTGGATCTTCCTAAAACAAAGTCAGTGAATCCATCCACATTTGAGAAACTTCGGCAGCTATAAACTACTCAAGTCTCCCAACCCATAAACTGTTGCTTCTTGCTACAGCAGGCAGCAGTGCTTCATTCTCAGCTAATCCAATCAATTCACTTCCACACCCACACCCTTCAGGTTCAGCAAACTGCTTGCAAAAGCTGCTATGAGGTTTTATTCCGTCAGGAGCATTTTTAAGCAACAAATCATTTCCCAGAGAAATCCTCCCTGTCCTTTCCCTGAGCAGCGAGGGGTTGCTTTAAAGAAACTTCCTTTTGGGCAACAACAGACCCTTTCCAGGTTTTAGTTAAGTCCAGAACCAAGCCTGAGACAACTGACACATCCTCAGCATAAGCGAGAGGCACATTCTGTCAGCTCCTCTCACAGAAGATTGGAGACAAACTCCCCCTCAGTAGATGAACACTATCACACTCACAGAGTTTGAGATTTCCTTCTCTTTGTCCCAGCCACATGGCTGTTCCCAGACAAACGTCTGGAGACTGGGGTAGCTCCCTTTATGGGCAAGTCATTACCCCCACCAGACACCAGGAACACTTCCGTCCAGTTTAGTTGAATCCAGAACCACCTTGCTATAACTGACAAATTCTCAGTCAGCTGAGAGGTACTTTCTGTCTACTCCTCAGACAGAACACTGGAGACCAACTCTCCCCCAGCAGATAAACTGCTATTCTTAACAGACAAATACTTGGAAATTTTCTCCTGCCCCAGCCCTATGGCTATTCTCAGACAAACACTGGGGAGAGCTGGACGGCTTCCTCAACAGGCAAAGTGCCCCTCCCAACAGACAAGTACTTGGAGACAGTTTTTCCCTCAGCAGATAAACGGCTTTTCTGAATCCCAGGGCTAGAGACACTCTCTTCCTTGTCACAATATACCGGGCTAAACACAGACAACTGCTTATAGACATGCACCCCCGCTTCACAAATGTCCTTGTTGATTACAAGTAACACAGAAGCTTCACGTTTATACTTTTTCTGGGACTGGGTTATGACATTAACCTGGTTACATATATTTACCAAATCAGTATCAAACATACCGAAATCACTATAAACTGCAAAGATTTGCTCCCAATAGGTGTTGAGAGGAGCTGGACTTTCAGGCGATGGCGGCCCTTTTTTTGTTTTTGGGATCTGGAGTTGGATTCTGTCTGCTTCTATCTGCCTTGGATGGGCCCTCTATTCAGCTTGGCTGGCCCTTTCTTCTTTTTCCATCTCAGCTTTTTCCATCTGGGCAAGGGCTTCGCTTTCTTGCATTTGAAGCTCTGGCATTTCTCTCTCATGCTGAAGACGCAGACTCTCTCTCGGGGCGTGCAGTTTGCTTGCTTCATATGAGCGTCATTCACTCATTGTGACTAACTTTAACCTTTAACATTCTCAGTGTTAAATGTTAATTTAATTTGGAATAGTGTGGGGTTCTGATCCAAAACGAAAAGTTCTGGTTCTGTGGATCCTGCTGACCGCGCCACTGTGACCTGTCCCTGCCTAGGGTAGACCACCTGAAAATGCCAAGGTCAGAGCAGGCTGTAAAAGGAGAGCAGATTCTCACAGCACTGGTGGGTGTCACTGAAGTCACATTTCCCAACCAGCCACAAAACAGTGCTTCTGATTTCTTCACACTGGCTATCAAGACGCTAAACCAAAAACACACACCGCCTCCTTTACTGCATTTCAGTCGCTGGCTCCCAATCAGCCACTAGCTCCGGTAAAGAGATAAGTTATTTAAAACTCTATGCTCTTTACCAAAAAGGCTCTCCTGGCCCCAAAGGGTCAGCCACAGTACCAGATCATTATAAGTTTGGACCTTACCCAAAATACCACACTGCCAGCCAATCCTTTAGTAACTAAAATTAAAGGTTTATTATAAAAGGAAAGAAACAAACTATAAGAGCTATGTTAACGAGGTACATACAAATGATTTGAAAGTCCCTATGTATCAGGTTTCTGGAACTGTGGAGTTTGCAGGCTTGTATAGTCCATGGACATCCAGTACCTGGGTGGGTCTCAAAAAGTCCTTTTTCATTTCACTGGCTCAGTTGCAGATGAGTTGATCGAGACAGAGGTAGGTGAAGGCTGAAGACTAAAAACTCAAGACAAAATGGATGTGGGTCGGTCGGTCGGTCGGTGCAGAGCTGCCTTTTATGTCTCTTGGCCTGGCCAACGGCCATCCTGCTTGTGGAAATTTACAGAAATAAGATGGAGTCCAGGGCCATGTGAGGAAGTCCTGGTGACTCAGAAATATAACCCTTGGGTTCTTTCCCTGGACTTATTGTATCTTTGAGTTCCCTTAATGGGCCATCAAGCAGCTAGTGCTGCACCTGTTTGGCGCGTCGCCCAGAAACACAGCCCAAACTGAAATACAGATACATCGAATATAGCCATAATTTCCAATACAAATATGACACATGCACCTAAATATCATCACATCTAGCAAACTATAACCCTTCCAATGGTACCTGGCATGGCCGATCTCATGAAGGATCGTAGTTTTGACATACTGATGTTAAAGAATATCATAAATGGTCCTTCTAATCCAGCCAGCATCTCACCCTCCTTCTCCCATCCCCCACCCCCCAACACCCACCTTGGTGTGCTGGACCAGGATGGCTGGGTTCCTCTCCGCGCTCACCCCGTTCCATCCCGTCCTAGAAAGAAGGGACATGTGTTTGGCACAAGAAATGCTCCCAGCTCACTCTGCACAGGCGGGGGCTGAGTGCGCTTGCATGCACCCACAGATGTCCACACGTCCACGGGCAGAAGGGGCCTGGGCTACTCACGGAGATTGGGCCTCCTGGAAGTGTGCTGTGGCAAATTCCTCCATGGTGTAGTGATGGATGTCCGGGGAGGTTTCCGATGCCACGGTCACGCTGGGGTCAGAAATCTAACGGGACAAATACCAGACCCACCCCACTGTTAGCTCAGGAGGGGCCTCTCCACAACCAGCCAGCGTCTCCCTCTCCTGCTGGAGGCTCATCTGGCTCTCCTGTCCCTTGCCCAGCTGGGTCTCCACTCCCTCCCAGGGATCCATCTAAGGTGCTCGTCTGGCTCCCCTCACCACAGTATCTGGGCACCTCACCACCTTTAATGGATTTATCCTCAGCGCCCCGCAGTGCTGCTAGCCCCATGGCACAGAGGCGTAGAAAAGGCGTAGAAAGACTAAGTGACTCAACCAAAGCCATACAGGCAGTCTGTGGCAGAGCAGGGCACTGCACCTGGGTTTGTCAAGTCCTAGGCTGAGTGCCCTAACCACTAGGTCATCCTTCCTCTCACCTGTGCACCCTTACCTCCATCTGGGTGTCAGTCACCAGCAAGACCGCACCCGCTGGATACTTCCCTCTGCCTTTCCGGAGACCCTCCTCCGCCAGCCACTCCAGAGCCGGGCCGCGTCCCCCCCGCCCGGCCCCACCAGCCGGAGGCCTTACCTCCCTGCTATCTCCAGCCATCTCCCTGCTCATCTCCAGCCCGTCTCTTTTCAGGTGCCTCTCCGGCCTGTCCATGTGGGTGCTGAGGTAATCGGGGGCTGCCGCCCGCTGCACTATGCTGGAGGGGAAGAGGCCGGAGCGGCCGCCGACGGAGCCAAACTGCCAGCCTGCCAGACGGATGGAGAGAGGGACAGGTCGCTACCGAGGAGCTTGACAGCATCAGGCCAAGAGCAAGGCTGGACTGTGCTTCCAGGCAAGCCCCTCCAAGGGCTTTACAAGCTGTACGGAGCCTCATGGCCCCCCGGGCAAAGTTCCTGCCCTGCAGGTGGGGAGACAGGCACAGAGCGGGGACTTGTCTTGCCTGGAGTCACTCCGTGAGTCAGCGGCAGAGCCAGGCGGGAGGGCAATGGGGGGGGACAGGCGGGGGTGAGACAGGACACTCTCCTCCATGACTCTAATGCTTAGATGCTCTTCTCATGCTGTGCCATTGCAAGCCACCAGCCCCGTAGCTCCCTCCAGATGGTGGCAGGTGATGCTGGGAAGGGCACTAGAGGATCTTCCGGTACCCCACTGGCTGGGGCTGGGAGGAGGAAGTGGGAATCTGCGGCTTCTGATGTTAAGCCAGGGCAGTCCCGGTGCCCAGGCTACAGCCCTGCGGGAGCCCTAATCTTCCTCTTGCCTGGGTTTCCCAGCACCGCCGTGTTACACAGCGGGACATCCCCTGCAGGACAGGTGGAACGTCTGGGATCCAGGTCTGGGACCATGGACCCCCGGGTGCTCCGAGCCCCATCCTGCCCGTCTCAGATTCATGCTCTCACCTGGTTCCAGCCCCTCCATGGGCAGCAGCCAGATGAGGTCACCCTTCTTGAAGCTCAAGAGGCTCTTGTCATCCGTGACGTAGCTGCGCAGAGCCATGACGTAGTTGGAGTCCTGTGGGGGAAGGGGACAGTGAGGGGCTGCCGCCTGTCGTTCTGGTTCCTTTGACTGAGGAGTCGTCACCCTGCTGGGGCCGCGGGCCACACGTGTCCACAGCTGCGCCTCAGGCACACCCTCACCTGCTTCAGCTCCTGGAGGAAGAGCTCCACCATGGCCCTGACCTGCCGAGCCTTCGCCGTGTGCAGGATCAGCTGTTCGTTCCTCAGGGAGAACTCCAGGCTGCTGCTGCCCCTCAGCTCCACCGACAGCACATCTGCAAAGCTGAGAAGCACCGCGCATGCTCCAGTCGCTAGCACGGGAGGGTTGGGGGACAGGGATGGACAGATGGGGGATGGGGACTTCACCAACACTCCCATCATCGGGGTGCCCAGTGGCAAGAAGGGCTGTTCAGTGGCTCACTAGCCTCCCCGCTGGCTGTGCTACTGCCTCCGGGAGAACAGACCTGGCGACGGAGCTCAGGCATGGTGAACGAAACACAAGCCCAGCCCGGGATAGGGAAGGGGGGCTGAAAGGAAACTAAACAGCCTTAAAAAAAAAAAATGGACAGGGCCAGCCTACGAAAAATCACCCCAGAAGGGCTGAGCGACACTCTCCAAAGAGCAGTGTGTAGCCAGGTCCTTCTGAACAGAGATGCTCTGCCGGCATCACCTGTCTGTCTCCTCCAGGGACAGAGCTCCACACGCCGACGCAGTAGAGCACATTCTGCATGTCACCATCACAGGATGGCCCGGCACAGCCAGAACTGCCTGACAGCGAGGCCAGGGACCCGCCCTCCTGCCTTTTGAGAGCCACCCCCAGCAATCTGGAGCTGGCTTCACCTGACGCACCTCTGGGCCTGTCCCCTTACCTGTAGCTGCCAAGGATTTTCAGGTATTCAGATCTGAAGCTGGCTGCTTTTGCCATCTTCAGCAGCCGGAGTCCCCGGTGAGAAACCCCCAGGAGCTGGACGTTGCTTCCATTTTCCCCCTGAAAGAAAAATGCACTCACAGGTGGGCCCCAGGCAGAGACCTTAGCACGGGCCCCATCTGAAAGGATGTGTCTGGGGTGACCTTTACTGCCATCTGTAAAGACGACAGGGCGCGTGGCTGCCAGACCTGTCAGCCCTTGAATTCAGCAGTCTGGTGACATTTCTACACCAGTCTGACAAGCAACGGGCACAGCAGATAGGCAGAGACCGAGGGACTGGAGTCAGTGAGAGGTAAATGGGCAATGAGAGCACGGCATGTGCCAAACACGGCACCAGGGCAGAGAGGGAGATATGAGAATCGGAGGGGGGAGGAGGACAGACGCACAAGGCGAAAGAGACAAACGCTCATAAGAGGGAAACGGATGGATGGATGGGAAGGAATTCAAAATGAGCCACAGCTGCAGAATCTGGGTTTTTAATACCCCCAGTGTGGGGTCTTTGGAAATGGGGGTTGGTTTCTACTGATTCTACAGACAGGTGCCATGGGCAAATGTTGAGCTGGGCCCTGTGTTGGGATTTTGATTCCCCTGATCTGGGGACAGACTTACCTTAACTGGGAAGAGCCGGGAGAAATAGTTGGCCCAGTTATCCCGAGCAGCCACCACAATCCTCTTCTTTATCCCGTCCTCTAGAGCGGAGATGGCATCCCTGCCGATCCGGAACTCCGCTGCCAGGAGCAGAAAGCAGAAACTCTGTCACCAAAGGCAAGGGAGGCCCGGCCTCTCCGCTATGCGCACACATGCCGATTGTGCTCAGCCACAGAGGGGCCCAGACCAATGCCCTCCAACTTTGAGGCCTTCAGAAATTGGGATCCAGAGGTGAATTTTGTAGCTGGAGCCCATCACACCCCCAAAACCACCACGAGATCACCAGGTCCCTGGCTCTGCAAACAGCCCTATTGCAAGGCAATGGGGGGGGAGGCTGGCCCCCAAAGTCCGGACACCCTTGGTCCTGAGCCCCATGCTGATGCTCCTTCCCCACAGAAAGAGCTTCTCCAGCCTCTTCCCTCCACAGCTAACTCCCTGCCACCTGCTGGTGCCTCCTTCTGACTAACAACGCCCTCGTGTCTGAACGTGCCCTTTTCAAAGTAATACCCAGCCCATATGGCTGCTCATTCCCGCCAGCACAATCCCAAATGCCAGGCAGCCTCTGCTGGCTTGGCGGGCACCGGGCCAGGGACAATCCCACGCCGTTCAGCACAGACCAGTGTGACCCTTTCCTGCGAAGCCAGCTCCCCCCCATGAAGCTCCCACTGAGGCTATGGGGTTAGTGGGTGCAGCATGGGGCCAGGAGGCAGCAGTGCCAAACTCCTAATCAACATCTGCCTCCAACTCATGGGGCAGCCTTGAGCAACTCTACGGTGCCTCTCTGTGCCTCAGTTTACCCCATCTGTACAATGGGGCTAAAATGTCTCTGGGTCACAGGGCTGCCAAGAGGATTAGTTAACGTTCCCAGTCTGCTTTGCAGATACAGATGTACTATAGAAAAGTTGAGGCTTAATGCTAGCGGAGTCATCCTGTCAATTCAACTCCTGCTCCCCACAGCATCACCCGTGCCGGGTTCACCCATGTAACCCTCTCACTGACAGTCAGCTCCTGCTAGAAGTTCTGCATCCCTGCAATGGTGAAGAACAGAGCCATCGGTTACCCAACAAGTCTTTCATCTTGCTCCTTTCCTCCTCGGAGATCCGGACGCAGGACTCAGAATAAGTGTCTTGCATGATCTGCAGAGGAACAAAGCAAATGAGATTCCACTGGAGGTGACTCCAAACACATCTGCAGCCACGGTGGAATCTTTGAAGCTGCAAGTCGGCTAGAGATTCAGGGAGGAGAGAGCAGGCAGGTGGCATGGATGGAAACAGAGGAAGGACCAACATCCTCCTAACGATGAAGACGAGGAGGCAGCCTGTTGGGACAGACCAGTGAACAGAGAGGACGGAATGGGACACACACACTTACCTGCTCACACAGCAGGTTCAAGCAATAAGGGTGACTGAAGTTTTCTTTGGGGTAAAATACCTGCAGCAAACACAATGAAAACATCACCAATGTTAGACACGTAACAGCCTCTCCCGTGGGAACTATTCCGTGATCCAACCATCCAACCGCCAGACAAAAGGTTGCACTGGAGACAGAGATAGCAGCATTGAGGAAAGAGAGCTAGAGGAGAAATTAAGAGTCACCAAAGCAGTGGAGTGATGGGAGATGGCTGGCCGTGGCAACGTGTGCTCAGCTTCCAAACATTATAGAAATCAGAGGGCTCTGGCAGATCAGTCAATCCGCATGGGCTCCCCCTGGTACCATGCTGCCTAGGGCTGGGAAGAAGAGTGGGCCTTTGTTGGTTTAGATACTGGCCTGGAGCAACCCCCGTGCCCGGCCTGCAGCTCCGCTGTCCTCTTGTGTGGGTCTGTTTCCCAGAGATGCCGTGTTATTAAGTGAAACGGCCCCTGCGCGGCAGGTGGGACGACTGGGATCCGGGAAGAAAGAGGCAGCTTTCTGAAACAGGTCACTACTCTCTATGTGCTTTTCCTCCATCACTTGCATTTTACAAAGGTGGGCAACCACAAGGGGTGAAACTGAGGCACAAAATGAGGCAGTGATTTGCCCAGGGACACACAGCAAGTTGGGAACAGGGGATCTGGGTCCTGACTCCCAATTCAGTGCTCTCCCTACCCACTGGGTCAGACTGCCTCCCTCCAGTAGGGCATACACTGCAGCTGGCTTTGTACTCTCTCCAGTACAGATGGGTCTCAAGGCAAAGCCAGGCTTCCCTACAGCTGCAGACTGGGCGGGGAAAGCGACTGTACCCCTCCCCTCCACAAAGCCAAAGCTGGCACATGCCCTCGCAGTGAGTGCCCCCAGGCGACAGGCCAGACCTCTTTGCGTAGGAAGATTTTCCAAGGTGTGCTGGCATACGAGAAGCTGACGCTGGCCATGAACTTGCAGAGCTGGGTCTTGATGCCGGCCTCTTCTTCTGCCAATGTCCGAGCAGAGCCTAGATGGGAGGGACGAACAATTAGGGGAGCTCTGGGGAGCCATGAGAATGTTGTATCCCCAGCCAAAGATTCACCAGGACAGGAGGGCAGTGCTGCCTCGTCTCAAAGTCTATGTTTTCAAAAATCATTGACCAGCTTGTGCTCGTTAAACACGTGACCACACGCCCAAAACACGTAATGGCATGTCAACATTTATCCACCCTATTACATATGCAAAGTCCACTCCAGGTGGGGAAATGAGGAACTTGAGTGAGGCAATACAAAGTTCCAGATGGTAAACACTGTAATAGGGCCTCACGTTATACCATTATCAAATGATTGTTTGCCAAATGATCTAATAGAAACTCTTTCACAATCTTACAAACAGTACATTAGCAGGATGGCACATAGAGTCCACCTGCCTGGCTTGATTTTTAATTCTTCAACAGATCAACTAAACAAGCTGAGTTAGAAGGCAATCAGCTGGGTGGTTTTAAAGTTTGACACCTCAGAGTTCGGAGGTGGCCCACAGACTGAAGCTATCCCAATGTTAAGACTCCCATTATAATTCACTTAGACATTTTCAGCCAAATCAAATTGTTTGGTTTGCCTGGACCTGCCTAAACCCTTGCATTTTTAAAACGGATGGAAGAGCAGGAGAGTCATTCTTTTACAACCGAGCAATTCTTGCCCCAGCAGGCTGTTCCATGATAATTGCCAAGCAAAAAGATGTTTGTGGGGGGTGTTTTATAAGTGTTTCAATACAAATGGAGTATTTATTTACAGTAATAATAGTGCTTTGCACATCATTAGCACTCTCGCCCCCACCCCTTCAGGATCCCAAAGCACTGTGAATGAGGGTTCCCCTTCTTGCTCCTGAAATCAAAGGCAAAACACCCATCCAATTTAATGAGAGCATCCCAGCTCCTCCCATTACTCCGAGGTAAGGATCAGCCCCGTTTAATAGACTCACAGAAGAGTCCACACAGCTAACAAGATCATGTCTACACTATGGGGACTACAATGGCATAGCTATGACTCCATAGCTATGCCACTGCAATGCCGCAGCACAGACGGAGCATGCAGGGATGGAAGGGATTTTTCTGTTGCTGTCAGCACAATACCTCCCTGAGTAACTTTAGCTAGGTTGCCGGGAACATTCTTCCATCTAATCTGTGTCTATGCCGGGGCTAGGTCAGCATAGCTACGGTGCTCGGCAGCGTGGATTTTTCACACCCGGAGCTTTGTAGCTTTGTCAACCTCAGTTTTAAGTGCAGGCCAGGCCTAAATGGCAGAGCCAGGAATAGAGCTTGTCCTCTAACCGCGCAGCCTCTCAGACACTGCAGTGGATGTCTCGGAGGGCTTTGTGGTGAGCTATGATGCAGAAAGAGCTCAGCACCTCAGGAGGGCTTTGAAAGGTAGGATCCTGCGCTTCGCATTCCTCATCATTCCAAAGTCCAATTGCAGCTTTGATAAAGGGTCTCAGACTGAAACTTGGCTGGACTTTGGCAGAGCTTCAGCCCAAAGGTCCTTAGCTTTCGTAGCTGCAGTTTAAGATCCACCCAGTGCCCAGCCCTTCTGACGTTGTTACCCCATTGCATTCCATTGCACTGTGAAACCAACTAAGTGCTGGCCAACAGGGGCCCGCATTTTCCCCGCAGCAGCAGCGGGAGATTCCCTGGCATGATGCCTCAATCAGACCTGAAGGGCCAGCTGTGTGGGACAGAGGCTAGTTCAGGTCCCATGGCCCAGTCAGTCAGTCCTTGGCCTGCCAGCTGACAGCAAGGAAACAACTGGAACGTAGCCACGAGCCCACCGGGAACTAGGCTGAGATCCACCACGTTCATCCCGCGTACCCCACGGGTGGGAAGGGCTGTGGAATGGAAGGGCCCCACTCACCTTTCAGCTCAGATTGCTGCCATGATTGGTCAGCGGACTGGAGGGATGGGGACGGGGTCAGGGGAGGTGGAGGGGGTGGGGGAGGGATGAGGGAAGCAGGGGGAGAGGTTGGTTGCTGGCCAAAGAGATGCATGAGAGGCAGCTGCTTTTCCCTGATGGAGGAGGTGGTCTGGCCCTTCTTGCCTGTCGGAGGGGGCAGAGCCCCTTTGGGGCTCTTCTCCGGAGACGGCTGGGAGTGGGAAGAGAAAGAGCATTTTAGGCCTCGTCTACACTAGCATTTATGACGGCAACACTTTTGTTGCTCAGGGGTACGAAAAACACACACACACACCCCTCCCCCCCAGCAATATAAGCTTTGCCAGCATGAGCAGATGCTCTCCCGCCAACATAGCTACTGCCGCTCGTTTAGGTGGTTTTAGTACGTCAGTGGGAGAGCTCTATCCTGCCGACGTAACGCGGCCACACAAGCGCTCTTGCAGCGGCACAGCTGCACCGATACAGCTCGGCTACTGTAAGTTTTAAGCGTAGACTAGCCCTTAGATACAGACACGCCGCCGCCGCAGGATGTTCTCAGGGAGCAGCTTCCCAGGCCCTGGGGCAGGACCCACATGAACCAGGTTACACGCAGACAGGTGTTAATTACAGCCAGACGTACAGTAGGCCAGTACTCTGGGTAGAGTCCCCGACAACAATGTGGAAAAGAGACATCCCCTTGCCAGGATCCCCAGCGCCAGGCAGGCAGCTCTCCCCAGACTGGTCTGTCCCTAGGTCAGCCCTGAATACATCGTGAGACACAACTTGAAGTCATGATCCTGGGGCCCCCCCTCCAAGGATCTCCAGGGGCTTTACCAATGAGCATTAGGACCCATCACCCATCTTATCAAGTGAGTGGAATAGCTAGGAAGTTTGGGTGACTCACCCAAGGTTACACAGTGAGTCAATGACAGAGTCAGGAGTGGAACCCAGGAGTCCTGGCTTCCAGTCTCATGCTCTGACCACCAGACAGTAGATCGGAGGATGCGGAAGCTGTAACAACACCTGTGTTGGGTCAGGATTGGCATGGGAAGCGCTCACCGATTTGGGGGGCTGATCGCCCACCATCCCCAGCTTGGCCAGAGCTTCATTCCTGGGGTCGCTCTTCTTCAGGAAGGTCTTGGATGGCTTCCTGCAGGGCAAACGGAAACAGATCCATTCCGTTTACACAGGGCAGCCCGGCACCAATGCAACCACACAGAGATCCTGTGACAGGACTCCTCGCCTTCCCTGCCTGCCCCACCCCCTCACCTGACAGGCTCGATGGGCTGCGGCTCCGGGCTTGGCCGGCTCTGGTACATTTTAATGATGTTGCGGATCTCCCGGCTGGGCTCTCTCTTTGGTGGAGAGTCTGCAGCCACCCCAGGGCGGGGCTCCTTCGCTTTCTTCTCTTTCACTTTCTGCTTCTGGGTGGGAGGTGGCGAGTGGGCTGCAGGGCAAGAGGGCATTTACCACTGGAGCTGGCGGGCCACCCCTCCACTGAAGCCTGCCTCCTGTTCCCCCAGGGGCTCCGGGGCCCTTGGCTCCATCACGCTTTCCCAGCTACATCCCCCTCCCCGAAGCCCAGAGCCTTGTCCTCTCTAATCTGCGGCTTTCTTCCGGGCCTGGACTGCAAGAGGCTGAACAGAGCCACGCTGCACGGCCGTGCAGGAGCTCAAGGATGGGTTCTCTCCCTGCAGGTGGGAAGAGCCACAGGGGGAAGCCTGCTGAAAGCCGGAGAGGGGCAGGGAGGGCCTGGCCGAGGGAGGAGGTAGGAGCATTTGCGTGTTGCTCAGCAGCCGGCTGAGGAGCAGCACTGATGAGCTCTAAAGAGAGTCCCCTCCCCGTTCAGGTCTCCTTAGTCAGAACAATGGCTGCCAGGACGTAGCCCTTTAATGAGCCCCCTCTTGCCCTGTCACCAGCAGCTGTGGGAGGTCCCAGGTGCAGTGGGACCAGCGTGTTTCACTGGACTAGAATGTGGGGAGAGCAGGATTTCTGGTGTCTGTGCCCCCTGCTCCAGCCACAGAGCGCGGGGCTCACCCTGCGCAGGTTCCAGGGGCCTTACTGCTGCTCCATGCGCTGCAAGGAGGAATAGGATCCTCAGACTTGGAGTCCATGGGGGCAGGGTCCTGGCAGGCACTCAGCCCCCTTAGGATCTGGCCCTGCATTGGGAGAGCTCTCCACCTGCCGGCATCTCACGCCCTCCTCGGCACGCTGCCTCACCTGTCTCTGGTTCTGGGCTGCGCCTCTCTTGCTCCTCCTTTTGCTGTGGATTTCCTGGAGGGGTCAAGTTCTTTGAAGAGGTCCTGACTTTGTTCAGCCGGATCTTTTGCTCCCCTGCATGGAGAGGAGGGCCCGGGGTAAGCACAGAGCAGGCAATGTCTTTCTGGCCCTGCCAGCGCCAGGCCATATGCTTTCCACCCTGCTGCTGAAGCAGGCAGAGGTCTGCGCTAAAGCATCATGTGCTCCGTCGGGGGGTCACATCTGCCCCTCGTGAGTCAAACACACTCCCAAACCCAACAGGAGACCCCAGGAAACCTGCGACCTCCTGCTCAGGACCAGAACCCAGGCCATCCTGGGCCAGGCTCAGCCCTGATTCACAGAGAGCTCACAATGAGTTCTGCATGTCCAACTCCCATCCTGGGCTTCCCACGGCTGCTCTGAGAGCTGCCTCAGGAGCAGACTGGCTCACGGAGAGATGTAAAGAGAGCACAGCTGCAAAAGCAAGGGGAGCGCAGCTGCAAAAGCAAGGGGAGGCTGGGTCCCGTTTGGGGTGAAATTCACGGTCGGGCAGGAACTCACCCATTCTCTGGAAGTACGCCATCTTCTGCTGGAAGGACCCTCGGGAGTCTGAGTCTTCGTCACTGTCTGTCAGCTGCTCTTCCAGGTAGACGTGGATCTGCAACACACACCGAACAAGCCTAGTTAGGACTCCAGGTGGGCATATGAGTGCGGCATGGGGCATTTACACCTGTCCTGTCCAACCATGTAAGCCCCTTGGTGCCGCCCTCTCTCTCTTACACAGAGTTGTGGCCCAGCTGTGCAGTTCAGATTCCAGTTGGGACCCAGAACTTCTCCCAAATCCAGGAGTGTTCAGATTGATCCAAGGCTAGGGCCCTTTTCAAAGTGTTTGTGTCAAGCGTGTGGCCAGCGCCATATGAAATAGACAATAATTCCTGCTGATCTGCACTCACACGCCCTCCCTAAGGGAGATCCAGCTCCCAACACGTCCCTAAGGAACCCTAACCTGAGCCCAGATGAAAGGATGGAGGCACGAAAGATTTCCTGTCCCCCCTGCCCCCTCCCAGGGCAGGTAACTGAAAAACAAGGTAAGAGACTGAGGCCTGGGCGACACTTAAAACTGAGGTCAACCTAAGTGCGTCACTCAGAGGTGTGAAAAATCCACCACCGCCAAGCGCTGTAGCGAGGCCGGCCTCACTCCCAGTGTAGATGCAGCTATGTCAGCAGAAGAATGCTTCTGTCAACACAGCTACGGTCACTCGGGTAGGTTGCACTGCTACGGCGATGGAAAATCCCTGTCCGGCGGCGTACGCTGCGTCTGCACTACAGCGTTACGCCAGCCTGGCTAGGGCGCCATCGCTATGTCAGCGGAGTCCTGGGTCGCAGACACGGCTTGCGCGTGGAGACTTTTGACACTGACGTCAGTGAAACTGCAGCATTTGCATCAGGCCCAGATGGGAATGAACTGGCAAACACTGCAGTGTCGCTGAAGTCGGTGGCAAAACCCCCATTGATTTGAATGGGGCCAGCATTGGGCCCTGTATCTTTAATCCTCGGCGAATGACATTTGACAGGACTCAGCGTGCTAGCCACAACTCTCCGAGCAAGGTTCTCTACCACCAGGCTGCGGGAGGAGCAGGGACACTGTCACATGGAAACCCAGCTCACTGCTCCCATAGCTGGTACCGGTTCTGCAGCGTCAGCCGGCGGCTCCTGTGTCTTTGCCGGCGGTGCGGCACTCTTGCTCTGATTGGTTCTCTTTGGTTTAGGAGCTGGGGCTGCGGCAGGAGCAGGAGCCGGCAGTGGTGTCAAGGCTCGCCTTGGCCTCGGGGGCTCAGGAGATAGCGGCCGCTGCTGCCGCCGCTGCTGCTCCTGGGAAATTGTCATGGCCTGAAGGGTCATCTGCTGAGCCTGGAAGGAGAAATCCAAATCTCCATGATTTCTGTGCACCCACACCTCCGAGCCTGGGCAAGCCAGCCCCATTCTTCCCCCAGTAGGCACTGAACTGCTCATCTCCTACACAGGCCCATTAATGTCACCTTTTGGGGCTGCCCAACGGTATGCCAAGGCAGGCCCAGATCCACTACTGCCCAAGCAGGCAGAGCCAAGGAACCCGCGACCCCCACTATGCTGTCCATGCAACGCTCTAGGCGATAAGGTTGTTCCATCAGAGAGGGCTAACGTACGCTCGGGTTCTAGGCCACTGAGTTAACATACTTGGGTCAGACAGAAAGAGGCACTGAAGGATTTGTATCCCCAGTGACTCTCTGCTTGGCTGCTGTGGGCTTTTGGTCTAGTGCTTAGAGCTGGGGATTCCTGTGGTCCATTCCCAGCTCTGCCACTCACCCACAGAGTGGCCTTGGGCAAGTCACTTTCCAGCTGTGCGCCTCAGTTTCCCCTTCTGCACAATGAGGATAATAAGGGTTCCCCCACGTCACAGTCTTAAGTGACCAAATCCTTGCATGCACACACGCACACCAGTTAATACCCTCCGATGCATGGGGCAGAGACATGCAGCATGTCAGGAACAAGCTAGCCTGGGTTCAGTGAGGAAGGGAATGGAACTTTGCCCTCTCTCCTCAGAGGGATTTGCCCTCTGCTCCTCCTCCCCCCATGCCCTTCCACTCACCATGAGCAGGGCCTGCTGGTTGATAAAGGCTTGCTGTGCTGCGAGCTGATTGGGATCCACGGCTGGGACCACCGGCTGGGGCGCAACCATGGCTGAGAGAGACACGAGATGATAAAGAATCACAAGGCAAATGCAACGACCCTCTTGGTGGGGCGAGCAAGTGCCCACTAGGGTTCCCGGCGCATCAGGCTGGGAACACAGAAGTGGCCAGGGCGCAGGGGCAAATGGAAATCTCCGCCTGAGCAGCCCAAGGGGCACGTGGCAGAACCGAGCCCATGCCAGCAGTGCACCTCTTGGCTCACCCAACGCCAAACAATGCAATCTAACAGGAGAGTGTCCTAGCCCAGTCCAGGGCGGGTGACTAGACTCTGCCTCCCTCCCTAAGCCCCTCCTGCCCTTTCAGTTGGATACGGTCCTTGTTGTCCACTTCCCACTCTAAACTGTTGTGTGGGGCTGTTGAACAGCCCTGCTCCCACACAGAGGTGGCTGCATTTCAGTGGGGGGGGCTGCTTCAATTCCTCTGTCTCTCATTTGTGCTTTGTCAAGTTGTAGGATTAGAAGGGAACTGCAAAGGGTCATCTCGTCTAATAACAAATGGCCCCAAGTCAATGGTCGCCACCCACTCAACACCCACCCACCCTGTTGTTCCAAATATCACATCACCCCTTTTATTTACTGGCTATTTTTGTGTTTTGTTACCTGGTACAGGTGCAAACCCGCCTAGACCTGGCATCATGGGCACAGGCGCTTGCATCATTCCACCCATCATCGGCATGGGCTGGTAAGCTGGCATTTGCATCATTCCAGGGTAGCCTAGGTGGAAAAGGGCGACAGTCACTGGCAGTGACTCCCAAGGAGGAAAGCGCTTCCCAGCCCTGGGCCACACCTCATGCAGATCTGCCGCCATTGGCTCTGCCAGTGGGTACAGAGTACAGTAACACGATGGGGCTTCCCGTCACGCCCAACAGGCTACACTGCAATACTCAGGCAGAAGGAAACAGACAGGAGAACAGGCCAAGCGGGAGGGGGACGCCTGGCCGATTAGCACACACTGACCCTCACTCAACATGCTCTGGACTCTGCTCCCCTCCCAACCCACTCTGCACCCCTTGTCCCAGCCCAGCAAGGAAACTACTGATCCCAAGAAACCACATGTGCAGGATTTGTGTTGGCAAGGGCGAATGTCTTCAACTGATGGGCAAAGGCAAGTCCAGAGAGCATGTCCAGGGTGTTGATAGGTCCCCGCTCCTGAGGCCAACATGGCTGGATTGGCAAACAGCCCAGAGCAGAGACAGAACAGAGCTTCTGCACTGGACACTGGGGAAAAAATGGCCTCTTCCCTCTCCTGGACTGAGCACCTGCTGCGCACCAGGCCGTGAAACGGAAAGTCTGCAGAGCACAAAGCTGGTGGCCCTAGTGGCATCCGAGCCATGGTCATGGTTAGCAGAGAATGAGAGGGTTTGACAACCTTCTGTAAAGCCACAGCGCTTTATAGCCCTGCCCCATAGCCACGTTCCAACCAACTGAAAACCACCACAAGAGAGATCCCATGTCTCATTGATCTGTTAAATAGCCATGTCTGGCAATTGGCCACGCATCTGTGAATTGTAATAGCCACAAATGTGTCCCATGCCATGCCCCAGAGATCTGCAAAAGCCATTGATACCCCCCATGTCTCCATCTCACAGACTTGCAATAGTCATTAAACCGTCCGTATATCCACATCCCATGTGTTGCAACAGCCACAGGAGTTCCCATGGCCCACGAGTTCTA
This sequence comes from Mesoclemmys tuberculata, assembly GCA_007922155.1. Classification (NCBI taxonomy): domain Eukaryota; kingdom Metazoa; phylum Chordata; order Testudines; family Chelidae; genus Mesoclemmys; species Mesoclemmys tuberculata. The sequence goes on from ML675637.1 coordinate 10,377,149, forward strand.
ATCATCATAAATATGCCTCCACTTGGCCACACCCTGATGAGATAGAACTGAATCTGGCCCGTACTCCAAACCAATAGGCAAGAGGGGGAAAAATGAGAAAGAGAGAGAGAGAGAACTCAAATGAAGAGCGAGAACCTACATATGGTTCAGACTTACTAACCCACTGAATAGCTAGGGATGATGGGGAAAGCTGTGAGGAAGCAATAAAAAGAAATTAAAATGCCCCATGCAGAGCCCATTGGGACATTCTATTGCAGTGGGAAGGGCTAAGGAGCGTAAAGGTGGGCCTGAGACACCACAGATGTGGCATGGACTCGGGTGCCCAGGGAAGGGTTGGGGAGCGATGAGCCATCTCCAGGTTCAGCGTGGAGAGAGGTGTCGGACTCCTGGCAGGAGGAGACATTCAGCGCAGCAACTGGGTGGTGGAGGGCCCTGGGCCAGTCTGGCTCTGGGAGAAGAGCAAGGTGGCACTTTCTACACAGAAGCAAATCCCCTGAGCATTGCAGTCTTCCAAGGCAGGTGTTGGCCCAGTCCAGAAGATGCTGAGAATCAGTTGAGCACATGGCCTCACCTCGTCCTAGGCCCACCCTAGCTCACACACCCACGGCCCAGCAGTAGTCCCGGCCACAACTTTTCCACATGTGCTGATCCAGCATGCTCGCTTCTCCCCTGCTGACCTGCAGAAGGAAAGGCTCCTTGCTGGGTGGGTCCAATCTTTCCACCTCCTTTCATGCGTCCTGTTAGGCTCCATCCACTCTCCATATCCTACAGAGAGAGCCCGGCGTTACACACAGCTCACCAGGGCAGACGGTGTGGTAGATGGATGGACAGAGCATGCAGCAGACAGCAGCATGCTGGAATCACATCTCCCTATCACACCGATCTGAACTCCCGGGAAGGAAAATACAGGCAGGTGGGTGGGCAGGTGGACAGAGGGAGAGAGGGAAGGAAAGATGGCTGCAGACAGACAGAGGGGGGAAAGAAGCATGATACTTACTGGCATTCTGGACCCTTGATGTAGCACCGGGTCAAAGAGGTCATCCACATAGTGCTCTAGGCCTCTGGCGGACTTTGGGACGCTTTGAACTCCCAGACCTGGGAGCAAACAAGGGTTCAGTCACCAGTTAGGTTTGGAATAGCCCCCGTTCCCTTCCCCAGTCTCATTAAACTGGATATAAATTCGCCCCCCTCTCCTCCCGCCTCCCTGAATGCTGCTGACTTTGGCCGCCTGCGCACTGGGGTCCAATCTGTGACTCCTCCGAGCGCCAGCCTTGCTCCCGGGAAGGAGCTCACCTGAGTAGGCGCTCTCGGCGTCCAAGGGCGGAGGCAGGCAGGGCGGAGGGAGAGATGGAGCCTGAATGGAAGGCGCAGGAGGGATGTCCCAGTCCATCCTGTTGGGAGAAAGTCAATGAGTGGAGAAAAGCACAGGGCGCTGGGAGTGGGGAGGAAGGCTTGGGAGGCGGTGAGGGGCACTCACATGTCCAGAGAGGCACCCTGGGACAGGCTCTCGTCCCACTTGGGCGTGATGGGATAGTCAGACGAGCACATGGAAGGGCTGCCGGCCTTCTCCATCTCTCCAATGAGATCGAGCACGAAGTCACAGCCGGGCAGGTCCTGCCACACCTCGCCTCTGAGGAGGGAGACGGACCATCCGCGAGGGTCCTTATCCAAGCCCCTGAGAACGGGGAGATGGAGTGGAAGAGGATGGCCGAGTCAGCACACAGGAATGCCAAGGCAATAGGGGAAGGGAGGGAGAAACAGTGAGGAGAATTGTTGAATTTCCTTTCCCTTAGCACCAGCCTTTTCTAGTCCAGGCTGGTTATTTCTACCCAGCCCCAGCTGACCCGAACCATCCCCCAGCATATAAGGCTCCCTCCTCAGAGCCCTCTGTGAGTGAATGATCGATCATTATCCCTGTCATTCAGAGGGGGAAAGTGAGACACAGAGTGATTAAGTGATTTGCCCAAGATCAGACAGTGAATCTGGCGGAGCCAGGGACTTTACCCAGATCTGCCAAGTCCCCGGGCCCCGCCCCCCCCCCCCCCGTGGCCATCCTCTCTCCCCCCAGGATCAATGGTTCTTCCTCTCCCCATGCTTTGAGCTAGGGTGGATGCTGGGGAGAGAGACAGTTCCTCCTCCTGACTTGAGAGCATCTCACTGGGCTCCGCCAGACAGGGTTTCCGCCAGCCCCATCTTGCTGGCCTGCCCAGAGGCAGTGTGGCCTTGTGGATAGAACATGGGACTTGGACTCAAGAGACCCGGCTTCTATTCCTGGCTCTGCCAAGGGCCTGCTAGATGATCTTGTTTAAGTCACTTCCCAGCCAAGTGCCTCAGTTTCCCCATCTGTAAAACGCAGATCACGACACCGCCTTTGTAAAACGCTTTGAGAACTATGGATTATTATCACCACCACCCTTTTCTGCTTCATCGTCTGCACCACACAGGAGGCTGCATCAGCACCTCAGTGTCCAAAAGGAATGAAGAGGAGAAAGTCATAGCAGGCTCTACGCCATAGCCTGGAGTCCTTGATACCCCCTCCCCTGCCACCTTTCAATCTCTTCCCTTCCATCCAATCCCAATCACTTCCCAAAGTACTATTCCATTCGGAGTAGAGATGATCAGTCCACAGAGGCTCAGGAACCCAAGTTATTCACAGATTCTATTCTGAAATAAGGGACATGAATCCTCATGCTTCAGGGCAGAAGCCAACCACTAAGCGCCTGGGGTCAGGAAGAATCGTTCCCTCTGGGCAGGTTATTCTATAATTGTCCATTATGAGGTTTCTTTCAATTTCCCCTGAAGCAGCTGGTGCTGGCCACATTCAGAAGTAGGATCCTGGACTAAATGGGGCAGTCTGGCAATTCCTATATTACCAGGGATATAAACAGTACAATCACCTGCACATGTACTGGAGAAAACGAACAGGTGGTGGTGGGGTATGCAACTATTCAGGGATGAGTGTATTTCTCCTGGCCTGCAGTGCAACATGAGCTCAAAGAACAAGAGACTTCTTCCACGCTTGGACTGTACCTTGAACTCAGGATCCAACCTGTGTACTGCTCCCCTGTCGTCCAGGACTCTACCTCAGCAGAGAATCTCTCCTCTAGCCCAGGAAAGAGACAGTCAGCACAGAGCCTTCCACAGAACCAAAAACAGCCCGAGACGGCGACGTGCGGCGAGCCCTGCTGCAGGATCTCATGCATGGATTCCCAAGGAGACCCAGAGGGGCAGAGAGCAGGTAGAGCAGTCTCCCAGGACCCTCTCTGGACTAGCACATAGCAGCTCTGTAATTATTGTGTAGTTGCCAATGCCAGGGAATTCTGGATGGCTCCCCACTTCTGGGAGCACTAATCAGTAGCTGGGTGCCTATGGCCATTCCCTGCAGGAGCCCAACTCGGGACACCTGGAGCCTTGTTTGCAGAGGTGCCAAGCACACGCTGCATTTCAAATGAAGTGCACTGGAAACGTTTTGGGGGAGGGGAAAAAGCAGGGCACGGAGGGTCAGCTCATCAGCAAGCTGTGGGGAAAGTGGCTCATGCTGGAGGATGTAGAGTAATGGGAATCAGGCGAAGTGGGAATTGTTTTCAAACTGGAGCAAGAGCAATGAGCGATGGCTGCAGCCAGCCAGGGCAACCATCCCTGGTTAGAGGGGCCCAAACCAAAACCCAAAAGAACTGAAACTTGGGATCTGGCTCCAGATGAACATCCGGCCTCTGTCTCTACAACAGGCAAGACCCTGGATCCGAACAGACTCTGCCTTCGGGGATGGAGGGGTTGGGCACAGGTTCAAACGTAGCACTCGGGCTCATTCAGTTTCAAACTTCCTGGTCATACCAGCCGGTAACACAAGCCTTGGGCCCAGTTCCAGCCTAGAGAAAGGTTTTCTGAGCCCCCCTTTCTAACGCCTGCATAATCAGAGGTCTGGAAGGAGCTCAAAGTTGGGGAGGGCAAGAGCTAGATACCATTATAGGTGAAGACGTCCAGCACCATCTTCCCTCTCCTCTGGTTAGCGGTCCACTCCAACAGGGTGGGAGGATGAGCACGGGAGACCTCAGGGTCCATCTCTGTCTGTTGCATTGCCGTGAGGATCTTGCGCTGGCAAACAGCATTGTAGCCCTCCAGGCCGTGGTCTGACATGAACCTGCAAACCGGGCGGCTGCCTTTAATACCCACTGCTCCTCTCCAGAAACAACAATCATCATCATTTTTTAAAAAGCCACCTCGCCCCTTTCCTTACCTCAGCAAGGGCTTCTCCAGCGCTGGCGAAGGGGCGAATGCACACAGCAGAGCCGCCATCAGAGCACAGCCTCGCTGGCTCTGCTCTGGGTCTGGGTTCTTCCACAGCTGGCTCACCACCTGACTCAAAATCTCGTTTCGCAGGGCCGGGTTGCCAAGCCCTTGGCTGGCAATGTAGTTACCCACAAGCACTTCCTGCCAGCTCTGGAGGTTCTTGTCCCCTATGAACCGCAGGATCTAAAAGAAGCGCAATGAAAAACAGCAAAGGGGCTTGAACTGCAGCATTCAGACCGAAGCTCCAATTGCAGCTACCTCGCATTTCTGGAGACATCAGAACTGGGAGGTTCAACCAGCCCCAGAAGTCCTCTGCAAAATTCACATCTGAATTGGGGTTCAAACTTCAGGCACTCCCAAAGTTTAGGAGAATTTGGGAGGCAGCATGTCATGGGGATAGAGCATCGGACTGGGAGTCCGGACTCCTGAGCTGTATTCCTGACTCTGTCACTGACCTGCTGCGCGGCCTTGGGCAAGTCACCTTCCCTCTCTGGGCCACACAGTTTACCTGTCTGTACAATGCAGGAAATTATGCTCATCTAGTCTTGTGAAGAGCTCTGAGATCTATATACTGAAAAACGCTCAGTATTACGGAGGCATTAGCAGAAACTCCAGGTAAGGCTGGGCCGATTATTGCACTTAAAGTGGAGCATGAAAACCATTGTACAATTACAGCACTTCCTCTTCGACTCCAGAATGAGTTTTCTGAGAATATACAAGGAAATCTGGGAATTAGTTTAGGAATGAAAATTATTCTAAAATGGTTCCTTTAAAAAAATTTAGCGCTCAAGCTGTGACTCTTGTCCCCCGTGTTCTCGGTAACAAACTTCGAACGTATAGCTACAACTCACTGAAATCTTCTACATAGACTATATATTTTTAGGAGTTAGTTCTCCTTTCCCCCCCATTATTTTAACTATCCTGGAAGTTTGAAGAGTCTGTGCTGTTCTGTTGGTGAGATCTTTGGGACAAAAGGAAATTCTGACTTTGGGTGGTAAACTACCCAAAGGGCCTATTTTTAATTAAACTGAATTCCTAAAGTCATCAACTGATTTACCTGTAAACTCTCAGAACATCCATTTCGTACCGAAAGAGGAAGTGCTGTAATTTTGGAGAAGATATGCTATATTTTTCCCACACATAGCACAGAGGCTGCATCCCTTCTTTAAACAAAAATCTCTACTCCTGTCCATGTACTATATAGCTTTGCTGTCAAAGACACCCCCATAACACAATAAAACAGACAGGCAATTTCCTCACAAAGACAGTAGAACATAGGTAAAGACACTGTTCTGCAGTTTCAGCATGGACTATAAGATTGATTTGCATTTTTTAAAATATAAAGAATCAGTCACACAATAAACCAGCTAGAGGGGAAGCCACAATTCTGCAAAATGCAACATAATGGAAAAGAACAGCAGCCATGCTCAAAGTCTTATTAAACGTAGAGCCATCAAGGTGTACACTTGCCCACACAGAGTCACTGCACAATTGTATTGCTGAAACTCCGACCTTCCTTTCTCCGCCCTTTCCCAGTGTTTTGTCATTCTCACTCGTTACATCAGATCTATAAAGTTAGCCCCATAAAACACGTCTGGTCATAAGCATTAGTGTAGACATTTACAAAAGTGAAGTAAGGTTTGCACAGAGCATTCCAGGCCACTCTACGCCACAGACCACATCTACACAGCTAAGAAAAACCCGTGTCTGGCCCAGGCCAGCTGACTCAGGCTTGCAGGGCTTGAGCTGTGGGTTGGGCTGTTTCACTGCTGTGTGGAGCCAGAGCTCTGAGCCTCCCACACTGCAGATGTCCAGTTGCCACGGGTCTCTAGTTGCTGTGTATACATGACCAGAGTGCCCCCACAGAGTCAACAGACAATGCCAGGTTGCTGTTTTGCAGAGGATGTAGGGGGTTTTCCATGGAGTGGGTAATTTGCCCAGGAGTGTGTGGTGGACCCTCTGTCATAGTGTTGCCTAATGGTTAGAGCAGAGGACTAGGTGTCTGGATTCCCAGGTTCTTCTCTTCCTGGCTCTCAGACTGTGGCGTCAGGCAAGTGCTGATCACATTAAAGTCAGTGGCAAAACTCCCACAGATTTCACTGGGGCAGAGATAAGATTCTCACACATTCTGTGCCTCCGTTTATGGAGCTTTAGGGATAACACCACCACTCCCTCCAGGGCCCTACCTGTTATTTGCACAGAGCTGCGCGCTCCTAGGAGGAAAAGTGCAAGAGAAGTGCGGAATATCATTGCTAGATCATCCCCACACCTACGACGGGTGAAGACAGACAGCCTCTGGCCCCATGACACACAGTGTAGACTTAGGGCAGCACCACACCCCACGGCACTTAGTTATTTAAAGGCACCAAGAAACTGACTTAGCCCCTCCTTCAAAGAGTTCCTGCCCAGGGAATAAGCCTCTCTCAACCCCTGTGCTGCCAGAGGTACAGATCTTTTGCTCCTTAGGTTATGCTTTCACTGCAGAGTTAACCAGGGCGTCACAACCTGCCCTTCCCTTGGCACACACCTCTCAGGACACTTGCCTTTAAATACAATCCGGTGATCCTGGCTGCTTTTCCTAACTATTTCGAGGGCCCTACAGACTTCTTCAAACCTCTCCCCTGCCCCCCACTGACTCTGCATTCCACTGCTGGCTTTAAAAAACCACTCACCTTTTATTTAACCATAACAAACACCACAACAGCATTCAGCAACCCTTTCCAGCGCCCCAGTTCTCTCTGATCCTGCTCCCTCTCCCCTCTAGAGCTGGCCCCACCACGACCCTTCAATTGCAGACCCCCCAAACACACAGCCTGGGGGAGCTTCCATCTGAGAGTCCAAGCCTCTGTGACTGTGCCCCCAGCAGCGTATGTGCTTTTGACCTCCGTCCAAAAACATTCCCCATTTCACTTCACACTTACCCTACATCATCATCTCACATCATACTATTTAAAGTTAACATCGTCCCTTCTCTGCACCGGGTGCTGCCCCAACCTCCCTCCCATTCACACACAAAACCCGCACTTAACACAGGCTCGCTGGCTGGTTTAGTGTAGGCTAAAATGCTTTCACTCAAGTTGGTAAACCTGCCCCCTTTGCTGTGTGGGTGCAGGCTAAACCACTAGAGTGTTGACAGCCCTCTACTGCCTTCCCGCAATTCCCCCCGTGTGCTCAGGACAGAGAAGTTCTCCCACCATTCACTGGGAAAGAATCAAAGAGCAGCTCAGCTTGGTGCACTGCTAAGAGCCATGGGCTGTGCCCCCAGAAGCCCTAGCGATGGACATGGGTAAGCGCAGCACCAATGAGAACGCAACAACCTGTGTGTAGCTTTGCAGCACGGCTGCTCCCACCCAGGGGGCTCATCGCTGTTAACTGTTAACTCTGCAGTGAGAACGTGTCCTTAGCCGATTTACTGCCCTGGGAACACTTGGCTCAGATGCTGAGCCCTGCAGCCGGTCCTGCCCTCGTGCTCCTGTTTCCAAGGTTGTCTGAACGAGGCTCAGAGAGGTCAATGAATCAGTGGCTTGGTCTACACACGTGGTGGCATCTGCATCCGGGGTCCCCCTGGCTCTCACTTCTTTTGCTGTAACCTCTAGACCACGTGACTTTCCTTCTGGGGGTAGCACTGCGCTCGTGGTCCTGTGAACCCCAGCAAAACCCCTCCCCTGCTGGAGACAGAAAACTTTGCGAGGAGCAGAGTGCCTGGATAAGGTGGTTTTGCATTTCACGAATGCCCCACTTCAAAGGCCAGTGCCCAGTGGTTGGTTTGGGATTGCCTGATATTGTAGGTTGGCTCTGAAATCAACAGCTGCCCTCCCCTGGTTCCGCACTCACCAGTTTGTTGATCTCCAGCACGCTCCATTTGTCCTCGCCCTGCAAGCGGGTTAGCGGCTGCTGCAGGGGCTGTCCGAGGGCAGGGAAGTCGGGCTCCTAGGGGGTGAAAAAGGACGGAGTTCATGGCTGGCATTGCCAATGGCTGGAACATTCCCTCCTGCTACAGGCCCTAGGAGAGAGCTGGAGTCTGAAGCAGGACTCTGCATTCACCCAACTGTGCCAGGCAAGCAAGGATGAAGAGCAGGATGAGGCGCACACAGCTTGTTGCAGGGCTCAGCCCTTTATCAAAGTCCTAGGCAGTCCCTATTGCACCTCTTGGCACCTGACAACCCAGGGCCATAGACAGACACAGTCCATGGGGACACACATCATGGAGAGCAGACACAGCCCCCGACATTCAGGCACACACCAGAACAGAGAGATGAGGAGTTTGAGGAGTCCAGATCCAACCAGGAAAGTGTCCTGACGGAGAAAGAACGTAAGAGAGTGGGGGAGAGGCAGAACGCTCTGGAACCCGGGGCAGCCGGGCAGCGGCAGGGAGAGGAGACACACTGAAGAGAGTGGGGGGGCACAAACAGCGAGGATGCAGGACAAGGGGCAGCAGAGAATGGAAGGATGCCTGTGCTTCTGCCTTCGGCAGCATCCTACCTGGAAATGAGACCTGATGAAGGTGGAGAAGGGAGAGTTATTGGTGTCGGGTGGGAGAGAGAGATCACACTTGGCCTTGACCTCTGGAGGCGAAACCTCAGTGATCTGATTGGCCTGGGCATGGTGCTGACCTGCAAGAGAGAGCGAGCGAGAGCATGGACCCAGCCCTGGCACTTGGGCACAGGCCCACCTAGACACGGTGCCACGCAGCCAGTGACCAACACTCCCTGCCCACCAGACACACCCGCACCATCCCCCAGTCTGCACGCCACCCACACCAACCCCCTTCCTGAGACACCCACACCACCACCGTCTCCATCCTCCCCCTCCCGCACCAATCAGACACCCACAAAATCTACCCTCCCTAGAGACTTCTGCTCCCCCCAGCTCTCCTCCCCCAGACACCTGCACCATCCCCACCTAAGACACCCACACCATCTCCCCCTCCCCACAGACCCCTGCCCACACACAGCTGCTCCACCCACCCACCTTCCAGGCATATCTGCCAAGTTCCTTGTTACCCAACAGTTTGCTGCCGTTTTCTCTTTCCCCTTTGGAAAGCACGACTGATGTTGCCCTCCTGCCCACTCCCAGAGGTCAGCTGCGCCCCAAGCTAACTGCTAATGCCCGTGTCCTGGGGGGCAGCAACAGACCAAGGGGATGCTGTCACCAGGGAGGAAGGGAAGGGCAACGGGTAAATGCTTTGACTTCTGCACTCAGACCTGTGCGGCGCAGCGTGAGTGGCTTCTCCGTTTGCCCACACGCTGCCTTTCCTCTAGCAGGGGTGGGAGCGCTAGGACAGGCCTCCTCCGAGAATGGACTCAAAGCTCTTCTAAAAAGGGGCAGTTAGCAGAGCAGAAAGGGGTCACGAAAACAACGCATCCAGGATTAGCTCAGTGAGGGGTGTGGACCAAACCTCCAACACCCACATCCCTGAAGCAGCCGGTAGGGAACGCCCCAGGCCAGGGCTCTGAAAGGGTTTCCGTTCCTTCACACGGTTCACAAACAATGGCGCACAGGGCTCAGGCAGAGACTGGCAGTGTCCCAGTCGATAAACAAACCAGAGGTCACCAGGAGTGAGGCAGAGGATAAGGGATTTATCGGGGCGGTAGGATAAACACCTCTCAGGATGCAAGACTTCCCAAAGCTTCTGCATGCCTCTCCGACACTCCAGCCACGTTCCTTTCCTTCCCTCCCACCTCCTCTCTCCCCACTTCCCAAGCCAGCGCCTCTCCTACTGCCACCTCCTCCCTTCCAGTTCAACCTTCTGGGCACTCAAGGGGTAGCAAAAGGTTTTCCCTGTCCCAGGAAAGGTTTCATGGTTTCAAAACTCTCTCATTCTGCACTGGGATGAAGTCAATAACCTTTCAAAAATGTTCATCAAAAACCAGGGGGGGCAGGGAAGGGAAGTGGGGGGAGAGAGAATAGCCTAGAGCCTGGTGTTCAGGGCGCTCAGCCAGGATGAGGGAAACCCAAATTCAATTCCCTGCTCTGAATCAGCCTGTTCTTGGGATGCCCCTGTCTGCCCCCCTCTCTGACCAGAGGAAACGTTCCTGACGAAAAGTTTTGTTGAAAAAGATTTTGATGAATCAGCATTTTCCGACGGTGGGGGCAAAAAACTCCCAATTACTCAGCACACATCTCTTTGTCAGCTGCATCTCCTGGGGGATGCCTCCATGGCAAAGTGCATGGGGAATCCAGCCCCCTCTACTTGTTAACAGGTATCTTGCTCTGATTAATTAATTAATTTGGAGGGCCAACTGAAACAGGGGCCCCATCGTGCTAGGTGCTGTACAAACACACAACAAGAGACAGCAACTGTCCCACAGAACTTCCAATCTAAATACATGAGCCACACGAGGGGAAAGAGGCACAGAGACGGGAAATGACTTGCCCACATTCAAAGAGTAGGTCAGCGGCAGAATGGGTGATAAAACGCCATGTCTCCAATCCAGCGCTGCACCCACCGGACAATGCTGTCTCTATCCCTGTAGCTTGAAGGAGGCCCTTATACATGTCCACCTGGCGTTATCATGTTTACATCTCCAACACCAACAGAACTCATCCGATATAGGCGAGAGAGCGTGCCTGACATGCACACATGCAAAGCCACGAAAGCAAACAACGTGAGTTAGAAAGGCGTGATCAGGACGGAGGGTTTTTCTTACCTTTGGCAGAGTGCAGGAGTGCTGCAAGTTCTGCAGGGATCTCCAGCAGCCCCACATCCTGAGGAGAGAGGGAGCAAAGAGTCAGCAATTGGGGTAGCAGTAACCAAAGAAAAATAAATTAACTGCAGGCAAAAAAACAGGGTCAAACCCTCAGGCGTTTTTACTGAGACTTCAGGCAATGTTGCCACTGACATTGATGACAGCATGGCTGGAGCTGAGATTAGAATATTTGAACCAATGTGTGTGTGTCTGTTCTAGAATATTATAATACACCAGGAATGAAGAGTTGCCGCAATAAAAAGCACACTGGAGAAAGGATGGTAAAGCAGGAGAGAGGGTTTTTCCTGATGAAGGTCAAGCACTACTGGGGAAAAGATACAAAACTTATTGCATTTTGGTTACTTTTCCCAGGTCCAAGAGGTTCCTAGTTTTGCGCAGAGGAGACTGTTGTTCTGGGTCCCTCCCCCACAGCTGCTTTTTCACCAACTATTTTACAGTGTCCAAAAGTGCTACTGCACAAATAAAAAGAAAAGTGGCCTGTGACATTAATGGAGTTAATCCGGATTTAAGAGATCATAATCTGGCCCTCAGGGTCTGTTCTCTACTGCTCTGCGCCTTGCATTGACACGAACACCGATGAAAAATGAATGTACCTTGCTACCATTTCAGAATGACACCACATTGCACAGGTGTCACTGGGTAGGTCCACACTGCTTCCAGGGGTGTGAGTGCAGCATGTATAGACGTACGCGAGATAGCTTTGATCTAGCTAGCTCATGGACACTAGCAGTGAAACCGCCACAATTTGCCCAGGACCCCAGTACATACTCCAGTGCCCGGCCCATGCTGCTGCAGTTTCATTGCAATTGTTATTCCATTTAGCTAGATCAAAGCTAGCTCAGTTACGTCTGCACGTGCTGCAGTCACACCTCTGACCGCCGTGTAGACAGACCCAATGACGGCATATAGTGCAAAGCAAAGGAGAATCAGGTCCTGAATTACTTACTCCTGATTCTGTTCTTCCCTTGTGTAGGTTAGAAATCCCATTCGTTTCAACAGGCCTGGTCCAAGCCTTCCCACCCCTGAGCCGCCACCTGTGCCACAACATCCCCACTGCTATTTTGAGCATGTTCACTGGAGCAGAGCTAGCCTGAGTCTGTCAGCTGGGCTGAGAGGCCCACTCCCTGCTCCAGGCAGACATATCCAAAGGTACTACTCAACCTGAGGACAGCACACAGAATTTAGGCCTCTTGTTTTAGCTCTGTATAACTAAGTCACTCAGTAGTTGATCGTTTTGACATCTTCTTCCTTTCTGTCATGCCATGTCTCTGGGCAGCTCCTAATAAAGACAAGCTTCCCATATTTTAACCGGTTTGGGTTTGCCAACCAGCAAAACATTTCATTTTAAAACTACCCTTGGTAAAGACGCTGGAGTGTCCAGTAGGCTGACAGTCGCATCCGACGTGGATCCAAATCTCATGACATATTTCAGAACATGTGGTTATCTAAGGATGGTTACCGAGGTATGCAAAATTGTGGGGGACAAAATCCTAAGACGTAGGCAACTTGCCTGGTTTAATTGCAAACTCAGGCCTGGTCTACAGAGTTTTTGTACTGGTATAGATTACATTAGTTTGGACATAGAGGAAGGGAGGAGGAGGGGGGTTTACTGAAATAGTTGTACTGGTACAACTCATGGTGGTGTTATACGGCTATTGTTTATTCGCCTTTCCATGAGGAAATAGCTATAGCAGTATAAGATGCCTTTATTCCAGCAGAACTGTGTCCACATTAGGGGTTATTCCACTTCAACTAGACTGGTAAAAAGGTACAACTTTCTAGTGCAGACAAGGCCTCCATGGATGTATCAAATGTGATACATGTGAACATGTGAACTGTGAACATGTGAACTGAAATGTGATACATGTGAACTGTGTTCACACTAGGGGTTACACCACTTCAACTAGACTGGTAAAAAGGTACGACTTTCTAGTGCAGACAAAGCCTCCATGGATGTATCAAATGTTTCACTGTCATCCACAACCCAAGACAACCTGACCTCAGTTTCAAGCCGATCTGGGTTGAAGCACAAAGAGCTCAAAAACCGAGCGTGACGCTGCTTTGAGTATGTCCCCACCCAAACCCGAAAGGAAATCAGGAGAGTGGGTGGACACACAAACTGAAACTGAAGGCAGTATTTGCATAAAGCGAAAGCGCCATGCTTTCCACAGTCCTCAGTCTTAGTATAACAAAGCAAAACCCAGGCTGGGGCCAGCCCTTGAGGAGGGAAACTGGCGCCAGGCCACACGAAATCGCCCTTGGCTTATTTTGCAGCTGCACCAAGTGGGCTTCCTGCCCAGGACAGCGCAGGGGGCTGAGCATCCAGTGGGAGCTGCAGAGCATGCCCAACTCTCTCTCGTTCAGCAGGAGCTAAGAGGCCCAGCCATGAACATGGATGATCCAAGGACAGAAAAGCAGGCCAAACTTGTCCCTAAAAATTGCACAGTGTGAATCATTTGCCTAGTGCCTTCTTCACTGCTGTTGTGCAGGTCACAGGCTGACGTTTCTGTTCAATCCTGCATAATCCACCACAGAACTGATAGAAGCTGCTAATATATATTGGGACACAGCCCAGCTGTCCTATAAGCATTAACCCTCTCAGGGCAGCAGAAAGTTGCCCCCTCACCTCTGAAATGCAGGAGCACTGCTGGAATTTTGGCACTGCAGAGAGACACACCTAGAGGCTGCTCCTGAAAAGTGAGCTGCCTCACAAAGGACTAGCTACATTGCACATCAGTCCAGATGTGAACATAGAGATCAGGCCTGATAACCAGACAACATGCCCCTTACAGGTATTACTGCTGCGAATATCTTACAATTATAAAATGTGTTTTACCCCAAAGCTCTTGATGCACCCTGATTTCTCTCATTCTATAGACATACTCCACTCCCCAACACACACACACACACACAGAGGAATGATCAATGTAGCCACCTCTGGGGTGGAATACAGATGTATAACAGCACACAGCAACAGCATGCTACACTACAAGAGACGATGATGATCCAATATCCCCTTTCAAAACTGCAGGTGGAATTACCTGTCAGATGCAGGGAATGGAAATCAGATAGGTGGTGTATATATATATAGTGAAGGGGAAAGTACAACAATGAGGGAGGGAGGTAATAACAAAGTCCATACAGTTAGAGTAGCTGAGGCCTATTCACAACCATTGATTCCCAACCTGTGGACCAGGGGCCAAAAGTGGCCCACGGGGCTTTCAAAGTGGCCCACTGCTCCCCTCCCCCTGGCTGCAGAAGTGAGCTACTGCCTAAGGACCCAGGCAGAGCACGTTTCTGTGGGGCTATTAAACCGGTGCAGGCTCCTTGCTGCAGCCAAGGAGATGAGATATCAATGCTCACCTCACCCTGGCTGTAGCAGGGAGCACGGCAAAGCGCTCTGCCTGGGTCCCTAGGTGCTGGGGTTCCTGCTGGAGCCAGAGGGAGGGAAGCACTGATCTTCTGTTCCCCTGGCTGCAGAAGGGAGTCACTGCCTAGGGACCCAGGTGGAGCACAGGGAGCTACAGGACCTGTGGGGTTTCCTTGCTGCAGCCAGGGGGAGGGAAGATCAGCGAGGAGGCAGCCTCCTCGCTGAACTCTTCCGTCTGGCTGCAGGGAGGTGGGAGGCCTGCTGGCGGAGACTGATGGCCCTTCAGGGCTTGTAAAAATGAAATCTGTGGCTCTTGAGCCAAAAAGGTGGGCAACCACTGCCCTAGAGCATATGGACGCCCAAGTCCCATTAATTTCTACTGGGAAACCAAAACCGTTAAACATGTTTCTAACACTGAGCTCCAGGCACGTATGTGGCTATATTGCTCCCCATCAACGCACGATATCCCACGGAATTGCAGCCCTTTGGCTTCCTTGGATCAGAGGAGAGGGATCCTCTGCCAGCTGGCTCAGTTATACAAAACCTGGTCTTGCTGCAAACATTGGCAGGGTCACAGACGTGCCGGATCAAGCCCGTGAAGTGGGAACTCACTCTCTTATCTCTAACTGTCACACGGCTTGAAACCCTAGCTGGCTGGTTTGTTTTGATAAACAAGGCCAGGCCTTATAGCCGATACACTGGAGCTTATTGACATACCATTCCTGGGCAGCTACCGCTCTCCTCGTCACCTTTGGCCAGTGACTTCTCTCTCTGCCAGCGATCCTCACACCTCTGCTGCCAGAAGGAAAAGACATGGCATGAGAGCACTTCCTGGGGTGTGCCAGGCATCTCAGAGGGGCAAACACCCTGGATTATCAGGTACTTCCAGCTACAGTTCCTTGGGATGTGCAGTAGCTGGCATGCCATTCCAGCTGCTAGCGCATTCAAATGGGAGGGTGAACACAGCATCTTCTTAGGACCTATGGACTTTAGGGGTCCGGGGCTTTGCCACCACCCTCCACACGCACCATGGGTCTAAGGCCCCTCGTTCCCAGGCTGAACATAACCAGAATGGAGCCTCTGCCACACAGCCAGATTGTGAGGCAGTAAATGCCAGGCTGACACAAGTGACAGCTCCCCACAAAGCACACCGTGACCAGAAACACGATCCACCTCCCTCTCTCTCCGCAGCTGGAAAACATGAATCCCGCCGGGGAGGTACCCAGAGTTGGGGAGCTGTGCTCCCGTTCAGCTCTGCAGGCAGGGATCTTCTACTACATCCCATCCAGTGCTACTCACCTACCTCCTGCTCGGAGGGAGTGCGGGTCTCTCACGCCCTCTCTCTCCTGCCTGTCCGCAGAGGACGTGTGTGGCTAGATGGGAAACCACCAGGGCTGGGCTGAGGAAAAGGGCAGACTGTGCTAAAGTCCTCCCAGGGCAGAGCCACAGGGGAAGGAGGAGGGAATATGCAGTTCCAACAGGTGAACTTTGAGACCTTTTATTGTCGTCACTCGGGGAGGGAGCAGAGCCTTAGAAAGCACACAGCGAGGGGAGGGCCTGAGAAGCGTTTCTGTGCTTACTCTGGCAAGGGAATGGAGCAGAGCTGAGAACACAGGCTCTGCTCTGGCTCCACTGCAGAGCCACCAGTGCCTAGCAGGGTATCTTGGCCAAGCCTTACACGGCAGTGATTTTCAGTGGGTGTCCTGCAGACATCCTTCTGGCCAAGGGGGCAGCTACATGAGTCTCTCCTGTGCCTATCTGTGAAGCTCTTCGGCAGCCTGTGTGAAATGAGTCTGATGGCCTCATGTCTCTGTGGATGCATGTCCACAGCACAAATCCACGGCCGTGATGGCTGGCGCCAAGTAGCCCAGCTGTTGGCAGACAAGCCAAGGATTTACA
The DNA here is from genome assembly GCA_007922155.1 of Mesoclemmys tuberculata. Taxonomy (NCBI): domain Eukaryota; kingdom Metazoa; phylum Chordata; order Testudines; family Chelidae; genus Mesoclemmys; species Mesoclemmys tuberculata. The sequence continues at coordinate 10,393,418 of ML675637.1, forward strand.
TGGCTCATGGACTAGCTCTCAGGGGTCAGGGTAGGAACACGCTGGAAGGGGCAGTGGGTGGGAAGCTTGTGTGATGTGGCCGCCATTTCGGCTGCCCCCAGGGATGGATCTGGCGACCTCTGAGCTAAAAAAGGACGAGTCTCTACAGTTTGAGCTAAAAGCTGTGTAGATGAAGCTCTCCTAGAATTTCACCCACTGTGCATCAGGCCCAGAGGAGGACACAAACACAGTAACCAGTGGGTTATACTTGCTCTGTCTCTGCTGATGCTGAATCCAGTCTATGGAGAGAGACCTTCAGTCTCTGGGCCTCTCTCCATCATTTGGAGCCTTTAAATCAAGATGGGGGGGGTCCTTCTAAAAGAAATGTTCCAGCTCGGACACAAGAGATGGGCTGGATGCAGGAATTCCTCGCTGGAATTCTACAGACTGGGTTACGCAAGGGTTACACTAGACTATCATAATAGTCTCCTCTGACTTTTAAACCTATAAATCAATCCCTGTCCTGCGAGTATGTGATCATACCTGGGCTGGACGCCAGGGACATGATGGGAGATGGGCGGAGTCATTGTCCGCAACTCCATAAACACTTCCCCAGCTGAGATTTCCTTCTTGTGTGTGGTGGTTAGACATGGCATCAGCACTCACACCTTCACCCACCAGCAGTGGGTGACCCTAGGGTGACCAGATGTCCCGATTTTATAGGGACAGTCTCAATATTTGGGATTTTTTCTTATATAGGCGCCTATTACCTCTTCCCCCCCATCCTGATTTTTCACACTTGCTATATGGTCCCCCTAGGTGACCCTTAGAATTGACAAAGGTTGTTTAAAGCCACACTGCTACTTGCAAACTCTAGCTAAAAGCAGAAGACAGGTTTATTTTTGTTTTCAATTAGCTGAAGTGACCTTGGTCTCCTAAGAACCACAGTCCACCCTCACTTCAACACAGTGAGCTATTTTCTGCATCAGCTCTTGCGATCAGGCGGTCTCAGGCCTTGTCTACACTTGCACTTATGCCAGCAAAACTTTTGTCGCTCAAGGGTGTGGGGGGGGAAAAAAACCCCACAAAAGTTTTGCCAGCATAAGCACTTGCGCATACAGCACTATGTCAGCAGGAGTCTCCTGCTGTCATAGCTACTGCCACTCGTTTATATGGTTTTAGTATGTCAGCAGGAGAGCACAGAGCGGCTACACAAGCGTTCATGCCCCCAAAACTTATGTCGCTCAGGGGCGTGTTTTTTTCACATCCCTGAGCAATAAAAGTTTTGCCAGAATAAATGTTCATGTAGACAAGGCTTCAGTCAACACTGAGCATGTGACAGGCAGGGGAGCTCCACACACCAAAACCAACAGGCCTCTGCTGGCCAGGTCTTGAAAAGGAAAAAAGTGAGAAATCTCCGATTTTGGCCTTTATCACTAGACACTGTGGGATCTCTTGTTATTAAACCCTTACCAGCCCTAACAATGGCACCAGTTTTGCTCTCAGTTTAGGGGCAACCTCTCAAGCGCCTGTGGGACAAAATATTGCTCAAGTCACATCTCCCACCTTGCCCATGAGCGGGGTGCATCCAGCCTGGGTTTCAGACTCCCTTCCACCACCTTATAGTGAGGTAGGACTGCCACTCAGCTCTCCCTGTGTCTGCGTCTGCTGCACGTTAGGCCTGTCCTGCCACTGTCTAAATCCGAGAAACTTTCTATAGCGATCACCCTGCCCCCACCCTAAACACACATCCAAAAACGTGTCTATGTATCACTGAGCGCGGAAGGTCCCTGCAGCCCTGCCACATGTGCCATCTCTTCCCATAAATGGTATTACCTGGCAGCGCTTCCGGGTCTGCACCAAGAGCCTGGAGATCAAAACGACCATCCCAAACTGCACCAGCACCGTCTTCAGCCTCCTGTAGCGCTTCCTGAGAGCAGAGCGGGAGCAGCAGAGAAAGGGAAATTCAAAGACAGGCTGAATTTGATTTGGCCTTTCTGGTTAGCCTGGCCTGCTCTAAACAGTTACCGCTGTGCCTGTTTGTTAGACCCCAGTGAGTTACAGCCACATGGGTAAATGTTTGTCAAGTGGGGCGAGCAAACAAGGTGAGCAATCAGGACTAGCAATGCACGTTCCATCCCTGCCATCCCACAGCAGGTGGGGACCCAGGGCCGGATCCTGTGTTACTGAATCTGCGCAAGGCTCCCAGTAGGTGCTTATGCTTACAACTGGCCATAAAATATGAGTGATGGTGTGGCCTTTGGCCTCTGACCTTGCCTGGTGCCCCCGGAAATGAGCCTGGATGACCATGACCTTCTGCCGGAAGACCTGGAATTGCCTGCGGCTGATGAGGCCTCGGAGGTTCCGCTGGAGAGTGTCAACAGCCCAATTCTGCTTCTGGTTCCTTTGTCTCTCCAGCAGCTGCTTGGCCTGCTCCTTCAGAAAGACCTAGGCAGAGGAAACAGCTGCTGACCCCCAAGAAGAGGCAGAGTCCATAATAGACGCCGATGTTTACAACCCCTTAATGTCACCCTAAACTCATGGAGCTGTTGCTGCCCATCAAAACACAGGTTACCTACTGATATGAGTCCATTGCTCTTAGACACAGTGCCCCGTTGGTCTCAATCCAAGGCCCTCTCTATATTTAGGGAGGGCTGGATCGGGGGGCTATGGCTCAGGATTGAAGTACTTCGGGAGTGCCCAGGGCGGGGGGCCCAGCAGTGGAACACGGGGGGGTGCTGCCGGTTAGCACAGAGGTGCACACAGAGCAAGGGGAGGCACAGGTCAAGACTGAGATTTATTGGCTGGCCAAGGGAGTCAGTCCCTGTGGTGCGGCTGCCTCGAGCCGGGGTTCTCAGTCTTTCCCTTTCACAGGCACATACATTGTCCAGCTAAAAAATAAAAATAAAACGGAGGTAAAGCAACAGAGACGGCCCAGGCAGGAGATCGATTCTCCCACTCATCTGTTCGTGTGCGGGAGCTGAGTGCCCTACTTAACATGGGTACCAAGCAGATGGCCGGGCAGGGCTCTGGGATCAAGACAGGGCTCTCCTTAGACACTACCTTTGTGACTCCAATCTGATAGAGATCCGAGGAGTCCCCCACCAGATGCGAGAGCACCGCAGCGCATCCCTCCCTCTCCTGCGCATAGCTCTGCCCTTGGCCAGTCAGGGCCCCATACCTGAAAGACAAGAGGAGGAGAAGGGGGAACCCCACCATGCCCTGGATGACATCAGGAAGGCCAAGTCAGAGAACAAAGCCCAGGACTCTGGCCACTATGGAAAACCAGGCACAAAATGATCTCCCTGAGGCCTGCTGGGTACAGCTAGCAGCATACGTCACGGGGATATTTCATTACAAACTGAACGGAGATCATCGCACACAGGCCACCGTAAAACCGTTCCGTGGAAGTGGCTTTCAGCTGCTATGCGTATGGACCCAACCCTGCCAGCACACTCACAGCAGAGTACCTTTGCACACTGTATGCAGAGCTGTCCCTAGGGTATGACAAATCAGGGTGACTGCTCTGGGCCTCGTGCTTTGGGGGTCCCGAGCTGGCTGGGCCCTTGGAGGAGGACAGCAGAAAGGGCCCACAAACACACACCCCCTGCGGGGCACTACCACTGCTGCTGCCAACTGGGGGAGGGGGAAATGGGAGAAGGGTCTGCAGACATCCCCCCCGGGGCATTGCCATCACTGCCGCCTATGTGGGGGAGTGGGGATGAGCAGAAAAGGCTCGCAGAGTGTGTTAAGGGGGGCACACACAGTGTGATTTGCCCCAGGTCCCGCACTCCCCCCCCAGGGATGGCCCTGACCATATGCTACTGGACACCTCCCTATGCAGAAAGTTATTTGTGTGTGTATATGTGCTTGCAGGGTCCAGGGCCAAAGCTAGATTTGAACTTAGACTCATAGACTCATAGGTCAGAAGGGACCAATATGATCATCTAGTCTGACCCCCCGCACAAGGCAGGCCACAAAACCCTACCCATACACCTTTATAACAACCCTGAACCCATGACTGAGTTATTGAAATCCTCAAAAATGAGATTTGAAGACCTCAAGCTGCAGGGAATCCACCAGCAAGCGACCCATGCCCCATGCTGCAGAGGAAGGCGAAAAACCTCCGTGGCCCCTGCCAATCCGCCCCGGAGAAAAATTCCTTCCCGACCCCAAATATGGCGATCAACTTGTAGCCTAATGGTGAAAGAATCCATTCTCCTATCATCAAATCCTTGTGCCAGATCTCCTTGTGGACATCAGATGTTTCCTTTTCCCAAACCTAGACACTTCAGAGACATTTGGGGAGAACATATTTTGATTTTCATTATACATCAATAACTCTGTCTTTTATTTTTCTTACAAGGAAAGACATCAGCAGTTTGCTACCACATATGGATGTTTTGAGGATAAATATGTTAAAGACTGTGAGGTGCTCTGATACTATGGTAATAGGGGCCCTAAGATCATAGAATCATAAAAGATGAAGGTTGGGAGGGACCTCAGGAGGTATCTAGTCCAACACCCTGCTCAAAGCAGGACCAGCCCCAACTCCATCACCTCCTTAGAAACCTCAAGGAGAGAGACAGAGAGCGCCAAACAAGCCTGAAGGCCAAGAGAAATAGCCACGCTCCATAGCTTGCTTCATTGGCACTGTATTCCTCGTGAGCGGCCTAGAAATCCCAGCCAAAAGGAAGAGAAGGTAAACCAAGGTACCTGACTAAGAACTGCTGGAATGGGATGCGGATGGGGTATCCCTCCTTCCTGATGTGGATGGCCTCCAGTATCCCAGAATGCCTCAGCTGACAAGTGATATATTCCACATCAAAAACGTCAGGCAGCTGTGATATGAAGCCATGGGGAGAGGAAAGCCAGGGTAGATGAAGAGGAGGATGGAAAGACATGGAAGAGGGAATGCAGATAGAGAGGTGGACCATTAAGAAGGGACACTCCTTCCTCAAGCTTCCATGAATCACCATAAAGCCACTTTGCCATGCTCAAGGGTGGATGGCATGCAGCCCATATACTGCTTGTCAGGTTTCTGGAGCCACTGGTGCAGTTTCCCAACAAATGTGAAGGAGAGACCACATGGGCAGAGGTAGTAGCTGGGACGACAGAGAAGCCGTCACTGAAATCCTGTTCCAGAACGGATCTGCACAGGCCAGGCAGAGGAGACACCTCAAAATGCTGCGTCCCAGTAATGGGAGCATAGCCCAGATGGCAGCAGGCTGGGTGGGTAACAGCTGGGGAAGGCAGCAAAGCAAGGGAGTGGGCTCCTGTCTGAGGTCTCCCCCAAAATCTGTGGCTGCTTCCGCCACCCAAAGCATGCGATTTTCTTACCTTTTTCAGATTGGGTGCGATGCAGCGAATGAAGAAAGTATGGCTCCTGCAAGGCAGAGGAAAGGAAGGATTCCTTAACAGCCCCATCCAGAAGTGTCCTGATTTAAGCCCAGCCCATTCCTAGGGCAAAGGGAGCTCCCAAACCCGCACAGTGACTCCATCGGTCGAGACCAATCCTTTTCTGGTTCTGTAACCCATTACCAGCCCCTCAAGCTTCCCAATCTCCCCTCAAACCAAGCCTTTACAGACTCTAAAATAACCCAGTCACACCAGGGGTGATTCCCAATAGGGTAGTCAACTTGCAATAGAGAGAGTGCCATCCTGGTGCCCCTCACCTCCCCAGCTTGGCTGTGAGATCCTGCAGGGACTGCTGGAATCTGGACACCAGTGTAGGGGCATGATGGGTCAGGCCTTTGCCTCTCACGGCCAGCTCCCTCTGCTGTCTGTGATGTTCCTTGGCCTGCTGGAAAAGGTGGGACACCAGCTAGAAAGAAGATGGAAAAGGAAGATCAGTGAGTAACATTCCCCTTTGTGTTAGGAAATAATCATTTCTGAAACGATGGTCAAAGAATGAGGCCCCGTCCCCGTCATCCCCCACCCATAAGAGCAGGGCTGTGACTGTTCATGATAAGTGTATGTTCCCATCTCGCCCATCTGCCCGTGGAGTTGGTAAGGTGTGTGCATGGTCTCTGATGCATTTCAAGAAAGGACTGTGGTTTTGCCTAGCTCAAACCGAGCTTCTTAGCCTTGCGTGTGTATATAAACTCCTCCAAACCAGGCACCATGCCACTCTGAAAGTCACATACCTGGGTGAGTTGAATCAAGTATGTGCCTCTGGGGGGAATAAAAGTGATGGGGGAGAAATATTGGCAAGGGAAGGGAAGGAGTAACAAGAAAAAGGGATGTAAGAGTCTGCAAGAGGAAATGGACAGAATGGGTTAATTCGCTGCCAATGTCCACCCTGTGCACTGCTGTTGTTCTGGCTGTGGGGCTCAGAGAGTAAGAGAGCAATTAGCTGGGCTTAATGTTTCTATGTCCATTGCTCAGTCCAGCTTTCCCAAACGGCAGTGTAAAATTTCTGACTTTCCACTGCCATTTAAACTCTGCCCCCTCCAATTTGGTGATGGGGGGAGTTTACATTCCCAAACTCTTCCTCCTCCCCACCACCCAGGTCTTTGGGCTTCCCTGAAAAAAGCAAGAAGGGCCCCTGCGGGGTACCTGCGTCAGAGACGAGACAGCATACCCCTGAACACTGTACCTTGAGGTGACTCTGGGAGAAAATCTCAAGGACCTCTGGGCGCAGCAAGTCGTGGTTTTTATTCAGAAAGTTGTGAACCTGTGAAGCCAGACTCTGACTGATGAGAGTATAGATAATCAAAACCAGACACAAACGCCCCTTCACTGACAGATGCAGCCCGGCATGCTGCAAAAGATCCCTTCAACGGATCTTCGGCCATGTCCTGTAATGACTCAGAATTGGGCCAGGGTAACTTGGAACACAAGCACCCCCCCCAAGCTCCCAACACATTGATGACTTGTGACCTCCATCTCTAGCACCCAGGTCTCACTGGTCAAGCTGCTCAGAGACTGCTCCAGCTTGGTCCCAGGAACTTACCTGGTAGGTAACAGGACCTGCATAGTGCTGCACGGTGAAGACTGGCGAAGGCAGTTTGGGCTTGCCATACCACGGGCTGCTTCCATGGTGGTAATGGCACTTCTGGAGGAAGGTGTGGTCAGTGGCCTGTGCGGGAGATAGACGCGCGCTCAGTGCTGTAGTCCACTCTCAGATTGAAGAGCCATTGTTAAGATGGAGTTAAGGTTTTACATACATATTAGTACCTTAAAGGGAAGCAGACACACCTTACCCTGTAACAGGGTGACCCACTGTTCAGTGTGTGTTACGCTCCCCAAGTGCTAGTGGATAGTTCACACAAGAGACAAGAGTCTACCAGCTATTCAAGTTACTCCTTTAGTTTAAGAGGTAGAAGATCGGTTTTTTTAATGCTAGAGGTCTGAGGTTCAATCCCCACTGACAACCCATGATGGATGGGGGAAGGGGATCATCATATAAACTCTTCAAGAGCTTGAATGCAATATAAATATTGAACAGCAAAGAAGAGTGGACATGGAAATCGGGATTCACGAGTCCCAAGTGACCTTTCTCAAAACCCACTGATCTACTCCCCACCTCACTTGCTGTATCAGGCATGGTTGACAGCCATGATGGGTTCTTAACCTGAGCCAATGAGGTCTGGTCATCCAGGATGTGGAAGATGCCATGGGGCTTTGCAGCAATCAGATCCAGGCACGACTCATTGTGCATTTTGGACACGGGAATCCAGACTAGCTCCTCTCGGATATACTCCTCCTATGGGTCAGAGGTCATCCGGACAACCCCGCCACATGCCATGAAAATGAGATGAAATCAGGGAGTTAGCAGAGAGATACACTTGTTAATCATTACTGTTAGAAACTTGCACTGTATGTCTCCATCTTAGCCCATGGGACTCGCCTCTAAACCTGCTAACCTTCCTTCTAATCTGTGAGGAGAGAGCTATCCTAGAGCAAGATAAGGGGGAGTGCAAGAGATACTGAGCCTGGAAATTACTGATCTCCTGTGAAGAGGCAAAGCAAAGTGCTACCACTAAGCTGCCAGAACAGGCTTTAATGTTACAGGTGTGATCAGGGCCTCAGATCCTGACTATGCTGTTTATAAACCCTGTCAAATGAAGAAGTGCTCTAGCAGGCTCTCTCTCACAATCTTACTGCAGAATTAGCAAAGGGTCACAAACAACATAACCTCAGAGACATGCCCTGTGGTGGGAGCACATGGTTACTGGACGAGAGGACCAGATCCAATCAACCCCCTCCTTTTTTGTTAGGGAGCACTGTCCAGCTGAGACTGACTCAACTCGCTGCATGTGTGTCATCCCCACCTCCTGGTGAGGGCTCTATTTTACCTCTTCCTGGGCAATGACTGTCTGGCTGAAGAAATGTTGGAGATGCTCATTGGCAAAGTTGATGCACAGTTGCTCCAAGCTGTTCACCCCCAGATCCTGGGAAAATACAAAAAGACACATGCTTCCCTCTTCTCTGTTATTATTATTAATCATTTTTTACTACGGTGATGCCTAAGGACCAACCACGAATGGGGCCCCATTGTGCTAGGCACTGAACAAACCGTAACAGGCAGTCCCTGACCTCAAGTTCTGACCATCTAATAGGTAAGACAGAGACAGGGGGAGGGAAGGGGGAGGACACACACGGAGTGTGAACAATGGGATGGCAGCAAACAGCATGTTAGTTCCTGGATTTCTGGGAGAGGCAGGGACAGAAATTAGTCAGGAAGGGATCAGCTAAATGGCAAGAAAAGGGAAGGCAGAGGGGACATTGTAGGGAAGGGAAATGAGGGGGGCAGGGCAGAGAGGGTAAAATGAGCAGCTGTGGAGTAAAGTTAAGGTGAAGAAGTTACGCTGCAATCCCTCCTGGAGCATGTGCTGAGCTGTACATAACAACATGAAGCAACAGCCTCTGATAACTTGAGCCCAGAGTCCTGCCAGCCTGTTCTTGGCGAACACTGGTAATTAGCCCGAGAAGGACAATGGTCTCATTTCTGGCTTGCCTCATTCCTTCAGCCAAGGTGGGAGTGGGGGCTGCTTTATGTTCACAGAACAGACTGCACAGGAAGGGGCAGGGCAAGCTAGGAAGGGGCATGGGGAAAAGAGATCAGATGTTGTCCATGTGCACACGCCCCTCTGTGTATGCACAGCCATGCACTCATGGGCGCACACACGTACCACCACACATGGCTGAGCAACGTGCTAGAGTCAGAACTTCCATTCAGGTCACATAACTCCTACCCATGCTCAGATCTGCATGTTATCCACACTCCATGAGTCTGGGAAGCTCAGATGAGAAGCTCTTTGGGACAGGGACTGTCTCCTTATTTCATGCGTGTACTGCACTGGCACAATGGGGCTCCAGGTCTTGATCAGGGCTTCAAGGTCTTACTGCAACACATTAGTAGTCTCACAAGACTTCCATTATAGTTTCTGCTTCTAGGGTCTGATCTGAAAACCAGTGAATCAATGGAAGTCTTTCCATTGATTTCAGTGGCCGTTGGGCCCTTGCTCAGGTTGGGAATGGCATGAGACCAGGAAACAAAGCAGCACATGGAAATCAAAATTGTTTTAAAAAAATAAGTGTTAACCCAACAAAGTTTCGATTTCATCAGACCACCCAGGGATGAACGGGACTGTCAGGTTAAAAATCACGTTCAAGAAACAAGTGTCCTACTTATGTTACTAGGAACACCCAAGATGATTAAAACTGAATTTTATTCTGTTTTTAAATCAAGTGCATTTTTCACCATTTGTGCTGCTTGTTTACTTTTGGTGTTTCTCTGGCCTTGGACAATGAAAGTGGTCTGGCAAGTTTCATTCTCCAATTCCCCTGCTCTAGCACAACATGGCAGGGTTGAGGCTGCTGGAGAAGAATTAAATCCAAACTATTTTCATAGGAATTTATTTAAGAATAAACAGTGGTAGAAACATTTCTATTGCTTCCAGATTGTGAAAGAGCTTCTTTAACCAGAACCTAAACACTGGGTTTGAATTAGTGTGTCTCTAACAGCCACATGCAACTTTCTTCGTCTTTCAAACACAGCATCCTCTTGAGGGCTAGGCTTTCCATCTATGTTTAACACAGTTTATGTGTTGTTACATGCCAGGCACGGTCATGTCTTGGTAGAAACCGGAAAAGAGGTGCAGTTTGGATTCAGTTCAAGTTTTGGATAGAGACCTGGGTTTGTTCTGATTTACTCCCAACGTGGCTTGGCCATCTACACATAAACGTGCGCGCGCGCACACACACACACACACACACACTCCCCCAGTGCCAAGCTAGTGCTGAGTCTCATTATTTTTAGAGCACTGCAAGTACACAGGGTGCTTTACAGACATATCAAATACACAAGATCCCACACTTTGGGGGACACTGTCTCCACTGAGCAAACACCTATCTTAAGAAATGAACTAGCAGCCCAAGCAGCCATTTCAATAACTCCAAGATCGCACAACGTAACCAGAAAGTGACCTCAAAGCCATATATGTCGACAACCCCCACAGTGCTGTCCATCTGCCAGGCCGCTAGCCACTCATTGATCTCCCCCAGAAGCCAGTCAAAAAGCAGGGAATACAGAGCCTTGGCAATGGCGTCCCTTGGTGGGAGAGAAGAGCAAATTGAGTTACCATGAAGACAACACACTGGAGTTTATCTCGCTAAACCAAGACAAAGAGACAAAGGCATTGGACGTTACCTGGCATCAATGGCACCTTCTACAGACAAAGGGGTAAAGATACGATCATAAGATGTCACCTGGACAGAAAGAGGCATTATTTGTTATACAAGGCTGATCGGAAATGTTTTTGTCTGGAAACCCACAAATAATTGGTACAATCTAACAAAGCTCTTGGCCTGGGAAATTCCTTGGATAAAGCAAGCTCAAAGTTAGAATAGAACTTTATTAATAAGGTTCCTCAGTGGTCTGGGAGTCAGCAATCAGAGATATCAGCCGAAATCTTAGGCTGGTCTACACTGCCAGCAGCGTCGACGGGAAGACATGCAACCTACTGTAGTGAAACTTCTGTAGCTTCTGTCGACTTGCTAACGTTCCCTTAACGCGGTGTCCACACTGTGTTGCATCGACAGGAAACGCCCTCCGGTCGATGCAACGTTACTCTTTTCAGGGGGTTGGATTTACTGCGTCAGCCAGAGAGCGCGTCTGGGATTGATTGTGTGGGTCTCCACTGCCTACTCAATCGATCCCACTGCATCGATCCATGGGGCCTGACGCAGCCCCGGCAGTGTAGACATAATCTGCACTATGGCACACTTATGCATCTCTAGAGATATAAAAGGGGTCTTACCGTGGGTGTAGATGTAATTTTTGCCCACTTCAAGGTTGCCTTACACTGCCAGAGTGATAGAAAGGGGCCTTAGTGTAAATAAATCAAATCCATCAAGTCTCCCTCTATGACCCACTACAGGCATCACTTTCCCATAGATTGCTTTTGCTGTCAACTCCCAGAGTTTAAACCCTGCAGGGCTGGTGCCAAGGCATCCTCATCCACAGAGCCACCCCTTCGGGAGCCTTCTCCATGCATCATATTGCCAGACCCTGGGTTCAATGCACTTCAGAGCCCCCGTGAAAGTTACCCCTTTGGTCAAGCTCTTGACTCAATCTAAGATGTGATTTAACTGTAGGGGATGGGATGTGCAGAATCTGTTGGAAAAGTCTCTCAGATTGAAAGGTTTGGATATTGATGACAATTAACTATTGTTTTATGGATGCCAGCTCCCCCCAGATTTTAACTATGGGCACAAACATGAACTCTTTAGCAAACAGGGCCCTTTTGCAGCATAACTTAGTCTGACCAGCAGTGCAATCTGTTTCAGCGTGAATATATCCCACGGCATCCCATTCTCAACCCATGGCAATTTGGGACTGCACCCAATGGGAACACACGAGCTGCTCAAGTCTGCATGGGTGCAGGAGGAGGAAAGCACGCCCTTGCACAGTCTGCTCCTGGCAATGAGGAGCAGCAGCGCCTTTGTGCTCACCTGGATAGGAGGCCTGGCTCTTCAGCTGCGACTTTCCTTGCATCACACAGCAGGAAGCAACAGTAAAGCAGCTGCCAGCAGATACACTGCTCAAATCCCTCTGCAGAAAGAGCACTGGGCTGGGGCAGAGGCACTCTCTCTACACAATGCAACCTTAATGCTGAAGGGGCCATGCGGTACTCACCGTGACTCGGTGAGTGACAGCGCTTTGGAGGAGATCTGCTGAGACATGCAGCAAATTGGCCACAATCCGGATTTCCGTGTCACTGGGGATGGCTGCAAGGCCAAAGGATTCTTTCTAGATCATGGGGTAGAAGAAGGGGTCTAAGCTTGTACTGGATACAGAGTCCCAGTCTTAACCAGCACCCTTCTGCAGAGAACTGAACTCATCCCACTGCACGGGGGCAGGTCACACAGTGGGTGAAACACCAGTGTCTTGCCTTTGGCTTGTAGATAGCTCTTCAGGCTCTAATGACCCCTTGGCAGCCCGTGCATCTGGGTTCTGCTTTCCATTTCCCTTGGTATTTGTGTCAGTCTTGATGGAGGGGGATGCCCCCTAGATGACCACGTGCAACTGAGACTAATGAACCGAGCCCCCTCCCATAAGACTGCTGAACTGTTCAATATTAGTTACAGCCAGACTGTCAAGGTATTAACATACCTCACAGGAGGTAAAACAGATGTTCCCCAGCTGCAGGAGGGCAGCCAGCACTGCCCAGATGGAGGTCAGCTGATCATCTGAGAGGCCAATCACCCGCAGAGCTTGCACCAAGACCACAAAATCCCGATCGTCCCTCTTCCCTGAGAGGTCGCATGCTCTGCCCTGAGAGAACGAACGAGAGCCTCTGATTAGAGCCACGGCCCTTTCACTCCAGACACAGCCTGCCTCTGGCTCCAACGTCACCTCCCAGGATTTGTACAGCTCAGATCCACGTTTCCAAGCTCAAGGGGTTGGGTTGGGCCCATTGGAAGGAGAGAGCCCATTTCAGAAACATGCATGCCTGAAATTTTGAACCCCCCACAGGCCTTGGGATATTTAGGCCTAGAGCATTAGGCTGGACCTCACTCCAGCTAGGAGCTCTCTCCCTCTCTGACTCAGCATATTCCACATGGGGGGGGAACATGACACGAGGAAAGATTGCTGCTGACAGGAATTTGCACTGATGTCCATTTCCAACCCCCCACACCGCACCAGCAGCCTTCTCCCTTCAGTCCCAATCTTTCTCCAGCTGGAACCTGCCCTGCAGTCTTGGTGCCCTGCAACCTAATGTCACTAGAGGGAGCTCATACTTTGACTAAAGGTAGGAAGTGGGGAGGGGGACCCAACTGGCTGCTTATACTAGGCTATGCCTGGCCCCCGTTTTCGTTGGGACCATCAGATGGCGAGACCCCTTGTATTTGCCCAGGGTGTCCCATCTCTTAGGCTGTAAGGTCTTTGGGGCAGGCTCTCTCTTTATCTGTGTGCATTAGCTACCTGAGGTCATTTATGGCACCCGTCACTGCATTATCTGAATGGCACCAGGCACACTGCAGGTGTTTAACAAATTAATAAATCTCACGGAAGTCAGGTTGATGTCACAAATTCAGCATAGGACATGCCAGCAGACTGAGTCAGAGCAGAAACACCAGTTGGGATCCTGAGGAAGACATCTCCAATGGCCCTGCCTAGTCAGAAACATAGCTGGGGAAACTATAAATAAAACCCACAAAAGGCCAGGAGATTGGGTGGTAAATAAGGGTTATGCTGAGTTTCCCAGTGGGAAAGCTGCTCTTCCCCCTGTGGGAGTCCGAACCATTTTTCCTGATACTCATCTAATTATGGAGGAGGCTAGGACTGAATGTCAGAGCTGTGTAAGGGCTGGTCCACATGCAGGGAAACTGACCGGCATGGCTGTAGCAGATTAATTACTTCACTTCAGCTGTGCCACTCACTCCTCTGTGCGGATGCTCTGAATAAAAGTTTGTATTTTAGTATTTAGTAAAAGTTTTCTGTTTCAGAATAATTACTTTGCTATAGCTATGCTGGTCAATTTCCCCATGTAGACAAAGGCCTTAATCAGCAATGTCTTGTATTGCTTCTAAATTTACTGCCTCCAGTTTATTCAGGTTCTTAGTCTATTTGGCTCAGGGTAAAGAGAGGCTCCATTGATCCAGTCTACATCTCCCCTGATCCGTTTTAGCCTACAGAAGACTGTAGGCCCAGGCAAAAGCAAGTGAACCCCATTTTATAAAAGCTGTTTTCTCAGATAGGTGGAGCCATAGGGCTGGCATGTTTGGATGGCCCATATTTAAAAAAAAAAAGAGTCCCAATAACAGGGCTGTTTCCAAGAGTCGAAAGAACCTGAATGGTGGGAGAGGGAGGAGAAGTGACAGGGATCAAAACACTCCAAACAGAAAGACACACGTTCCTTTGGTGAAGAGCAAAAGGGGTCTAGACAGTGAAGAGGGCAACCAAGATCCAAAATGCAACCCTGGGCCACCACCGTGATGGGAAATCCAGAAGGGAAGGATGGAGCTCCTCATCTGAACTGTTTCCTGTAGAGTCCCCAGCACCAGGCTGATCAGAAATGGAAGGGCTGGTTCAAACATGTCACTCCATCACCTGCTGGAGCAGTTTGTCCACCCTCTCACTCACCTGATTCAGGTAAAAGTAAGTCTCTGCTTCATGCAGGTAAAGCTGCTCTTTCTGCTCTACGGGCAGCCCCGCCAACAGCTCGTAAAACACATGGTAGCTCCTCTCACCATGGGCCTGAAAGGAGATAGCTCACATTGTTGGCCAAGTGTTCTGGACCATCACCCCATTGCATCAGAATGAAGGGAAGTCAAACAAATCCCCCCAAAGTGTGGAACCCACGTAAGCCTCTGGGCTCTGGAAAACCAGGCTGGGGACTGCAAAAGAAGTGGCTCACTCTGCAGTTTCCATCCACTGCTTCCTGCAACCAGGATAGAAACACCACAAACAAGAACACTCTCCTTCACAGGGATCCCACTGCTAGCTGTTGAATGCATGTGCAGAGCAGGGGAGAAAACAACGGAACTTTTAATTAACTTTAAGAAGTGCAGTTCAAGCTGCTGAGGATAGAGGGAGCTCTTATTTAGCCATACTGGATTCTCCAATCCCTACTGCAAATCTGGAGATACTTTGAGCCAAATTTTGCGTATTAACTTCAGCAGGAGATTTTCAGCAAGTGCAAATCAGTGTGGTTTTATGTATGTCAGTGGAGCTACCTGTCATACACCCGCTGTGGATCTGGCCCAAAGAGGTTACCGACATTAAGCCAGGGCACACTTTGTCCTTGTATCTTCATCTAAGGAAAAATATACTCAAGTGAAGAATTTATTACTAATCATGCATTTCTCCAGGGAGAGAGAAAACAGAAAAAAAAGCTTTCCAAAAAATGAGAGAAAACCAACACTTTTACCAGCTTCTAACATCTTTCTGGAGCTACTCTTGTTCCCAACTCTGTCGCCAAAGCAGTTTAACTCGACACAGGAGCATGCCAGAACATTACTTGCAACAATGTTATGCTGCCCAGTAGGAACACAGCAGTTTATATGGACTTTAGCTTAGCCCATGTGCATATAGGATGGCTGCCACCATAGCCAACACACCAGGAAGTGACCTAGGGACTTGAAGATCTAAAAATATGAGCTGCTACAGCTTGAGCTAAAGAGCCATGGCTCTGCAGCTGGCTGCTGTAACAACTCATATCCTCTGGGGATTGACACAGAGGGGGACCTGCAATACACTCAGCTGTGGGTTACATACATACTATATTGCAAACCCTTTCAGTTAATGCACTAATGCCACTACAGAAATAAGAAAGAATAGTAATGGGATTAATGTATTATGCACTGTGCAGAGCACATGCCAAACAGACAGCAGCAGTGAGAGAACGTCTTTACTGCAGTTATAGAAATTTTTCGGTAATGGTAACGATGGGTTTAATCGAGTCAGTCGTCTAAAATCTTCTCAGGAGATCTGGGTTCACTGAGAAGATGCTGAAAGTAGTCCAAATGTTCTAAAACTGGTTGGTTGCTAAAAACACACTGCAGCTGAGTGAAGCATTGGTGTGGCCTGTGATCTATCTTACTACAGAAAAAACAGACTGGGAGCTTGGATGGAGAATGGGGGCAGGGCCATCTGGGTTCGTCCTTCATCTCTGGGCACTTACTTTCTAAGGCAATGAGCTCAGTGGTATCTGAATCTAGGCCCTGATGGATATCTGTCCATTTCACAGAAGCACCACATGGTTCATTGTCATGCGGACTGGAGTGAGGGCGGAGGGGCATTTGTGTTATTTGACATTAATGTGTCAAAAACATAATGATTCATGTAAGACATGCCATGTCAGATACTGTTAGAAAGGTTATAATGTGCTGAGTAAGAGGATAATATTTGTGTTCATGTGTGAAGGAAGTTATGGACATCTTTGATATCCCTGTATTTCAAACTGTGCTATAGAAGACACACCCCAGACAGAGAGGCCGCAGGACAATAGCCCGCTTAATGGCCCATCAAGACCTTTACAGAAGCAAAAGGCCCAGGAAGGAACCACAGGCATACCTGAAGAGTTACCAGGATTGGCCCATGTGACTCTGCACTCCATTTGGGCTCCTGTAAAGTTCCACAAGCCACATGGCCAGAGGCAGAGGGTATATAAGATCAAACCACAGAAACCATTTTGTCTTTGTTCCTGTCCAGCTGCAGACACACTTCTGGATCAACACATTTTGCAAGTGAACGGAAGGACTGAGACCCATCCAGGTGCTGGATGTATACCAGAGGAACTATACAAGCCTGCAACTCCACAATTGTTCTAAAAACCTGATGTATATGGACTTTCAAATCATTTGTATATATCTGATTGCTTTAAGCCTTTAACATTTCTCTTATTTGTTTTTCTTTTATTAATAAACCTTTAGTTTTAGTTACTAAAGGATTGGCTGGCAGCGTGGTATTTTGGGTGAGATCCAAACTTATAGTGAACTGGTCCTGTGGCTGATCCTTTGGGATCAGAGGGAATCTTTTAGTAAAGAGCATAGAGTTTAAATAACTGGTCTCTTTACTGGACTTAGTGTCAGTTCGGGAGCCAGAGACTGAAATGCAGTAAAGGGGGCTGTGTGTATTTGCACAGTGGCTTCTTGATAACCAGCGTGGGGGAATCAGAAGCGCTGTTTGTGGCTGGTTGGGAAGTCTGACTGCAGCGTCACCCACCAGCGCTGAGAGAATCTGCTCTCCTTTTACAGCCTGCCCTGCCCCTGGCATTAACAGTGGGCTACCCTGGGCACGGACGGGTCACATTCATCACAGCTGGCAGCATCTGCGCGGGATTGGCCCAGCAGGGAGTGCTGCAGGGTAGCAGCGTCGTGGCTGGAGGGCTCTGCCATAGGAGGGGCTGCAGGCATAGAAAAAGCTCAACACATGCCTACACTAGCTCGAGCCCATGTAGGTAACTAACCCTAACCCCAGACCCAGCTATCTTCCACTAGGACAGAGGGCCTGCCTCTTGCCGTCTGACTAGAGAAGCCGCAGGCACTTCTGGCACTTGTGCCCCACCTTGGTAATTAACGTAGATCCTAACACACAAACACAGCCTAGACATGCAGAGACTCTGACCTGGTGGGGGAGGTGGGGCTGGTTGGTTCTTACCTGAAACACAAGGCGGGACTTTTCCAGAAGGTACTGGGAGATGGACGTACCCACCACGACCCCACTGTGGGTGTGTGAAAGAGAGGTTCTGTGAGAGAGGACTGATAGTTTGCTATAGGGGGCCAGGAAGAGGGAGTTCTTACTTAGAGATACAAGTCCAAAATGAGAATCTTGGATGTGAATCTCAAAGCCCATCATCTAAGAACTTTAAAGGTTTAGAGGTTTTCAGAGCTGGGATCTTGGAGCAGCCCCATTAAGGAGAAAGGAGCCAGCTCTAGAATATGCATCTGGATCTAGGTTTGGATTGTGAACAACCTCCCAAAATGCAGGGGTGGCTGTATCCCCCTTCTCTATATATAGCAAACCAAAGAAATCCCCACTGAGCAATCCCCAAAATGGTCCAAGGTGTACCTGGGCAAATTCCCTAACCCTTTGCCACACATCTGTGCTCATTGTTTCCTTGTATTCCCTTGTCTGTCTACAGTCACCTGTGGTCTTGTTTTATATTATAAGTTTTAATATTTATATTATATGTTTTAAATTATAAGCTTTAGGGGGCAAAGACCATCTTTTTCTCCTGTATCTGTACAGCACCTAGCAGAGTGAGGTCCCTGACCCATGACTCCAGCTCCTATGTGCAATTGCAACAACAACAACGTGCTGTTGGGCCTGGAGTTTGGGAAAGACCTAAACATTATATGTTATTATACATTATATTATTATATGTTATGTTTCAGGGATGCTTTGAATATAGACCCTGAATTAGTAAAACTTTTGCCATGTCAAAGTAATAGCTACTAAGTTGATTCTTGCCTTGCTCCCACCCCCAATCCGAGGAGGAAGGTTACAGCAGCTGCCCAGATGCAGTGCAGCAGTGGGAGCCATCTCTGGAACGCAGTGACACACACCTGGCTGAGCAGCATGGTAGGTGTAGACAGGTCACCCCAGCCACACCACTGCGCTGGGGAAAGCGCTGTGCTGTAGGTATGCTGAACCGCTTTGCTGCAGCCATGCCAGGGCCCGATAACGCTGCGAAGTAGGGGTGTGACTGTGCTGCTCACGCACACGTATTCTCGCTGCCTCCTTGGGCTAGCGCAAGGATCAATGGCAGTGTAGCGGCGATAGCATGAGTAGTGGCAGGGGAGACCTGGTAAGCCACCTAAACCTGATGGCTATATACTCGACCCAGTTAAGCCATGCTTCTGCCGCAATTGCAGCTACTCTGCCATTTTTATTGAGCTAGCTTGACTGAAGCTCGAGTGAGCGTGTACACACATGCTGTCCCAACTGCGGTTTAGACACACCCCTAATGTAGACCTAGCTGTACCACGATACAGCACCACAGTTAAAATTCTTCAAGCCTCTCTACACTGAGCCATGTTAGAACCGCACCGGTTTCTCCTGTGTTGTAACTGGTCTCAAACATGGCAAATTGTCATTTTGAAGCAGACAGAGGGCCAGCAGGTGGGGCACTGAACTGGGAGGCGGGAGACCTGGGGTCTCACGCTGCTATTGACCCGCTGTGTGACCCTGGCAAATCTCTTAATCTCTGTATGCTTCTGTTTCCCCTCCCTCCTTTTGTCTGTCTCTTTGGGACAGGGACTCTCTCCCCCTAAGTGTACGTACAGCGCCTAGCACAATGAATCCCTAACCCCAGCTGGGGCCTCTAAGTTCCACTGCAATGATAGCACAGTAGATGGGGGCTTGGCGGTTTCAATCAGGGAAATCTGGCAGGTTCCATGTGTTCTTTTGTAGACAAAACTCAAAAGCAAACCCAGGGATGGAAGCTGACACCCACCCCCAGTAAAAAGTGTGGGGGAGGGAGGGCAGTTGTTACCTAACCCCCCTGCACAGCACAACACGACACTTCAGATTAGCTGTTCCTGGGCCTGCCTGGCTCATTCTCCTCCCACCTTGTCCCCAGAGAGCCTTGCTGTTCAGCTGGCTCAGGGCAGAGCCCTTTGACTCACTCACTCTCTCAGGTGGACGTGCAGAAACTTCCCAAAACGGCTCGAGTTGTCGTTGTGGATGGTTTTCGCATTCCCAAAGCTCTCCAGGATGGGCAGTACATCACAGGGCTGGGAGAGGGGGAGAATACAAGACATTATATTAAACAACCAGATAACACTGTGTCATTGCCCAGAGATCAGGGCCTCACAGTGCCAGGTTCCGTACAAACATATAACAAAGGAATGGTCTTTGTCCCAAAGGGCATTGGACTAAAAGATATGACCAGAGACCCCGGGTGTATTCCACCTCCAGCCGGGGCTACAGCTCAGGGGAACAGTAACAAGATACAGGCTGTTGGTGCGAGGTTGCCAGCTGGACTCAAACCCAGGCTGGAGCTGACTGATGGTTCTTCCCACCTCGTTGCTGCCCAGTGACCTAAGTGTGAAATAAGTTGCTTTCCAGTTGCTAAGTTCCTAATAGGCAGGTGCCCGATTCACAAAGACCGTCCCTGCCGTAACTGGGCCCTTTGCTGGCGATCTCGGTAGAGAGATGGTTCAGAAGACTGAACGGGTCACTGAAACCTTCTTGGCCTTACAGATGAGCCTTCCAAATCAGAGGGGATGTGTAGCATGGGGAAACTTGTGCTGCTTCTAGAACTGCCTGCTCTGTGAATAATGGGCTTTGGGTTCTCAAGCTGTGTACCAAGAGCAGTGAATTCACTTGCAGCCCTTATGCACTCAGACAGGTTTTCAAAGGCACCTAAGCCCCATGAACATTACTGGGACCCCGTCTCCTTTCAAACTCTAATCCTGTGGGTCTGGACCCACATGATCTGAAGCCCATATCGGATCATGTGATCAGTGTAACTACCCTTCTATAGCTACTGCTCACCCACAGGCAAAGTGAAGCTAGAGAAGGTTCTCTCTCACTAACCCCCCCCCAGTCTGGTTCGAGCAGGCCTTAGCCGGTGTATGGTGTCTTAGCTGGCAGGTATATTAGCCGTGAACAGCTGGATCAGCTACCTTTGAAAAGACACAGGGGCTGAAGTGTGTGGTCCTGTACCCCACCTCACAGCGGACATGGGCAGCCACACTCAGATCCCAGACACTCGCCTGTGTCTCCACATCCAGCTAAGAATGGACATGAATGGTGTGAGCCCCTGCTTTGCTTTTGTCTTTCAGTCAGGGTCAGCTTGATGTTCGCTAATCCATAGTGACCCATTCTATCCCCTGCTAGGCTATTCAGTTTCTTATATTGTGCTCATCACCATAGTATCTGACCACCTTCCTATAGGGCATTACTCAACAGGACCACCCACACACCACAGCAGATGGAAACATTAGCCACTCCTTACCTGCCTGATCCCAGGGCTGTCTTGTCTCTGGTATGAGGTGGTTAAGTACTGCATGATTGCTTTGGCAGCTTCTGTTTTACCTGAACCACTGTGTCCACTGAGGGAGAAAGGGCCAAGGATTAAAGACGGATACAAGGATCGGACTTTCTGTGCCTAAAGTAATGAGACAAGCTCTTCACCTGCTGTGAGTCAGCATAGCTCTGCCAACAACAATGATTTACAGCAACTGAGGATCTAGCCCATTTGGATTAAAAGTCTGGCAGCAAGTTAGAAAAATGGGCCCAAGCAAAAACCCCAAATCCAGAACCAACCCACTTCCCTTCCCACCTCAAACCATGGGGAAATCAACTTAGGCCTACTGATGAGCAGATAAGTTCAAACTACATGAGCAAGCTGTGGAAAGGAAGTCAGCTTTTTCCAGCTCTCCATTCACACAGCTTCCCGGCACAAGGCAGAGTGACACCACATGCGACCAAAGAAACACAAGATAAAATGCCTTACATCATAAAAGCGAAACTGTCATTGACTGGTCATACTGCGAAGGCAGGACACGGTTATCAAGCAGATTTTGAAAGCTGCGGGCTTTACATATTAACCTTTCCACAGATGTCATGCATGCCACAGAGCCAGCCAGCACAATTTTAGGTCATTCTGTTTTCTCTGCCCAGACAGGACTGACCTCTATGTGGTGAGCAAGCCCTGTTGTGTGAAATACCACAACAAACAGCATTTTTTTCCAGCAGCAACGTATTTCCAATGGCAACCAATCAGCCACGATCAACATGGCACTAGCACCTCAGAAAGTGCTGCACACCGGGGCGATTGCTTCAAAAGTGACCCTGACAAACGTCATCCTGCATAGCCCCCTGGGAGTGGGCAGCTCACGCACACACTCAGAGACACCTACAGATGCCCCAAGAGGGCAAGACTGTTTGTTAAGAACATAGGAACTGCCAGGCCGGGTCTGATGCAAGGTCCATCTGTCTGACAGCGGCCAACACCAGATTCTTCAGAGAGAGGTGTGAGAACCCCATGGTAGGCACAGGGCGAATAATCTACTTCCCAAATTAGGTCTCATCCCAGTCTCCTGGTTAGAGATTGGCTTAATCTCTGAAGCATGAGGTTTCACATCCCTTCCAATGATATCATCAGTTATAACCACTCTGGATATTCTCAGCATACATATCATAGTCCAACCCCATCTGATTCTTGCTAAATTCTGAGCCACGATTATTTCCTGAGGCAATAAGTCCCATAGTTTAAATTGCACATTAAATTACACATTTTTTCACACATTGTGTGAAAAAAGTGTTTCATTTGACTGGTTTTGAACTTTCCGGCATTGAATGTCTTTGGAAGTTCCCTTGTTCTTGTTCTGTGAGGCAGGGAGAACACGAGCTCCCGATCTATCTTCTCCAGACCATCCATTATTTCATAGTCTTACATCCCCTCTTATTCACCTCCTCGCTATGGTAACAATCCCAGTCTCTCTTCATATGAGAGTGTTCCCAGGCAACTGATTGTTCTCGTCACTTTCTCTGAAGCTTCCCCTCCACGTTTCTGTAATGTACTTTCTGAAATGGGCTAAGCAGTACTGCACATAGTATCCCAGATAATACATTGCAAAGATGTACTGGTCTACAAAGGTGGGGAGAGAGGGGGGCCTGAACCTCAAGTGATAAGAAATTGAATCAAGTGATCATATACAATATTACTATAAAAAGTATTATAAAAATGCATAGTGAGGTCTTTTATGAAAGCTAATGGCACACTGGTGATTAATATAATCACGAAATGTATTTATTAACACTTTATGAGAAAATATGGATATTTAATGATATTATGCTTTAAAGTCTATGGCCAAGCAAGGAGAAACAGATTCCCTCCCAGACAGGAGGGAAGGCAGCTATCTACCTGTTTCCAATGAAATTTAAGCAAGATCAAAAAAATAGCAGAAGCCCCATTTACATAGAAATCAGCAAGGGGTGGAAAGTCCACAGGAAGAGAAGAACAGCGTGTGGTCGTCCTGCCTTAAGAAACTAGGTTGTTGAACTTCGGAAGATATAAGCAAGAGCAGAAGCCATCTCTGGCATCCATCACTAGACAGACGCAAGGGGCCAGTGCTATTCCAAGCTGAGAAAGATGGGTCCTTTAACCAAGTGGGGTGGTGAAGACTCTGGGAATGAATATAGGTGAGAAAAAACATCTTGAATAAAGCCTGTCCCTTGCTAGATTAAGTTTTAGACTTTTAGATGTGAATCTTCATTTTTATTTGCCTGTATCTCGTTCTCACTTTATTGCTTGTATTTGGCATCACTTAAGCTATGTTTAAGGTTAAGATTCTGTCATGGGTATTTTTAGTAAAGTCAGGGATAGATCAAAGTCAACAAACAGAAATTCACGGAAGCCAAACAACTTTTCCCTGATTTTTACTAAAAATACTCCGGGGGAGGGTGGAAAACAGAGCTGCTGGGGCTGACCGCTGCTGCTTAAGCCCCAGGCAGACTGATCCAACAGGCTGGGGGCTGCTGCTCTGGTGGCCCTGGGCCTGGCTGCCAATCAACTGTTTTGGTGGCCCTGGGCTGGCTGCTGCCCAGCTGTTTCAGTGACCACTGCTTTGTGGTCGCAAGGCTGGATGCACCCCCAAAGTGTGACACTGACAGCTGCAGATTTTGCTATTTCCCCACTCAATCTCCTTTCCAGATCATTAATAAACACAGGACTACTATAGAACCTTGAAGTCCCCATTGTTAACTTTATGCCATGATGAAAACGGACCATTAATCTTACTCTTTGTTTTCTGTATCCCAGCCAGTTTTTGATTCATGACAATATTTTGCCTCTCACACGTGACTTCTTAGCTTCTTTAGTAGCCTCTTGTGTGGAACCTTGTGGTAGGCTTTTTGGAAGTCTAAATGTCAACCAGTTGTCCTTTATCCATGACTTTAGTGACACGTTCAAAGAATTCTAAGGGATTAATGAGGCATGATTTTTCTCTGCAGAATCTGTCTGGTCAAAGCTTATATCATGATCTTCCCGGTGTTTTGCTATTCTGCTTTTATAGATTCAAGCAGTTTGACAGGCACAGATGTAAGGCTTACTCATCTATAATTCCCTAAATCACCTCAAGAGGCTTGTTAAAATATGCATACATGTGCTACTTCTTAGTCCTCTGGAATAGTTGTTGCAATGGGGAAGAAGCTTGGAGGGAGAGGAGGAATCTCAGCCCCACACAACCTCCCGGGAAGGAGTGCCCTCATTTCTTACCTGATGACGATGCACTGCTCTTGCATGGAAGTCTGGGAGAGGGTGTAGGCCATTTCTGCAATGGCAAAGATGTGTCTAGATGCAAAGGAAAGAAATTCCCCATTTGTTACTTTGGCCCAGATTTCCTGCCCGCACAAACACAGCACCACGGGACTGGTTAGTGAATGAATGCACTGGAGGGGAGCCTGTAAGAGAAATCCCAGATCCAGGAGCCATGGCAGCCTATGTAGAGCTGGGCATGGGAGGACAAGCCTCCCACTGCTGTGGCTCCACTGTAACTAGGGCTCCTGCAGCCAGCAGCTTTTTTTTTTTTTTTTAAACTACCGTGTCATTTATACTTGATCTGAGCAAGTCAAACACATTGGTGGCCACAGGAAACTCATCCAGACTAGAGCTGTCAATGTTGCTAGATCCAATGGAGCTGCACTGGTGTCAGCAATGGTGGGAAGTTACTGCCAAAATCCCTAAGCATAACCACAGTCTCCATGGTCATCAACAGGGATTGAACCTGGGACCTTCAGCTAAAGCTGAAGGAAACTTGGGATGAAGGGAAAACGGGAAGAGGAAAGCTGTTATAGTGGCTGGATTCAGCAAATAGACAAAAGCAATCTGCAATAAAGGCCTGATAAAAACCTACTGAAATCAAGGGCAGTCTTTCCCATTAACTTCAGTGAGTTTTGGACCAACTCTTAAACCAGTGTTTTACTGGAGGATCCCTGAACTTTGGTGTCTTCAAACTGGATGCAGAACCAAATATTGCAGCTGGGTCTTATCACTAGAATAGGCTAAACACCCTCAAGCCTGACTCGAAGTGAAGAGGTAGTTCTCAACATTGTGGCTCAGCTGAGCGAGGCAATGCTTGGATATGTAAGTGCAGAGTGTCATTATAGCACTACACAGGCAGGGACATTTGTCAGTCCAGGGGAGATGTCAAGAAACTTCTTGTTTCAGTCTCTGGCATCCTAATGCCTCAAAGTGCTATTGCCAGGGGAAGAGAGAGGGGCTGTTAGGTTACAGACTCTGAAGTGAGGTCCTCAGCATCTTTCTCCTTAGAAGAGATGAGTCCAATGGTACAGCTCAGGTCTCAAGCCAAGCTCTTCCGAAATTCAGTCATGTTTGCAGTGGGCCCACTGTTGCTCCGCAGGTGGGAATTGTTAGCCAATAAAACATGGCATTTGGCATCTGAGACAACAATATCAGAGTGCCATTCAAGTACCACTATGCTGGATGTACCATACGCTTTGCCATGCACCAGTCCTACTTCAGTGGTGGCCTTTGGCCAATATTGAAATGGCCTTGGGAGCCCAGGGACAACGCAGAACTCTGCAGGTTAAGCGTAACAATCAGGCTTAGTTGTGAAGAAACAAGCATACATACGGTGCATTTTTGGAGAGCGTCCCCTGCTGGTACCGGGTCATCACCTCGTCCAAGTAGAGACTCAGGGGTTTGAAAAGATTCACAGAGATCAAGATTTGCCCAATGTAAGTCTAGGAGAGGGAAAACAGAGTTTGGTTTTATTATGTCCAGTGGATGATTAGAGATTTCTGGATGGGATCCAGCATTAACTGGAAGGCCTCAGGTATGTATTGCATAACCAAAACAAAAAATAAAGCAGTTTTAAAGCAAAATTAAAGGGTTTGATTTAAAATCCTGGAAGCCAAAGTCATTCTGGGCAGAGCTGAGCTGGACTGTTTTGATTGGCAAAGGGGCTTCGTTAATTTGAGGGACATGTTCTTCATAGCCACATGCTTTCTCTGAGCTCCATTTGGACTTTCAGGATCAAAGTGAAACCTGGCCACGGCCAACAAATTTGGCATAGTTTGAGGCCAAAATCATAAGTCCCAATTGGTATTCAATGGATGTGTTCCCCTCTAATTTAGCAGAGCCTGAAACTGGAGCCAGGTGTTCAAAGAACACTCAAAGTCAAGGGAAACTCAAGGCTTTCTAGGCTGCATCACAAACCTTTCACTCTCCCCCAGTTCTGGGTTCAAGGCAATGACCATTCTCTATCTTCCTCTCTCACCCCATTGTGCCTAGCCATTCACAGGGTCTTAGAATAGATGTTAAACGCCTGTGCCAAATCGGTTACAATACCAAAGCACAATGGCGTGACATTCCTGGGTTAAGGAGTGACTACTCTGAAAAGCGACTGTCTGACAACAACATCGTTGGGTTCTACGCTTCTCTGTCCACTTATTGGCTTCATTTACCAGTGACAAGATGGTTTCTCTGGCTTCACCCTTGCAGACTCCCAACTGGGGTATCAGCAAACCCAGATGGGTTCTACCTCCTCAGCAGCTATAAAGATTCTGCAATCAGAGCCCCCAGTTGTGCTGCTGATGGGCAAAGCAGAGCAGACTCCAGTTCTCTCTCCTTCCTGTAGCTGCATTGGCTGAGCTAGGCTAAAAGGAGTAAGGTCTTATCTTCGCCAGAAGAATGAACAGATGCGTCTTGTGTGAAAGACATACAGGGAACAGATGTGTAGTTCCAGTTTCACAGTCACTTATCTAACCACAACCACATTCACTTTTGCACTCTCCTGTCTGGATTTCATAAAACAGAACCGCACCCGCCCCTCTGCTTTTCTATTATTGGGTGTGTGTGGAGTGATGGCAATTGGTACAGGGATTAATAACTACAATGCAGCTATGGGGAGCTGCTGTGATAAAATCAGATCCATTACCTAGGTTCATTTGGTGCCTCAGTTATATGCACCCTGTACTGGCTGAAACTCTGCTTGTGGGGAGAAGAGGGAAGAGGAACAGTCCAGCTTGCTTCTGTACCAGCTCCTAGAGGCTAACTTTAAGACTAGCCATGCTGACCACAGTAGGAGCAGGTACAATTATTTTATGAGGTTTGGAGGGGAGGTGGGGGGAGGTTAGAGAGGAGTAATAGAGGTTTGGGGAGCGGGATAACACGAGAAGTAAGAGATGTTCCATGATGGACAGATACAGCAGGTGAAAATCCTGCGACGCCAACATCTCATCACTACTGGGAAATGTTAGGACCCTGGGGACTGTACTCTGCTGGAGCTAAATAGAGCCAGGGAAAACCCACCCTCAGATACCTTGTACCGCATGAATAAGAATTAAAAAAACCCAGCAGCCATACGTAAATTAAATTGCGATGGAATCTCTTCTTCAGGCACAGAAGGACTGAGCTCCCACAGACCTCCCTAGAAACACAAGAAGTGAGCCGTCAGCCAACTTCACCCAAGGATCTCAGTCACATATGAGTCCGTTGGTCACCCGAGAAGTGCTGCGAGATGGTGGACAGATACAGCTTCATTGATTTTCCATGGTTGGCCCAGAATATGGCAGGTTCAAGCAGGGCCAGCCTGAGCTATTTTGTTACCCAGGGTGGAAATGTTTCCAGCACCCCTGAACCGATGAGCAAACAAAGAAAAAAAAATAACCCGCCTCCACTTGGTGACCCCAGAGGTTGATGCCAGAGTGACTGCCCTGATCGCCCACCTGTGCATTCAGGATTGCACCGTGGCGAGTGTATATGAGAGAGCGAGAGAACACTGCCCCCAACGGAAGGACTGTCTGACCCGTGTGATTGTGCTAGCCCCTATGGTCTGTAACCGAGAGAATATCAGCCTTAATTCTGCTACACAGCCATGTGGATTTCATGAGTTACTACTGGTTTTAGCGGTGCTAAAGCTTGGCAGGGCTTGTGAGAGCAACTGCCATGGGCATTCCCTGTGGCAGCGAGGGTAATCAACCAGTGATACAAGAAGTGTTAGAGATGTTGAGTGTGAATCTGCTGCAACTGGTCAGTGGGAGGTTTGCCATTCATTTCAGTTTGAACAGGATTAGGCCAGTGGTTTTCAAACTGGGGTAGGCATTCCTTTAGGGGCACAGGAGTTCTGTCAGGGGCTACTCAAAAAAAATTCTGTAATAGTGGACAACACGTTTCATTTAGGACAGAGGTTTTGAAACCGGGGGGTGTGCCCTGCTAAGGGGACACAGAGGAACATTTGGGGGGCCAGCCCTGTGCGGTGGGGCTCAGGGAGGGAGCGCCACCTCCCCCCTCTGACTCACCTTCGCAAGCCACCCGGCCTGTCTGAATTAGGAGGGTGCAACCAAAAACTGTATCTGAAAGCCCCCCTTTTGAGATACAATTTTTGGTTCTGCCCTCCCTCCTCAACTCAGACAGGCTGGGTGACCCACTGAGGACAGTCAGGGTGGAGGTGGCACTCTCTCCCTCAGCCCAGGCATGGGGGGATGGCCCGAGTGGCCAGGCATTACTGTTCTCTCCTTCCTCCCCCCCGAACGTTCCTCCACACCCTGCTGGGGGAGCGCTCCCCACAGTTTGAAAACCTCTAGATGCTGTTGCTAAATGGAAGGCAGAAACCTGGGGGGAGCATGTGACCCCTCATGCATCAACTCTGCCTATCTCAGATGGGGATATGTGGTAGACTACATTATTTGGAAAGGGGCATGCAAACTAAAAAGTCTGAAAGCCCCTGGATTAATAGACACACTGTCTCATCCTGCAGATTCTCCTTTTCCACCACATAGATCACACAGGAACAGTATGTCATTTGTTTGCAGCTATTTTACCAGCTGGTAGTCTAGTAGTTAGAGCAAGGAATCAGGAACGCTATTCCCACCTCTAACATTCACTCTCAGTCTGGTACTGGGAAAGTCACTTCAGCTCTCTTGGCCTCAGTTTTCCCATCTGTAAAATGGACTGATTCTTGATAACCATTTCAGGATGAGGCACTCCTTACAGTGTAAATGGGACTACCTGCCTGCACCCATAAGGGAATCCAATAGCCCTTCTGAACCCCTTTTTCTCTGGAGTTCCTTCCTGGAGGTTCAGGGAGCAACGTGTACTCTGCCTATGCACAAGAGAGATGGGGAAGGGACTGCACAATGCTGCCATGATTCCCTTTACAGCAACACAATTCCTCACCCACTGCAATGCAGGCCTGGGCCTAAATAGCATAATTCAGTCCTTCATCTGGCTTAACAAAGAGCCACCAGTTCCTCATGGTCAGAAGCACCACCGTCACCCCATTTTTTTAGAGCTCTAGTTGATGTTCTACAATTCACTTTCTGCTGCTTAGCCAGCAACACCTTCGATGAGTAGTAAATAAGCCCCCTGCCACTTCCTACTAACCATTTGACATACTTACTCCAGTCTGGACAGATCTTCAACCTCCTCAAGCTTCGCCAAATGATGTTCACCCACGTACACCTGAAATACATGGGAGAAACGGCTATGAATTGCGTGCAGGTTGACACCACCCCAAAACTTACGTGGCTATAGCAGAACATACCCGTTTCCATGCCAGATCCATCTCCAGGATATCCTCAGTGACCTCTTCTGCCTCCCACCTCTCTCTCAATGTCTTTGGCCTGTGGGTCTCGACCAGATCCTGATGCTTATACATGGCCCATTTGCTGAGGTTCTCAATGGTGAGTCGTGGGAGCAGTGTTTCAGAGTTCAGCCATGCAGCACGGTCACACCCTAGAGTGCGCCGCTGAACCCAGTGCAGTTGGGCGGTGGCTTCAGACCCAGCACAGTGGATGAGATTTGCAACCTCTTTGTCAACATCTCCCGCAAGGTAAGAGGCCAACGGAGCCTTTGAACCTTCTTCATGTGGAAGGAAGCTCTGTTCATACTGATAGTTTCCAACCGCCTCTGGGAAGAGGGAGGGTTTCGTGGCTTGGTGTGTTGAATGCCATCTTTCCCGCTTTGTGAGGACTTGGGATTTGGGTACGTCTTTCCCCTCTGATGTCTTCATCACTTGGGATGAGGAGCTCAAAAGCCTAGTCACTCCATACTGGGTTGCAATGCATTTTGTGTGACTCGAATCACCTGGCATTGAGGGATCAATTTCATCACTGCGGGCAAGCCCCCGACTGATCCTCTGACAAGCTTGCTCCTTGGGGACGTCACATTTGAATTTGAAGCCCTGCTGCACAGACATCACTGCTTTCCTGCTAGATACATCTGTTGACTGCGGCTGTGATTCACTATTCCCAGGAGAAACCCCTCTTGACTTCACCATGCAATGGACCCTGGGGAACACAACTGCGAATTTGGCATCAGCAACGTTGCTCTTCTCCTTAGCACGTCCGTCCAGATTTAGCAATTGCACAGAGGAGCTAGCTTCATTAAGGGGAGAATTGCATGAGGCCAACTGGGCTTCTTCCAGTTCCTCTGCCATGTCAGTACCAGTACGATCCCCTTCTAACAATGGTGGGGAAGAGCTTTTGCTATTCAACTCCCTCTTTCTGTGTTCTCCCGCTAGGCCAGGGGAGGTTCTGCCATGTTTATTGATTAGCCCAGTGGTGCTAGCCATCCTGATTGTCATTCTTCTTCTCAATCCGAATGGTTTACTGCTCCTCTTCCCAAACTTCTTCAGGAGCCAGCCTGAGATACCAACTGCACGCGCCACGCTCAAAAAACGATCTTTCAGGCTTACTTTCTTGGGAGGCTTTTGGCTGAGCCAGCCAGTTACTTTTCTGAAAGCTGAAAGCGTGTGCAAAGACTTGAAGCCCTTTTGCTGCAGCACCGGCTGTTTTTGAGCAGGCACATCTTCAACCACATTCTCCTCTGCTCTCTCTTCTTTTACTGCTAGACTCTGACACGAAGCCAGTTTGACCTTTCCAATTACTTTCCCAATCTTCTTTCTCTTGCCAAGATGCTGATTATCAACAGACAGGTTTTTAGTACTAAAGGAGGAGCTTGAAACAGTGGAGAGACTTAATCTTGGCTCTCCAAGATCCTTAGCTAGGCTGGATTCCTTAAATGCCTTGTAGGTTTTTGTGGCACTGCTTTTAGAAGGCACTTTTTGAACCTTCTCCATGTCTGAACTAGTTTCTGCTGTCTTCTGGAGAGGACTTTCTTTAGTACTTGCCCACAGTTTGGCCTGGGCATCGTTAGGATTGCTTTTCAGACTCAGGAGAATTTGGGATTGCAAAGTGAGTGGACTGCACTTCTTTGCAAGCACAACCACTGAATTCACCCTCCTCTTGCTGTCTGAGGAAGAACTATCCTGAGGTACATGTTCTAACTCTTCACCTGGCTTTGTCGTCGCAGGCTTCTGGGATTTCTTTTTTAGTGTGGGCTGCGTGGACCATGCAGGGCTCTCTCTTGCCGTGCTGCCGTTTTCATTCACATTCCCTTCCCAGCTGTTTCCTGGAGGGACTTTGTTCAAGTCCATTTTAAGGAGCTTTGCTTTGACAGTGCAAGGTAGCAGTTTCCTTCTTGTGCTCTCGAGCTTGTCATCTGTCTCTTCACCACCATTCGTCTCATCCTCATCACTTTCAGATTTAGCTTGCTCCTCTTCAGACATTTCTTCACGGTTGTCCTTTTCCAACAGATCTTCCTGTTCTTCTTCTTCACTCTCATTTTCTCCCATCACTGAGCTTTTGACTTCATCCTCTGAAGCCTCTGCACTTTCATCTTCCTCACTACCATCACTTAGAGTAGATTTTCTTTGCTTCGAGACTTTACCCCACACCTTCATTTTCCCATCCGCCTCAGACTCTTCAGAGACAGTTTCTTCATCTTCAGATTCTTGCCTTTTGTCCATCGTCTCCTGCTCTCCTTCACTTTCACTGGTCACTTTATTACTTCCATTATGAAGCTCTCGGCAGCCTTTCCCTTTGGCTGGAAGCCAATTTTCCAATGTAGCTTTTTCCTCATTAGAGAGTTCTTCCAAAGAGTTTCTCTGGTCTTCGCTGATTTGGCTGTTATCATCACCAGTCTCTCGCCTTCTTGTTGCTTGACTATGATTGGCTTCATCTCTACGGCCAAAACAAGATGCATCTTCTGAGTTTTTCAGGATCTTTCCTTCCTCACTTTCACTGGAAATAGCCATGGCTGATTTTCTAACTTGTTTCTGCTTGTGTCTATCACCCTCACACTTCACTGTCTTAGATCTATGCTCTATTCCCTGGAATTGGGAACCCAACTTTCTGATGGTGGTTGCTTTGGAGTCATGCTTCTTACTGTATTTTTTCCCAGCACGGACACGGCTATCTTTGTGAGGTGACTCGAGTTTCTGAGAGGAGCCTTCTGTACTTTCCACTGTAAAGGACTTTACAGACTCAGTCTCAGTGGCAATTTCACTCACGCTCAGGTGCTCTCGGCACTTCCTTTTAAAAGCACATTTCTTTCGGTCTTCAGGGGCCTTCACCTCATTGCAAACACTGGCCTTGTTTCCTGGGCCTGATTTCATATCCTGTTGCTTGGAGTCTCTTGCTTTTTTCTTCTCCTTGGACATTAATTGTTCTCCATGTTTTCCACCAGAACCAGCTTCTCTTTTGTCCTTGCCCTTGGAAATTCTCTTCCCTTTTGCTTGCTTTTTGCAGCCACACTCTTTGCCTCCCTTAATCCTTGCTATTCTCTGGCTCTTTGACGTGCTCTGTATAGATGTGACTACAGGAACAGTCTCTTTTTCAAAAGAGGGTTCTTCAGATACAGACTGGATGTTGCCCTTTTCTTTCCTTAGTCTCCCACCTTGGACCATGGAATCCTGGAGGGGACTCTTTTTCTCATAGTTCGTAGCTTTTTCCTTACCAGCTTTCTTTCCCCCGGCAGCTTTGTTCTGAGTCTTAGATCTGGAGGGTGCCATTATGCCAATATTCAGCAGTGCATCGTCATTTACTGAAGTTCACCTACAAAAGGAAACACACTGTTTCTACTGTGAAACTTTGCATCGGCTGCTGATACAAGTAGGCAAGTGAAGAGGTTGGATCCTGCACAACCGTAACAATGGGACTGCTACAGAATTTACTCACACAATGAAGAGAGACTCAAACTGCTGAGGAGCCGGAGTCCTGACTGCCATGAGCCAGTTTAAATCACTCAGTGCATCCTCTGTTTGGTTTTCTCCTTAAACCTCCTCAGATCTGGGGCATAGACTTCTTTTCCTGAACTCCACCTCTTACAGACCACTACAACCGTTTTCAGCTTCCAGGTCTAATTCACATGTTGGCCTGGTCATTTTGCATGACTGATAAAGCTTACAGGTAGCCTTACATTATGACTAAAGCTAGAGAGGGGAGAAGGGACTGCTAATGCTCAGCCCAGCAGGAAGGCAGCTTGGCTAATCAAATCCATCCACTGCTCCCGAAGCCTCAGTTAATTAATTGCTTGTGTTCTGCAGACTAAGGACTTGTCTACACTACAGAGTTTTGTCAAGACACGTTATGCCAATGCACAGCTACTGCTGTAATTAAACCACTGTTGCATGTCCTCACTATGCTCTGTGTGTCCGTGGATTGCGTTCACACTACCAGCTCCGGCATCGAGACGGGGAGCAGTGCGCTGTGGGTAGCCATCCCACTGTGCAACTGCATGCAGGGTGCTTTGGGAAGGGTTTGCGATGCCTCATGGGGCAGGCACAGGGTCACATGATGAAGGTTTCTGAACCCCATTACGTTAAAGTAACAGCCGGAAGCAACCAATCTTGAGACAGAAGTTGGTGCACAGACAACTGTTCTCCCCCTGTCCCCTCAGTTCAGTGGAGACTTGTACACCAGTGGGGGGGAGGGCTGACATCAGCCTCCGTCTTCCTCCCTGGCTGTGCACAGCACATCGGGAGTCTCTCCCCCAGCAGTAGCCCAAGCAGGACTGATTCCCTCAGGGACAGTTCTCTCTCAACCTCACCCTCAGCTCCCCACAGGCCGAGAGAATGATCCACCCCTCCTGTATAATCCACCAGGATTGCGCCTGCTCTGCTGGCCAGTAGCTGTGTGAGCTCTCCACGCGGAGCGATTTCAAAGCTTCCTGGGGCTTTGACAGGGAAAGGGCGGAGGCCTGTGTAGCTGGACTGCAGGGCAACAAAGCAGAATTCAAAACAGTGAGCAGAGTGGTCAGGAGGGCAGGGTGTCTGTTTGATGGTGTATGCTTTTCGCACTCCAGTAACTCAGCTCTCCCCTTTGCTGCAAAACAATTCCCTACCTATGGGGAGGTGATCTTCCCCCAGGCTCCAGCTCTGACCTTGGGCAAACTGCTGCCCAGAAGGCATGGTTATTATATAGGGGAAAGTGGATTACACAGACAACAGTCAGGCCCTGAGCTGTAGAAACAACCTTCCAGTGCCTTTAGTATTTCCTTTAAACCTGATTTTTCCAGGTAGTCTGTGGATGCCATTAGCTGTAAAAACAACACTTAGCACATATGTAGCACAGTACAGACTGTCGCTAAACCAACTTACCATAGCCCTCTTTTTATCACTCACCTTTTCATTGTCTGGGCTCTTTCCATTCTCCCCTCATTTAACACTCATCTCATTTACCTTGTTCTTCAGGCTCCGATGTTTATGGCCTAAAGCCACTGCTCTTAGTGGCAGCAGACTTGGGCCCTGAATCTTTAGCCTGGGATAAACGTTAGTACTCAGTTCGTTGGAGCACTTATAGTAAAGGTTGTATCACATCTATGCCAACTGTGAACCATTGCTTTGCTGTACAGATAGTTGGGTTTGTGCATTATTGCGAGGTTGGATACTGTTTGGAAGGCAAATAAAATCCAGCACGTGTTGTGGATCGATACCCCAATGCCATGACGCTTGGGTCTGGATGAAGATTAAGAATACCTTGAAATTCAGGGGCACTTGGACCCAATATTTTGGTTCGGCTCGTTATAAAGATAGGGATTGTTTCAATTCAGGCACATCTCTAACACACAACTAATAAAAAATAAAGTCATTGGCTATCTCAAGCTGCTCCCTAAGAATCAAAGCTGCTTTCATTAGCCAACAGGGACCATCTGCTTGACTGTGATACCCTTTTGCATCTGCAATAACCCGCCCATCACTTCCTCACTTCATCTAACTACACAGACATGCTTTAATCAATTACAGGACAACAAAACAGTTCCCACTTTCCCCCTCTGCACTGGAAGAAAAGGGAACTACCAATCTCATCTGAGAAGAAAGAACCCAGCTGTTATTAAAAGCTATGGCATTAACTTGAAGACCGAGAGAAGAACAGAAACATCTCACTCCTACACTATTTCTGAGACCGGCAAAGTGTTACAAATAAATTACAAGTCTAATTTTTCCTCTACTCACTTTAGAGCTATTTCACCCTAACTAGCCCATAGCATCCCAGAGGGGAGACAGTGCAGCCATTCATCTTAAACTGAAACACTTGAAATTGTACATTAATAGCTCATGTTTTCATTTACCCAGAAAAGTTGAACAAGCTCCTTGTTTATCACTATCGATACAGTCTATTTCCCGACTCACCCAGCTTGTTCTTCCCGATCCCAGTTAAGAGCTCACCAGCACTCATTGCAGGTCACATTCATAAACGCGGTAAGGTTTTAAGTACCCTATTTCTTGCCTGTACCCCATCGGAGGGTCCTGGCAAGTCTGCCTAGCTGTGAAGTTTAATTCTGAGCCTGAGCAATGCCTGGGCAATGAGTGGTCATGGGTGGCTGGAGGGAAGTGGGCATCAATAATTCAATCTCCCTCATGGCACCCTTGAACTTTTCAACCAACAGTGGCACCAGCTGGTTAGCAGGGGCTTGGGAAAGAGGAGATGAGGGACTTCACTTGAGACAGAGACAGAGTCAAACCCAGAGTCACAGAGTGGCAGCTACATGCTGAGAGGCTCCCAGGTTGGGCAATGTTGGTGCCATCACATTCACTGCTCTAGCCAGTGACGAGGGCTGAGTGCATTGGTCTCAGACTTTTGTGCACTTCGAATTCAGCTCCATCTCAGGGCCCAAGTGGAGACAGGGTTTAGTGGCCTCTGTCCCGGTTGTTTTCCGCCAGATGCAGCTATGGCCTGGCGCAGTCTCTGCTGAGGGGCAGGACAGCACTGTTTCAGATCAGGACAGGAGTGAGGTACAGCAGCAGTGATGTACCGGAGAGGCTTGTACCTGTGCGGCCACACCACACAAGCTTGTGACACGTGGAATAGCACCAAATCCTTCCCTAGTTGCTCTGCACTTAACCCTTGCCTCCCTTTCCTTGAATACAGATCTCCGGAGAGGAGAATTTCACTACTGACCAAGGATCCTCCCCTTTAGTGAGTAAATCCCCTTTTCATTCCCCTACACCATGCAATGAGCTTTGCCTTTTCACATCTCCCAGGGTCCCAGCAGTGACTTTTTTTCTTTTTTTTTGGCATTAGGATTGTGCAGCCTGGACACACACTACAAGCCATTCCTCTCTCTACTCCAAGTACCAGTTGTCCGACCCCAAACTAGCAGCCTCGCTCTTTCTGATTTCCATGGCCAGAGCAGACGCTCCTCTGAGGACAACCCTGGCCTGGCCCTTTAAGGCAAAGCCCCCGTCTCAGTCCCAAAGTGTCCCTCCTAATTAGACAAGATAGCTTGGGGTGGGGCTAACAGGCAAGGGAACAAGTGGCTTTAGACCCAAATGTGATTAGCACTGTTAAGATAAGATGTTGGATGCTTAACAGCAACTATTTGTTTTTTGGGTGGGGCCTGTTTTCCTCTCTCCTTCCGAGAAGCCCCTTCCTTGCTTCAAGTTGCTTCACACTGTTGTGTGTGGCTGTGGTCTCTGCTGTGTAGCAAGAGGAAAACCTGAGCGCCGAGCTGGAGAGCTTAAAACCTTACTTTTCCTAACTCCTTCTGCTACTGGATGTTTCTCTCCTCATTAGCTCTCTGAAGAAAGGGGCTGTAGAAGGACAGGTTAGTTAACTATTTAATGACCTTGTTTAATTAATTTGTTATTTATAACTAATGTCCTCCTCTCCTCCCCCACACCCTGGCCATGTTTTTTTTTTTTTTTTTAAGTACAGGATGATCAGAACCACCTAGAGCATGGATCCCTCCGAGCTCTTCAAAACATCCCCAGCTGCTTCTCTTAGGCTGTTGAATAAACAGCTTCCTTTGGAAATCCAGCTGTTTGGACCTTTTCTAACAGAGAAGCGGGTCCCCCATGCCCTTTGTCAGTGACAGCTGGAGCCCCTGTGTCAGGGGCAGGCCAAGGACCCCAATGCCTTCCTTTGGGACTTTCAACACCAGTCAGATTATGTGATTAGCTTTTGCATGGTGAGGAACTGTGCTGTGAATGGGGTTGTTTAGAAGGTTTCTTCTCTTATCAGACTATTATTGTGTGCTTTGTGCTATCCTGAGATGGGGGAGAGTCTTAACTTAGTGGATTTATTGCCCAAGTTTAACCCTTACATGTTGTTTTTTTGGGGTCAATGTTCCTGACATTGTAGTGGTGTCTATTCATAAGTGGGGGGGGAGAGTGCATCTGTGTGCAAGTCTCCGCAACAGCCAGACGAGCACTAGAAGAGGGCATACCCCACACCACGCAAAGCAATCCCTGAGCAGCGAGATCAGCACCAGATCACTGAGGCAGGAGACCTGGGTTCAGTTCCTAGCTCTGCCACCCATTAACTGTGTTCTTGGGCAAATCATTTAATCTCCATACCGCTGGTTCCCGGCTTCTTCAGGGGGGATGATAACACGAGCCACCTCTCTCAAGCATTGAGTGAGGTTCTTACTAGCCAGGAATCTAGTCAAATGGCCCTTCTAGACCAGAACTTTACACAGGGCCCCGCAACTACCTTAGCAGCACCAGGACGCATTCATAAGGCATTTTAACAGTGCTGCTCTGGGCCTTGGCCAGCTGCTTGATCTGCTTTGGAGCCTGCTACTGGGGACCACCGTTCCAAACAGCACCCTCAGCGCTAAGAGCTGTGAATGGCACACAGCATGCTGGTGCAAGTAATTTTAAAAACATTTTACCCTGGTCTTAGTCTCTGTTTTCTTTCCCCCAAGTGATGCAGTACTTCATCTGCCCCACTGGCAGAAATGCCACCAAACCCAGCTAGTGGGGTGTAAGGGGAAAAAACAAGGAGAAAAAGACAGCAGGCGTCGTCGTGCTGGGCTGTAACCAGCTGCGCTTAGTGCAATCCCTGCTGTGGAAGTGCAAAGAGCTTCATGCAACTGTTAGTAGCTCCCCAATTTTGGGGCCAGTTTGACCCACGTGTAAAAGTTAGAGCAGCCTCAGGGCTATCCTGATTTAGGGCCAGCTACCTATGGCCCCAAGGGGGCATACCAGCAGCCAGGAATAGCCAAAGCATAGACACACTCCAACCACAGGCCTTTCCCACAGCCATGCCTCCTGGGCCAGGGGAGGCAGGGACTGTGTATATGGGAGATAGGGTAGATTCCTTTTGCCAGCAGTTCACGACCCAGGAATTCCTGTACCAGAGTCAGATCCTCTGACTTTACAGACCCTTTGCACTGGGGGGATTGCAGGATGAGCCGTATCAGACTCAAGAATCTCTGGCTCCATAAAGCCTAAGGAGCAATGGAAGACACCTGCAGCAGGTGGGAGGACAGATATTAAAAGGAAGCCACACTCTGCAGGAAAACTCATGATTCCCTACTTCCTCAAGGCGGCTTCGTTTATTCCACATGTTAAATCGGGTTAGTCTTTTTTTGGTAAAGGAGATCTTGCAAGGATAGCACATCAATCCAACTTTCCATCGCCAAATACCCACTACAGTGGCAAAACTCATGTGATGAAATTGCAATGAAAAGTTAATCGAGTCTAAGCTAAAAGGCTGCATTGACCGGATGGTTAAAAACCCCTCTGCTAACTATCCACCCACAATCCATTCATAGTAGCTGCTCTCTGTGTCACACGGTGCCCAGCATAACATAAAATGTTCTTTCCTTAGCACATGGCCCCCCACACCATGGGGCTCTCTGTGCTGCAAGCTGATAAGGCCTCTCTCTCTCCACCCTTCCCCCCCCCCACTGCCTTTTTAAGGTAAGCTAAAAGGTATCCAAGCAGACTCATCGTCCCCAGAGGAAACCTGAGGAGCTCAGATAGAGTATTCATGACCGCAACAGGAAACCAAAACAATTAAGCAACACACATTTGAAAACAGCCCCCTTTAATATTTCAGGAGCGCTTTGTTGCCTAATTGTCTGTTGCTCAGGGGAACTGGGACTATCCTGTTGCAGTGGAACTTTGGAACCAGCCCCTCCACTGCTCCTGCCGAGAGGTTGACCTGAGGGGCACGCGGCTGGGCTGAAGCATGGCGTGGAGGAAGAGTGTGACACCGTACTGCATTGTGTGGTTTGCTTTTTTGAGGGTCTTAGCTGAAAGTCTCTCAAGTCTCTTCTGAACTATATTAGAATCCAGCTCAGGCACTCTCACTATTAATCTCCACAGCTCCCTCTGACCCAGGGAAAGGGAGCAGTCTCTGTTCCCCTTTGATCATATTTGGAAAGTTCTTTCCACAGCTGGAAACAAGGAACTATGGGGCAGATCCAGATCTTGTTAGAGTCAATAGAACCATTCCCATCAATTTCAAAGAGTTAAGGATCCAACTGGGCCCGCAAGAGGCAGTTACTTAACTGCCTGCGATACACACCTAGAACACATGCCTGTTCTCCCAGAAGTAGAGGCCCCTCTAATCTATGGGGAGGCAGCAAAGTTCTCTATGAATAAGAGGACCAAAATGTTAAGTTAAATTGCATAAGATTGGAATAATTATAAGCAGGCATCTGAAAATTCTGAGGGAAGGCTAACAGGTTCGGGGAGCTAAGGGCAGAAAGAACTGGCCTCTCTCGTCTAATTTTCACTGAAAAAATACACTGTAAGACTAGTTTTAATCAAGAAATTGCTTTCTATCCACTGCCTGCCCAGTAGGCTAATACTTGGCATTTAGTACATTGCAGATTTTTCCCAGCCTCCCCCACGTGCTGTGTTCACACTCATTGGTCCTGGCCACTCTACTGTGATCTGGAAAACGTGGCTATTTCTTTGGAGGAGAAACTGAGGCACAGAGCATGACTGACCCCGCAGTAGCACTGGGAATAGAATGCAGCAGTCCCTGCTCCAAGCACTAGACCATGCTGCTTCCCTTTCACTGAAGCAGTATAAGCTGGGCATTAATTGTCCAGTTCCCACTGCCATTCAATGGGAATCGGGAGCTCAAACTCCCCAGGGCTCCTTTGAAAGGCCCAGCCATGAGTTTTATCCTTCAGTGATGAGAGCCATGAGTAACCGGTAGAAGCTGCCTCTTCAAATACAGTGCAGCTGACTTATAGAGAGGTTATTGTTGGAGAATTCACACCTGTGGCATTGGCTAGTGACCAGCGCTATGTAAGCAGCAGCCTGTGCCGTTCAGTCCGGCAGAATTACTCTAACAGGGTCCATGGAGCACACAGGGCTTATGACATTGGAGGAGCCAGCCCCTCTGCTTGGCCCAGCTCCAGATGCCAGGACCTGGGCCAGGCGCTGCCTCCTGAGGCATTTGTTCTAGAACCTGCAGTCTCCTGGCAACACTCCGGTAGTGGCTAGAGAGCAGGGGCAGCAGGTTCCAAGAGGATTGCCAAAAAACCACCCTCCTCCCCTTCTGCGAGTGATTAACTGCCCTCTCTTCTCCACCTTCACATCTCAGAGACCTCCTCCCGCAGGCACCGGTTGAGAAACTTGGGTGCTGGCAGAGTGGACTAGACGGGCCCAGGTCCTGCCGCGAGAAGTTCCTACAAGCTTGGAATGAAAAGCTGAAACCGCAGCCTTGCTCCATCTCTCCTCAGGCCGAACTGCCTGTCACCCAGCAGCAACTGACCCAGGGGCAGCAGCGTGGGGCTGACCCTCTACCTTTCTCTCTCCAGCAAGCGCTACTGCATCCCAGCTGCAGCCCTGGGGGACAGCGGCCTTTACTTCGTGGCAGTGGTGACTGCACTGGACCGCCCAGGCTCCATCCCGCTGTCCTTCGTGGCACCTGGGGCAGCTGGAATACGAGCCTGTGACAAAGAGCCAGGGCCTTTCTACAAGGAGCTGGCAAGCCTTCCCTTGACCTGGGAAGGGGACTCCGAGGAGGAGCTCCTCCAGATCTGTGCTTCAGACTTACTGCTGGGCTCCTCTCCGAGGAAGAGGCCGCGGCTGTTACCCCCCAACAAGAAGATGCACGTAGAGGTATGGAAAAGAACAGCGGCACCCCTCCAGCTGGAGGAAGGCACGAGAAACCCAGTCCCTTTGGAGTACAGTCACCTGGTAGATGCCATGGCAATGACAGAGCCCGCTGACATTTCCGAGGTGGAATCTTTCTACCGCAAATTCACTCCCTGGCCAAGGAGACGAGGTTCTTGCAGGAGCACTAGAGCCATTCACGCTCAGACAGAGAGCGCATCGGCTGCCAGGGAAGCCGACGGGGCTGCCCACCACCAGCAGAGCCTCTGGGGAGCAGAAGGTAGTGGGTGCGAGCAGCACCCCAAAAGCCATCGCAAGAGGGGAATGGCTTCTATTTCCACCCTCATCCTGGCTGCCAAGCATCCTGGAAACACTGCTTGGAGTGAGCACCTCCCACCAAAGAAACGGTACATCCAGTACTGACTCCAGTGGACAAAAGGGCGGGGGGTCTTGTGCACTAGGACCGTCTGCTGTGCTCCTACAACTTCAGTGTAATGAGGAGCTCCCAGCCCAGAGCCAGCTACGTGCCAGAGCAGCATTCCCTGCACAGCACCCACTCAGGGGGCTCTTGCTAGGCTGCCCTTTCCCTCCATTTTAAATAGACAATTGTGTTTTTAAAATAAATCCCTTTTTTAGATGTAGTCTGGTGTTTGCTCATTACCGGTGATGAGTTGAGGAAGAGGTGCCGGGGAACTCCACTGAGGGAAAGGTACATCATTTACTATGTTTGTGCAGTGCCTCTCACAGTGGTTGGTCTCTAGGTGCTGAAGCATTATTAAAGTTAAGAGTCCACCCCCTGGGCCCCTTCTCAAAGCCAGGATACAAGTGAAGCCACTCAGGAGTGTTTACACCTGACTGAAAGGCTGCAGGGTAATTAATGCTTTGTATGCTAAAGGCATGCAGGGGACTATTCTAGAGCACAGCTGACTTGTGTGTTCTGCTAGTCAAAGGTCCCAGGCAATTTAAAAGTTGCTAATAACTCCTGGTGCTCCAATCAAACAACACTGGAGAGCTCTTGAAGAAGGGTGCTACCCTCTCTTGAACTGCTTTGCTCTCTCAGTTCCAGCAATCTCACATTTAATAAAAGCTAAGGATTTTGAAAAGTCTGGCAGTGTCTCCTGCTTCAATATTCAAGTTAGTTTGTACTGCTATGCATGTCTACTCCCCTAACACTTAATGGGAGATTCCAGTTTCCATTAACAAACTAATCTGTTTTCTCCCTACACACAGGAGATGCCCTGACATGAGACGACCACCTCTGCTTAAGTGCTAGTTTACAAAGTGGGCTGCCTCGGCCTAAACAGCCCATCTACTAATGGAAAGTTCTTTTCTGTGACCAGCTGGCCAGGGACAAATGAGCAAGTGAGCTAACCAAATCAAGTGCACTTAATTATCAGGATGATATTTATTAGCAAGTGAGCCTTAAGAAACAGGAAGTGGCTGTGGTTGCATCTGCCCCATCACCAACACAGCTACCAACATGAATAGGAGCTCCTAATACAGGGGGCAGAGATTGGTGGAGTGATTTAAGAATCCCCACATAATGTGATTTTTTTTCCCCCTATAGCTCAGCCATGTCACTAACCCCTCAAAGGCCAAAGGTTGGGCATGCTGGTCCATAGGCCAGATCAGCACTATTGGAAAAGGCAGGCATTGCTCTTGTCCACTCATAGTAGTTTTCTATGAAAAAGA
Organism: Mesoclemmys tuberculata; assembly: GCA_007922155.1. NCBI lineage: Eukaryota > Metazoa > Chordata > Testudines > Chelidae > Mesoclemmys > Mesoclemmys tuberculata. The sequence continues at coordinate 10,436,165 of ML675637.1, forward strand.
ATTTCAGCAGGGTTTAACAAAACTATAGAAACAGCTGCCTGAATAAGAGCCAAGAAACTAAAATGGTGGCACAGAAAAAGAATCATGTAATTAAACAGTGTTCAGATGAACTAGGGGTGGTTTGAACCCCCGAGTCCAACTGTGACTCTCTGGGAGCATAATGCACTTTAGGAAGAGAATTGTATTATTTCCCTTTGAACACCATATTCCACCAATCCCACCCCAATCTAGTCAGCTTTCTAGGGTGGCAGTTGAGTGGTTTGTGGGAGAGGGAAGGGGCAGTTCCTCCACTCCCCCACTGCTCAGCATTGCCATCCCAAAAGCATTCAAAAAAAAAAAAAAAAAAAATGAATCAGCACCCCCCCCCCCAAAAAAAAAAATATATATTTTTTTATAGTAAGTAATGGTTTGTTCTTTGCCTTCTGATGACATTAGGGCACACTTCATTTTCACAAGCATATAGGCAAGAAACTGGTTTTATTTGTGTTTTGAAGTGAAAACTGATACTCCTACCTCATCACATGCCTCCAGGAACAATCAGGGGGAACCTCCCCAAAAATCACAAGTCCTAATAAAAATGGCAAGAGTTGACAACATTGCGGGCCGCTCAGAGAAGAGGAAGATCTGCACATGCTGGGGGAAGAGAAAAATCAGTTTGCTTGGAAGGCATTTCTCCTCCACAAAAATGGGTTGGCACCTAGAGACTGAGGCAAGGCACCCTTACTCAAGGAGGGGAGGGAGGTTGTTCCTGTGAAGATACCCCTCATCTGCAGATCTAGAGGAAAATTTTATTCTGCCTCCCCTGGGTGACACAGAAGAGGCCAGAACTTTTTATTGGCACAGATCAGTTGTTTGGCCATTTTAAGCAGATCTGCTACGAAGAGGAAAGGAGAACAGCCTGTCTACACTAGGACACCAGACACAGCTTACACTCACAAAGCTGTGCTTGTGTCCGTCTAGCTTTAGCCTCCACCCGCCCCAGTGAAAATCTATACCAGCAAACATACAGTTGTTGATATAACGACATCTGCCCTAGGGGCTTGTGCTGGCACAGCTCTGCCAATCAGGGAATCACAGCCCCTCACACCCATAGTTTGTCGTTAGTAGTTAGACATGGCCTCTGCTATTCCTGTCACTACACTCTCCCTTCTTAAAGAAGGGGTCGCTCCTGCAATGAGCTTTACTCCTCTGTGGAAAACAGAGAGGAGAACTTGACAAATGCTGCCTCCACTACATGTGTTTTAGCCTCAAAGAGACCCTTAGTGCTGATGAAACAGTCAACACGTGACACACAGGTCTCAAGTATTTAAATACCTTCTCAGCTGCTCCTCTTGTGTGTCCTGCCCCTCGGATTGCAGGAGATGCCTCATCAGATGTTCGGAGTAAGGAGTCTTTCAGCTAGGGCCTCTTTATGCAGCCCTCCTTTCACCTATGTACTTTGTGCCCCCAATAACACTGGGTGTGCATCACCTTCACCTAACAGGCTCCCTGGTTTAATAGGGACTTAATGGAATCCATTATGCAGTGCCTGCTCGATCATGCCCAAATGGACTGCAGTCAATAGTAATCTAGCTAGCAGAGCAACTGGCACTTCTTGAGGCCATGAATTTCCACTTAACTCCCATTAAAGTTGGTGGGCAGTTTTGCACACAGAAGGACTTCCGACCCAAGCTGGCATAAGAGTTCAAAGTTAATTGTACAGGGTGCTGTTTCCAAGGTTACTTTGGTACAGGGTGGGGTGGGTCACAAGCTTTTTCCACTTTGATCTCCCAGTAACCTGGAGAACTCCAGAGCATGAATTACCGTTAAAGCTGTTCAGAAAGTGATCGGGTTTCCCAATGAAGCATTTTGGCCAAAAAATTGTTTTCCCAACACACACTCTGAGGAAGTGACAATTGACAGGAGTTTCCAGAGAGCCCTAATTACTATATCCTGCCAGCTGTGGCTTTGGCACTTTCATATAGTCCTTCCCTCTCCTTTAACATACTGAAGATCTTGACTCAAGACCGTTAAGTCTCCCCTTTCAGTACCTGACTTTACACAGATGAGTGCTTTATGCTCCAGTTCTCCTGAAAGGTTACATCTGGCCCAGTGTGGAGCTTGTAGTTCAGCCACTTTACAGGAAGTCTTCCAATTCTGGAAACACAGAGAAAAAGCATTGAGCTGATGCCACCTTCAGTAGAGTGACCAACACGCAGGAGAGATGTAGTACGTGGCAATGGCTACGTGCCAAGGACCCTCGCCTGTTCTTTGCTTGTGAACCCACCAGCCGGTTTCTGAACTTGTTGATATTGCTCCCAGAGGCACTGCCCAGCCCAGGGGCTGACAGAACCCAACACCACAGAAACTGTTCAGGGGTTACTCAAACCCATGTTTCCTCAAGGGCTTAAAATCCCCTTCAACTTACTCACGTCTGCCCTAGGGAAATGAACCACAATTGTCTTACGCCATGGGAGACACACCTCTGGCAAGGGGCAGACTCCAAGGGCAAGCAGGAGAGCTGCCCAACTACAATACTAGAGGTGGCCAGCTCCTCTGTGCAATACTCAGCTACTAGCTATATTGAGCTGGGCAGAGAACTGTCTCCCTGCCCCACCCCTACAAAGGGACTTGTGTTGTCAGAGGGTTCAAGATGCTCTGTGAGCCGGCCTTTCCCCCAGAGCTGTCTGGGAATCACTGGAGAGGACCAGCAAAGACCACAGCCACGTATGTTGTAAGTAAAAGTTAGGCAAGCTTCCAGCCAGCAGATCATTTGGTTATCCCAGAGCCAGGTCTGCAGCACCCCCAACAGAGGAAGTGGTCATATTTATTTTCCATGGTGAAACATGCAATCTCAGCCAGGTCCACAAAAGAGGATCTCCACATTTCTTTAGCAAGCTCCCGCTGAACACAAGCTTGTGTAAGTTTAGAGGGGAAGGTGCCAAGGCAGAGCCTACTGCATGTTTCATTGTGCCCAGCCCTTTGCACCAACAGAAGAATTGAGCTGGGAGGCCATTTTGTGGGCAGAAGAATAGGAAAACCCATAGCTGCTCTTTCTCCAGGGCTCTTGGGAAGATTAATCTTTTTGCAGACTGAAAGACTGGCTTCTGAACCAAATCTAGACTTTCTAATCTAGTTGTTCATTAGGAGTTGGAAGGCCACAGTAAGAGCCCATCCCATGCTCTGGGTATCTTAAACAACCACCTTGTTACCTTGAGCTCCTCAGCTGCTAGTACCATTCTAGAGAACTTGCTAGTGGACATGTTGCCTAGGCAAGCTGTCACAGCTGCTCAGGTCAGTAACACTGCCTATCTCAGAGAGAATCAGCACATTTAGTCAAGCTCTTCCACTGTCTCTTCTCCTAACTCCCAATCTAGCCCTTAGAGAGCAAATCCAGAAAAACAGCCCAGCTTGTACCACTTCTCCCCATCCCCACACAATAACACTGTAAAACACTCACTGGTGCCAGGGAGCCTGGGATCAAAAACAAAAAGAGACCCTTTAAGCCGCACAGGATAACACCCCCCACTCAGACAATGCCTTCCAGCAGCTAAAGTTAAAAGCTAAAGCTTACTTCCTAGCAGAGTCCAGCTCACGCTCTCCTGCACCTAACAGCTCAGCACATCAAGTGGCAATTTATATCCAGCCAGGTGCTGGGGTTTCTGTTAATTAGCTGGCTGAGGGGGTGAAAACAATGATCACCTGGTTTCATTAATGCAGTACTCCTTTCATAGAGAGATCGCTGGGGATTGAACACTACTCTTCTGGTGAGGTGGGCTGGAATTCCTCTTTCTTATACACCCAGCACTCCCACAGTCCTGCACCCTGTCCTCTCTTAACCCCAGCATCCTCGGTGGGAGGGGGCTGTTCTTTCCTTATTATTCCCTTTATCCATGGGACTCAGGATCACCAGAGCTAGAGGCCTTGCCTTTAGGTGTTTTTAATGTAGTGCTGGTGAAAGTGGCCCAATTGACAGTGGTGAAAAACAGAAACCTCTGGTCATTTATACAGGGAATAGGTCTAAGGCAGGCAATGGTAATGAGCTCCAAGCGAGGCCTGAAGTAGTCACCTTGGCTCTGTTTCCTTGGCCTCTCCACTGACTGGACCACAAATATGTTTGTGCAGTATCAGGACAATGGGGTGCTGGTCCATGGCCACAGCTCTGAGTCTTTTTCTTCTTCCTTCTTTGCTCTGCCTGTTACTTTGGGGTTTGTCATTTAAAAAAAAAGTCATTTTAAGCACCGTTCACAGCATTACTTCCCCTGAACCACGACAAAGAAAGAGGTCAGCCGGCACAGGAGCAAGAGGGAGGAGGAAACCAGGGAAATGTTTTTTGGGGCTAATCTATATCGAGAGTTTACATCTAGTTAGAGAGATGAAGGCAGAGAGAAAACGCTCCTGCTGCCTGAAACAACTCCCCCCGCCGCCACAGCCCAGAAATTTGTGACAGAACTACAACAGCATTTCCTCAGGCGCCCTGCACTGCTCGCAGTCTAAGAGGAGAACTTGTCAAACCATGGGTAACAGCGCCACCTCCTGACTCCTGCTACCACCAGGGCCCCCGCTTTGGGGTACACTTTTCTGGGGCCCAGCGGCCCTGGGGGGCTTGGCCCAGGCTGCAACCCCCATTGCGGGAGGGGGCCCTAAAAGTCTGTACTGGGCCTGAAAAGACGATGCGTGGGCCCTGGCTACCACCAGGTAGCTCTGGGAAAAGATTTTCCCTCTTTTTCTCTGGGAAAAGATTTTCCTTGCTCTGGGAAAAGATTTTCCCTCCTTTTCTCCTCATGGAGGGAGGCAGCCCACCTCGTCCAAATCAGCACAGAGGGTGTGGGCAGGAGGAGCGGGCAGGGAGACACAAAGAGCTCAATTGCTGCGTTAGCCTCCTGTAGGGCCTCTACCTGTGCGCGGCCCAGTGCAGCCAGGCCCCGGGGGGAAGGCGGGAAGCAGGGCTGTGCCTTGGGTGAAAGGCGCCCACCTCTCTGCGCCAGGCTCCGAGCCCAGGCCGTAGCCGTGGGAGGCATAAGCCAGGAACCGCATTCGGCCACGGGGACCATTCCTCCTGACCGCTCTCATCTGTCTGACCGCAGCCCCTGGAACAGGACTCCGGTGCGCTAGGTGCTGTCCAGGCGCAGGACAGCGGGGTGGGTGGAAGCATCGTCTGCCTAGCCGAGACACAGGCAGGGAACAGCGGGGTGGTGCCGGCAAAGGGCAGGGTGGTGTGGAGATGTTTTGGCTTTGGGGGCTGCGTTTACTTAGGAGGGGATCAGTTCCGCAGGCGAGGGGAGTGTGGCGTGAGGCCGAGGTGAAGAGGCTGTGGGAAAGGGAGGGGAAGAGTCGCAGCTAACAGCCAGGCAGCGCCGGGCCCAAAACGTTCTGCAGTTCTGACTGGGACCTCCCTGCTCCGGTTTGGGCAGCTCCTGGCCCTACCAGATGGAAGCAGGGGTTGGCTCCTCTCTGTAGTTTCCCCCCTCAGGCCGCCGGGTGAGGGGAGAGAAGGCACCAGCTGGCTCCTAGTCCCCCCAGCGTGGGGGCGTCTCCCCTGCACGGTGCTGGGTTCTGGGGGGCAAGGGGCAAGGGGCAAGCTGACTGGCCCGCCTGGCTCTCCGCATGTCTTTTTGGAGGCCGGGGAGCAGCTTCCACTGGGGAAGAGGAGCTCTGGCCTTCTGCTCCTCCTGTGCTGCTGCCGCTAGCACCGGACGTGAACGGCAGAGGAGGCCCGGCTTGCTGTCTCCTGTGGGGAGACACGCATGCAGGAAGACAATGGCCCACTAATAGAATGTATCTATTTGTGAAAAGTGAGGGGCTTGGGGGCTTTTTAACCTTAAAATACAGTCCCTGGCTCAGGCCCGACCAAGCCTGGTTTAATGAAATGCGGAAGCCACACGCAGTGAGATTCTGGGGCAGAGAGAGGATTTTTTTAAGTCTACATTGCTGTGTTTGGGGCTCGTGGCTGTGACAATAACCATGCCTGGAGAACAGACAAGGGGCTGTAAAACATCTACTGACCACCACAGTATTTCCCACCAAAACATGCTCTCTGCCTTTGTATCGTTCGCCTGTTGAGAGTTGATCAGTGCACTAGAACCTCCATTGTGGACCAGCCCATTCCCTTCCCCCCACTCCAGGACCCATAGATAAGAGCTCCCTACTTAATAGATGGAGATAATTTCACTCACCAAGTTTCCTCTCCCTTTTAATCATAAATTCACATCATGTGTACCCCAGGAGGATGCCATGAACTCCTCTTTAAGAACATAAAATCCAACCACTAAGACACTCATTTTCCTCAGTATCTGTTGCCAGTCAGAAGTGACATTTCAGGATGAGCATTCCAAGGTTCTGTACACGGGACAGATTCCTACACTTAGCAGCTTTGACATGTTTGGACTTCGCAGAATCCCCCGTTTCTGCTGTAAGAACTGTGTGAGTGGCAGTGCCTCAGAGCAAAATCTGTCCTTCCTCAAGATTGTACAGCACTTAGCACCACAGGTGCCCCAATCCTAGTCAGGACTCTTGGGAATAGCCCTGTTACACTCAAATTAACACTTTCCCCATATGTCCAAGTCAGATATTTGGAGCTAAATCACTATTTATTTCAGAATTTGAGGGGGGAGGCGTAGGCACACCACAATCACAAAAGGTTCTGCCATCAGCACTACAGTGTTTGCTAGAACATGCATTACACACACACACCCCCAAAGCAATTTCACAGCCCTTTTCAGCAGGAAGAAGGTTAACAGCTTTGAGGAGCAGCTAGTTTATTTCTAGATTCCTTGGCTCCGCTTCTCTTGCCCAAATGCTCCCCATATCACCCCTACAGAGTAATTTAGTTGGGGGGGGACAAAACCTTTGACCACTTATGCCAGCCCATGAACACCAGAGCGTTATAAGCCACTTACTGAAGGGTCCTAGCGATCGTCTGCTCTCTGAAACGCCGCTCCTTAAAAAAGATACCTTAGGTTGGGCACCAAAAGATCTTGATTCATTCTTGGAAAAACCTTGGCCATAGTTTTTCAATTGAGGGCTAAGACTTTTCCGCTGGCCCTTACTACAATACACAAACAGCCCTTTGCTACCCACCTCACCCCTCTGCCATTCCACAGAGCAGCCGGGTCTGCTTAAAGCATGTCTGTCACATGGCGCTTCATCCAGAAGTTAGCAACCATTGCTAACAGCAGATCAGTTCTTGCAGGGGTGGTGTGCCACTGTCAACGGGCCATCAGCATTTTAGGCATTGCTGCAGTTACATCTGCTTAGAGTTGGGGCAGGTGATATTGTGCTAGACTCCAGCAGCTGTCTAGAGTAGAGCACGGACATAGCTAGCATTGGACCAGTGGTAGCAATGGTAACACATTTATGAAGAATTTCCCTAGTGCAACAGAGTGTCAGAACACTTGGAAAGCATTACCATTTTGGAGAGTGAGCACACTGTAAATAATGGTCTACCTTGTGGTTGGAAAGATTATCTGAAGAAACCCATGACACAGGGAACATGTCTGGATTTAAAATAAACTATGCCAAATCTGAAAAGCTTGCTATAAATTTGCCAGGTTCTGAGAAGTCATTCCTTCAGAAAGCATCGAGGTACAAAATGGGCAACAGATTCTATAAGATCCCTAGAAAGAAGAGCTGGACACAGAACTGAGAGAGGCTTTGGCCTACCTGAAGGCCCAGCTCAGAGGCACCATTCAGCCACACAAGCTAACACCAGCTAATACTGAGCCAGGCGGAGGAACTTTAAATCACATTCAAGGCTGAAGGGGACAGACATGCAGAAGGGGCAATCTCATCTCACATTCACAAGCTGGTGAACATACACAAGAGGTGTATCTAGCTCTTTTATAAGCAGCTCACCCACTCAGTAGTGTACTTTTTTTCACTAGTTGTTTGCCCAGAGAAACAGCTCTTGCCTTGTTTACTTTGTGTAGGAGAGGGTGGAGAGGCTTTCCCTATACGGAAAGCAGTAGGAAGACGTTGCAGTGGCCTGGGACACAATGCCATTTATAGCAGAAGCTAGCACTTCACTCCTCCTCCTGCCTCCTCACCTGCTGCTGCTTTTCCTCCACTTCTCCCATATGATGAAAAATGTAAACCCTAGGAGGCTGTTATTACTGCCTCTCCACACAGAGAAGAAAGCCAGGCAAGGCAACTTCTTCCAGGAAGTCCCTTCTCTGTAGCATGAAGATTGGCCCTGCTTGTAAGACCCTTCCCCTATCTTATTTCACATAGGACCCTCCCCTCCATTTGACCTTGGCCTCCACCCTAGCAATGGACTAGCTTTGAAGACAGAAACTAAACATGATCTCAAAGAGTTTGTTTTCAACCTGCTTTGCGGAGAGGGACCATAATGGAGCTTTCAGAGTTAATCTGCCACTTTGTAGGGGTCCTCCCCATTTTGGTAACTGAAAGAAAAGAGAATCAATACAAGAGGGTCCTACCTGGAAGGTGAACACAGGCTCCACACTCAGTCTTCTACTGTTCCCATCACCATAGTATGAGAGCACCTAAAAGTGATGATCATAGCTGTGGTGGCCAGTATGACAATATCCTGGGCAAACCTTTTGGAGTTAAGTTAAACTTGATTGAATTGCATTTAATATCTTTGGGGTCTATTGTATTGAAAATGCAAATGTTGTGTGCTATTGTGCGATTGTATGGAGCTTCTTGAGGAGGAAGATGGATTAATGAAATCTCTGGGAGATGATGCAAGTTTCAAAAGACTATGTTGAACAATACAGCAGATACAATTGATCTTTTGGGACAGTGTGCGTGAAGTGGAATTCCTAGGAAGTCCTTAGGAAGAGGATTGCATGCCCTGCCTACTAAATCAGCCTTTATGTCTTTGCCCTGAGTGGGAGGACCTTTTGTCTTCCAATCAACTGTTACATGAGGACAGTTCAGAGACCCAACCTGGATTTTCCAGATACCAAAGAAAGAAAGAACTTTTGAATAAATAGGCTGAGTTTAAACTGACTCAGGGCCTTCTTTCTGATCCAGCAAAGGGACAGAACCACTGGTTAGGTGGTCCCTGGTCGTGATCTGGAGGAGTTCACCCAGACACCAATCATGTTGCAGTTGCTGGCCTGAGGGAAGAACAAACAGGGAAAAGCACATCCCACATTAGAAGCAAGAGTCTCAGAGATGGTCTTGTGGCTAAGTGTGCACTTGAAATGGCCACCTGGATATGTCAGCAGCTGGGTTTGAACCTTGCACCTTCAGCATTAGAGATGATACCTCTGCTGAGCTAGAATAATAAGTATGCACGCCACTCTGACTCCACGGCCCACTGGAGATCTCACCTGGTGGCTCCTCCTGAGCCCGGGCGTGTACCTTGCGCAGTTCACAAACTCCCCACCCGCTATACTTTGTGTGTTGAGAGGGAGACCCTCATGCACATCTATGTAGGGTGTGTCAGACTGCAACCTCTTCTTCAGGCTGCCCCAGAACCCCTGACTGAGGTTCTAGCTGCAGTTCTCCTTGCACCTCCTCTTTTATCCACACCCTACTCACGGCCCCACAAAGTTGCAAGACCTCATCAACCTTCTGGCGTAGGCCAAGATGGCCAGACATCATTCCAGGAGGAGGAAGCTGGATGTGGGAGGTGGGCTGCTCGGCGACTGTGGGGCCTATTTCCAATCCCTTGCTTCCTCAGCTGGTGTCCAATGACTCCTTAGACACCTTTGAGGAGCAGTGGGTAGCGTCGGGGCGGTTCTCTGCTCCGCGTCCACTTCTGCTTCCCTGATTGATTCCCTTTGACCTTCACTTCTGGCCCTGTTTTTTCATTTGTTACCCCCAGTATTTACTTTTAGCCTGGAAGTCAGTGGCCCCTTCCCCGCCTTTAGCTTTGGGCAGGTTTAGGACCATCATCTCCCTGCAACCACCACAGGTAGAGTAATGAACAGTGAACCGGCTGTGCACCTAACCACCAGGGGGGGCTGCACCACATACTTAACTCGCATGATTCATACACCTAGGGGTTGAACATACTGCGCAGCAGAGGGAGGAGACTTGAGACAAAACTAGCATTCTAGGAGGGCTTGGAGGGACACCAGACATCTGATCAGAGCCATACACGATTGTGTTCACAATCCAGGGGTACATGAGTCTGGAGGGGATTAGCAATGTTGTAGCGTTTGTTAAGCAAATTAAAACAGATTCAAGCCATTGCGCTATATCGTGGATGTTCAGCCTGGGGGCCACAACCTATGGGAGAGGAGAAGGGGTCGTGAAAAGGAGGGGGATCAGACCACCCCCACTTTCACAGATACAAGACGGAAAGGGAATCCCAAACCTGGGTGCTCTAACATACGGTTACAGTATTGAAGAGATCAAGAACCACTGCTCACAGGCCTGCTAGAGAGAGGCACACATACCATCAAGAGGCTACTTGAAAATAAGGGAGCAAAGCTTATTGCAGCCTCTCTTCCCTTGCTCCCAGAGGCACTTTAGTCATTAGTTACAACTTCACCTTAATTTAAACGACTACAAGGACTGTATTTTCCACCCTCTTTTCCTTACTAATTCATGTTAACACTCAGCTAAATGCAGACACAAACTTTTAAAAGGAAGAGAGAAGAGGAGCTGTTCAGATGGTCTGCAGGCAAAGCCGTATCCTTGCTGGAGATTCATCATGCTGAAGTGATAAATGTCAGCCTTTCCCTGTATTGAGAAGTCTAGTTCAAGTCCCCCTTCTAAGTTGTAGGTACTTTTAAAGCTGGACTCCAAAATAACGCTCCCATAAGTGTAACATATAACAATACATCTTCACAAAGAAGAAGGGGTGTTTCTACTCTTTGGAGGAAGCCTTGTAGCAGAGTGTTTTACAGCACTACACCAAGACTACACCTATGCTTTCCCTGGTCTCTATCGCTATGTCAATACAACCCATAGAGAGACAAGCTTTCCCGCTTACACAGAGCACTTCCTCAGGTCTGGGGAACATACTCAAAGAGGGGTGTCCCAGCTAAATACAAGGCAGAAAAGATTGTTTAGCATAAGTAGTTAACACACATTTCAAGGGACCATTTGAGGTGAAATGGCACTTCTCCAGTCAGAGGGGAGGAAAAAGCTGCAGGGGGTGTTAGTGAGAGGTCAGCTATACAACCCCTGAAATCCAACCACCAAATAGTGATCAAACCAGCAGACAAGTGGGAGCCATCATCATCCTTAACCATGATGAGTGCATTACGTAGGCCATGCAACAACTCTCTGACGCCACCTATTAAAGAACTCAAAGGAGACCCCAAACCGCAATTTACGCAGAAATATAAGGATATCATCAAATTCCTCCCCAAACAACTCCAAGAGAAACTCTACAACCTCATCCCCTACAAGCCCCTCAGGGACCTTCTACGAGGTAAACAAATGAGAACCCAGGCAGGCCCATCCTATCTGGCTACAGCTCTCTGACTGAAGGAATATTGGGACCCAAAGAAGCCATCCTCAAACCACTCACCACACAAAGGGCTAGCTTCCTCCAGAACACAAGACTTCCTCCAGAAATGCCACAGCATTAATGACCTCCCACAGAACACAATCCTTGCCACCATGGATGTCACTTCCCTATACACCAACATCACTCACAATGACAGCTTAGAGTTGGGTGAGACACCAACCCTGGGCATCCTGCAGCTGGGAATTTTTGTTGGAAGTGATGCTTGTAAAAAATACAGGTCAAAATTCCCCACCATTCCACTCTGAGAAGGGAAGAATCCTAATGCGAACAGAGCCTATCAGGACCTGGACTGAATCTAGTTCTGTCCCGCCCTGGATTAGTGGGGAAGGGAAGGAGGTTTCAGAGTCATACCGTGCACTGGAAATCCCCCTATAGACATAATGCAACATAAACCTAGAGATGATACAACCACCTGTACAGGGCTTCGCCAGTCGACTGTCAGCCACCAATAGTTTATTTAAAAAACAATCCACAAAAACTACAAGCACAAGAACTTCATTTTCTTCAGGTTTTATTGAAGGAGTTTAATCTTGTGCTACACAGGGCCCTCAAACACTGCTACCTTCCGTCCCATAGAAAAATTCTTCCCCCACCCTGTAACATGGGGAGTGCATAGATAGGTACGATGCCAAGGCCTGGATGGGATTATCTACTTCTGACCAAAGAATCTTTGCTAGCTGTTAGCTGCCCAGTTCCCTGCTTCTCTGAACTTACCAAAGGCCACATAGCTTTGACAATGTGTTGATCTTATTTCCAGAAGCACTGCCCAGCGCTGGTGCTGACAGAAGCTAAGCACCCTCTCTTGGCAGGGAGAGGGCATTAAAGGACTGAACAACAGCTGACTACCAGAGAGGATCCCATCAGAGCACTGTAGGCTAGACTCACGAGGATATGCCATCATTCACATTCAGTGGGCAGACTTGCAGCTTTGATCCCACTTTATGGAGGTCCCAGCCTATGCACATTTTGTTTCCCTGTTGATGTTTGCCCTGCACAAGGTAATTTCCCTTGAGATTGTTACTTGAGTTGCTCTTTAGACTGCCAGCCCATTGATCGGCGTTCGGTCCCCATGCTGATAGCATTGGTTGAGCCAAAGCACTTACCAGGGTGCACCCCATGATGATTGCCATCTTCCTCTCATGCGCATATGAGAATACGACCACACAACAACAAACCTACAGTTGCCCCATCTATGAAGATCTCCAAACACCTTCCTGCCATCCGTCAAGATGCTGTCTGACGCCCAAGAACTCTCAAAACCTCAGGACTGTCACCAAAAGACAAGTGACAGAGGCTTTGAGAAAACAGTGGGGTCAAGATCTGATTACATATCCTACAGACAGACCACCTGGCTCCACCATGCCACAGAAGATATGGATCACAGTAAACCATATCAGAACCTTATACGAGCATTGCAATTACACACGACACAAATGAAAAATGAAGGGCAATATGTGAGCATGGAGAAGACACCCAAACCATGGAACGTCTCATGAACCAGTACCCTCTAAAATCCTCTGGAAGGACAGCCTTGATTCATTCCATGTCACCGAAAGCCAGAGTGAATGACAAACTTAGATATCAACCTTTAACGTGTGGCATTTTTTTCAAGTTGGCGTATGAAAGCAGCAACCTGTGCACAAATACCACCCACAACTAGCTGTGCAACACCCATGATGCTTAGTGTGTCGCAAGCTGTTGATATTACAAGCTGTGGGTGGGAGTGGGAAGAGACCACGAGGAACACCGTACATCCATTCTCTATTTCTTTAGACACAGTAGGAGGGATGTAGCCATTTTGTGCGCCGGCCCTTTCTGAAAGCAGAGCGCAGGCAGCTATGTAACAGCCTATGGAATGCTGGCAGATTTCTCATGGGGCTCCACCGTACATCTGTCAGCAGCAGAGCCTCCCAGATGTGAGCATATGCACCTGTAAGCTGCTCAGGGCAGAGACCATGCCTTATTTGTACAGCACCTAGTGCAATGAGGGCCTTCTGGCAGACCATTCTCTATTGGTGTGGTTCCACAGGACAAAAGGCACAAACTCTAGACTGTTGAGCTGGAGAACAGCGCTACAGGAACCTAATATGGAAATTGTGCACATCAAGAGAAAGAAAAGGCGATAACAGATGCCTTGTCCAGGAAAGGGTCCAGAACGGACGCCTGGACAATAGCCAGTGGATAACTCTACTGCATCAATGTCAGAGTGTGAGACAGAGGCATCAGGGTGCTGTTCTTTCCAAGCAACTCGTCTCAGACCTCACGAACTCACCACATCTAATACACTGTTTTCATGCTGTTTATCCATAAAGGTCTCTGCTGACAGCTTGTAACTTGTCAATACTCATAATCATTGCAATAGATGTGTATAGGTAATATCTAAGGAATAATTTCTATTGAAAATTACACCTTTATGGTCTTGAAGAGAAAGTGAGTCACCATAGAATGTGTCTGGGTGATGGCCCATTCAAGCCAGAGGGAGCTGTCACCCTCACTGGGTAGCCAACATACTGCTCAATTGTCTACCTTTGCACCAATCCAGAAAAGTCAATAGAAAATCAAACACAAACTATGGAGATCAAAACCACTTGGAAGTGCAAAGGACAATGAGGGGAGTGCCTGTCTGTGAATAAAGACAAAAGACCCATTCAGTAGATCACAGGGTGGAGAAAGACACACTGCATCCATTCACTGAAGATGTACCTTGGTGATTGGGGGTGCTTCTTGAAAGACCAGCAATCGCCACAAAAGACTGAACTTTTTGGGGTGAAAGAATCTACATTATTAGCTAGGAAATGTAATATCAATAAGCATAGGCCCTCTTGTGTGCATGAGTTTGTTTTGTATGCAATCATTTGTTTCCATCACTCATTTCTTTTTTAATATCTACTCTTTCTTAAATAAATTTCCTTTTGTTTTACTAAAATTGAACTCCAGTGCTGTGGGAGATACAGGAGCAGCGGGCTAAGATAAAACTGGGATAGCCGGTTCCTTTGGGAACAGAACCTTGGGATTTCTGAGGGTATCCAGTGATCAGGGGCTGGACACGAACACTTGGATGGGACTTGGGACCAGGGTGCATCTCTTTGCAAATTTCATGGCAAAGGCAGGGCTGGTGTATCCCAGAGGAATGAGTGGCTGACAGGCTGGAGTGAACACTTAGCTGGCACAGGCAAGACTTCCTCATGCTGGAGTCAGGTTGCAACAAGGTGACTCTCGGCTCTGGATGCCCCAGAGAACTATCACAGTTCCTCATTTCCAGTCAAGGCTTCTGACCGCTACAGCAATGGCAACAGAAGCGATCGAGTGGTTGAGATAACCGGCCCGTAGGTGGGCCGTGTTAGACACCACCACCAGTGGGCAGTAGATAAGTTTCTTCCTATAAGCCCAAGTCAACAAGCAATAGCTAGGCTCAGTCGCTGTAAAAGGAAAACCTCGTGGCTTACTGTCCTAAGCCCTACTGCCCCATTCTTGCCTCGCACTCATCCCCACGTGCTGGCACCACAAGCACGAGAGCAGGTCTGGGCCTGAGAGCAGCAGCCCCTGACGGGGTCTGGAATGGAGGCACCCAGGCTGCTCTCCCCCTTCCTTTATCAGCAGCGCCTCTCCTGCAGGGAGAGAGTTGCAAGGGGGCCCTGGGAGCTGGTTTTGGGGAATAAAGCAGCCCTGCCCCTTGTTCTGTGGGAGCACACACCTCACCCCTGTATCTATGCTCCCTGCGAGGCCATTCACCCTGCTCTGCTGCCCAGTCCCCTCCCCAGGCCTGGCCTTGTAGCACTGTCTCAGTAGGCACGGCAGGGAAAGGAGGGGAAGGCACTTGTCCCATACAATCCAGCAGGGTGTAGCCTTCCCCCCTGCTCCTGTGAGGGTTGTAGCTCTGTGCAAATAGCTTGGGGAGGGACAAGCCATCCACCCAGGTGGTTTCTCTGCTCCCTTTCCTTGCTGGAGCAGGGGTCCCATTCAACTTCTCCCTCTGCTCCCCACAATGGTTGTGTGCAGCATTCCTCGGTGGGGCCGGAGATTAACTGGGCGATGGGCGCCCATTTCCCAGGACAGGTAAGACACTCCACGTTTAGAAATAGCAAGCAGCAGACAACTTCAGTGCAGAAGCTGCTGTTGCTGCACTACCCCCTCTTGGTCCAGGGGCTTCCCCAGCCACCCCTGTTTCTCAGCTGGCTAGTACAGAGACTAGGAAGTGAAAGACTAAACAATGAAAGCAAAACCGATTAGGCACAAAACATTGCCAGATAAAAAAAGGCATCTAAAGGAGTTACAGGGCAGATTTGTCTGAAAGCTTTCTTCTTCCTAATGTGATCGAGGCTGATGGCATCCTTTCGGGAACATGCCAAATGTATCAGAGAAGGGGACAGAGTGGAGTTATTTGCCATTTAGCGTCCTACACTCAGCCATGGGCAGTTGGTTATCTTGGGGAAGAGTGGGTGGGGTCTTGCACAACAGAGCCCTGATTCATCTCCCTTCAACAAACATTCTTCACCAATGCACTGCACTTGTAACAGATGCAATGCAGGCAAACAGACCTTCCTGTCCTGCAGTGGAAGCTGATGGGATATGAAACCATTTGCCAGGGGCTCTAAATATTTTGTTACCATAAGGTTAAAAAAGTCCCCATCTCATGAACACCTGTCCCTGCAAGGCTAGGGAATTCTCTTGTCCTTGCACCCTGGAGATCAAGTTCAGATGCTTTTAATTGGAAGGGTTGGGGATTTTTCTTAAGTGGGTATGAAGCAAGAATGAGGTTTGCATGGCACAAGTTGGCAGAAGGTAGATGGCACCTTCGCTGTAGTGAGCTGTGGAGGTTGAGTTCAGAATGAACTCTATATAATATTAAGCCCCAACTCACGTGATAGTCATCTCACCAGTGTGTCATCCAAAGAGCATTGCTCCATCTGTCATAGAAAGCATTAATGGGAGTTTCCACATGCTGCCCTACAAGCCAGGAAGGCATCAGCTCTACAACCAAATACCCAGGGGCCATGACTGCATAGAAGTGGGCCACACCAATCAGATTTTGTAATAACTGGTTCTATGTCAGCTAGTAATTAGTGACCACCCTCCCAGTCAGATCCTATGCCAGGCACTCCAGACCAGCACTGCTAAGGAATGCTTGCAGATCATGTGTTTGCACCACAAGCGAGGGACACAGGGGTAGAAAAGCTGAGTTACTGCTTCAAACACAGGTGCTATGCCGTTCCCAGGAGCAGGAAGTCTAAACAAGTCTAACTTCTCCTTCTTAAGTCTTTGGAGGTCATTTGGGAAAGTAGAACAACACATTCACCCCTTCCTTACCAACTCCCACCCTCCAACAGAGTGGAGTGGGGAAGAGATTAACAGTAGTAATGAAAACAAGAGATCAGTTTTAGCTTAGATGGAGAAGGGAGGAAAGATTTCTTACAAGAGTTTCTCCTACTCAAAGCTTTTCTGCAGGGCTCACAGCTGGTTTGGCGTACTGTACAACACCCACAGTTTCACTTTCAGTACTAGCACATGATAGTCCCCAGGATTTGCTAATTTTGCTATGAATTAGCATAAGTCAGGAAATACTCCTAGATCATATGTCTCAGGATGGATTCGTAAGCCCCCCCAATCTGTGGGTGAAGGAGGTAAGTGAGAAGGTAAAGGTTAGCACAGCTCCTCCCTCATAAGACACATGCGCTGATTAGAACTGGTTCATCAGCAACACTGGAGTGACATGTAGAGGCTGGTGTGAGTCCCCCACCCCTGAAGTTGCACTGCTTCTACCATTCAAAGGCGTCCTTGCTTTTATCGAAGTGACAGATACTAGAGCAGACCACGACCACAGAGGTAAATGAGGGTTTTCATTTATTTCCAAAAGAGCAACGTAGTGTTGAGACACAAATCAAGTTTGATTAAATTTCCTCCAATCTGAACAGCTACAAAAATAGTTTCTACCCAAATCTGTAAAATCAGTTAACAGTACAGTACTGTCAAACAAAACCTAACCGGAATTCCTCATTCAAAAACCAGTTACAGCAGCCATAGGGATCTAAAAAGACAGATATATTATTTCACTTGTTTTAGTTTTGTTTTTTTTAAAAAGTACATTTTTAAAATAAGTTTCCATTAAAACTGAAACACCCATACGATTTAAAAAATAGTACAAAAAATAATCTTAAACCACTCAGAGGTAACAATGTATTTATTAAAACTCTGCACCCAGGGCAGTAACATTTATAATTTAAAACCCAGCCCAGTAGAAAAGAGAGAATTGTGCAAACATTAAAAAAAGTTACTAAGACATACAGAGGCTTGTGGGGCATCGGAGCAGGTTTCTGCTTGTGGCCTCTGTGCAAGGCAGGCTCCAGAAAGAGGTGTTTTCTGGTGAGGCACGAGGGGCAGAGGCAGGCAGACACGTGTCGCAGTTCTGTCTCCTGCTATGCAGGGAGAAGGTACCTCCTCCCCACCAGACGGACGGCTTTCCCACAGTCAGTAGTGTTATGGCACTCAGTCCAATGCCAGGAAGTCACAGCAGCTTTGCTGAGGTCTGATCATTCTGCTTAGGGGAAGAATATGAGGAGCCATGTGAGGATCATTCTAGACAGATAACTCCCCCTCACTACCAATCCCCTCCTGATTCAGAAGCGTATTGGGTAGAAGGTTTGTAGAACTCATGGGACTATTCAGCCAGTCTGATCTTTGGTCTGGGGTTCACATCCCTACGCAAACCCCCGTAACAGGCCTCATGCCCTGGCTGCCAGACAGGCAGCCTGTATGTTCACGGCAGGCAAGTAGGTTTACTCCTCTGGCTAAACAGAGACATACTCTAACGTTCTTCCCCCCTTGGCCATGCTGAAAACACAGGGAGTGATGCTGCCGTGTGGGCCGGCCATAGCTTAGCCTGCTCATGGTCTCTGGCAGAGATGGAGAATGTAGGAAGAGGGGAGTGGCATGCAGAGGTCTATACGCCCCAATGCTCAGCCCCTATTCTCTACCAGCAGCTCTCCCATAAAGCGACCATAGTAAATTTCAACAGCTTCTAATGCAGACAGGAGGAGCTTTTGTCCCTCCATCCAGGACTGGGGCAGCACATTTGTGCAGGTGGCATGCAGGAGGCTCAAACACACTGACAGACATCATCAGGCAGTCAGCAGGCTCCCATTCAGTCAGAGGAGGTGATCTGTAGAGCACCGCACTCCAGAGTGTCCCGTGAATGTCAGGCACCAGATTGTTAGGAAGACCAGCCCTTCGCTTCATGCCTCGTGTTGCTGCACCAGAGCCTGGAAATACCATTGGCTCCACCTACCTCCTCCATTACTCAGTCCATGTCCTACGTGAATTTTTCTTGAATTTCTTTCTCCATAGCTCCTGCAATAACAAAAGGAGCAAAGTCCATCCGTGCAATGCAATCACCCTCTCTTATTTGGATGGATACATGCAGATATGTCAGTCACTCATCCTCTATGCAGATCCTTGAACACCAGGGGTTTTCCCACCCCACAAGCGCTAAAGCGTTTTGCATCAACTGTAATGCCAGTCATTCATCTGCACTTCTGTAGCCCATCACCTAAACCGCTCAAAGTGTTCTGTGGACAAGAGTTTAAGCCCAGCACCCATATTGCCTATGTGTAGAAATAGGGAATTGGAGCAGAGAGACATGTCCAAGTTATAGTCAGTGCAGAACCAAGATCAGATCCCTACAGTTCCTGTCCCAAGTCCCATCTTTAGCCCAATAAGCCCATGTGGCCTGCCCGTAGATTAGCAGTGGGTTGATTTGAACAGACACCTGTATGCGAGTACTCAGAGTCCTGCTCCTTTGGGATGTGGAAATGTGATCGCTTCTGTTTTTCCAAGAGAAAGAGACACAGGATTATTTATAAAAACTCACAGGGGCTGTTCTTGTGCAGAAAGGTTTTCTTTGGACCAGCTAGAGACACATTTGATGAGTTGCAGTGACATCTGCCATTGTGCTGGGTATTTCCCCTGCTTTTCCACCTTTGCCAACCCACCAGAGAGAAAGAAAGGCTGGTCCCAGGATACTCACCCTCTCCCCCCCTCCAGGGTACTTTGGATCTCCTTCAGAACTTCTGGAAAGCAAACAGTTAAAGAGCAGTGAAGTGGGAGCAGATGAGCAAAGGCCTCTTGCTTTAATCAGGAAACATTTACAGTGGTGTTGTTTTAACAGCTTGATTGCACTTGCCACTTCTGCTACCCCTTACTTCAGAATGGCTTTTAATCCTGTCCTCCTGCCTCTTACTTGGTTGTCAGACCCTTAAATATCACTGCCTCTGTCTGTGACCTAGCTACCAAACTCTGAGTAAGGGGTTTAGATGTGCTGGCACAGAGAAGCCAAACAGTATCGCCAGAATGACTGCTGCCAGCACCAGCATGATAGCAGTTCAGCCAACTGGCCTTTCGTTCTCAGGTACTGCCGGAAAGTGAAGCTCCTTCCTGCTATAGTAATACAAATAATTTGCATTATATAGTATTTGGAGCTGCAACCAAGAAGATGAACCAACTGTCCATGCTGCTGCCAGAGAAGGCTACACACTACCCCCATCCACCCAGTGCAGCTGCCCGCTCCAGCAGGGATAATAATTGTGTCTCACTCACTTTCATCATTGAGTAAGGCATGTTCCATCAGCTTCCCAGACTTCCTCACTGAAAGGCAGAAAACAAGCTGACATCCAGCTGCTTTTCATGGGGGGTAAAGGCAGTATGAACTCGACATTCTACAGTGATAGGCACCATCGGAAACCACACAAAAAAGAGGTGGATTATTAGTAAGCCAAGTCTGGCTCTTTCTAGAGACAGCATCACAGCAAAGTGCTTGTTAAACAGTAACACTCCACACTCACACCTCTCACAATCCCTTCGTCACAGCATGACTGTGCTTCCATTTCTAAACAAACCCAGAGAAGCCTGTTGTAGAACCTGAAGTGGTCACATCCAGGTCACCAGAAGGTTCTGTAGCATTAGTTGGAGATGACTGCTTCTCACAGCTAGAGAACAACCTTAAGTAGGTCTTTGTGTCTCCCCACCTCCCAACACTACATCTCCTCACCTCTTTTCTTTGAAGAAAAGATGACCAC
Source organism: Mesoclemmys tuberculata (assembly GCA_007922155.1). NCBI lineage: Eukaryota > Metazoa > Chordata > Testudines > Chelidae > Mesoclemmys > Mesoclemmys tuberculata. Next base: position 10,456,667 of record ML675637.1, read on the forward strand.
CAGCAGCAAAAGCTTAAAAATATTTAAACATGTCACCAACTTAAATAAATACATTTGTTGTCTGCTTACCATCTTCTCCAGAGTCCCCAGAACTCCTGCTCAATTCCCTGAGGGGAAAAAAAAAGTGCAAAGAGGCAAGTAGATTCTTGTACATACCTGGCAGATCAGACAATGAAAAATTCTTCTGGGTCAATTAGAGCATGCATGCTAACAGAGCGATGTCCTGAGCAAGCAACTGAGAGAAGCATTAAGATGGGGTACTTCCCTGTCAGAGCCAGAACACCTCAATTTTTCTTAAAGAAAATCCCTAAGGGACTTGCACCAAGACACACCAACTCTAGGGAAGATCTGCTGCCACAAGGAACACCAGAGTTCCAACAACAAAACAACTGTCCAGTCTGCTACCTAATACTGCAAACTAGAATTATGACAGTACAAATGGGTGGGGAAGTTACATGCAATGCCCTCAAAAGAGGTCACTCTTAGAAAGCTGGTAGTGGGAAAATGTAAGATAAGCAACTAGAAGGTTTACAACAACATTTAAGAAGAGTCTAGTCTAATAGTCTAACATGAGGAGACCTGAGATGGATCCCCAGGCTTGATTACTCACTCCCTGTCACAGCGGATAGGGAGAGGACCAGGGAGAAAGCTATATTGCCTCATAACAATCGGTTCACAAGTGACGTTAACAGTCTTCAAAGGAAGCCCTATCCAGTTGTTTTTGGAAAGAAGAAAAGGTTCTCTGACTCCACAAGATAACATATCACAGTAAGCTTGGAGAGGGAGGAGGACAGACTACAAGAACATTTAGAACTCGCTGTAACATGGCCGTGTCTGCACCAAGTCAGGGAGACTAGATTTAGAAGTAGCAATACGAGGTCAGAACACCCTTCAGACATAAGCCATAATGGAAAAGCAAAACTACAAGGGCAAGGTGCTTCTACAGAGAGTTTATAACTTGTGTTACCTGGATTTCCTTGTAGCCTTCTCCATGCCAGATTTGTTGTGCAAGTAGTTATTGCCTGTACTTTCTGGTGTCTCCACAACACATCGAGGCTCAACCAACCATTTGGTAGATAAGGAGAACCTCTCAAACTCGGATGGTGAGATCAGATAAAAGCCTAGAGGGGAAAAAGTAAAGGGCACTTGCGTGTGACCAACTTCAAAAGAGAACACATGCTCAGGAGCCGAATCCAGAACCACAGCCTACAGGAAATGAGATCTAAATGTGCTCTCCTCTCAACAAAAAGGACCTCTTATGTTTCCTCCAAACCAATGCACTGGGGGACTTTGGAGAAGTGTATCGCATCTGTGTCATTAAAGGATGAACCCAGTAATTCAGCAACTGATGGTTGCTTTGTGATCTTTTTATAGCTGAGTGCCACATGTCTGAGATCATGCAGCTTCATCCACAAACCCCAGGACAAGAGCACAACCAGCACCCTTTCTTTCCACAGTTACATGGCAGGTGTGTTCCTTTCCTTTTGGAGGTGCAAGAGGGAAAAGCAAGTGGGCCCAGAGGAGCTCTTCTGCAGATGCCAGTTTGGAAGTGACAATGTTGTGGAGCAGCAACTCAGGAAGAGTCTATCCAGCAGCCCAGAAAGATGCCAAAACATGGAGAAGTCGTTTTTGAGGCATCCAAAGACATACGGACCCCAAAGAACATCGCCCTCTGTTGCGAGGTGAGTTAGCACCCAATGTCTGTTGGATCTGAATGGCTAAGTAGAAGGTTCAACATACTCATTATGGAAACCGGGCTGCATAACCAATGTTAAGTTTAAAAGAACAGTAAAACAAGGGTTCCAAAGACATGGCAGAGGCGAGTGATCTGGGGGAGCCTCTGCTGCCTGTGCCATTACCTTGGCCGTATTTGGTGAAGACACAGGAAGCAATGCCACTCACATCTTCTTTGCGGATACAGGGGTAGCGGATCTGTAGCTTGAGGAAGGGCAGAGAGATGATCTGAATGTCTCCCAAGTTAGTGAGGATGGCCAGGTCATTTTCACTGTAATCATCAGTCTTGCAGCTGCCAAAGTTAGTGACTGCCACCTTTCGTACCCTACAGCCTTCCAGAGCTGTCAGCTTGAGCTTCAGTTTGGCACTAACCTTGGGCAGCGTGAACACCTGCCAGGAGAAAAAAGCCACATAATACATCTCCATGCTCTACGTTGCCAACAACCCCAGTCCAGGGAGGGTGCTGCTCCTGCCTGGCTTTAACAAAGCCTTGATTCATAGAGAACCTTTGCCCAACATCATGCACAGAAATGAAGAACTGATTTTGCCTTTCTGCTTAAAATCTACAAAATTCCCTACATTCTCCATCTGCATTACGGAAATTGTCCATTGCAGGCACCAGTTGTGCCCGGACACCAAGCCTATGTTCTGTGGGACAGGGAGCGTCTTCACTGGTCTGTCTGGTGCCACACACACCAGGGCCTGATCCTTGACTGCAGTTCCTAGAAGCTACTGTAATATACATAATAGTAATCCATCCCTCAGAGAGCAGATCAATACATTAAACAAGGGAATTTATATCATGGGATCTACATGGACTGTATTTACCTTAAACTGCTCTTCAGACACCACAAGAAGCTGATGGCTGCCTTGCATATCAGGGCTTTTAGAAAGGTCATGTGCTACTTCTAGCGGCTCCGGGAGGGGAGTGCTGCGCCCATCCAGGACAAGTATCCCCACGACAGGAGCCCTGTGCATCAGCTGAATTTCCTTGGCTAGACAAACATTGGGAGAAGAGTGAGAAAAAGACACGTATGATCCCAGTCGAGAGGATGTTGCATGCAGCATCAGAACTCACATGCCCTTTTGAAACGAGAGAATGCATTTTTATACCCAATAGAACCTTCCATTTAGCACACTTGTTTTAAAAGGGACTTGAAATCCACGCGGTTCTCTGTGTTTGCTTCCTTTGCTTGTGCACCAGCATCTGTACCTGTAGAAAACGTTAGTTCACTGCTAGCCCTTGAGCCAGGCAGGATTCTAGAAATGCTGCTTTAGACACTACTGTTGGCAAACTGGCGCTTCTCAAATGTGGCCACCACGGGGTTTTCCTGCAGCCATGACAACCTCCTGGGCAGAGATGGGGAGGGGCAAAGCAGCAGCCCCTCCCTACAGTGCCCAGGAGTTCCAGGCCCCTTTGTCCCCCCATCAGCCATGAGATTTGGGAGTGGATACAAGGGGGGACAATGACTGACGGACGGACGGACGGACATCAGCCCTCCTCTACTGATTCAGCTGGAGGATCTGGCAGCAGGCCCATGGGGCTCCAGGTTTCAGCCCCCCCAGGGTAGCAGGCCTCTAGGCGTCAGCCCTCCTTTCTCCCCCAGCTGCAGCCACGGCCCTCTGGCCTGGGCATTTGCTCATGGCAGCGGGGCTTCAGCAGGGCAAGCCTTACTGGGTACGGAGATCAAGAGGCAAGGAGTGGGGTAAAAGCCTGGGGTGAGAGGCCATGGAAGGGAGCTTGGGGCAATGGAGGAGAAGCAGTGGGGCCCAAGGGGATGATGGTGAGCCTGGAAGGGGCAGAGGGGAGCCAGGGGCACCAAAATATAACTGCACATTATTTTTATTATTGTGTCTGCAAAAAACCAACTACATAAATAAGTTACAATGATTTTGACATTCGTGGGTGCATATCTGGGTTTTTTCCCAAAAAAGCATTTTAGAAAAATTTATCAGAGTGGTCAGCAGCAAGAGTTAGTGACCGAACTCTGAGGCAACCAAAAAATTTGTTGAGAAGCCCTGGTCTAAAGCATTTTGATCAGCCATGTTAAAGCCATTATAGACTAGAACATGCTTCTAGTAACTCTATTCCTTTCACGTTGCATGGTCAAACAGTTTTTCAATTCAGTTTAGCTGGAATAGACATTTAAACTGAATTCCAACACTGTTTCCAGATTCCAAATGCCAACAGTTAAAGTGCCTAAGTGGATTAGGCTATTATTGTATGTTTCCCTATAACACCCATCACCATGTTGGCTGACACTATTACTGACATCTACCGTCCAAGCAGGAGTCTTTGCAAAAGCTGGTATTTGAAGCAGGAATAACTGAATTGATGCTGGTTACCTAATGTACTGTTGCTCCTAATTAATACCCCACAGGTTAGATGCACAGGCAAATGCACACAATGGTGATACAGTCATTTTCAAAATGCTGTCACATTTAGTGTACAGAGGCTCCAAAGAGTCACCTTTTAGCGATAACATGAGGCAAGGTCTATGGACTCCTTTGTCCTATAAATTAGATTATTTGCCTCCTAGCTAAGTGCACAAGATCAAACCTAAGAGTTTTAAATAAGCAAGACAGCAGATTGATGGACCTGGCTCATTTTAACTTATACATCAGTACTATTAATGCTGGAGTGAAAGGATGTAATGGGCTCCCCTCTCAGAATGATACATAAGAAAGCGTGTCTGTTGTGGGAGTGGGAGAGGCTTGTTGGCAGAGTTCAGTGGCTGAGTATGGGGGCAGTGCCTTCAGCAATTGCCTAATGGGAATTAAAACTAGAGAGGCTTAGGGGGCAGCACAACTAATTTATAATCAAACTCCACTCTGAGCTACTATTGCTCAAAACATTATCAGGTTTCTCCTCCCAGCCAAGCAGCATTAACCTGACTTACATTTCCAAGGCATCTTGCTCTCCATTATAACACACAGCTTTGCTTTCTCTAGCAATACGTAACAGTTGGCCCCAGGGCCCAAGCATAATTTTTTCAGGCTCAGTTCAAACAAACACAGGCCCCCCTCTCATAATGGGGGCTGCAGCCTAGGCCAGGCCGCCCAGGGTCTCTGAGCCCTGGTAAAGTGTACCATCCCCCCCAAGGGGGGCCCTAATTGCCCCTTTAATCCCATTAGGACCGTTTCACATGTTCCCATTTCTGATCAACACTCACCCTGCTCTGCCCTGACAAGCTCATCCATCCTTCTCTCCGCCGGCGGAACACGCAAAGCGAACGCATAAACCGTGCCTCCATTGGTGCCTGCCCACAAGGAGGGACAGTGGCGGGAACCTGGAACAGGAATGAAGCCCATGAACAGTCTCTCTAGGAACTTCTGAACGTAATGGAGTGGTTCTGCTGTCTGTATGTGCCTTGCATTGGCAGATACCCAGCCCTCTCCTCCTGAAGAGGTGTACGCTCAAGTGCGTACATAATTAGAGGGAAATACAAATGTAGTATCAATTTGGTATCTGATGCATCCCGTATCTGGACTAAGAGGAACCACATCCCGTCCTTTCACGGAATGGGCTTTTGGCAGTCAGAGGCGAAGAAGCCACGAATGGTGTTTCTGGCAAAAAGTTTCATCCTACTTGAAAGCCACATGCTTCAACTCTCCTCCAGCAAGGTGAACTTGTTTAGTCATGGGTCAGTCAGCAGCAGCCAATGATTGTACAGAACACTGCTGCTCTCAGTCATTTACTTTTGCTCTAGACTGAGTAGTTTCAGTGCTGCAAGCTGCACAAGAAGGGAGGCGCTGGGTCTATGATCTGGCAGACCACAGAGCTTTTTCACTTATTGCAGTGTGTGGCTGAAGGAGGGTTCATTCTACTCACTGTCTCTCAAGAAGGTGTCTGCAAAGTACAAGGTGCGCACAAAGCCAGTGAAGGAGTCTTCTGCAGTCCGTGCTTCGATCTTCCGCTGGATTGGAGCCAGTTCCATCTCCTGTAATGCATCTTGGTCAAACCTGGAATTTGCCTCTTGCACCTTCATGTGAAGAACAAAGGGGATGAGACAAGTTCTGGAGTCTCTCAGACATAACACTTCTCTTCCCTCCTCCCCAGCAATCCCTTCTAGCACAAACAGGACTTAACGGATGCTGGTAAATGAAGGTTACTTTCTCATAACCAAGGTTCTTCAAGAGGGACTCTGTATATTCACACTTGCAGGGTGTTCCAGCTCAGGCCTGAGCATCCCATAAGTGTGAATGTGCAGAGGCCGCTTGAAGGAGCACAAGGCTATTCAGTTTACCTGAATCCTATACAAGGAGAGGGGAATTCAGATTTCCTTAAATCGCTCCAGCACATTGCATTTCTCCAGCTTTTGCCAATGCAATAGGCTGAACCCACGGAGCACTGGACTCAAAGACATCTTCCACTGTGTGGCTTGTGTTATAGCCACGTTGGTCCCAGGATATGAAAGAAACAAGTTGGGCGAGGTACTCTCTTAATAGACCAACTTCCACTGGTGAACTTTTATTGAACCAACCTCGGTTGAGAAGACAGCTATACAGCCCTTGAAATCCAACTGAATAGTGACCAAGCCAGCAGACACAGGGATGCCATCCCAGTTCTCAACCGAGATGACCATCAACAAGGCCAACTGACAACTATGACACCCACTTCCTATAAAGAACTCAAAAGACAACCCCATGGCACAAGTCACTCAGGAATTTAAGGATATCAAATCCTTCCCCAAACATCTCCTTGAGAAATTCTACTACCTAATCCCCCACGAACCCATTCCAGGGATCTCCTACATACTTCCCAAGATACACAAACAATGGAACCCAGGCAGACGCATCATATCTGGCCATGGCACTCACTTCAGAAATGTCAGGACTCATAGAAACTGTTCTCAAGCCACTCACCACACAAAGGGCCATGTTCTCCAGGACGTAACCTACTTTCTCCAGAAACGCTGCAACATCAACCAACAACATCAACATCAACCTCTCAGAACACCATACGGGCCAATGTATGTCACCTCCCTATACATGAACATCCCTCAGGATGATGGCATCATTGTCTGCCTCAAATATCTACCAGACAATGGACAACACTCAGATCTCCACCCCAAATGCACTGGCAAACTCATCCATGTCATCCTCACCTGTAACAACTTTACATTCCACAAACAATTATACAAATCACGGAAACAGCCCTGGATACAATGACGACTCCCTGACATGCCAGCCTCTTCATAGGCCACCTTGAGGATCAATTTCTGGGCAACACAGCACAAAAACAATGACTTACCTGAGATACAGTGATGATATTTTTATCTGCTGGACAGACCACCTAAACACCCTCAGATTTTCACCACAACTCAAACACCTACCACCCATCCAAACTCTAGAACGCTCCTGCATCAGCACCAACTCCCCAAACAACTAGATACCAGAAACCCAAGCATCACCACACTTCTACAGATCCAGCAACCAACCCAAACACACCAAGAAATCTGCTATCTACAGCCAGGCGCTCAGATACCACAGAATACGTTTTAAGGAGAATTTCCAGGATATACACCAAATCACACTTAAAACCACTTTCACTAAACAAGGACACTACATCAGAGAAATAAATTGCACCATGGAACAGGCCACCCTAATTCACTGAGAGAACCTGCTTCAATTCAGGAAAAAACCCACTGACTGCACAATGTTAAGTTGTGATCTATCACTCCACACTGGAACCCATGCAGGGTAACAAATAATTACAATCCATACTTGAAGGGGACCACATTTGAAAGAACTCTTTCCCCAAATCCCCTCTTTTTTTTTTTTTTTTAAAGGCCAGAAGCAAGCTCCCCACAGACCAGAATACACCAGCTCAAACCAGTACAGACCTTGCCCTAACAAATGCAAAACTTGCAGCCATATCTCCACTGCTGATGATGATCAACATCCCCCACAACACACCTTTCAATATCCACGGCTCTTACTCATACCTATTACAACATGGGGTGCACCTCATCCAGTGCATCAACTACCACAAACAACTATGTGGGTTAAACAAGACAATCATTTGTCTCAAATGAACTCTCACAGAAAAATGATAAGATGAGCCTGGGAGCTTAAATTCCAAACTCTGCTAGACACCAAAAATCATGAACTCAATAGCAACAATGTTTTTTTTGTCTCATTACAACAATCTGTTTGTCGAATGGCTGCAGAAGTGTTAATTTTGCACTTCACAATCTCTACCTCCTCATGTTTATGTTAACTGTGACACTGATGACCTTTCCCAAACCTGAAGAACTCTGTGGAACTTAAAAGCTTGTCTTTTCAACCAACAGAAATTGGTCCAATAAAAGTGATTAGCTCACTCACCTTGTCCATCTTGTCTCTCTCAAAAGACATCAAGTGGTTACAGTTATGGAGAGACTTCCTCTCGGGAGGAATATTTAACCTTGGGCATAGGACCTCCTACAATCTTCTCTGGAACCTTTTTACAGTGGGGGGAGGAGAAAGGCAATGGCAAGCAAGAGAAAGAGAAAGCACTACTTTGGTCCTAGACAAAATTCTGCATTTCATTAATATTCTTATTTCAGCTCTCAGGCTCAACTTCGTACAGTTGATTTTGCCAACAGAAGACCTAAAACAAAGTTAATCAAGTGTTCTATATCTAGTAGTTATCTATGTCAGGAGTGACAAGACTGAAGCCCCGTCTACAGTAGTTAGGTCAATGCAAGGTAGCTTATGTTGCCCTAACTATGGAAACGTCTACACTAAAACTTCGCTTCCACCAACGTAATTGCCCTGCTACACCGACTTAACTCCATCTTCACGAGAGACAGAGTCAATGTCAATGTAGTTATCTCAATTCAGTGTAGACACTGCATTGCTTACACTGACGGTTACCAGCTCTCAAAAGCTATCCCAAAATACGCCACATTGACAGTACAATCAATACAAGTGCTCCTGGTGAGGACGTGCACCGCTGATGCAAGGAGCCAAGTATAGACACGCATTAGCAATGTAATTACTGTGGCAGCTGTATGCATATGTAAGTTAGGGTGATAATTTTGTAGCATAGACATTCCCTGAGTGCTGGCCATTATGCCAAGATGCAACAAGGGACAGTAACACTGAAGATTTAGAATGTCTGTATTACCCTGCTCCATTCAACTATGTGGTCCAAGCAGGACTTCACAGGGCTCAGGCTTTGTCTACACAGGGAAGTTAGTGTGAGGTAGCTAGTGTGCTTTAAATTCACGTCCTAGCTTACCACACACTAACTTCCCATGTGTACACAAACACTGCACACTAAGGGTGCCCTCAGGCAGTTTAGCTTAATACAATTCCGAAGTGTATTAAGGCAACATGCACAAAGGCACTCAGTGTGAGGCAAAAGCATCTATGTGGGGAGTTAGTGCAGAGTAGCTAGGCTGTACCAGTTTCTGTAAGCTTATCTTCTCCTCCCACATCCCCTCTGCCCCCGCCAAGAAACAAGACCTGAGACAGACTAACAGCAGAACAGCCTACCACCTCACCTCCACGGCATTCCCACCACCAGCCCGCCGCTTCCTGCTAGACACCCTGCTTCTCCGGATCCGCCTGAATGACTGCCGGAGGGACTTCTTCAAGGACTTCACCCGAGACAAAGGGCCTTCCAAGGCCAGCTGGTCACTGGGATGCAACGTACATCTAAGATACACACACACACACACAAAAAAGTTGGCAGGTGTGATCGGCTGCTTTTCTAATCTGCTGGCAGTCGCTCTGGGAGAAACTGATGGCTAGGCATGCGAACTCTTACTATAAATCTTGGAGCACACAAGCATAAGAGACACACTCAACTCAGCAGGAGAAATATTTCTCTATACCCACTGCTCTCCAGAAACCAGGAAGTACCAACTCCTACTGGGACTGCATGGAAGTGCTAGCCAGCCAGCTCCCTTCTCTGGGGAAGTACCCTTACCATGCCAGAAAGGAAGAGACTTACTTGACAAAGACCAGTCGCTTCTGCTGGTGATCAAAGAGCCCAAAGCCATGGCTGGTACCAAAGGCCACAAGCTTCCATTCCGAGTGAAGGGCCAGTGACGTGACCACAGCAGGTGGCTGACATTGGACCAGGACAAATGGTTGGAAGCCAGGTTCAAATCGGACAGGCTCATCTCGGGCCTTTAGTCTCTCATGACCTTTCCACCTATAGCCTTCTTGGTCCTGTAGTAAGTCTGCTTCAGCATGGTCCACAACATGTTCTGACTCTTCATCGTTCAGTTCCATCACCAGTACCTGGGGGAACCGGAATAAGCTCAGAGGCAGCTCATGCAATCCCAGCATTTCTCAAAGCATTAGACTCCACCTGATCACTCTATGGCTGGAACATGCATTCTTGTTGCCAACATGACCCTGTGCTGCCCCATCTGACTCTTGTGAGAAAGACACCCATTGGACGTAGTTTCTGAGAGAACTTTTTTCTCATTTTTTAAATTTCCTCTTTTGATTAATTATGTTGGTAGCAGGACGTTCTAGCAAACGGATCTGCTTCCTGCAAGTCAGACCATCCTAACTCATTTCGAGGTCTCTAAAGAGAGGTGAAGGCTTGGGGTACAAAGCAAAGCACAGACACTCACGGTCAGTTTACATGAGAGGAGACATTAGATCTTCATGGAGAGAAGATTGTAGCACAAGTTGAGGCACACATTATACAGACCCCAAAACAGGGTCTTCTATCAAAGCGTTAACACAGGCTCTTGCAAGAGACAGAAAGGAGGGAGACAGAGGCAAAATTTCACCTTTTCTGGCTGAAATACATAAGGGTCACCTGTGTCAGTCACAGATAAGGGTTATGCTGTCAGCCCCCGTTGCAGTTGAGGCAGCCCAGCTGCCTTGTTCTGAAGATCCCTGTTGCACTAGGTAGCAAGGAAGCCTCAAGTTATTTGCCCCCCCCCAGAGGCTCCTTGCTGCAGGCACTTGGATAGCGATCAGCAGCGCAGCAATACCTCCTCCTGGCTAGCTGACCCAGCCACCTTAAATGGTCTCCAAGCTTCTCTGTTATAAGACTGTTGCAAGGCGGTGCCACTTACTGATTAGGCACTGGCTCGCTAGCAGGCATCATGCCAGCACAGCATACAAACAGTGGAGATGTTCAGACAACAATAGGCGGAGAAAGTGAAGAAAAGTTTTTAAAAGCCGAAGTGTAAAACCCCATGCAGCTAGTGACTACCTTAGGGCTGATGGTTCAAGGCAGCCAGAAGAGGCAGAACACAGTATAGACTAGAAGGAGCTCACAAAGGTACGGGAACACTTCCTCAGAATCGCTCTGTTTACCGAGTGAAGACAACTTGCCCCCAGAGGGGAATCAATTTTGTCCTTCATTTCTAATGAGTGTTGTATTTTCTATACTAGTCAAGAAACACTATTAAAACAGCCCATAAAAAAAAAAAAAAAATCAGTTTTACAGTTTCAGTACCTGCCCTGCCGTACCAGCTACGGTCAAGTAGCCGCTATATTTACACAGGTAAATCTTCTGGATCCCAAGCCTGGGGTCATCACTGTAAGGGTCAAAGGAACCAACCTGGGGGATGGAAAGTAAAGAGGTCACATCAACACAAGCTGGCCGTAACACTGCAGCTGCAAAGGGCACGTGCTGCAAAGTGAACGGGTAAAACAGCAGGAACTCAAATTCTCTAGCTTCAGAAAGTTTACCTGAGCAATTACCATCTCACCTTGCGCAGCGGAGGCCATTCATCCTCACCTAGTGGGTTCATGTTGTCGTTGGGATCGGCATCTGTGAGGAACACCCTCACAGTGCTCAGCTTATAAAGGAGGCGCAAGCAAACTCCTGAAGCATCCCAAAACCTCACAGTGCCATCCTCGTGCCTGATGGGGAAGTCAGAAACAAGTCAGGCAGAGTCATAAGTAGCTGTTGCAGCAAGCCGCACGGGGAGAGAGGAGGAGGGTAAAATGCAGATCACTCATTCTAAGAGATCAGGACAGAAAGTACAACCTGAGACATGTGCACTAAGGTGAAACTAGCCCTTTTACATATCCCTGAATCCTAGGGAGAATTTTAGTTCACATCCCTATTGGGTTTTATGAAGCCGATGCTGTGATTTAAGAACACAGAGCCAGATACAGGAAAGGATTATCTTCGGTTTACCTGCATCTACTTACTCTTAGCCCATAGCAACTACAACTAAAGAAGGCGATTCCGCCACCTCCCCAGGTAACCCATTCCAGTGCTTCACCACCCTCCTAGTAGAAAACTTTTTCTTAATATCCAGCCTAGACCTCTCCCACACTGCAACTTGAGACACTTGCTCCTTGTTCTGTCATCTACCACCATTTAGAACAGCCTAACTCCATCCTCCCTGCAACCCCCTTTCAGGTAGTTAAAGGCTGCTATCAAATCCCGCCTTACTCTTCTCTCTTGCAGAAGAAACAAGCCTAGTTCCCTCAGCCTCTCCGCATAAATCTTGTGCTCCAGCCGCCCTCATCATTTTTGCTGCCCTCTGCTGGACTCTCTCCAACTTGTCCACATCCTTTTTGGGGTGGGGGGCCCAAAACTGGACAATACTCCAAATGCGGCTTCACTAATGCCGAATATCAGTTAAAGCACCTACCCTGTGAGAAGCAGGTCCCTTTGGGGAGGATCTGGAGCCAGGTTGGTGCCACCATCGATTGGCCATGACTAAAAAGAAAACACTCTTGAAGACCACACAATGGTTTTCTGAAGTGAGTGCAACTGGGCATGCCATAGAGGGAGAGGAGAACAGGGAAGCATGAGTTTCACGGAAAGTGCATCTGTCTGTGCGTAATGTTACACCTACTCTTCATCCAAATAGAGGCTACTAGTTCTGATCTCATCAGCTGCACTTTTTCTCCTAGGAGTTATTGTACCCAAGCTTCCTCTTTCAGAAGCTTCTGTGGCTGAAAGCTTCTGATGCAGAAGCAATTTTGCTTGCCAGCACTGGCTGCTGCACACATTCTGAGCTGCAGCTCACTTTTACTAGGAACTGAGGAAAGCCTGAGAACTTCAGGCATTTTGAATTCCAAATAGTGGTCTTCACTATGTAAGTGGTATTTTGGGAGCAGGCCTCCTTAGTCCTACCACCAACTACTACAGTGCTCTCCTTGGCACTCTGCAGAGAGCAGAGAAGAAGAGATACTAAGTATGTTATACTGTTCTTATGTGCATGGGAATGGGTGTGTGCTTACAGCTGCCATACCATATTTGAGTAATGAGAGTTCTGCTTGCTTCCAGTGGTGATCACCCTCTCCCACAGTTTCAGTGGGATATTGGAGACGTGGTGTGAACAGGTGATGGCTGAGCAATGGAGAGATGCCAGGTATGGAGGGTGGACTGCTTGCCAGTTGGCACTCTTCAGGTCTATTACCACCAGCTCTTCCTCAGCTAGCACCACCATAGCAGAGGGGTCATCAAACTCTGTGCAAAGAAGATGCATTGAGACTGTTCAACTGGCTTATTCATTGGCTTCCGATAGTGCTTTGATTAGATGAACCTAGTGCTTTAATCATGAAATTGGCTACCTGAGATCTAACAGTAGGAACAAGCTTCTTATAGAATAGGTACAAAAATATATTCCCATGAAGCTTCACCCAACAAATGTGAAGTGAACAGCAGTAAATACTCCTTCTCAGCTATTTTGGGCTAACCTGCATATTTAGCCAGAAACTCGAGATATTAACTCTGCGTTAAGACAGTGAAATTGGACTCAACAAGTTTGCAAAAGCCTCAGCAGTGGTAATAGAAAGTCCTGCACAGGGTCAGCCACAGCAGGAGTCGACTTGGTCAACAGTGTCACTTGTTAAGCGTGACAAAGTTCTCATTTAAACCCTCCAGTGGGAGGGATAAGAGTAACAATGGCTACATCTATACCATGATAAAAGAATTGCAGCTTTACCCGGGTCAGCAGACTTGGGCTGGGGGGCTAAAACTGCAGCATAGACATTTGGGCTCAAGCTCCAAGACCCCTCCTCTCCTGCAGGATTTCAGAGCCTGGACTTCAGCCATGGACTGAACATCTACACTACTATTTTTAGCCCCACAGCCTAAGCCTGGTGAGCCTGTGTTAATTGATCCAGGCTCTGAGATTCAGTGGCATGGGTTTTTTATTGCAGTGTAAATGAACCCAAAGAGGCCTTTGACCTGCTGTTAGTTAATAACAGCTGGGATGGGTGGGTAGGTAATTACCCCAGCAATGACTGGATTTAGTGCTATGTTAAGACCTCAGTCTCTCAAGGCTAAGCTGCTTAAAAGCAGTAATATGGCAGGTCCTGGGAAATGCTACCCTGCTTGGAACTGACAAATATTTAGCATCTCAGCTCTCCAACAACTGACACTTCCCTGCCTCTGGTGTGCTGTGCCACCTGCGCTGTTTAAAAAGAGCATCTTTATACTTGTAACAGCACCACAAATATTGATTACATACCCCCAAAAAACTGTTAATGCAACCGGAGAGCCGAGACTTGTAGCCTTCTATATTACAGTACATGGCATTAACACTCAGAGGCACAATCAGATTTTCGCTAAGGAGGGGTCCCAGGTTACTGGCTGCCCCAAATTTAAGTGAGTGGCATTGGACAGCCCTTCATCAACACCGGGGGCTGGCCAGGCCAAATCTGAGCGAATAACACTGCATCGTGGCACACAGGATCACAATGCCATTCATGGCCCAGACAGCACACATCTGGTCATGGGCCCTCTGGGCCCCTTTCCCCTCACTGCATAGCAATATTCATGCTTTTACATACGTTGCAAGGTGGCTATGTTACAAAGGATGGGAAATCCAAAGTTGGGGACTGCTCATGATCTAAATGATTTGTTAATACAGGTTTTGCAGCTCTTTAAAGAGCAACATGTAAAACTACATAAATGCACTTGTAATTTCAGTGGGAAATCTATGAAGTGAACACAGCTGCATTCACATCAACACATGGTAGCCATGCCCACCTTATAACTAAACAGCCTTGCTCTCTCTTGCCACATCTCTGCTCACAACTCTATATGGGTTAGTTTTCCACCATTAGTTCTACCTCCTGCTCGCTCATCTGAATTATAAGGCTGACCAGTAACAAAATCTGTTAAACAAACCCTACAAACCCCACCTCACTGTATTAAAATTCACTTCAAGTAAATTATTTCCCTGCCTCATACTGGGTTGGGAATCGGGTGACCTGGATTGTACTTCTGGCTCTGGGAATGGCCTGCTGTGTAACCGTAGGCTGATCACTTCCGTGCCTCAGTTTCTCCACATATAAAGTGGAGGGATACAATAAGAGAGCTAAGAGTTTTGTGATTTTGCTACTCAGCCTGCTTTCATTCACTGTGCTGTCGAATTCAGATAAGATCTTCTGGGCGGCAACCCCGTCTCTTACAGTCAGAGCACCTATCAGCATTATATAAATATAGTGAGCACTGCACTCCGGGACAGAGAACAGCACGAGCAATGCACACTCAGAATCGCGTGTGTTTTGAAAAGTTTCTTCTTGCAGACAAAGGCACTAGTCTTCACTGAGCGCTCTGTTTACAGCGAGGAACTGTTTTAAGCTATCCACGTGGAAGAAAAGCGTCACCGAGTATTGCACCTCTCCCATACATCCACCCACCAATAGCTGAAAACAAACACAAACAGGATCTGCACGTATGTTTTTTGAAAAGTATTCTCACAGCCTGAAGATGGAAGGAAGGGGAAGAGCTGCCTTCTAGAATCATGCTGCTATACACAAGTTTTACACTCATTAATTTAAGTGGCTTTGGTATATAATAACCCCTCACTACTTCCACCATGAAGAACACTTTAAGGGGTGCATGAGGTGAGCTCAGCAAATCCACCTGTCTTAGGCACTCAGCCACAAGGAAGCTTGCTGACCACAGAAACATTGTTTAAATGTAAATAACTTCCTGGTCTGAAGAGCTAGAGCTTCCTCTAACAGCTCCTGTGTGTGCACACATTAGAACACATGGTAACTGGATGACTCAATTCTCGGGCAGACCCATTGTGGTAGCTTTAGTTATTTCAGGCTAAAGATTCTTAATTCACATCCAGGAATTGCATGTGGAAGTGTCAGTGTTGTGACCATAAAAATGATTATTTCAGCTTTAAATCTATTCTCGTCAGCATCTTAGAGCTGACACCTGCAAGGTAAAAAAAATTGGGCTCATGTCTCTCTTTGCTTCTTTATGATGTATAAAGGAGGACCAAAAGGATGTCTTTTAAAATAAGAAATTCAGGTCTTGTCTACCCTGGAAGACACTGTAGCTTTATCTATAATAGGCAGTCTAGTGCCGATAAGGTTACGGTGAAAAACATCTTTCCTGCTTTCATCTTACAGAAAGAATTAAAATCTCTCCTGAAAAATCCTTTAAAGCCACTTGTAAGAAAACATGGAAAAAACTACAGCATTTAGTTTCTAAACTAGTTGTCTGCTTCCCCAAGACATTTATCTATTAAAACCTGCAGTCTGCTATGTATTAGACCATCATAAACTGAATAAACCTAGTAAGGCTAAATTGCGTGACAGGAACCCACAAAACCCCTTGAGGAACTTAAGAGTTTGCAATTCACTCATATCGATCCTTTTATGCTGGATATTTCTATAACTTAAAATAAGTAAGTTGACATCTGTTCTGAAGGTCAGCTCAGTACAAATAATTAAATGGGCAGGAGAAGCAGAAAGTTTTTTTTGCGGGGAGGGGAGGAGAAGAGTCAGGTTGGGATCACAGACACATTCAGATTTGATAGATAAGGAGAGGAAGTGATTCCAGTTAATGAAAACTCAGGCAGCAAATGCAAGTAGGAATAGAAGCTATGGGAACTGATGAAGGGGAGGTGGTAGAACAAGTATGATTGAGTCATTTCTAAACTGTATGAAAATATGAACATGTGTGTCAGCCAGCAGAGAATTAATAAAATGCTTTGCATACTGACCCTTAGTTGTAACCTTACCCTTTGTTCATATGCTACTTGGAGAGTCATGTCAAACCCACACAGAGTAATTAAGAAAAACCACTCACTCCCAGCGAAAGATTGTTTCTTTTAATTACATTCTCTTTTGATGTGCTGTCTCAACAGCAATATTGATAGCTCTATCTCGCAATTTAATCATGCCTGATGGCCAGCCTTGCTCTGTTTCCATGAATTGATAAGAGTATGAATGACAGTACAAAAGTGGTCTTGGTGGATGTATGCAAAGTTTGTAGCTGACCCAGCTGCTGTCAGTATTTCACACTGCACTTATAAATGGCATTTTTAGACATTTAGAGTGATACAAAACAACTCTACACACAACAAAAACAGTGCTTTGCATTTAAGCTGCTACTTTGCCATACCCAGAGTCTCCACCCACAGCAACTCCAGGCTGCCTCTTATTCTTCTAAAGAGAAGGTGCACCTCCTCACCACATACCTGCAGCAGGATCTGCATTGCAGATGACAAAGAAGTCTATCACCCGTGATGTGAAGTCAAAGGCAGTCTGCTTGCTGCCATGGATGACAGAGATACTGTGCCGGTCACCATAGCTGGCCCGGGGCATCCCTCCTCGGAATATAATGTAAGGTATCCTTAAAAATAGACAGGGTGTTTGTGTTCACTCTTTAGATTCCATTTATTTCACTGCAAACTTATTAACTGAGAAAGTCTAAAGGTCTCCCCACATTTGACAAAAGCTCCCTACAGTGTTATTCAAAAAGGCTACACTGTGAGACCGGGGTAGTCAGCAATGGATTACAAAATAATCTGTGCTCCCCTCCCCCATCCCATTATTATTTTAAGCATCTCTTGTGAACAGCAGGTGGGAGGGAGACGAATAATCAAGAACCTACCCATTCTTTGTCATCTGCCAGTAAATCTTGGTAATTGCCTTGCAGGGGAAAGGACCTAGGACAACAGATTTGCAAAGTTACCACAATTGTAAAATGCATCTTGCATTAGTAGGAGTCCATATTTCTAGCAAGGTGAAGCAGAGTGGAAACTAAAGGCCCTTTCTAATTATTTTGCTTTATACTGACAAAAATGACAAATATATGGTAGGGCCACATAAGCAGAAAAGCATGTGGAGCAATGGCCCCTCACTGTGCTGCACTCAGAGAAGGAGTACTTTCTCTAGGAGGGTCTATTTCTAGTAGTATTATTCGGTGCGAGGAAAGCAAAGGCCAAAAGGTATTTGACATGTATTACTGACAGAAGTACCACATGCTGTAACTGGCTGGCAAGGGCTACGAGTGCTGCATAAGAAGCCAGCTGAACCCCAGAAGGGCCTCAATTTCCAGCATCTCTTCTGGTTAATACAGGGCTAATAGTGAGCTCTACGGGCCAGCTCAGGCCGACAGGGAGGCCTCCATCTGTCAAAAGGAAGAAGGCATCCTCTAGTCATCCTCTTCTGAGAAGTTTCAGCGAACAGGAGGCATCACTTCCTCTTCAGCACTCAAACAACAAACTGGAGAAATCCATTTAACCCATACGGAAGAGCCATGTGACTCCTGCTGAAGAACTGGACACCTCACTCAGAACAAGGAATAAAACTGAATCCCTAAGCTCCTTTTCTGATAAAATGAGCTATGCTTCTGAACACAAATTTTTCCTCCAGCTCATCCATGCTCAGTACCGACATCAAGTCAGACATCCTTGCTTCAGCAGCGTTCAAACCCAAAGCAAACTGGATCTGAGAGACGCCCCCCCGGAGTTAAGAGGTATACAGACAACTGAGGCAACAGCCCTGCATTTCTCATGCCTATACACCAGAGGAAAGCTTGACTCTCAGATCCCACAGGGGCCGGAAGTGAGTTTGAGTTTAAGACCAGTTCAACAAGAACAGTCTAAGTCTCAGCACAGAAGCAGTTGGTTTCTCATCACACACATACTGACCATAAGGCACTTTGCTTTCCAGGGGCTCTGGCTGCCTGTTATCATTGGCTACTGGCCACAGGGTGTAACTTCCATCATAGTGGCAGCTAACGATTTGACGGCCATCCTTCTGCCAAAAGAGGTTCTCTAGTTGCTAGGGAGGGAGGGGGAGAGAGAGAGAGAGAGAATGACCAACATCCAGAGGATCGTTAACCCCACCAAAACCAAAATACACATTCATAGGAGTGAAATAACTGAGTTGGCGCTCTCTGCATCTCCGGGATCTGTATGTCTGCGAAGAACCCTGGAGGGGCAAAGGCTCACCTCCCCCACACCCAATGACTTCATATAGCATTAAATACCTGACTGCCCAGGAAGTGGTGTGACACTCTGCTATTATGCAGATCCCAGAGGACAATGAGGCCCCTGCTGTATCCAATCAGAATCTGGTCAAGATTCCTGGGATGCTCCCGTAATGCTTCCACCAACTCAAGTGACCGCCTGTTACGATACTCCTCTGGCACCCTGGGCAAAAAGGAGAAAAATTAATCCACATGCTGCTGATTCTGACAGCCACAGACAGCTTAAAGTATGGGAGAGAAAAAGGTTGGGAGTGATAAGGAAGGTGAAGCTATGAGCAGAGAGAGAACAAGCATGGTATCTTTTCAAATACCCTCCAGGTAGCAGAGATCCATAGGATTTGCAGAGCATTAAGCAGGGAAGCTACTGTGGAGCCTCTACATGATAGGATCTCCATGTCCAGTCATACCATCAGAAGGGAAAATCAGATACATATGATGCAATCTACAGCAGGAAGCTTACAAAGCTGGGAGAAGAGAGGCTGTGAGCTAGCTCCCTATCCAGTCCCACTGAGAGGCAGGGAAGGGGTGGAGAGGAGAGCCACAGCAATGAGATGAAGTTGACAAGCCTGTAAGCAATTGTTTGTGCTTAAGGCCAGTTCTGAAAACACATTCCAAAAATGTGTTTTTGGAGAGACCCCCCCCTACCTCAAAAGGTTACAGGGAATCAGGGAAAAAATTTCAAAAGCATCTGAAGCGTCTTAGGAACCTTGGGCACTTTTGAAAATGTTACCCTGAGTTTCTGTGGACATGGGAAAGAGGTAGCAGCTTTGCCTATTGCCCATACAAAAAATTAAATGTCCTGTTAAACATACTGAAGCCTTCAAATGAATTGAATATTTGTTGGAGAGACTGGGATATGTAACCATTAGAGGAGACAGGCACAGCATTCGCACACATACTGCATGCTATCCCTACATAGTTCTGCAAAGTTCTACAGCACCT
Organism: Mesoclemmys tuberculata; assembly: GCA_007922155.1. Taxonomy (NCBI): domain Eukaryota; kingdom Metazoa; phylum Chordata; order Testudines; family Chelidae; genus Mesoclemmys; species Mesoclemmys tuberculata. The sequence goes on from ML675637.1 coordinate 10,476,519, forward strand.
CTGCTATGAGCACCTTGGCTTACTCCTGACCAGAACACACAATCTGTATAACACTGACAAACTATGATTCCGAGTAAAGATTAGTTTCTCCAACATTTACATCCTGTAACCGTTAATGTAAACCAGGTCCTAGTGTAGAAGCTGGAATAAAAAATTGGTTAAGTACACCACTCTGGAACTCTCTCCTTCTGACTGTCATGCCTATACGTAACAAATCCCATTGGTCAATGTACCCATTTGCTCACCGCTGCAGTACTGCCTCAGAGCTGATGGTCCTATCCTCTAACACTCTGAAGAAAGGGAGCTCGACCACAAAGACGTTACCACTCTCAGTGCCAAGGTACAAAACTTCCCGCGAGGAATGTGGAAGGACCGCAGTTATCTGGGTGGTGCTTGGAGGAGATCTGTGGATGCAAAAAAAATCCAGTTAACTGCCTATGAAAGATCAGTTGTATAGAGAAGCAGCTATGGTATTCATTCAAACAACTTCATTGAGCTTCAAATGAAAGCTGACACCTGCTTCACCACAAACCATTTGCAAAAGATTCAGTAAGCATTTTGCTGAACAAATGGAGCTTTGAGCCAGAACTTGTATTTTTGGAAACAGAACACCAGCTTTAAAATAAACCTTGTCAAAAAACCATAGAGAGGGGTGTGCATTAGTCACTATTATGGGGAAACTCAGCTTACCTAACTACCCAAAGGAGCAGAAAGAAATAGGTTGTCCAGAGACTGGACAAAATTAAACTAGAAATATTGGGATATTTTAAATAGTGGCTTAAATGGTTTAGTTAAATCAGTGGATGCACTTATTGATTTAAGACTAGTTAAAGGTGTAAGCTAAATCGATATAAGCCAGGTTTAAATTGATTTGAGATTGTACACAGAGTTGCACAGATTTAACTAAATCTATTTTAAAAATAGACCTTTAAATTGGTACAACTTTGTAGTTCAATCAGGCCCCAAAGGCCGTATTCAAATCCTGTTGGCATCACTGGAAACATCCCTATTGACTTTAGGAGAAAGTGGACTGGGCCCTAAATCAGGGCCCTGTGACCTAAGCCATGTCAGAGTCCATTTCATAAGCTGGTGTGTGGGTGGCACAGGAAGAGCAATATTAGAGCACATTACCCAGGAGGCCCCCGTAGTGTGAAGCTTTGCTCCTCATGCAGCTCAGATGCCCCACTACGCTGCTTCAGGCTCCAGAGATGCAAGCTGTTGTCATCCAGCAGGGTCACCAGCTGGCACTAAAAAGTACACACACACACACGCACACACAAAGACATGTTAATAAAGAAAGCAACCTATTTAAAAGCAGCACAAGAAGTCAAGCAATAAACCACTGCTGTTAGGTGATTATCTCAAGTTAATGCAGGATTTAGGACCCTCTCACACAGTTATAGTGGTGGGTTTTATACAGTTATATTCAGCAGAATTCTGCTGACCCAAGCAGTAAGGAACTTTCGGAACACAAAACAGACTACAGGCTGAAAAGCATTTATTGCCTGCTTCTGTATCCAGTACACCGACATGGAGGGATGAGGGCTTGATGCTCTGAAAGATGCAATATTAGCTGCACTTTCATCAGATGGGCAGGCCCACACTGCAACCTATTTCAGAGCACTCTGTTGTAGCTAGTACACCGTATTTCCATTCCTCACTGTTTGCTGAAGTGCAGACACACCTCTCCACACCCCTGCTTTGGGAGTTGCTGGTGTATTCCACTATACCACTCATCCTGCATTCTCTGTGTCCAACTTCCTTCTCAAGGGTGGTGCCACAAAGTCCTTTTATGACCCCAGCCCTGCCAGTTGTACATTCAAATGAAGCATTTTGGTTGCTGAAACCACACCTGGTACAACATGTAATACTCCCCAATGGGAGTTTCAGTTGATACTATTAAGTTTTGGGTGGTTTATCTGGAGCAGTAGTCCCCAAACTGTGGAGCATGCCCCTCTGGGGTGTGTGGAGAAACATTCGGAGGGTGCGGCAGGACCTGGACCAGCCCCCCACAAGGGACAGGGAAAGCATGCCACCCAGCCCCCCTCTGTTCCACCCCAGCCACAGTTCCGGCCTTAGCCTCCAGTTCCTGACCCCAGGGGTGGGGCGTGGACAAAAAGTTTGAGGACCATTGATCTAGAGAATTCACACCCAACACTGCTCACCCCAAATGGGTGAGTCAGGCAGTAAAAAGGCTGGCCTGTTAGTCATGTTGCAGTGGGGGGGATGCAGTTAAGAAGTCAACAGGCATCTAATTTTATCTTCCCATTTTTAGTTAGTGGTGAAGCCACACTATGCAAGAGCAAAGGAAAGCAGCTTAAAAGTGGATAGGTAGCCAAACCACGTCAGGCCAAAGAATGATGAAACCTGCTGAACAGCAGCTGCTGTTTCATCTGGAGAGCACTGCACGGCACAAAGGAAAATGGGTACAATCCCACTACAGGAATGCAGGTTGCAATTCAAAAGGAAATCCTTGCAGTCAGCCTCTTGCAGCAGCAACTATTCTGTTGCCACTATCACTAGCAGCGCGTTCTGTGTTCGAGTGGCCAAATCCTCTGTGGATTTTAAAGTTAGTCTCTCTCTCTCTTTATGACTAAGATCTTCAAAACAATGGGTGCAATTTACAGCACAATGAACAGCACAGGGGAGACCTGTCACAGACCCAGCAATTCTAGGGCACAGACATTACACAGCACAAAAGGTTTCTAGAACTCAGGGCTTGGAAGTGAGTCCATCTACCCCCCATTTCCAACTGAATGGGTTTTCAAAGCTGCTTATATACACACACCGCAATTGAGGTATATGAATTCCACTCACCTGGCCAGGAATGAAGTGTATCTGCGTGACGGTATTGTTCTCTTCATGTAAACCCATAAACTCCACTCCAGGAGCTCCATATCTGAAACGTTTGTTGAGGACCAACAGTATTAAAGATGACCCACAGCTACAATCACTTCATAAGTAGCTGCTAGCAAATGAGATGAGATTTAGTTAAAAACCAAGGGGGGGGGTTAGTGGCCATCGGAGATTTCTTTGAATCCATTCATGCCTGGTTTGAGTTTAGTGAGCACACAACAATGGAAAGCAGGTATAGGAGGTTTTACTTGGTAGTTTGGGGAATATGCAGAAAGCTAGGTCCAGCCACCCTTTCTCGAAAAGTCTTTAGTGGTTTCCCAGGCACTATAATCCCTGCTTAATCAATCTGTAACCAGGAGACAGATGCCTTCCTGCAAAGTCCAGCTTCTCTGAACACAAACGGTGCTGGAAATCATTAAGCAAGCAGTGACAGCTCTAACTTTTCCTTTCTGGGGGGGAGTGACTTGCCTCTTCCATTGAAAGCTCAGCTGGCCTTGTGTCATGGAAACCACCTCTCAACGTCTCTATGTACAGGGGTTCTCAAACTGGGGGTTGTGACCCTTCAGAGTTGTGAGGTTATTATGGGGGGGAGGTTGTTGTGAGCTGTCAGCCCCCATGCATGCTGGGGCTCTGGCTGTCAGCCATGCACAGAGCTGACAGCTCAAGTCCTTCAGAGCTGGTTAGCTAGACAGCACCGGCTGCTGGCCAGGTGCCCAGCTCCAAAGACAGCACCGCCCCCCACCAGCAGTGCAGAAGTAAGGGTGGCATGGCATGGGGGAGAGGGTGTCACCCCTTTTTGTGTGGGGAGGAAGGTAATCACAGCTTGAAACATTTTCAAAGGGAGCCACAGCGCAAAAAAAAAAAAAAAAAAAAAACCAAAAAAACCCCACACATTTGAAAACCCCTGGTATACACAATAAACACTATCCTGGGACTGGACATAAAAACTGCTTTTGACAGTTTTACTTCTGACCCAATATTTGGGGACTTTAGGGTCCTGGAGAATAACTAATCCAGGAAACAGAACGTCTTTATGGTTTAAACTTCAACCTTTGAGATATTGAATAAAAATGGACTCCCTCCCCTGCTTTTCTTCAGGTCTGACCTGAAGAGCTCTGTATAAGCTCAAAAGCTTGCCTCTCTCACCAACAGAAGTGAGCTGAATAAATGTGATTATCTCACCCATCTTGTCTCTCTAAAGGGAAATGGATCATTTCATTCCCTTTTCGTGCTTTCGTATAATACAGTACATACAAATGTTAAGTGCATTATATGAACACAACTGCAAATAAAACGGATAAGGGAAAATAAAATTCATTAGGCTTGTTCCATATACTTTGCTCATTTTTGAAGATCATATATTTCACTACAGACTAGAAATTAAGTGCAAAATTAAGTGAGGGTAAGCAACCATCCCTCTAAAAGCAGGGCTAGAGCTCAAACAGAATGGTTACTGAGGTTACTGGGTGAGGTTCTTTGTCTGGTGTTATATCCCACCAACAAAGCAATCTGAGAATCCAACCTGCCACTGTAAATTCTGAATCACATGTAGAAAGGATACAGTTTGATGGCTCCTGATCTGGTCCCAATGGCCATAAGATGGAGAGAAGGGCTGTATCCCAATGCACTGGGCTGGTGGGGAAATCCATGTTCTACAGTCTGGTGAAAACAAAAAACACCCAAAGAACATGTAGTTTCATGGGCACTATCCATTATACATGGACACAGAAGCCAGAAATTAAATATGGTTTGGTTGTTTGAAATATAGCATTTTCAAAAGAGAACGTTTTAAGTCAAAAGATGCTCTGACCGAACAAGTTTCTGTTGTCTCAACTCAGCTCTACTCTATCAATACCATCAAATTGATTTACCAAGATTGCCTTGTTATTCATCACAGATGCATAAAACTGAACTGCAACTTTCATCACAATAGAAATGGCAAAGCAATATTCCACAACACGGATCCAGGTGGACTCCTGGTGTTTTGTAAGGGTTATGTACTTACAAATTCACCTGAGCACCGCCTATAAGATTCACTACACTGCACCTAGTTAGTCTCCTCAATGCCACTTCATGCATGTCACCTTTGTTAAATCACGATTCAAGCTCTGGACATCTCCAGAGTTCATGCCTGAAACTGACTGATAATTACCGCTCGAGTTTCAGTCAAGCTAGGCTTCCAATCAGTCAGCCTGCGTAACATCCATCCTCTTATGGATAACTTGTATATCAATTCCTGCTAGCAGCCTTATGACAAGTGCCCAGAATCAACTAGGTTTACCAGCAAAGGAGGCAAGGTACCTAAGCAGGCTTCCCACAGGGCAGTTGGGAAACCTGGGGTGAATCTGGTATCTAATTCCCAAACATAGCACAGAACACTGGGGTACTATTTAGAGGCCTATCAAGTCAAATAGCTCAGAGGCTCTGTTACGGATTATAAAGAGAAGCTCATAACTCTAGCAAATAAAAGCACAAAAATCAGCTTGTTTGCTTTTAGTGACTTCCATAGAATACACGCCTAGACCAAAACATACAATTTGGAATGGATGTTTACCACCTACCTATGTATATAAAAGTTTACTGAATGCAAACACCTATGTGAAGTGTTTACATAGTAAACAGTGTCTTAAGATGGCAGTCAGCAACTGTGTCATTACTGCAGAGTGGTTTGAAAACAGTTCAGAGTCTAGTGTTCGGAAGTGCCAGTGTACAGCTCGCCCAAACCCTGGATATCTGAACATTATGGTCACTATGGTTGATCTTAAGATAGTAGCTATAATTAGATCTAAAGAGATTGGTAGGTTATGCACTTCCAGAGCACGCTGTTCGAATGCTACATAATGGGAAGTCAGTGCTAAACAGACAGCAAGGACAAGTCAGAGAACAGATACCTTTACTTAGGCCTGGTCTACATTTAAAAGTTTTTCCGGCATAGCTATATCAGTTAGGAATGTGGGGTAAAACATCCCACTCCTAATGGATAAACCCGTGCTGGTAAAAAATAAATCTAGGGAATATGCGATTGATTATACTGGCAAAAAGATCTGTACTGTGTGCAATGAACAGGCAAATGCTACACTGGCAAAAGCACTCTTGCTGGTATAAGCTGCATCTTTTTTTAGGAGGCTTTGCTCATATATTATACACACAAACCTTTTCTCAGAGATGGGGCTTTACTCTTAGAAGCACCACCTCAGACTGAAGAGCTCTCCTGATCTCTCTCGTTTGTTTACTCTGTGCACTGTGTGTACAGTCAGTTTCCCCTGTTTGCAAGGTGACCAAGAGCTTGAAAAGGTACCACAAGCCATAGGGAAGGGAAAACATATTTCAAGGTTTTTTCTTCTTTTTTAAATACAGTAACAAGTGAGGATTAGATCGCAACTGACCTGGAATGCAAACTTGTCTTACGGAGAGGTATGTGGGCAACAGTGCAAGAGCACAAGGAGCAAGTTTGGGGGTGAAAGTGTTAGCCTAGCTTCATAGAGTAACCATGGGAAATATATCTGGAATAAAGGACCACTAATAAAAAGTCAGTGCAACACTTTCTACCAATCCTCAATTACCTGCTTTGGCTAGTCCAATACCAGTAGGAAAGAAAAGAAACATTGCTCCATCCCAAAGCAGATGGAGTCTGTATATAAAGTTCTGTACAGTACAATAAGCCACACACGTGCTCAGTATTATCTGAGGACAATTACTCATGTCTGCTTACTCCAGTTTGAATCTTTATCACTGAAAGGTGACATTTCAGGGCTGTGATATTTTCTAAGTTTCTTTTAAACCCACACCTTAAAACAATACAAAGTACTCTTCCACTTTCCCCAATTTACTGTTTCAGGTCAGTAATGGGACTGTGTGTGTTTTATTTTTAAGCAGGTTTTGCTTAAAAGTGATTAAAGAGAAATAGTTATTCCATTCAATACAACCTAGCCTGAAGGTGTCTTCAGTCAAAACCTTGAGAGCAGTAACATTCAAACTCTAAGATAACAATGTTTATGCCACAACTGATGTAAGTAGCATTTGAACCCACACTTACAGAAGTACAAAGAGAGCTGATTCATCTCAGTGGTATTCCACCACATTAAAACCGCACTAGGTACCACAAATGCATACCCCTGGATTTCTGTAACTTTTGGATAAGTTTACTCTGTCCAGGCGCAGAAATCATGCCAACCGTTTGTAAAACTGACATCTACACCTTGTCCGGAATGAAAGTCTACCATATGGGTTCATTTCAACCTCCCAAGTAAAAGATACAGCTATACAGCTCTGGATTCCAGGACCTCTAAAATCAATTCCCCTCTTTTCCACATCCAAAAAGGAGTAATTTTTTTGTGCTGTACAGAGGCTGTAAAGAGGACCACCTTAAGCAATGAGTTCATCTAAACAGCAGTGACAAGCTTTATTGTCTTTGTTCCCAAATTTTCTTGATCCAAGAAATAAAATTGAGTGTTCCATCAGCCCATTCCACCTGTTCAGTTCCTAAATATTATGCACTTAATGGAGCTCAAGGCCCAAGGGCAAAGAAATGGATGGAAGACAGACGCTCGCCACTGATCATAAAAACTGGAAATGTGGTTCATATGTCTTCCCCTCCCCCAGCCGCAGACACAAAAATCTTAATGCACTTCAAAGATACGGGAATCTCCTGCCCATAGCAAATGCAAAAACAGCTAGCTGCAATTTAATGGGTTTATTTTCACAGCACTGCAGCAGGCGTGCCTGTTGCTTTACAAACATAAGATAAGACATCTGCAATTTAAATGTGGCAATGTACAGACGGGGAAATGGATATAATGGCATTATTTGAACATGCATCACTGATGTGTGGTCTGGGGTGTGCATTTCCAGGTTTGTTTGTTTCTAGTGTAGGCAAGAGGGCAGGAAGGGCATTGTGGCAGGTTTGTTACTGTGGTCAGTGTTGGCATGGAAGTGTGATTTTGCATACAGATTTCTCTCTCCATTGATTAACCCAGATCTCTTTGCAGATTTCTTTTTCCTTGCAAATAGTACATGCATTTTTTTAATGTGACGTCGGAACTAAGGCAGCAGCTGTTTGGCCGCTCCTGTTTTCCCTCATTCATAGCTAGCTAATGAAAGGAGCAGCCTGTTCTTTCACCTGTTCAGCAGGTGAACCTCTAGTGGGGGAAGGGAGAATGCTAGTACAACAGAGCCTTTTACTGGTGCCTATGAAATTAGAGCCTCTCTAAAGAACTGATGTGACAGCAACCCTGTCCCCTTCTCAAAAAGGACCTTTTTGTTTCTTTTAGAGCAGCTAGGTGGTTTCATTTTCATTTTCCTAAGACTGCAAAAATTAGTTTCAAGTTCAGGGCAAGAGGAAGTGTGGTGCCAGTAGCATTTGAGAAGAGATGTTTGTTTTGCATTAGTCATATTTGCTGCAAGAAAGAAATGGGCACACAGTTGACTCAACCCAAACTGAAGCTGAGTGGATTGGGTTCATAGCTGTTCCGCCTCCTTTCCCTCCCCTGCACTCCTATTCCAATGTTTTATGACAATGCAAAATAAAAGAGCTGCATCTTTGTTAAATACTCCCTTTGAAGAAAACAACAAAACCAGTGGGTGTTCAATCTATTTGATATAGTTCCTTATTCAGTGACTTAAAATCAGCCATCCATCACACCAGTTAGCAAGGGGGGTTGAAGAGAAGAAAAAATGCAGCACACATCTCAGCCATAAATTAAATGGAATGCTCCCAGGTTAGTAAAACAAGGTGGGTGAGAATATATTTTCTACAATAACCCAGTTTGGTAATTCAGCTGCAAGAGGGGTAACACATAGGTGAACCAGCCTATCATCTAATCAGACAGTGCCAGTCTGAACATGCTGTGTCCTGCAGGACTTGTACTGAGCCAAAAGTAGCAAATATGCTAAAAGCAGGATAAACCTTTTAAAAAACAGATTGCCAAATACACATACCTTTCACTCTGTGCTACCTACGGAGCTAAAAACAGATTCTTGCAACAGGTATATACAAGTATGGGTAGTTCTTGGACATACAGAGAAAAAGGTATGCAAAGCCAAGTCATCCACACAGAATGCGGGAAGGCGATTATTTAAAGAGTGCATGTTGTTACAAGAGTTTCATAGAAGAGAGGCTGGAAAGCTAACTTGGCTGTAGGGGTCAGTCCTTCAAAACTATGTGGGTTGTCCATTTCTGACAAAAGGTAATCTCTAGAAAGCGATAACAAGGTGCTGGAACCCAGATGAGAGCCATAGCCTTTAAAATGCTTAAAATGCCAATTGAACAATTACATCAAGTTAGGCAGGAGGCATGTTCTTAAAGTAGCCCCATTCATTGCTGGCATAAGCAGATGCAACTCCACTGATTTCAATGGGGTTATACCCTCATCATCAAACAATGAATTGGCTATGTAGGTATAATGATTTACTGCTACTTACCAGCATCAGAACTGCTGAATTTTACATCTGATACTGAAAAAAAGGGCAAGCAGCAGCCAGGTCCATGTGTGATGCAGTTAGATTCAGATCTAAATTATCTCAATAGGGAGATACAGCTAAACTGGGATGGAGAAGACAAAGCTCATGTTTCAAAAAATGCCTTCTCCACAGCTGTAATCATTCATATTGACCGGTGCAAAAAGCCAGAGTCCAAAAATCCCACCAATTAAATAGGGCTTTCTAGGAGCAGTCTAGCTGGGAGGATTCAAAGGATGACTGGCTCCATAGGCAGACTGTTGGGGGGGGGAGAGAAGAAGGGGTGTCCCAGGCTATACAGCTGTTTTAATTGGAGGACCATAGTCCTGCAAGCATGGAGATCCAACAAGCACTGGAAAGGAAGTCATTTGAGGAAATGTGAAGATTACACCCCCTGGGATGCTGTCAGCTGAAATCCATCTGCTTCCCAAGCCTATTTGCATCAGAGGATTCTAGGACAGCTCAACAGTTAAATGATGAACAACGAAAAATCCCAGAAATTTGTTCTCTCCCATCAGAAATTTAGGATTTCTAGTTGATACAAATGCCAGCAATATTCTCTCATTCAGGAAGATTAATTTGCTCCCAGCTATATAGTACACTGAAAAGGCAAAATAGGAACAGACAGTGCCTGAGGTTATCAGGCTTTTCTATTTTTGTTATCAAGATTCTGTCTACAGCCCTTTCAATTGTCTTTCTTACACAAAAGCAGTCAGTAGTGACACTACTCAACTTTTGATGTACTGCACGCACATCCCAGCATGGAGAGAAGTTAGACAAACTGAGGACTAACCAGTGCCCACATCGACAGAATGACAAGCTCTGTATCTGGGTGGGGATAAAGGGGGAGGGGGTAAATCTCAGCCCCAAAAGAAGAAATTGTTTTCTTCTCTTTACCCATTGCAGTTTTCATGTTTATTTTTGTAGTGCACGTCTGTTACAGTAGGTCTACTGGAAGGGTGCTTCCCAGCACAGGTAAACAGACACGCCCTAACTCTGCTCAAGTTACTGCACTAAAGACAGCAGCATGGCTGCTGCAGCGGCTGGGACTAATGCCATGCGAGTACTTCCTTGGGGGGCTGGGAAAGATTGTACCCAGGCAGCTAGCTCATGCTACTGCAACTACACTGTTATGTTTAGCATGTTAGCTCAAGCAGAGCTAGCGCACGTCTACCTGCACCAGGAAGCACCCTTCTAGTTGCAGTGTAGATATAGTCTTACTTGTGTTGAGACAGTAACTACATCCCACTAATGTGCGTATCACTATGAATTTGTGTGTATAAAATTATGGACTTGTGTTTAACCTTTATACAATAACATGCAATAAGAACTACAGTGGGAATACCTTGGGTCCTGTGACCAGGATTTATGTTATACACTATTAGCCCTCACAAGCAACACATGTAGTAATCAACAAATATGATTACAAGACATAAGAGATACCACCAACTGCACTGATTAGATATCACAGACTCCCAATTGAAATTAGACAAAGAAACTGGGCTGTTAATAGTCCCTTCCCAGACAAATTCTTAACCGGCATGATAGTCTAGTACTTTTGAAGAATAAATTCAGGAAAGTGCTAAAGAACAGGAACTTAAGTGTTCATGAACCTCCACTTTTATTCATGTTTAACAAGGACTGTTTACTAGTAACAGAAAACATTCTTAACCTCTTGGCTCCTCAAATCTATAACCTTTGACATGTCAAAACTTAGGTTTGACTTTCTTGGTCCTGCTAGTCTTATGCAAGTCTCCATTATATCTAAAATTCACTTCTCTGAAGCTCTTTCTATTCTCTCTCTAATAGTAATAAGGGAATGGGACACAAGGTCTAGAGACATATCTTTGCTGGAAAAAGGTGTAAAAACGATAAATGATTCCTTGCTAGAAAAGCAAACTGTAAATTCTCCTAGAAATGAGCGTTTCCAACCAATCCCTTGCTAACAAAGAAGAGTGTACAAGGGACCAGTTTTGCTTAAAGAATCTAATGTGCTATAAGAAGGGTTTAATTACCGTGACTAATTACAAAAAGTAAATTACTAAAAAATGTCATCTTAGACAGAGTCACCATTTTGCACATATCACATTTTCCTCTGCAGAAATGAATCAAATACCACCACTGAAGTCAGAAAGTTTTACATAAAGCAGAGAAAGATATAGCAATGAAGGTATGCTAGGCATTTTATAAATAGGCAAAAAGACAAGGTTCCTGGCCTGAATGGTTTACACTAATCAAACAGAACTCTCCAAGTGCTGGGTGGATACCAGCGCACAGGCACTATTGTTTGTTTGCAGAGAACGGAATTTCCACAAAAACCTGGATGTACAGAACTGATTCAGAACTGGCAGGACAACAGCACAATCACATCTGCCATACGCTTACTTCTGCGTTAACCAAGGGAGGTACGGCCTGAGAATACGACTCCTAAAATCTAGTTGTGGCTCTGACAGACTCCCATCATAACTTCAGCCAAGTCACAGCTTCTCTATCTCAGTCCTTTCCCAGGCCACACCATTGCTTCCTTCATAAAAGTGTTGTAAGAACATGTGTAGCACTTTAAAAACAAAGCACTCTGAAAATGCTATGGTCACACTGAAATTCCTCCTCATTCCCACAAAGAGAAAATGCCAGTAACGTGTTTTCTCGTGAACACAAAACCTAAAACCAAGAATGTGATATCTGAAAGCCCAGATGGAATTCAAGAATGGCCTGTGAGCTTAAGACATGCATACGTACAAACATGTTTGTATCGGGGGATTGCAAAAAAACAGCTTTGATTTACCAAATGTTAGGACAATCCATGTCTGCTGAATCTAGCTCTTCCATACATACCTGAATGAGCCTTCCCTCCTCTCTCTCTCCAGTGGCCATGGACAGATTTGCTCTTTAAGTTTCATGCTTGTTTCCCTTCAAGCTCATTTGAAGAGCCCACCATACCTTGTTAAACTGGAAAAGGTCACGCTTGAGCCTCTCTCTCACTGGATCATGTCCGGGTCTCAAAAACCTTCTCATTTTCCCTCTTTAACCACCAGGCACCAAAAACCTAATAAAAAAGCAAAATCATGTTTAAGCAAGTCGGATTTTAGAGTGTAAAAAATTAATCAGCATTGGATCCTGTATTGTGTTTCAGCAAGTAACACTGAATTCATCAGGAGCGGGAGACAGCACAGCTATATGGGGAGTTAACAGTGACTAAAATGCAACACCACTGCAGAACGTTATCCCAGAGAGTAGGCAAATCTTGGATTGCATAATCCCGTTTTCATGCTGCTCAGTTCTAAAATCCCTGTGGTTTTAAAAAAAACAGTGCAGTTTACACTTTGTTGTTGTTTTTTTAAATCTCTTCACTTGACCTTGTTCAAGAAAGATGACAAGTGATAGAAAGAAAAAGGATCTCAAGCAGGCAGACACACATTTAAAGAAATCAGCTCAGAAAGCCATCTAACTTCCCGAGTTGGTGGCAGCCCTGACTAGCATCAGTTTTTACCCAGGTAACCCTATGGCTACTGAGCTGAGGAGAGGAAAGCAAACATTTTAGGCTGGCTTTATGGGTATAGCATAAGGAGCTGGTGTTGCCTGGAATGTAGTTAGGTTAATTATTAGCCTGCTTTTGTAAAACATCAAGCTTAAGCCTCTTCTGAGGGGGGAGGGGAAGAAAATAGTGCACCTGTGCTTCAGTGCAGTGCTAACAACAGTATAGTTCTCTGTACCTTGTAATTCTAACACTGTCCTAAAACTGTACAATTCTCTCAGGGCACCAATGCAGAAATAAATAGCCCTGACCTAGCCTACCAGCAACAGCACTTGGGATAGCAGGATATGGATTCTAGTACCTAGCCAGGAAAGCAAAGGTGGCCACTTATGTCAGTCTCTGAGGCAGAAAAGTGCACAGCAAATGGGTAGAGCTTGAAGATGCAGACCTAGGGTGTGGATGTTTCCCAAGGAAGAGGTGCGTACCTGTGCCCCAGACTATGTAGGGCCGGAGACACTTGACTCAGATCACTGGGCTAGACAGGTAATTTAAAGCATTTCTGACCACAAGGAGCTCTGAGGAGTAGAACAGAGAAAGAAGCACCAAGAGGCTGCAAAGGCTATTACCCCACTTCTATACAAACAAGTGGAAATCCATCTCTGCAACTTGCCAATAATGAGGTCATCAACCAAAGCCCATAAATCAGCCAGTCCTTCCTGGAGGATTTTATTGTATTTGACCAAGGCTAGCAGAAATGTAAATTTAAACAGCAAACTAAAAGTACAAAACTGACAAGACCAGCAAGTTCTGGTGAGCGAACCCGCAAGTCAGGTATCAAGGTGTAATCCCAACGTACAGTCCTAGGTTTGCACCCACACTTGCCTCTAGCAGCTAGGATACATCAGTGTTACTAGCAGGTAGAAGGTTCGTTTGGGTGGAGCACCATTTGGACTGATTAAAGACTGAGGGAACAAAAGGATGGATCAGTAAAATTCTGCCAGGATCTTAGAGCTGGCTGAGATGATGCTCTGAGCTGTTCATGGACTATCACTATTACAGCAATATCAGGTCTGATCTTCAGAGGTGCCAAGGACCTACAGATCCTTCCCACTGACTTCAATGGAGTATGGGTGCTCAGCACTTCCAAAAGTCAGGTTCATAGCAAATAGCCCCGGCACAATCCCAGCCTTCAGCCTGCAATATCTCTAATCAAGCACACGGTATAGTTTCAGAAGTACAAACAAAAGGAAAGGAACCTACTGTGGTCTCCTTGTCCTTTAGGATCTCAAGATATCGGAGGGAATGAGCTAACCACCAGCTTTCCTTGAATGGTCCCTTACAATATGTGTTGACTACTTCTGCTAAACAATCTGTTCCCCTTTGCATTCTGCTGTGATGCTGGGAGTACCTTTCCCAGACCTGAAGAACAGCTCTGTGTGATTCAAAAGCTTGTCTCTCTCACCAACAAAGCATTGGTCCAATAAAAGGTATTAATTACCTCACTCACCTTGTGGCTTTAATATCCTGGGACCAACAGGCTACAATTACACTGCATGCAGCTTTCCAACTGTCATTAGACATTCCTTCCTGCATGCTTTCTTCCCTATCCATTCCCCACTGATGGAGGGGGGAGTAAACCTGAGCAGCTTAGTATATTTGCATGATTGGGGTGGAAACTAAAGCCATCAAAGCACTACAGTTAGCACAAGCAGGCGTGAAGAAATGGTGCCCAGCTGTCTGACACAGAAACCCAGACAGCAGCAAATATCAAAATAAAAGAGGAGAAGAATACAGCCAATAAGCAGGAACACATTAAAAACCAAAGTCCCTGTAAGGTGATCTGAAAACCTACATCAAAGCATAAGATTAGAGCCCGCTCACATAACAAACCTTTTCAGGTTTGCATGATGCAAATCTCAGGGAAGAGTCAAACATTTCAGTATATGGCTCTCCCCACTTTATCAGTGAGCAGCAGCTGTAGAAATTACAACCTGTTGTGTATGCAAGGAGAGTATCACACCCATGCACAGTAACTTTGGCCTCAGACAGGGAAAGTAAAAATGGGAAAGGGTGTGTCTCTTGCAATCAATATCCTTGGCCTACGAAACCAGGCAAATCCACACAGAAACTTCAAGTAGCTAGTTTAAAGTAACTGGTTTTATGAGTATGGGGAAAGGAGACTTCGATGTGCCAACAAGGCAGCACAGACAAATATTCAAGGTGAGCAAAGGCAAGAAGGCTAAGGAAAGAAGGGGTTTCTTTTGAAAGGATAAATAAATGCACCTGCCCATGCCCTGTAACAAAGTTTAAAACATGCTGCTTACACATGCTTATGCCATGAGATGTAGCATTCACAATCGAGCCGACACTAACCTGTTAAACCGGTTAAGGAACCTTAATAAGAGCTGGCATCAAGGAATCTAATAGCAGCCAGCATCAAGGTACATTGCCCTGCAAACTGATGTACTGTTCCCACTGTAGTCAAAGGAGACTTGCCATAAAGAATGAAGATTCCACAATCTCTATTATCTTGTCTCGCAGGTCCACACTTTATTTTGCCAGCCCAATTTCTCTTGCACACACCCTTCTCTGATGTCTTACATAAAACTGCAGCCCAATGTGCTCTGCAATTATAAAACAAACAAATGCTATTCACTGCAGACAGCATTTGGCCACATGTTAGTAACTGTGGCCACTCGCGGTCAAGGTGGTGCCTTGGAAGCCATATCTGCTTTGTGTGCAATTGTTGATGTTGTATTTTCCAGAGCATTAAAAGCCCAAGAGAAAACGCAAGATCAGCCTCTTACCAGAAGCAACGTGCTCATTAGTAGCACTACATCGTCTTTGGTGAATTCTGCTGAAGAGAATCTGAGGTCAGCCCAGCTGTAGGAAACAATAGCCCAGATGCCAGTCCATCTGGTCTGTGAACAAGTTGGAATACAACATGTGACAGACAAACAGACACCTTGCAGCCAGACTCATATTGGTTCACTTCAAGCTAGCTCTTTTAGCTTCCCTGGCTCTATGCTCATACAAATATTATGATATGCCCTCCTCCGCCACAGTCAATTAAACTCGGCCACAAGCCTATTACACTTCATTGTTCACAGTATGGCAGGGCAAGTCGAAGCTGCGAGATAGGACGCTGTTTCTACTCAAGACACAGACACTAAGACAGCTATTAGCATCAAACAGATTTTTAGATGCCAAAATTCACAAGTCGCACATGCCAATCTGCTTCAAAACGGGCTGACATTTAAGCGAAGAAGCCAAAACACTCATCTGCAGCTTCCATGTGCGTTCACTCAGAGAACACAGGGTGAGCCCAGAACAGGGGAGGGCACTCTTTCTAAATAGCCTTTGTTCAGGTTAAGTGGCCCTTCCAAGTTCTCCCCTCGACAACAGTTCAAAGCCTGGCAAATTATTCAAAGATGCTCTAGGGCATATCAAGACCAATTAGAGATTTCAAGGCTTTTAGTTTCCTGTGTGGTGTTCTCTCCCCTCTCTCTTCCCACCATGGGATCATCCCATGCAAGACTTCTATCTATGCATCTGACGGTAAGGTTAAGAAGAATGAGCAGCAGCAAGCTCTTTGCACTAAAACGATTGACTACTCTTACTGCTGCAGTTGCCAACAAGACCTCATCTACACTAGACTTTCTCCCCACCACCTAAGATTTCCCAGTGTTCCTAGGACCAATACAGCTCTGCCAGTGGTAACAGTAGTGGGACTGCTACCCTCTCTCTGTGAGGTTAGATGACAGCACCAGTCCTGCGCTAGTAATTCTGCCATTCTTCATAATTGTGGTAGAAGTGCTGGGATGTTTAGGAAGAAAGACTAGTGCAAGCACACCCCACCTATGCCATTGCACTAACAGGAGCAATGGTCTAAAAGCTAGGGGTAGATATGCCACAGAGCAACCGGGTTTTCATGATATTGTGATAAATTCCTGAGCCCTGTCTACAGTAGCAATGGCACAGCTGCACCAGCAAAGCAACAAAGCATCATGGAGAGCTATTCCTTACCTCTTAGAGAATCTCTTAACATTAGAGGGCAAGAAAGCTGCACTTAGCTACTTATGTTAAAGGTTACTATGCTTAAGTGAGCTAAATTCTCAAGGCATAGATAAGAAAATCTGCTAGAGATGTCAAGTGTGAAAGGGTAACAACTTAAGCACACCTTTTCCCACATTTTAGCATGGAAAAAGGATCAATATAATTTGATGAGACAATCCCTTGCTATATTCTAAAACTCAAATTGTCGTCATTGGCAGAGTTATCTTCTATTGTTCAAGGTGGATTGATTTAAATCAAATCAATTTAAATCACCAATTTCAATAAGGAATTAAATCAGTAATCAGGAAACCTTGAGTGAAATCATTGATTTGAATTGTATTTTGCATTTTTACTTATTGTCCTAAAGAACAGTCGATTCTCATTAACTGATAACCACTAAAACATGATGGAATTGCAACTAAATATAGTCTTTACATTAAATGTGCTGCTTCTTTTTGTAAATCAGAAGATCTCTCTATTTAAGCAATCATATAGCATAATTTATATTTATTCAGACTCTTAATTTTTACATTTGTGTTAAAAAATGGTGAATTATGCATTTTTATTTACTAGATTAATTTTTTATCCGTGCTTTGCGTCAAGCTCTAGTTGGATGGGAATTCAAATTCAATTTAAAATGCCAAAATCCCCATAGTATTTCAGTTAATTAAACAAAACTACCTTAAATGTGCTGAATACATACAAGAGTTTATCAAAACATGTTCTCCATTTAAGATGGATTTATTAAGCAAAGGAAGTAATACCTACCTGAACTGATGATGACAGGAAACAAAGTCCTTCAAGATTTTAGAACTAGTAGATGATAGATTAAATTTAGGCCTTAACACAGGTGGTCATATTTCCAAACAACAAATCTCTTATTTAAATAAAAAATCCAATGTAAATTTAAAAAAATCTGATTTTTATTTTAAAAACATCCTTTTTATCCACTCTGCTATAATTTATCCAAGCTGCTACAGCAACAACTGGTTGCCAAGTGAGATACTGAAGAAGATTGGGAAGTATTACAAAGCAGCAGTCTCTGAATAAAGGAACAGTTGCACAATGTCAAGAGCCTGGAGATCACAAAGGAGCAAGGATTATCCAGACCACCTTCCCAGAATGAGATATTTAATCCAGTAGTGGTTAGGAGTAAATCAAGGGGGGGGGACAATTAAGGCTGAATATCAGGAAAACCTTACTGATAGCAAGATATAGACTATAAGGAAAACTCAAATGGTGGAGTCCTAACACTTGTGACTTTTAAAAAAAACTGAACTTGCTAAAAAGTGTCTTGTAAGGAACAATCCTGCACTCACAAGGAGAAAGACTGAAGGATCTGATAGGTTCTCCCCTCCAAGTCTACTTTAACGTCTGTGAATCTGCAGAAGCTAAACAGTCAAATGTATAACCTACCTACACCAGTCAGCCATTAAATGCAAAAGCAGGCATACGCGCACGCAGGCACACCACATTTGAGACTTAGAGGATGGTTTCTCCAGGCAATTTTGAAAAGTAAAGAAGAAGTGTTCAAGTTAGTCATGCAAGTTCATACACTACCACAGCACAGTGCTAAAAACTACTAAAAGCTGCTGAATCCCTGAGAGTCCAGAAAATCCATCCAAACCCCTGGAGTTAAGATTCCTTTGTACTTCCATGTCATGGTAACACCAGTACATGAGGTTTCAAAATGCTGAAACACAGCAAAGCGTTTTCCCTGGAAAAATATGTTCTGAAGAGAAACCTATTGGACATGATGCAGAGGTCTCGGTACAGTCTCCCAATAAAATGGGTGACTCAAGCTAAGTATGGTATTTTGAGTCACGTTGCAATAATCTTTTAGGCAAGAAATACAGTGGATCTATAGAGGACATCACAAAGGCTCCTTATTACCATAGCAGCACAAAAAAGGAAAGATGTGGTTTTAGGCTGGGTCCACACTGACGGCGGCAAATTTGCCATCATCAGATCGATTGCTCTAGATCGACTGAGCGGTCTGTGTAGACCCGCTCAGTTGATCCAGCAATCGACGCAGGAAAACCACCCCGGTAAGTGGCATAACGCTATGTTCCCTTCAACGCAGTGCAGTGTGGACGGCACACGGAAGAGACTCAGCGAAGTCGACGGCAGATATGCAAGTGATTTATGTCACTTGCATATCTCCCGTTGACTGCCACCAAATCCCAAAGTTAAGTGTAGCCTCAGAATTTTCTTCTACTTGCTGGTGACTTGAATTCTCTCTCACTCACACACAATATCCTGAAAGAAATCTTTCCTGAACACCCTCTTCTGGCCCTGAAATACCCTCCAATTTCATCATTAGAAGCAAGCACCACACAGACCAAGACACATGAACTCAAAGCAGCCCAGACTCTGCCAGAACAGATGCAAAACCTGTAGACATATCTCTGCTATGGGTATCAACACTCCCCACAATACACTTTTCAAGGTCCATAGGTCCTATACATGCCAATCACAACATGTGGCATACCTCACCCAATTCACTAATTGCCCAAACAACAACTATATGAATGAAACCAGACCATCACTATGCTCTCGAATGAACTCAGAAAAATTATATAATACAAAACACCAGATGACCTGTGAGTAAACACTTTTCACAAAGTGACCACTCTATACTTGACCTCACACTCCTCATTCTCAAAGGAAACCTGCATAAACACTTTCAAAAGAGGAACCCAGGAACTTACACTGATAACTTTGGCTAGATACTAAAAATCATGGACTAACTAGAGACACTGAATTTATTACAAAAATCTGTAATCTATTTAAACAGCCTCCACCCAGCCTTTTCGCTTCCCCATTTCCCCCCATGACTGGAAAGATATTAATGAGTCATTTCACTTTGAATGTTCCCTTGAAATGTGTGTGAATTCTTATGCTAAACAATCTGTTCCACTTTGCATTTAGCTGTGACATTTAGAGTACAATTTCCAAACCTGAATAAGAGCTCTGTGTAAGCTCAAAAGCTTGTCTCTCTCACCAAGACAAGTTGGTCCAATAAAATTTATGACCTCACCCAACTTGTCTCTCTAATATCTGGGACCAATTTGGCTACAACACTGCCTACTACATGGCTGAAGGAATCTTGTAAATATTGTGAAGCTCATAGTACACAGCTCTATTGAGGTATGTCTAGAAAGCCTATCAATGTAACATCTGGGTACTCTGCACAAAATGAGAAAAAAAATCACTACACATATGGACCATCTTTGCTCCTCCTTTGGCAAGAGTGTGGGAATCATGCTGTCTAAGAGATGTATGAAGGTGGAAGACACCACCTGTAGTCTAAGGCAAGGGAAAGCGGACCTTCACAAAGACGTCAGCATTGTACTGAAGAGTAAAAGGTGAGATGTGCTCATTCTGATCTCCAGAAGCAAGAAGGTTGATAACCCAAGGCTTTTCACCAAACATCCTGCCTCTGGCAACCAGCCTCATACTGGGCTGTCAGCCATAGCTCCTGTTGACTAAAGCATTCTCAATGGGCTACAGAGGGGTAAGGCTGTCAATGGGGTAGCTGGGTCATAATCTAAGAGCTTTTAGTTATAGGTATTTCACTCAAATTCTCCCCCCATCCTGCCCTCTCCATACATCCTACCATCATATGATCATAAAGCTTTTTGTACTGTTATCTAACTTTAAGAAATTTACTTTAAGGGCTCTACTCTAGTAATACTGGTTACATATAGAGTGCCTCAGAGAAGCTCTAACAGATTTACAAACATTACAGCCACGGCTACACTATGATGCTACAGCTACATAGCTATGGTACTGAACGTAGGCTGCTGTAACCCTATAATATAGATGCAGACTACAGCAACAGAAGGGATTTTTCCTGTCACTGTAGGAATTCCACCTCATTGAGCAAACGGTAGCAAGGTTGATGGAAGTATTATTCTCTTTACCTAGCTGTGTCTATGTAAAGGGTTAACTCAGAATAGCTATGGCACTCTGGGGTGTGGATTCTTATGCTAAACAGCTGTACTTATGTTGACTTAAGTTTTAAGCATAGACCAAGCCTAGGCCACACCACACAAAAGTGAAGTATTACTATCCCCAGTTACAGACGGGAAACTGGAAGCAGACGCTGTACATGACTTGTTCAACCTCAAACAAGAAGTAAGTGGCACGGAATGGAACAGAACCCAGGTATATGGATTCCTATTGCATTACCTAACGGTTGTTGGAGGGCACCTGCCCTAAGCCATGTGAAATGCATTCCAAAAGCTGTAACAAACCTTACTGCAAGTATGGAAAAAATTAAATTGAACACACTCACGCTCAGTCATTATCAGCAGGGATTAACACACAAACACACTAACCAAGCATGCCAAAGGATAAAGAACCATTTCTATTTAGTCTGAGTCTAGGTAACCAGGATGAAGACCCACAAAGCAAAACTACTGCCAACAATGACATTTCAGTGGTTTTCAGCCTGTGGTCTGCAGATCACTATGTCTAAGGAGTCGGTGAAGGGTTATCATTACCACAGAAGAGTGGTTTTCAACCTGGGGTCCACAGACACTGTTGACAATTTCCAAAGGGGTCCAAATGTCCATTTGAAATTTTGTAGGGGTCCACAAATGAAAAAAGGTTGAAAACCACTGCTTTAGAATGTCAAAGGGCAAGTACCTTGCTACATTTAATGTATTACATTATTGTGTGTCTAAGGAGACAAAGATGCTATATGCTCCCCCAATCTGCCGCCAGGGAGCCCCTGGAAGGAAAAATGAAGTCGGCAGATGACTATACTTGACCTACTCCCACCAGTAAAACCAATATCTATATTTGTGCATCATGGAAATATAAACCAAGAATCACTCTGTAATCAATCAATAATTAAACTAAGGAATAAAGATAGCAAAGCACTTACAGCTGAGGTTTCACACAGGTGTAAGGAAAAAATTCCATTGTGAGAGAAGTATATGCAATGACTGTAAAAGCAAATGAACTCTTAACAGAGGGTGGAGGAAGCTGATATCCAATGCCCTGAAATGCACAAGCAGCAGCCACACGGCCAGAAGACACTAGTGCTTTCAAACTCTCCCAAGACCACAGGTGGCAGCAAGGGGACAGCCAGAAGACTGTGCTTCAGGACTCCACCTCCAGCAGCACTAGGCTGCAGGAAGAAGCTAACAATCTAGGGGTATGTCTACACTGCAATTAAAAACCGGTGGCTGGCCAGTGCCAATGATCCAGGCTTGGGCTAAAGGGCTGTTAACCGCAGTGGAGGTTAACCCAGGCTTTTGGATCCTGCAAGGCGAAAGGGTCCCAGAGCTCAGATCTGAACAGCTACACTGCAATTAAACAGCACCTTAGTCCAAGCCAGCTGGCATGGGCGAGCCACAGGTGTCTAATGGAAGTGTAGACCTACCCTAGGAGGCAAGCTCCTCACTCCAGCGTGGGAGTGAGACATGAGGAGAGAGATGGGGTGGACCCAGGGATGTCGTATGATGTACAGCCTCTTGTCCCGCTGAAAGGGGCACCAAATATAAATTATTTGCCTAGTTCATTAATACATCCCTGGCTGGGTTATTCCACTATTGGGCGGAACACACGCCTGCCGAAAAGCCACCGACCAGCAAAACATGACGTGACCGCGGAACGCGCTCAAAAGCGTTCAGGTCTTCACTGAAACGCAATCCACCAGCAGTCGCAGCTTTACCCCGGCCTGGCACCTATGGCCCTCAGACAATATTCTTACGACCGGTCTTCATCTGGACAACCAACGAGCCGACACAGCTCGGGCCTTGCCTCCGAAGCCATTCTGTTCCCTAATCACCATGCTCCGGTTACTCCAAACGGGCTGGGCCAACCCAGCTTTGAACTAGGGCGGAGGGGTGGGAGGGGGGAGATTATATGGGGCAAAGTCCCAGGGCTCTGCAATCCGCGGCCCTTGCCGGCTGGCCGGGGACACGCGGCCAGGCCTTGGGGGTGCAGGGGACGCCCGTGACCCCAGCCCTTCCTGGGGGTGGGTTATTGGCCGGGCCATGGGCGCCCGGGGCCGGTGTCAGCGGGCCCGGGGACCGTGACAGGCCGGGATCTGTCATTCGCACCGGGCCACGGAGTCCGGGCAGAACCCAGCCCCTCCCCCCACCGCCTACCTGGGGGGGCACGCCCCTCCCCCACCCGGGCAACCGCTGAGGGGCGCCAGGCCCGGCTGAGAGACCCCCCGCCGCGTTGCCCCCACAGCTGCACGGGCCCCTCGCGGGGCCGGCCCCGGGCGGGGGGGGGGGCAGGTGAGGGCCCCGCAGGCCCGGCCCGGCCCGGCCGCTCCCGGTGAGGGCTCGGCGCTTTGTGCCGCCCCGGCCCGGCCGCGGACTCACCTGAGGGGCGCGGGCTGCGCGGCCGGCCGGGCCCAGAGGAGGCCGCGGGCTGTGGCTTCCCGCCGCCGGCTCGGCTCGGCTCGGCTCGGCTCCCTGGGCCACGGGCTCCTCCGCTCAGCAGCGCCGCCGCCGCCGCCCCTCGCCTGCCGCCGGGCCGGGTCCCTCCGGCAGAGGGCGGGGCTCACCGGATATGCAAATCAAAGGGCGTGGCCAGGCCGCTCGTGAAGCCCCGCCCTCAGCCGCCCCCCCACCCACGTGCTCATGAATCGTCCCCACCGGCCCCTCCCGCCACCGGCCAATCGGGAGGCCGCCGTCGTGACTAACCCCGCGGGGGGAGGGGCTGTGAACCAGCTCATTAGCATTCAGACCAGGTGAATGGCAATGAGCTTATGACTATGCATGAGACGAGGCCCCGCCCACCCCGCGGGACCTGGGCTTACCGGCCCCCGCCACGTTTCCAAAAGCCCCCGGGCTGCACCCAGCCCAGCCCCGGCCGGGAAAGCCCGGCGTCGGGGGACAGTCCCTGAGCCCCCTTTCTCCCACTGCATTCTCCCCTCCCCCGGGCCGTGTAAACGGGGCTACGCCCAATCCTCAGTCACACCGGGTGCGATCGCGGCCAGGCCCTAAAACACGAGGGTTTCACGGGGTCCCACAGCTCAGCCCCAAGTGCATGGCGCCACACCCACCCGCTAAGGCCAGGGAAGGGCCAGGTAGGCTGCGGGCAGTGTGGAAACCAGCTCATCTCCAAGCAGGAGTTAAAAGTCATTTCTAGTAACACGCCGGCCTCGTCACGCCCATCAGCCTTCCTGCTTTCCCAGGCCCATCTGTCTATTTAAAAAAAATATATATTATTTTACCCTTGTCTTACCCACACAAACCACAAGGGAAACTAACTCTAGTGGGCGGACTCAAACAAGGGGCTAGCAGACGCAGTCAGCAAACTGCAACAGCTCTTTGTAACAGGGAGCTCAGGTTTACCTGCCCAGGGCACCCACAGGCAGAGAAAAGGGATTTTTTAGTGGCCCTTTAAAAGGTTAGCCCCCTCCCCTCCACACAGGCAGTCGATTTATGGAGCACGCTGGCCCCAAACCCCACTCCACAAGGAGGTATACATTCAAAGCTGTCCCTGCAATTGTGCAGAGGTGGACATAGCTGATTGGCTGATGATTAAGTAATGATTTATAATTATACCTGTGATGAGTCAGAGACTTGGAGGTAGCATAGGCCATAGATGAGACCTGAACGAGGCAAAAGAAACAAAAGGGACTGAGCAATTTCATTTCCACGGACTGAAGGCACCCCTCCTCTATGGGATTCTGTCCTTGTCATCATGAAGACTGAGGTGTTAGTATAGAGAGTAAAGCTAGACACAGAAAATGACCCTGCCTGTCATTCAGGGTTCGTTTTTGGGTTTTTTTGATAAACCTTTAGAGAAAGTTGAACAAACTTGAGTCAGTACACTTGGAGAGATCACATGGCTAGAAGCACCAGGATTGCTAGAAAGAACAGGACACCTGGGCTTCATCCCAATTTTGCTGAGGAGAGCCCATGTCCTAATGTGAGGGGACATTAACTGGTCCAGAAATACATGCCATCATGTCACACTGCCGCAGAATGGTAGTCCCACATCCAGTCATACCATTGCAACCTAAAAAAAGGTTATGATGCTGCAACAGGCCCATAGAACAAATTCCAGTACATGGCAACTTTTCAGCTGTCTTTCGAAGGAGAGTTTAATTAAAATGCTCCCTGCTGCCACCTTGCTGCAATGTCAGATTGTTCAGTGGCATGGGCAGAATGAGTGTCTAGATATCAGTCTGCTTTGTGCTCCAATTCTCATCCAGGCCTCCAAAGCAGCTGAGCAACACAGCTAGTTTCTCAATACTTCAAAGTGGTTATTACATTGTAATTGTTTTGTGCTGATTCAGAGAGTCTGTCTACCCCCACGAAACTCATTGTGTAGCTCTTGTGGAGTCCACTGATCACTTTTTGCCTTGGAGTAAGAAAGTGCAATTTTGATGGAAGTCAAAGGAAGTTAGGTCTGCCTAACTCCAGGGATAAATTCAAGTTTCATGGGCGTGATTGGCGCTCTTCTTGCTCTGTCTGAGCACAGGCGGCTCACAACTCCCACCACATTGCCTAAAACAGGCAAGCAGGCTGAGTAAACACCGTGGAGCTGTCACCAACCTTGTCCAGGCCTTCACACACCCCTGCAGGCAGAGGGAAGAGAGAGCTTAAACACACTCTTACCACCTTTTTGTGGCTAAGAAAGTGTGGGGGAGAAAGAAGGAAAATACAAGTCCAAAACCTCAGCTGGAACAAATCAGCAAATTCTCTACTGAAGACAGCACAGCCATGCCCGCTTACACCAGCTGATGATTTGGGCCAACATGTTAACTGATCACAGTGACATCCAAAGCAATCATGGCAAGACCCCCTGCCACCACACTGAGGCACATTTGACAACACACAAGGAAGATGTGCCATGCTGACAGCAGTGCAGCATTAGGCCGCCATGTCCCAGGGACAGTGCATGGACTCAAAGGGACTCTGGCTCTGTGTGACTGCATTCAGTGACAGCACAGCTCCAGATGCTGCTCTCTCACAGAACAAGGTGCTACTGATCAATTTCCTCAAAACCACAAATAAATACTCACAGGCAGGGGCTTGAGTTGTTGGAAACGGCTCTTTTATTGCTTTAGCCTGCAACTCAAAACACCCAAACATCCTGTATGAAATAAAAGGTATCTAAAACATTTGCTGTAACAGTTCTGAAGAAAGCTGCACCCTGAGCCCAACAGCGTTAGGAGTCCCTTTTAGCCACGGAGCAGGACTTTCTGGCACTAGTCCCACTGGCATTTTTGCATAGATAAAGCAAGTTTGGTATCTGGAGATTCAGGTGGAGGGTTCCCACGCCGATGAAGGTTGGAAAGCAACTGGGTTATACTGTCAATGAAATAGGACAGTGATCCTCTGCCTGGAGCACTAGACCTTAGAACTACCAGGCTCCTGGAGAATTCACAGGTTGTATCAGAGCTCCTCTTGCTTTCTTGGGAGAGAGACAGAAACATACACCTGCATCCAGGAGAAAGGACATCAAATGGAAACGGGGCCCCACTATTGTGACGGTGAGACAGTTTGATGCTGCGGGCTGTAGTTTTAACAGGGGATGATGCCATGTCGCAATGACACATCTTAACACAAAAATCAAATACAATGTTAAGCATGTTCCTCTGCAGTGATTTTGTGGCTCCCTCCTACTCCACTGGCTTACAAAGCAGCTCTGTAAGGTTGAGGATCACTGGCAGAGAGCAGTGACCTAGGACTCCCAGCTCCTGCTGGCACACAAATACCAAGGTAAAGCCAGCATCTTCATTCCTGTAGCAGAGTGCTCTTGCAGTGCCTTTATTTCTTTCATACCAATACTTTGCAAAGGATTTTATTAGATGAGTGTTGGTGCAGGAAAGGAACTGAGACTTGCTATACCATTACTGAGCTGGTTAGCTTATTATGAGTCTAATTGCCCTAAACCATGGTTCTTAAACCATTCATATGTTGTATACAGACTGGCCTAGACCAGCGGTTCTCAGAATATGATGTGTGAATCACCAGTGAAGTTTGTTCTAAAGGCCCCAAAGGACAGACAGAGAATGTCATAAGGAAGTGGTCCATAGGACGATAAGGCCTGGAGAACCAACGGCTTAAAGAACAAAGCAGTGCGCGCTCCACCAAGGAGGTGTCCAGCTAAAGCATAAATGATCATGCTTGCTTGCTTGCAGTGTATCTTACTTTTCTGAATCAGTGGGTTCGTGGCTGGAACCTGGATAAGGCAGTCGCCCTTCCTGCACGCAGACTGGTTATCAGAGATTCTATTTGATATAATATTCCATGAATCAAAAAAAAATTAAATCTTGAGTAAAGTCCCTTACCCTTTGCCCCAAAGTAATTTATCCAAGGGATGGTAACTTCAGTGACAAATGTCAACAGGCAGCTTGAACTCTTTGAAAGAGTAAAAAGCAATGTCCCCATTGTCCACCAGTGCAAAGACCACCGGGACGTCCTCGCTCTGATAGGCAAGCTGCTTCACAGCCCGCAGGGAGGGGATCTGCTCATCAAACCTGCAAAAGGAAGAAAACCTGTCTCTCACAAACCATAGGAATATTTACAAGGCCAGCCACCCTGGTGAGTGTTGCCTATCAGAGACACCCACAGAGCAGCAAAGACACTCCAAAGCTTGGAAAAGGGCTCTTCTCATATTCAATATGAACATAAAACCAGCAATACTGCGTCAGACCAATGGTCCATCTAGCCCAGTATCCTGTCTTCCGATAGCGGTGGTGCCAGATGCTTCAGAGGAGCAAACAGAACAGAGCAATTTATCAAGTGATCCAATCCCATTGTCCAATCCCACCTATAGGTTTAGGGACACCCAGAAAATGAGGTTACGTCCATGACTATCTTGGTTAATAGCCATTGATGGACCTATCCTCCATCAACTTATCTAATTTTTTTTTAACCCAGTTATACTTTTGGCCTTCACAACATCCCCTGGCAATGAGTTCCACAGGTTATGTGTTGCCTGAAGAAGTACTTCCTTATATTTGTTTTAAGCCTGCTCCTAGTAATTTCATTGGGTGGCCCTGGTTCTTGTGTTATGTGAAGGGGTAAACAACATTTCCTTATTCACTTTCTCCATACTTTATAGACTTCTAGCATATTAGCCTCTCTTTTATAACCTGAACAGTCCCAGTCTTTTTAATCTCCAAGATCTTTCTTGAGTGGCAACAGCTAATTTAGATCCCATCATTTTTTATGTATAGTTGCGATTACGTTTTGCAATGTGCATTACTCTGCATTTATCACTACTGAATTTCATCTGCCATTTTGTTGCCCAATCACCCTTTACAACTCTTCAGTCACCTTTGGACTGAACTATCTGAAGTATTTTTGCATCATCTGCAAGCTTTACCACATTACTGTTTACCCCTTTCTCAAGATAATTTATGAACATGTTGAACAGTACATCTCCCAGTAGCGATCCTTTCAGGACCCCACTATTTACCTCTCCATTGTGAAAAACCCATAATTTATTCATACCCTTTGTTTCCTGCCTTTTAACTGCTTGCTGATACATGACAGGACCTTCCCACTTATCCTATGACTGCCTAATTTGCTTAAGAGCCTTTGGTGAAAGATCTTGTCAAAAGCTTTCTGAAAACTAAAGTACATTATATCCACTGGATCACTCATTGGCATTTGCGGACACCTTCAAAGAATTCTAATGGATTGGGGAGGCATGATTTTCCTTTATAAAAGACATGTTAACTCTTCTCGAACATATCATGTTCATTTGTGTGTTTGATAATTCTGTTCTTTACTATAGTTTCCAACCAATCTGCCAGCTACTGATCCTGCAATGAGCTCTAGGCAGGTGCATCTCTGTACCCACACAGAGCCCCGGAGAGGTCCCTAGGGATCTCCAGAGGCTGAGGGATCTTCTGCACAGTGCTCAATGCAGGGCCACGGTCAAAGGGTTAATATTCTGGTCCTTCTGTTCTCACTGCTACTTTGCTGGTAACTGTCCTCGCAAAGTAGTCTCTGTGAATCAGGCCACAGTACCTCAGTTCCGAAGTATACAGTTCCTTCCTGTTTCTACTTAGATTGTCAGCTCTTTGGGGCAGGGACCGTCTTTTTGTTCTATGTTTGTACAGCACCTAGCACAATGGGCCATGACCGGGACTCCTAGGTGCTATAGTAATACAAATAATAAATTATAATAATACCAGCACCTGCTAGCTGCAATATGACGACAATCCAAAGTAAGGTCAGGGTCTGCGGCTGGGATGGGGGGTGACCAGGCAACAGATTCCAAGAAAGTGGGAGGGGGGGGTGGAAGAGTGGGAAAATCATGACAGGGCCCTTTTAAATGAAGGCTGCTTGATAATCCAGAAAACCACACAAGATGCAGCAGTCAGTAATTTTGCACTAGAGCTTAATTTCCATAGCAGCAATACAGGGCACTTCACATCAATGAACACACAAAAAAAACCACTCAACAGCCACAGTGCATGGCCAATACCTCCGTACACACATCCTGGCATATGGCTTCCCAGGGTCATTCTTCTTAAAGTTGGCAACTGCATCTGCTTGATACACGCTGAAGTCTATCTTCATGCCCTCTGTATCCTCCTGCAGCCTGTAGATGACGGGATTTACACACATGCTTGGAATGACACATCACAGGACTCTGGGATCTACCAGGCTACAGATGCAGCACAGCAAGCAGCGACACAAAGCCTTTAAGTGGGTCTACCTTTGTCCTTTTAAAACCATAGATTGTTTGCTCCCCAGGGACCATTTAGAATCTTCCTTCTTAGGCAAAATGGCCAGTCCTGGAATTAGTCTGAAAGGGTCTGATCCAAAAATCCACTGACGTTAACAAACAGACTCCCACTGATGTCAGCGGGTTTTGGATCAGGCCTAAGTGCCTCATCCTGAAAGATGATGAGCCTCCTCGGGATCAAGCCCCAACTACCAAGCAGCTCCTTAACCAGTTAGCACTGTTTCCATGTGACATGGAGAACTCCACAGAGCTTTCCACGCTTCCTGATACAAAGCCTGTGCTCCAACTGGCCAGCTCCAGTACCCACTCCTTGCATGCTACTCTGTCTCTCTCTTTGTGTCCCAGAGTGCAGACACCACAAGCAAAGGAGCATATTGCCATGGACCCAAACACAAAGCAATCTCCTTGGATACCTTTCTGCATCATAGCACTAGTACAAACTACTAGTGTGCAATGTTTGTGTCTTACAGACCTGTGCACAAGCACCACACAACTCCGCCCAGAGAGGAGCAGGGCAAGACGGTCTGGGGGCTAGATTTCAAAAATCTCATTCAACTCCACAGCCTGCACCTGGGATGAAGGAGCATCCCAGAATCAACACACACATTGATGGCGTGCCGGAAGCCTACAGATGACATTAGTAGGCCTTAATGCAGCGAGGGAATGTAAGGGATGAAAGGTTCACTGCAGCACATGGATTTTGCCCATGCAGTCTAATGAAAGCTTATACACCAGTGCTGTAACCAGCCTGGAATATAACTGATTTGCTGCTGGACTCCACTGCAGCCTCTGCATGGTGGTATGGCATTGCATGTAAAGCCAGCCCCAAAGTAAGGATGTACCCAGCCTATGGGAGGAGCACTGGGAAGTATCTTTTGCTCCCTGCACCTGGTACATTAGGCTGTTCTGAAGCCATTGCGGAGAACATCTTACACGCCCCACAAGGACCCTGGAATCTACTGGCTCAATACTAACCGGGAGGCTCCATCCAGGATGTGGGAAGGCTGCAGCACACTGATCTGCTGGAGAACAGCAGCTGGTGGGAGAAAGAAGAAGAAAGCATCAGGCTCTTTAGTTCAGTCTGTGAGGTCTCTATACTCACGCCCATCTCAGGTTATACTCAGAGCGCTTCTGCACCTTCCCTCCAAGCTGTCCTCCAACAAGGCAGCCACATCACTGTCCCTTCCTCTTGCTACTTCAAAGATTTTTTACTTCTCCTGTCCCCTCCCCTTAATTTGCCCAGGGCAAACGCACAGTCTCAGTGCCAGCAGGCACCGCCCTGCTCTCCCCTAATTCCAGTTGGCAAACAGGTCCCCAGAGAAAGATGGAAAGTGCCATGTAATCTCTCCTCTGGCCAGTGCAGGGCTATTCCATAATCTGCCTGTTCACACCGATGCCATGAGGCTTCCGCTGCTTCCCACAGAAAACTCTTCCCCCTCACAGTTAGGATGTTTGTTCTGATATTCAGCCTACATTGCCCCTTCCCTCTGTTCCCTCCCCTTACTCCCAGCCCTCCTCCACAGTGAGCAATCCCTCCCCCACCCCAGCATACTCGCAGTGGGCTAGGACACCCCACGTGGGTCACCGATTGGCCAAGCTGCGTTAAGTGCTTTTCTTCCAGGTCAGGTACCTGTTGAGACCTCTTGATCTGGCTTCACCAGCGGGGTGACAGGCTGATCCCACAGGTGCGACGGCCACTTCCCTGCCTTCCGCTGGCTCCTCTGCTTCAGAAGCAATTTGTACTCCCGCCAGTTGGAGCAGCGCCTCACCTCCCTATCTGCATTGACACTGCTCTTGTATCTGCTCTCCCTCTCCCGCTGCTCTCGCTCCTTCCATGACAACTTCTCACGCCGCTGGTTGACCAGCTTGCACCAGGGGCTGGCGTCGGCCTCCCGCCCAGCCACGTTCTCAGGGAGAAGTCTCTCGTCAGGCTGCGGCAGGAAGGTCCGTGGGCAGTCGGAAGCCACGTTGGGGAAGGCAATTCTGGTGAAGTCCCAGTGGGGCAGGCGGGCGCCACTGCCGTTGTCCCTGGCCGCCTCCCCACGCTCTCCAGTCTTAGCTTGTGAGCAGCTGGGGCACTCGCTGTGTTGTACTGCATCAGCAGGAACTCGAGCTGACTCCCCCTCTCCCCTGGCAGGGTCTGACTCTTTCGACTTCTCTGACAAATGGTGGCTCCCCCCGGAGGCTGGGTGGCTGGGACCACCATGGCTCTGACTGGCCTCTTCTAGGGTCCCTTCAGCTTCCAGAGGATTCCCAGATGCCTTCCGTTTCTTGTCTTGTAACCTAAAAACAGACAAAGGGGCCATTCGGAATTTTGCTCCCTCAAAAGTCCTTTTAGCAAATTCTGCCCCCCTCCACGAGTAACAAAAACAGTGAGGTCCCATAGCATGAGAAGGGGAGAAGACTAGGATATCGGGAGCCAATGAAGGGGCTTGCAAACCCTCATTAACAGGCTCTTCATTAGAATGAGGGTCTGTTTGCTTGTGCGAAGTATGCTGCAGCATTTTGGTGCTTATCAGGCGTGTGAGATGGACAGTGCTGGCTAACGATAAAGATAGAAGCAGGGAATGCAGTGCAAGTGCTCCACACAGCCCTCTAACTGCACCACAGTCCTGACCTGGGCACCCCTGCTGTTCCCGTCTTGATTCCTCCTTACACAGTTCTGCCCATGACCTCAAGCCAGTCCGGCAGCCCACACCTCTGCTAGTCCTGCCTCAAGCACCCCCTGAGCAGGCGCTAGCAAATGTGCCTGTGGAATGGAATGGGTTTAAAACACAGATAAAATCCTCGGGGAGCTAGGCAGAAACTACTAAACTGGCATTCACTTGTATTTACACAAGATTCGATCCCAGGTCTCCAGACCCGAACGGCTAGTTCCTAAGCCCACAATTTTACCTCTTACTTAACCCCTCCTGCACGAAATGTGCTTGGAAAGACACTTCTGTAACAGAAGTAAACAGGGCAGATCATTCTGCCCTTCCCTGTTTCTAAATTTGTGGTGCCGCCTGCTGGTAACTGTGTTAATACATAATGTATTACTATTATTATTCATTGTTTAGGACCGCCCTTGTGGACCAGGAAACCACTGTTCTAGGCGCTGTGCAAACACAGAACAAAAAAAAAAAACGATCCCTGCCCTAAAACACTTAACCATATGAGAACTAACACTAGAAGGCATCTGTTCTTCAGTGGTTGTTGATCATTCCTTTTTCGGAACTCCTCTTAACGGTGCCTTATTTCTTTAGATGTGAAAAGGAAAGAGAAAGAGAG
Source organism: Mesoclemmys tuberculata (assembly GCA_007922155.1). Lineage (NCBI taxonomy): Eukaryota > Metazoa > Chordata > Testudines > Chelidae > Mesoclemmys > Mesoclemmys tuberculata. The sequence goes on from ML675637.1 coordinate 10,509,322, forward strand.
AGAAGCTTCCTGCAATTTGCTTCTCATATAGAGACCTTTCTCTTTCCATTGATGGATCTCAGAAACCCATCACCATCAGCAGATGGGACTAACAGACCACCAGCCCCACAGTTCAGTTCAGGTGAAGAGTGGATGTGATAAGAGGGATGCGTTGCAACTTGCAGTGCTTGGATGGAAGTGACACACCAGCTGCTTCAGACAATTCTCCTGCGGGAAGAGGGGTGGGGGGTGTTGTAGCAACATAGTTCCATATCAGCCGGGGCTCCAAGACAACACTGGCATGGGGAAGGGAAGGATGCAGTGATGGTTTTTAATTGTAAAAGATGGGTTGTGACCTGACCAGCTCACTCTCTAATCACCTGAATGCTCTTTCCAATGGCATTTGGTCAGATTACTAAACTCAGCAAAAGCATCCAAGGTGACCTGCAGGGAACAACAGGCTGAGGCTGGTGTAGATCGGTTTGTTTCTTGCCTTTAGATGGAATGGGCAGCTAGCAACATTTTTAGCCTAGGCCCAGAACATGGGGAATGTGTTAGTCTATCAAGGGCTTGCCACAACATGTCTGTTTTCCTTTACCAGGGGCTGGAACTCCTCTTCCTTTTGTGATGGTGTTTCCCAGAGCTCTTGCAGTAACTGTCCAGGTTCAGCTGCCTCTCGTATTGAGATGGGACAGCACTGTAATGAGGCAGACAGAGAAAGGATTGAGAGAGATGGGCAGTGTTAAAATGACTCTTCAAATTAAAGCCATAGGAAAACATAACAGCAAAAGCTTCTCACTGGGTATGGAAACTGCTGCAAGGAGAACCAGGGCAGCAGAAAGAATCTCCCCACCCAAGCCACTTGTCCAGTCCCTTTACTCACACACCCACTTCCCATCACAGTCAGCCTGAGAGCTGAACAATAAAAGTTTGTTGTATCATTTTTGGGGCATAACCCTCAGAGTGCTGGAATGCAAGACTCACTCAAAGGCCACTCCACTTCATCTGAGCCAACAAGCTGGAAGGATGCATGTCTTGAGGCTCAAAGTTGAATGCTTACATGGTTAAGGGGAAAGAAACCATATAGGCTCAAGAGGGCTGAAGAGTCTCCATTCAGCCCAGTGATTTATCTGTGACATCCCTATAAGGGGATAAAAGGGGAGCCACCCGCAGGTCTCAGTGACAATTTATTATTTGTATTGCAGGAGTGCCATTGGATACTAGTAGTTATGGACGAGGGACCCACTGTGTTAGACGCTGCATGACCAGCATCTAAAACCAGTCCCCAGAAAGCTTACAATATAAGTGCTGCACATCACAGTAAATGCTATCTCACAATACAGTTGCTATCATTATTGTTTGTATTATGGTAGGGCCTACAGGTCCCAAACAAGATCAGGGCCCTATTGCGTCAGGTCCTGTACAAACACAAAGAGACAATCCCTACTCAAAAGAGCTTATAGTCTAACGAGACAAGACAGACAAACGTACAGAGGCACAGGAAGATGAAGTGACTTGTCCAAGGTCACAGCAGTTCAACAGCAGAGCTGGGAATGGAACCCAGGTCTCCTCACTCCCAGTCCACTGGAGTAGGCAAATGATAATACACTCTCTGAGGCTGAGGAGCTGTTCAATGTTTAAAGCCAAGAAACAGATAGTGTGAGGGGAGAAGGATGAATGATCGTGGGTTCCACCATACAAGTGAATTACTGGCTCAGCTCAGGTTTCATCTGCCAACTAAGGATCACATCTAGGAGATACCCAGACCCCTACACAGATTCCTAGGTTTCACATGCTGGAGCAGTGGATTTGAAGAAGCAAGCCCACTACACCAAAGGGGAGCCCAGTAGAGCAGAGCACCTCCTCTTTATTCTACATCCAGGGCATCCCAGCATGGCTTCTGAAAGACATCAAGGGGAAGGGCTGTGGAAAGGAAAAGTAGGATACCTGGGGCAGAATCTCAGCACAATGTAACCCAGTCTCTTCAAGTGGCTGAACACCTTAAAAGAGCAAAGAAAACCAAGAATGTTAAAATGACCACCACCTGAAAGATCAGAATTCTCTTTTTATACTATACGACAAGCTGAGTTGGAGACTATCTGAACGGCTGATTCACACCAAAGAGCAGTGTGTGCCTGGTCCCCAGCATTCTCTTCTACAAAAAGGTACAAGAGAGATCATATGGGTAAAAGCTTATTAGATGCCAAAGTATCCTGAACCTGGTTGGGGCTCTGCATGGCTTGAGAACCAGCACGAGTGCGTGCTCACCCACATGGAGAATCTGAGCGGCACAAATGCCCAGTTTGCTCAGCACCCAAAAAGCACCCAATGCTTCCCAGACCCTCCATGGTGGAACGTTCACTGCCAGGAGACTGAAGGAACGAGAAGAGATTTTGTATGGTCTGTCCCTAGTGCAAACGTGAGTGTTCAGGAGGGGCACTGGGATCAGGGAGTTCCTATGTTTACCTCCAGCCAACCTGCATTTCAGAAATCAGAAGATCTCTATGCTGCTGCTGTAGCTTGTGTTTTCCTAGCTATGACCAAGAGCCAGCAGCAGAAACAAAAAGGAAATAATCCTTGCCACTGTGCTATTCTTTCTGGACGTGAGGGGCGGGGGGGTCTTCTGAGGCATGATTCAATCTTTGCTTCTGCTGCAGAATAAGAGATTGCTTTGCTTTGCATTGGCCTGCCCTCTGTGCCCCTCGCAGATCAGACCTTTGGTTCGACAGCAGGAGCAGCACAGTGAACAATCACTATGATCAGGTTAATTTAGTTCTACGGCTGTTTTTGCTTATGCCACTGGGTAAAGCTCTGTGCAACCCTAGCATAGGAGAGATCCTAAGGGACAGGAGAGAACCAGAGCCAGAAGATAACAAAGGAGGAGACAATTGCTTAGCTGAAGTGGGAAGAGCAGTGGACAAAAGAGGCTTCAAATAAGTTCCAGCCCCTCCCTAAATTGTAGACCCTTACCACCATCTGAATGGGTGGGTTTTCCCCACCCCTTACTCCCTGCAATAATCACCACTGGTGTCAAATCCTTTGCGCACACCTGGTACTGCAGCAGGCTCACAGTCCCTTGGGACAGCAGGGTCTCATAGGCTTCCTGAATGGATAAGGGCAGGTCTCTGTAAAAGAGCTGAATAGAGCCCTGGAAAACAGAAGGTTGGTGTTTAGGAACCGCAGGCTGCAGGAAACCAGTACTGTAGGATCCACGTCCATTCCCTCCTTGTGGTCTCAATGGCTGGCCATCAGCATCCAGCTGCTTTTGACTCAAACTCCAGCTTGGTGCTTCTCAAATATCAAGTTATTTCACTGTAACTTCTCTCCCAGAAATCTGTGATACCAGCTTGTTCCCAAATGCACAGTGGCACTTTCCCTCTACACTGGGTCTAACGGGGTGGAGATGGCATTGGTCAGCACAGCAACAAAACTTACTAAGCTATGCCTTCCCATGCAAGCACACACACGGCTGTGTAATCTGAAAATAACTGGCAATAACCTGGGTTAGCTCCTGAGATATGTGGCAGGCCCACAATCCCGTGATCTCAGAGGTAGCTACGGGCATTCAGCTTCTCTCAGACTTAGTCCCTCTAATTTTGGGGCCTGCTTCATAGCTAATTTTAAGCTCTCACCTTGATTTGTTTGCCCACAAATTATCAGGAACCAAACACGAGGAAATATGTCTTCCCTGTGGGATGGGTAGATGGATCTCACAGGGCTTTTCTGCCTTTATAACCTATGTGATTCTGCGCCCAGCAGACAACTGCACAATTTCATTTTCAAATCAGGCCACTTATGATCTCTAGCCCTTGGCAAATCAAAACACAGGCAAAAAAGCCCTTAAAATCAGAGTCTGAGTGAGAGCATCTGCTGTCCTAAATCCAACAGTTCATCAAAATAAATAAAAAAAAAAAGTATCTTTAGACTTGAATAGGTATTGAGTTGATATGATTTCTTAATGGCAAGACATAAGCCCCTCAAAATCAGAGACTGACAACCCTGTCTTAACTGGGAGCATCAGGGCTGGTGTTTCTCCGGACGAAAGAAAAGGTTCCAAAAGAAACTGGTCTCTTCCATCTCAGCCCCCTCTAACTCTCTTTTTGACAATGTATGCCAGCGAGGGGGGCCAGGCATTTATTCACAGAGCAGGTACAGAACTGGAAGCACATGTAAATGCTCCTCATACTCCAATACATTTCAGCTGCCCCACCTGGAGGAGTCTGCTTGGTGCCTAATATCCTACATCCTCTATATGGTTAATAAAGAACACATTTTGTTCCAAAACCATGTAAACGATTATGCACCAGGATATACATATATGATTTTGTTTCACAAATAAAGCACTGAGCAGGTCTGGCCTTCAGCAAAGGTGTGTCCTATACATTGCATACAATCATTTATTTCCTCGTATTGCAGGCGGTAACCCTGGTGCTGAAAGACTTGTTGCACCAGAGCATGAAAGGGATGGCAGCTACTTTAGGACATAGGTGCCCTGGCTCTTCTTTGCACCAGTGGCCTGGAGTTGAAAGGTTGTGTGTCTCATCATCGACTGCCAGTCCCTCAAGAACTAGGCCTTTTGAAGACAATTGTTTATTCACAGTGTAGTATGGACCATCATGTGCCAGGTGGTGTCACACGATGTACTGAAGAGCACACGAGTGGAGGATTTTGAACCATTGAGAAGGATGATGGAGCCACCGCAGGTTCCCTAATCTTTCCTCTGCCTTCCCAGCTACTACAGCTCCTGCAATGGTGTTATTCGGAAAGAATCCACTGTCCCCAAGCCTGGGTGTCCTACTCACGCATTCCAGTAGATAGAGGGCTTCCTCTGGCAGCAAGCACTGTTTGCCATGCTCTGTGAACCCCATTGTGTGCCAGAACTTCCCCTGGGAACAAAAGGATAGATCTGTGATGTGCTGGGGCCATCCCCTACCCAGAGCCAGGCTCTCTCCCATACTGGGACACAAATTTAAAAAAAAAAAGAAAAAATTAAATTAAAAAAAAATCAATCAATCAGGCATTTGACAGCAGGAGGTGAGTGTCAAAATGATATAGCATCAACACTTACCGCAGGGGATTTCAGTTCCACAATGCCCTCCTGTGGCTTCCACTCAGCTTTCACCAAACTTCCCCTGAAAAGTTTAAAAAAAACCCAAAACATCCATATCAATCGAGGTCACCCCACCGTTCCTCTTCTCCCTCAATGTAATGATTGAGCCAAACTTTCTCTCCCTCCGCCTGCGAGAAGGCAGCCGGGTAGGAAGTTGCAGGTTTCCAGAGTTCTCTGGGGCGAAGCGGGGTCCGGGAGACACGCCGCCCACCTGAGCCCCACACTTGCCAACGCACAGTGACATCCAGCAGCTCCTGATGTGGCTGAACGTTGCTGTCTCCACCCCACAGCGCAAAGCACAGGCTCTTCCAGGGGGTGTTTCATAACCGCAGCCTGGGAGCAAAGCGGGACCTGGCAGGAGGCATGTGGCTCTACAAGGAAGCGCGTCCTTAGAGCCAGCCGCCTTGGGCTGTGCCATGGGCTGTGCCATGGGCCTGCAGCGAGAAGTCACCTCGCCCCTCTGCAGAAGGGGAGGATGCGGATAACCCGCAGGGATGCCGCGGCGCATTCCCGTGGGAGCCTCGCGCGAGCGGTGCCCACGCCGCACCCAGGGCACGGCGTCTCCCCGGGGCGCTGTCCCGCCTGGCGCCCGGGGGGGGGGGCGGCCCAGCGGGGCCGGGCTGCTCCCGAGAGAGGGGCTCCCCGCACTTACAGCCGCTCCACCCGCTCCTCGGCCAGCAGCCGCCAGTGCTCCTCCCGGCAGCGCCGCAGCCGCTCCGCCTGCTCCGCCGAGCCGTGGGCGAGGAAATCCTTCCGGCCGCGGGCGCGCTGGGGCACCTTGCGGTCGCGGCTCCGCGCCGCCAGCAGCTCCGCCGGGCTGGGGGGGGATGAAATGTGAGGGGGGGGAGCTGCCTTCAAACCCAGCCCCTGCAGCAGGCACAGAAAGGGGGGGCGGGGGGGTGCCCAGCCCGCGGGGGGGTGCCAAGGGGCCCCTCGGTCGGGGTGAGGCCGGGGGAGCGGCCCGCGCCGAGCTGGGGCTGCACGTGGGGGTGGGGGGGGTGACGCTGGGCCGAGCCGCCCTGCGCGGTGCCGGGGCGTTCGCAGCACGGAGCGGCTCCGGCGCTGCCCCTTTAAGGGCCCCTGGAGCCGGCCGCCCCGCACTGGCCGGACCCCCCGGTGGGCCCCACCTGAGGAGGCAGCCCGCGCGCGGCGGCGGCTCGCGCTCCATGCGGCGGCAGCGACTGTGCGCGTGTAGGCCCGTCCAGCGGTTCCTTCCCCTGCCGACCCGCGGCACAGCGCCGCGGGGTCCTAGCGCGGCTCGTGTAGCGGGCGAGGCGGCGCTTCCCCTGGGTCCTAGCGCGGCCCGGTTGCCTGAGCTCCACCGGGGGCCCTGCCGGCCTCCGGAGGCGCAGGGCGCAGTGTCCAGGCTGGTGGCGCCAGAGCGCCCCCAGGCGGAGAGAGCCAGCTTACCAGTGCCCCCTGTGGAGCTGCCATACCTTCTTCCAGGGAGTCCTCCCTGGACTGCAGACCCCCCCCTGCACTCTGCTGGCCCCTCTGGCACTGACCGACCATCATCTCCACTGAGCTCCTGCCCCGCAAAGCGCCAGGGTAGAGGCAAGCATGCCACTGTCTTAGGCTCTCCCTCGCCTTCCCCCTCATGCACTGGTTCACAGGCTTATGCCCATCTGTGCACATGCATGCACAGTACACACTGAGTCCTAAACAGACCTCTCAGGCTGTGTGTCACACATGCTCACACGTGATGATTCGTGTGATTACATTTCGCATGCACGCTCACAGCTGGTTATATCCATCCCCTTCACGTGCCTACAAAAAAGGCATGCCTCATTGCATCTCCCCACTAGAAGCATCTGTGGTGTCAGACCCTTGTATTGACGCCCTACAGCCCGCTTCCGGTAAAATACAGGACTATCAGTTTCCCCATGTTACTGATACTGCTACCTCGTGGCTTCACATTTGTTGTAGTCCTTGATGCCCCTTCCAGAGTGAGCGCAGAACACTACCACATCAGCATTCTCCCCTCGCACCAGTGGTCATGTCTCATACCCAGGTCACTCATATGGTATAAACAACTCCACAAGGTGCAAGATAGTGGAGTATCAGACCCTGAGGGAGCAAGTCTTTTAAGATCAGGATCCCCCTTGCAGCAAAATCAGGACAAAGCCTAAATAAAAGGGCTTGATCATGCCCCCATTAAAGACAATTGACTTTAATGGAGGCAGGATCAGACCCAGCACTTTCCCAGTGACAAAGCTTTGATCCACAGTGAATTTATTTCCTGGTAATCAATGCAATTGTGAAGAGTTAGATGCTCTGGCCAGATTGGAAATGTATTAAGAAAGTCAACATCAGATGGTGCTTCAACAGTTCTTGACAAGCTTTTTTTTTCCCCTCCCCCAAGGATGGTTGCCAATCTTTGAGGAGAGAGTGATATTTTGAAAGTAATCTCTTAAACCCCATCATCAACTGCCAATAATTTAGCAATTCCACAAACAGATGGTATATGCCTGCTACTTAATGAGAAATTAAACAAAGTGCTCAAAAGCAAGGAAACTGAGCCTGCAACCGAATTTGGAGGGCAATAGGAAATCACAGGTCTTGTTTCCTACAGATTTAGTTCACTCTATTAATAACAGATTTGTAGTTTGCTGAGCTCTTCTCTGTTATTAAACATTTCAGAGCCATTAGGAGGACTGAAGATCTATATGCCACCTGAATCTACAATCTCAGCAAAGCGGAAACTAAGCAGGGTTAATCTAGTGAGCATTTGGATGGAAATGCTCCCAGGAAAAGCCAGTTGCTGCAAGAAGTGGTTTTAGTCATTCAGCAGGTGGCACTGTTTCTTATAAATCAGCACTAGGCCAAGTCTTTATTGTGCTATGTGATGCAAGTTGCACTGGACATGTAATACAAATGGGACATAAAACTGAAATCTTAATCACCCTGCGGCTTGTCTTCACTACTAAAAAGCTGTGGCTTTTGTCTTGGGTTAACTAAATAATGCTATCGTGAGGTAAAACACAGTGAAGACAAGGCACTTTAGTTTTACCATGAGGTAAATTCACTCAGGTCAGTAGCCCCTTGTGGGGATCCAGTGCTGACCTTGGCAAGTTTACCTCATAGTAAAACTAAGGTGCCTTTTTTTATCTGAGGGTGGCTCACATGAGTTAATTACTGTGATGTAAAAGAAATGCAGCTTTTAACAGTGAAGACAAGCCCATAGCCATTGCAATTCTGAGTTCTCATGGCACTTTTCTAAATAGCAGAAGTATTAACCTGGCTGCCCTGGCAAAAATCATTTGTGAGTGTTTAAATGCAAAAATCCCCCCTGTAGTTTCAATCCGAGACATTATTTTTCACTTCGGGGCCTTAAACTTTTGTTTTTTAGTGCTCTTTGTAAAATGCTTCTTAAATTATATATTCTGTATAAATTACATGCAGGAAAGTCAGTGATTTTGGTCATTATTGTTATTTATAATGTATACTATGGGGAAGGTCAGAGAGGGCCTGAGGACTCAGCAGTAAGAGAAAGAAGGTGTCAGGGGTTGTGTGGAATACCCAAGCGGGGATGGGACAGGTTAGTGAATGCACTTAGTGCTTTCAGCGAGAGAGGACAATGTATAACATGCCTGTGCTGGGAATGTATAACATCCAACACAGGCATGTGCCAGGCATCTACACTGCAGATACCCCAACCATCATTCCTGAGAACAAATCACTCATTCTTTATGATTACTAATCATTTCCCTGTAATCTTTCATCAGAAAGCTCAGCCTAAGGCTGCCCACTAGTATTTCAAGCTGGGAGAGCTGATCAATGGGATCACTGATGGATTTGGCAGGCAATATTAGAGAGATGAATATCAAAAGGAGATTCACAAAACATTTTTTCCTTGTTTTTGTAGAAATGTTGTTTTGTAGCAAGTGCTCTGACCAACTCTAGCACCTGCTGATATTAACATAACCCCAGGATGCCACTAAATGATGCATTAGACCTATTGGTGGTCACCTCACCTTATTTAAATCAGCCTTTCCTTAAAACATAAAATAAAATTTAAACTGCTTTGAACTGCTTCAGGAAAGACTTTGATCCAGCACTGGCCTTTGCTACCCAGCCTGTTTTCAAGGCCTAGAAATGTCAGGACAAATCTCAGTTTCTATTTTGGTTAAAATAGAAATTCTTAATGTCCCAGGCTGTACTGTTCCTTTACAGCGAGATCAGCGTAGCCTAGTCCCCAGCACTGGCCCTTTAAGGCAGTTATAGGGCAAGCATAGCCCAGTCCTGCTTCCATTCAAAACCAACAAATTCTGGGAGCTGGACCCTGAGGAATTCTGGGAATTGTAGGCTCTTTGCAAGGCATGCTGGGAAATGAAAGCCAAGTTATGTTTTGCTGAGGGATCCTATGGAAAGTGCTGTAGCTGTGGCACATGGCTTTAGTCAGGGGTCCTAGGGAGGAGTGGCAGAGGCCTGGGAGATAAGTCAAAAGTTTTGGGAGGGCTGAGGTAAAATAGCCTGTTTGGGGGAACAGGCTAGACTGGGGGTAGCTAAATTTACAGACCTGAGACCCCTTCCACGCCAGGCAGAACCCTCTAGCCCCACCACCCTGCCTCAGGGTAGGAGCTCAGAGCTCCCCACCCCAGTCTGGTGGGTGGAGAATGGGCTGGGGGGCACAGGGAGCTCTGCATGCCCCACTTGTACTTTAAAAGCACTGCATGTGGCTCAGGAGCCACGGTTCCCTCCCCCACGTCTAGACAGGCCCTGGGAAGCAGGGAGTCTTGGGTGGAGAAGGGAGGGTTCCCTTCAGGGGCTAAGGCTATAGTTACCCCACTTCTGAAAAGAGCCCCCTTCAGGAAAACACACCCAACTGTACCCCTTCCGGGTGTGAAGGGCCTACTCACCTTATGTAGGTATCTTCTAGATCCTTCTCTTTCTCTCCCAAGTTAGTTCTTTGGGTGGGTGGAGGGCGCTCATACTTCAGGTAACCTAGGAAAGAAGCGCTAATGCCATTCATATCTGCTCCCATGAGCAGTGAAATAGTTAATCATGCTGTCACTGAAGGAATTTTAACTGGCACATGAGTGACTGGTCTGAGTGAATTAGGGCAGTTTACACCTCAGAGCTATAGTTTCTGACTGGGGTGGATAGTGCTGCAGTGGTTACCTCCACCTCATGTTGTGAAGCCTGTAACAGCTAGGGATTCTCTCTCCCTCTGACATGGACTAGACACAGATCTACTGAGAAGTGTCTGTTCTCTGCAGGGGACCCTCACAATTCAGTAATGTGGGGACAGGATCCCAGGACAGGAGCCTGTAATGGAGGGAGGATACAGGCCCTCCGATGATGCTCCCAGTGAAGTATGACGATAGGCCCAGGATCATGATGCTGAGCCTATGACCAAGGGGCAAAGGAATAAGGAACTGCTTCTCCTGGATGAGGTGGAGACTGCTAATTGGTGGACTGTGGAGCCCTGTGTCAACAGGGGTGAAGGCTGTGAGCTAGAACGAACCAATGAAGCATTTCACAATTCTACTTGGGACTTCTTTTACCTGGAAGGGGAGGACGCTAATTTGTTTGGAGGGACAAAGAAGTAAAGCCACCAGCATGCCTAAATATCAGGGGAAACTGAACCACGCCCAACCTGACTTCAGACCAGGTAAACCATGATTACACTCTTCCTTGTCAAGAACCTTGATGCGATAAGCCAGTGAAAATAGATTGCTAGGGTTGGAAACCTGATGCTTCTTTCATAAAGACCAAAGGTTATTAATGGTTCTTCCACCCCCATCTTACAGTGAAAAGAACTGTATTTTCCTTATGTTTTGGGAGGACCAGAGATCCTTTCGCAGCTGTAAAGGACATTGTGGCTGATGGCATGGAGGCCCCTGCAGAATGCTTCCCAGGCCATTATGGGCTGAAGAGTGAAAAATAACCACAAGCTTAATGTAAAGCAGTGTGGTTTTATGTGGTTTAATAGGCATGTGACAGAGAACAAGGGACTCCTGTTTTCTAATCTTAGCTCTGGTAATTGACTCCCTCTGTGGCTCTAGTTCACCTTCTTGCTTTAGTTTCCCTGTCTCCGTGAAATGGAGATAATCATTACTGCATGCCTACAGGAGGTTTGTGGGGAGTAATTAGTTAATGTCTGTAAAGTGATATAAGTGTGCAGAATCACACACCATCCTCCAGTGACTGGGGGCCTAGAAGCTTTTCAACCCCTATTTTTATTTGGGCAATTGTCTTTTGCAAAAATCTTCTAAATGTATGTAGTTGTGTTCAGACTTCAACACAACCAGCTGGGGCAGGGAATCTAAGGCTCTACCCTTCCACAAACTCACTGTATGAAATGAGTCAGTTAAGTTTTGGATCCTGACTGGCATCTAGGTACAACCTGAGTTTTACCTAGAACCTGGATTTTCAGCCAGTTTTGCATATCTCGATGCTAAGTTTTCAGTTGGTCCTGGACAAATATTTGAAATCCTTCTCTGAAATTTGACAGTTGCTCATTGGAGTCAGTTATAAAAAGCTGGGGACCAGCCACTAAAGACCCTATCCAGCAAGCTGCTATGCAAAATGTCCCCAGAGAGGGGAATGCAGATCAGTCTTGAATCCTTCCCACATCATGATTGATTGGCTCAAAACTTGTCAGGGAAAATTCCATTTTTCTCCCAAAATATGATGAAGAGTTCATCTCTCACTTTTCTGATTTCATGTTTTGCTGTGACATGCAGTGCTGATAAAGAAACAGATTAAAGTACTCATGTTTTGACTCCAGTTGCCTTTTGCAGAGTGGAGAAACCCCAGTACTCTATTCTGAGTGCAGGACTTCAAGTTTTTAATCTTGAATTTGGAATTTCATACCATGTGCACATTTAAAAGTTTACCCAGAGGCTACCTGTCTACAGCAGTGATTATCTCCCCATTCCCGCACTGCCTGCAGAAGCTGTCTCAGACCCAGTGCCTCTCACTCACAAATCTTATGTGAAAGCACTCTTCTGATAGCAGTTAGTGTTGTCTGCTTAATGGTCACTGAGGCTTTGAGTTGGTACTTCCTGGCTCCTTCATTGACTTGCTGTGGACTTTGGGTAAGTGAACTTGTTGGGCAAGAATGTGATATAAATGGACAAGGCAGTGGACTGGGACTCAGAGACCCAAGTTCTGTTCTTCACTGTCGCTGACTTTGCTCAGTGACCTTGGGCAAATCACCTAACTGCTGGGTGCATCCCAGTCTTTAAAAACAAAATGGGTTTATCTGTACTCACATGGTGGCTTTGTAAGGCTGAATTCACAAAGTGTTTGAGATCTTTGATGGTTAAAGTGCTACAGGGGGGCAAAGAGTCTGTGTGTGAACTAACAATCCCCTGAGACTACAGAACCACTCTGTAGTGAGCTCGACTAAATATCAAAAGTGGGTCTTTGAGCTGACTAGGTGGACCGCTAAGGAACTGTGCTTATCTGGGCTCTTATGTTATTGCTTGATTAAACTGCTATAGAAAAAGGTTAGAATAATGCAGACCCTGCAACAATCAAACCAGGCCAATGAATGCATAGGAAACATCTAGAGACTCCATTAATACACACTGATGGTGACAAGGGGAGACAACCTCAATTTCAACACCACAATACACAGACTCACTCTATTTACATGGCTCAGAAAAGATTTTCTCACCTGCAAAAAGAAAAGGGAACAATATGTGCAGACAGATGGTGGGAGGAAGAGCATTTATCCTGCAGATGATGAGTTCAAGCAAAGGCTACAGGAAGTGCAGGAGAAGGGTGTGTGCGTGTGAAAATCAAGTTGGATATGGCTCAGGGATTATGCCTTGGGCTACTTAAAATTGGACTCCATTGGTCCATTTTCAGCTAGGCAAATTGTCAGGTTACTTGTTGAAGTAATCCAAGGGAGAATCAGTTCCTTTTCCCCTATCCCAGGAAGTAAACGTATGAAGTCTGTGACCTGTCTCTGCCTAGGGTCTGTGCCTGACCACCTGAAAGTGCCAAGGGCAGGGCAGGCTACAAAAAGAGACCAGATTCTCCCAGCCCTGGTGGGTAATACTGAAGTTAGATACCCCAAACAGCCACAAACCGTGCTTCTGATTCCCCCCCACTGGTTATCAAGAAGCTAAAACAAAAAATACACAGCCCCCTTTACTGCATTTTAGTCCCTGGTTCCCAATCAGCCACTAGATCCAGTAAAGAGATGTTATGAAAACTCTGTGCTCTTTACCAAAATGTTCTCCTGACCCCAAAGGATCAGCCACGTTACCAGATCAATATGAGATTGGATCTTAACCAAAATATCATGCTGCGAGCTAATCCTTTAGTAACTAAAATTAAAGGCTTATTATAAAAGGAAAGAAGCAAACAACATGAGAGGTATTATCTGATTAAAGCAATCAGATTTATGCAAATGATTTGAAAGTCTCTCTCTCTCTCTCTCTCTCTCTCTCTCTCTATATATATATATATAATCTCAAGTTTTCAGTAGAATTGTGGAGTTTGCAGGCTTGTGCCTTGTATAGTCCCTCTGGTGTACATCCAGTACTTTGATGGGTCTAAGTCCTTTGTTTCACACAGCCTCAGTTGCAGATGAGTTGTTGGTCCAGAGACGTTGGAAACCAATGAAAAAAGACTAAAAACAATATGGATGTGGTGGTGCAGCTGCCTTTTCTGTCCCTTTGCCATGCTGCTTTTGGAAATTTACAGAAACAAAATGGAGCCAGGTCACCTGGGCAAGTCCTGGTGACTCATAAAGGTGTGGCCCTTTCTTTCTCTGGGTTCATTGTACCTGTGAATTCCCTTACTGGGTCATTAAGCAGACTTAATGCTGCTACCATCCTGTCTGGGGTGTTGCCCAGAAACACAGCCCAAGTTGAAATACAGATATATCAAACATATCCATAACTTCCAATACAAGTATGACACATACACTTAAATAATATCATCATACTTAGCAAATTATAACCCTTCTAATGGTACCTGACACGATTCTGGGATGTATTAGAAGGAGTGTTGTAAGTAAGACACAAGTGGTAATTCTTCTGCTCTACTCCATGCTGATTAGGCCTCATCTGGAGTATTGTGTCCAGTTCTGGGTGCCATATTTCAGGAAAGAAGTGGACAAATTGGAGAGAGTCCAGAGAAGAGCAAAAAAAATTATTAAAGGTCTAGAAAACATGACCAGTGAGGCAAGACTGAAAGAACTGGGTTTGTTTAGCCTGGAGAAGAGAAGACTGAGAGAGGACATAAAAGGTTATTACAAGGAGGAGGGAGAAAAATTGTTTTTCTTGGTCTCTGAGGACAGGACAAGAAGCAATGGGCTTAAATTGCAGCAAGGGAGGTTTAGGTTGGACATTAGGAAAAACTTCCTAACTGTCAGCGTGGTTAATCACTGGAATAAATTGCCTAAGGAGGTTGTGGAATCTCCATCATTGGAGATTTTTAAGAGCAAGATAGACAAACACCTGTCAGGGATGGTCTAGCTATTACTTAGTCCTGCCATGAGTGCCGGGGACTGGACTAGATGACCTCTTGAGGTCACTTCCAGGCCTATGATTCTATGTAGAGCACTTGTTAGTGGGGGAAAATGGGCCCTTTCCCATCTCCCAAATCCAGGCTTGGGTGCAGCTGGAGGTTCAAAGTGAAATGAGTTTTGTTCTAAAAGCAGCAGATAGCATTTCTAAACCCAGTCTTTATGATCTGATACACAGTGCTGCAACCCTTCTACCTCTTTCTGGCATCCCATCAGATCTTGCAAGCTTAAGTGCAGCACTTGGAGGGGATACTGCTAAGTAACATCTGGGTGCTATAGGAAGTGAGGTTGACTGAGTGGCTGGAAGTCCTCATCCGAGTGATAAAGAGGTGCTGTGCTGCTGGAGGATGCTTAAAACAGAGGTCTTGACTGTGAAATTCCAGGGCCTTGTGACCTTTTCTGAGTGTCAGGGTGTTACCCCAGGACCCTAGCAAAATGCTTTTTTGGTAATTCCATTGTGCCAATTTAAACTCTCCCTACAGTTTCATTGGAAGCAACATTTTTCACTTCTTGTGCTAAAGTGTTGTGTAGAGCTGCTTCGCACAGTTTACCAGTTGCTGTGCTTCAGTTTGACTGTAGCTGAGTATTGGTGGTGAGGAAAGATTACTGTGTACAATTGAAAGTGTACTAAGATTTATTCACACAGTGCATGAGTAGATCGCACAAGATATCACTGAGGTCAAAACTTAGTGAGACCAAGAGGGACTGGACACGTATATGGCTAACAAGATTATCTAGAGTTATAATTGAGAATGCTAAAACAGAGTATTAGAAGGGAATTATTTGGGTCTTAAAACAATCTCTGTGACAGGTTAGGATGAAGGGGCAGATTACCCCACATCTGTCTGTTGTGTGGTTTCTTGCACCTTCCTCTCAAGCCTCTTTCTTGAGCTGGCTGCTGTTGGAGACAGGGACTTGGGCTAGATGAATTGCAGGACTGATCTGATATGGACATTCCTGTGTTGTTGTTCATAATGTAGTAGTGCCTAGAGGCCACCAGTAAAGGATCAGGACCTTATTGTGCTAGACATTTTGCACTTATAATGGAAATGTGGTCCCTGCCCTAAAGAGTGCATCACTCTCGGATGTAAGCTGCTTTAGAAGGGCTAGGGATGGCCTATAACAGGAGTTCTCCAACTAGTTCATTAAGTAAATTGCTTCATAAAGAAGTCCTTTCAACATTTACCTCTGACAGCTCTTTAAACCATGAGGTCTCAACCGAGGGTTGGTGAAGAGGTCAGAGGGAATAGTTGCCATCCTCTTTCTTCACGGCAAGTTGGGATGGGAATTCCTAAAATTCTAATATGGTGTCTCAGAATGAAAAAGTTTGAGAACTAAAGTTACTGGAGCAGATTGTTCCACTGGACAGTTAGCATGGTGATTCCAGTCCAAGGAACCAATTAGCGCTATACAATATCAATAAAGCACATATTAAATGATTTAAGACAGTGGTTCCCAACCTGTGGCCTGCAGGGTCTTTTAAAATGGCCCGCCGCTCCCCTCCTGCTGGCTGTGGATGGGAGCCACTGCCTAAGAACCCAGGTGGACTGGTGGAGTGCATTTCCGCGGGGGCTACAAAACCGATGCAGCTAAGGGGACAGATCAGTACTCCCCTACCCCTACCTATAGCAGGGAGCATGGCAAAGCACTCCACTTGGATCCCTCGGTGCTGGAGTCCCTGCTGGAGCCAGAGGGATGGGAGAACTGATCTCCTGTCCCTCTGTCTGCAGAAGGGAGCCACTGCCTAGGGACCCAAGTAGAGCACACGGGACTACAGGACGTGTGCCGTTTCCCTGCTGCAGCCAGGGGAATGGGAAATCAGTGAGAAGGCTGCTTCCTCGCTGAATTCCTTCCCTGCAGCCAACAGAAGGTGTGTGTGGCTTTTGGTGGAGACTGATGGCCCTTCAGTGTAGCGTCGGCGAAGATCAGACACGGAGTCAGTGTGAGATGAGAAGAGGCATGCCCGTGTTTTCCACGGGCTTCTTTTATTACATATCTCAGGCTTGTTCATTGATTAACCCGCTGATACATCTACATGATTAGTAGTAGCCGAGGGCTCTCTCAATCAGCACGTAGGGCGCTCGTGATCTACAGCATGCATGGTTACAAAATCTAGTTAATCCCCTCAGGTTCTTCTGCCGCACCCTTTCTGAGCACGGTTTGCCGATACCCAGGCTGCTTTGGAAGAAGCTTGTCCCTACATTCAGGGTTGTAAAATTATATCTTTGGTCCACAAGCCAAAAAGGTTGGGAACCACTAGTTTAAGACCTGGCTAACTGATTGATCTCAAAGTAGTTGTCAGTGGGGAATTCTCAGGATTGAGGTTTTCTGCAGGGATCGGTTCCTGACCTGACTTAACTCAACATTTTAATTAATGATCTGGAAGTGAATAATAACATCACTGCTGATAAAACTGTTGAATGATACAGACTGATGGATTGGTAAATAATGACAGGGCAGTCCTACAGAGTGATCTGGGTCACTTGGTAAGCTTTGGCCCATTCAAACAAAATGCATTTTAATGTTGCTAAATGCAAAGTTATTCATGCAGAAACAAAGAAAGTAGGCCCTACCTACAGAATGGAAACTGTATCCTGGACAGCAACGACTGCAAAGAATTTAGGGGTCATAGTGGATGAGAACACAACATGAGTTCACAATGTGATGCTGTGGCTAAAAAAGCTAATGTGATTCTTGGATTTATGAAAGGGGAGAAGTGAGGTCATTTTTATTTCTATATTGGTGGTAGGACCGGTATTAGAATCCTGCATCTAGTTCTTTGTCCACATTTTAAAAGGACGTTGAGAAATTAGAGACGGTACAGAAAAGAGCCACAAAAATGATTTTAGGGCTGGAGGAAATGCCTTACAATGAGGGACTTAAAACTCAATCTGCTCAATTTGTCAATTTGTCAAAGAGATTGCAGCGTCTAAGTACTTTCATGAGGAGAAAATAGTCAGCACTAAAGGGCTCTTTAATCCAGGGTAAAAAGACATAACGAGAACCAGAGGCTGGAAGCTGAAGCCAGACAAATACAAGTTGGAAATATGACACACATTTTTAAGAGTGAGGGTGATTAACCACTGGAACAAACAACCAAGGGGCGTGGTGGATTCTCCATCTCTTGAGGTATTCAACTCAAGACTGGATGCCTTTCTGGAAAGTATGCTTTAGCCAAACTAAGATTATGCTTTAGTCAAATGCAAGGGTTCTATACCCAAGGGATACTGGGTTACATTTAATGACCTCTGACATACAGGTGGTCAGACTAAATTATCTGATAGTCTTTTTAGGCCCTAATCTCTTATCAACTAAGAATCCACCATACCATGTGTATGTGAGTGAACTACATGGTCCATTCTAGCAGTGATGTAGAAGCTATTAGCAAAGAGGGAACATGCAGTGAGCAGAATCCTCCATATTGTATGCAAAGAAGAAAATGACTTCTTGGGCTCTCAATAATGGTTTAATATCTTTACCATTATCTTCAGAGTTAAAGGGAGCATTATGTCTGGGTTATTCTTGCTCTAGTAACAGAGCAGCAAGCCATGCTAGGCCAGATTTTGCCTTCAGTTACACTTCTGCAATTCCAGTGGAGCTGCACAGGTAGATATAAATGAGGTCAGAATCTGGCATTCATAACCAGCACTTATTATCCCAGCACTTCTTAAAATACACAGCTACAGAATGAGGATGACATGATTGTCCGAAACTGACATAATCCTATTTAAATGACAACTTGTCCTACAGATGAAGAAACCTTTAATGAGTTTGCCTGGTGGAGGAAAGGGGGATTTGTCAGGAGCCCTGGGAGATCTGTGGTAATTAACCAGCTCTTGTATTCTCTGTTATGAAATCCAGATGAAAGGGATGTGGCTCAAGCAGACATCTTGAGGCAGTCCTTAGTGAGGTTCTGGGTCTCCAAGGGTGTGTGTGTGGAGAGTGGAAGGTTATTTCCTCATATAAACAGGCTTGCTCCTGATTTACTGTAGTGTCAGTGGGACGCCTGGGCTGAGCACTAGGCTTGTGCATTTAAGTGACATGGAAACCAAACAAAGTCAGACACCTGGAGCCAGGTTTTCAAGAGTGCACCGAGAATAATGGGAGCTAGTGAGTTGAGTGCTCTTGGCAGTCTGGTCACTTCATGTAGGTGCCTAAATGGAGATGAGCTCTCTTGAGAAACTGGCCTTTGTTATCTCTAGTCACTCCTCTGGCCCCTATTGCTCTAGTAGCTATGGCTTTGTCTTCACTGCACCAAAGGTGGGTGTTTTACAGCAAGATAACGAATATGCTTCCACTATCCTGTTGTAAAATCCTAGTGGAGAAAAGGCACCTGTAGTTTTTGCTGTGAGGCCGCTAGGTGAAGTCAGCCGTATGCTCCCCTGCCTGAGGTTGACCTTGTGCTAAAACTAGAATGTCTCGTCTCCACTAGGAATTTAGTGGGATAGCATCTCGCAGTAAAGATACAGCTTCTTTTTGATAGCAAAAGTGAAGCCTAAGAACCACTACCGTCTCATGGGTTAGAAAATCACGTGCTATGTTGCTGAACATCAAGCTGAGTCTGAATAAATCCAAATTCCAGGACTTCATTCATGTTCTGGATGTTGAGGTCTTATTTAAACTACTAATTTGTATGACGTTCACGCCTAAATCAGCTATGGAACCAAACACACAAAAGGCCTACCTCTCCACTGCTTGGGGAGCAGCTAACACCAGTGCAAAGTGGGGGTAAAAAGGTACCATATCAGAAGGGGAGTGTTCCCCTGTGTGAATGATAATACAAAGGGCATGGCAAGATCAGGCACCCTTGTGTTACTTTGGTCCCTTAAGCATTCCCCATGTCATCCTAGCAAAAGGCCTCATATGCAAAAAGTATTCAGTGTACACTCTTAACTGAGTCCTAGGCAGGTGAGGAAGGAACTCAGGTCCAATTGCTGATGGGAGGTCAGTTTACAGGTAAATGGGGCACTCTCCTCCAGCAGCTGAGCTCCGAGCCTCCTGCCAGGGCTCACCCTCCCTAGCTCAAGCAGAAGAAACAAGCTGCCTGTAATCTCTTCTGAAGAATTCCTCCATACATCTCAGCCATGGAATTGCTTCTGAATTCTGATCATGCTGGTGAGGAAGAATCCTTGTTTAATTAAAGCAAGGGTCTGAGGGGAGGCGAGTTTGAACAGTTTCCCATGGTAGAGGTTGCCTCCTGCATGACGGAGTGAATTGTCTTTTTCTTAATGAAATCTGTCTCCTTTGTGGCAGGGATGAAATTGCTGTGGGTCTTCACCATTCTCCAGATGAATGTGTCGGAGCCTCTTCCCTCCGTGGGGAGGCCAAGGATCATGTTTGCTTTTCATCTGGAGCAAATTAGGGAGCAGCAATGACAACATTTGCCTGGGAGCTAGATGTGTGTGAATGAATGGGGCCTCTCAGCCAGAAGAGGAGATGCTTTGTAAGAGTTCTCTTCAGGAAGATGGAGCAGGGATGCAAAATAAATACTTGGAGCTTATAGGAAAGCTTTGTACTATTCTAAATCTGGGATTTGTAGACTTCAGCGTCCTGCTTAGGACTGGCTCCTTGATCGGGTGGTTCTCAGAATCACAACCCTGAAAAGCAAGGTGGCCTGATCCTCTGTATTGCCATGCATCTTGTACAGTTATCTACATCGGTGCAAAATGGGTATAAAATAATACCATTCTGAGGTGGTAACCTTTAAAATCCACACTGCATTCCACTTCCAGTGGTGTAAATAACTGCACAGGGTGCAGGACAACAGAGTGACATCCCATGCCTTCTTTATATGCCTAAAAACATGTTGGGCAGCTCAGAAGACCAATAGAGAGAGCCTAATGCACTGGTGCCCTATACCTTGTGCAGTCATTTGCAAAAGTGTAAACTGAGTGCAGTGTGGTTGCTGAATACTAGCACGTTGCAAAAGTAGGGTGCTATAAACACTTGTGTAAATGACTGCAAAAGGTGCAGCACAATGGAAAATAGGACCCCTGGTGAACGCAGTTCCCTGAAAACGTACTGTGTATTAGACTGATAATATGCTTGATATTGGCTAACATTCTAGGTGCCACAAGCAAGAAATGTGCTTTGTTCCTTAATGGCATCCTTTATTTTCCTAATTTCACTGGCTTGCAGTTCCATGCATGCACAATAGGGGCCAAGGCAGAAATCCATGCTTGGGTGCATAGTATATCCATAAACTAATTCCATTGGGTCCAATCCTCAACTGGTGTACCTTGACATAGCTCTGATATCATTCTTGCCTGTTAACTCTAATAAAAGGAAGTGGATTGTTACAGAATGTTTTCACAGACTGCTCAGATAGATGGACTTTGTGACATGACACACATCTTCCAGGGACTGCAGTGATCACCTACTCGTTGCACAAAGTTTCCTGAATAGTCCTTAGGTGGTGCTGAGTTTTCCCACTACCAAACTGAGTGGGATGACTTGAACCAGTTAGCCAGCTGAAAGGCTTTGTAGCCAGCTTATGAGCCCATGAGCCATTCAGTCCATCTTAAGACTCCAATCCTGCCATAGTATCTGTGGAGGCAGCCACTGTGCCTGAACATGGCCTCTGTTCAATAAATAGAGTTCTATGTGGGTGCAGGGAGCTATCCATTCATATGATTGCTGGCAGAGGGCCTAATATTGAGGCTGTGGTCACTGATCAGAATAGGCTGTGGAGATAGTTACCAGTGTAAGAAATTAGGTAGAAGATACTGGAGGGAAAGCAGAATTGGGCCCCACCTTTGCCATATTGCATATAAGTGGGATTTCTATGGGAAGCAAATGCCTGAGAAGTTGTTATCCCCTCCACACAGGGAGCAAAGGAGGCTCCTGTCAGCATGACACTGATTATTCTTGAACTTATTTTCTTCTTCTCCCTTCAAGTTCTGACAGACTTCCAAGCAGCTGTATAATAAACCCCAGGCAGGTTTCATAATTGACCCAGTTTCCCTGGGGCTCTTGAGCGGCAAATCGGCTTTTGTCCTCTTTGCGTCTGATGAAACTTATTTGCCATAAAGAATGAAAATTCATCTCCCCTCTTCTCCCTGATTCTTCCTAAACGTCCAACATTTTCAATCATCATGACGGCAACAGGTTGGGGTGTCCATGCCTTCCCTGCTGGCAAGGTGAGTAATTTTATTCCATGTTACATGACTGTTCACTTTAGAGCCTTGTTGAACTCTCTTTTAATTAACTGCTAACCACGCAAAGGTTACATTTCACTCACTGTGCTCCATGTTTTTAAATTCAACAGCCCCTGAAGATCTGCATAAAATTAATTTCTCAGCCTTCCTCAATCTTCTTTTTATTATGTGTTTGGGGAGGTAGGTAAGGGACCTCTGACTTTTGTGGGTTTTTTCCCCCATCCAGTCCCCTCTCCCAGCTTATTCCAGGCAAAAATTCCCTTCACTCCTGATTCCTCTGCTCCATTTCCCACCCCAGCTGCCTCTGTGGGTCTTCTTGCATTCAATGTAGAAAATGTGGGAAAGGACCTACTAGTTGGAGCAGGATGCTTGGAAGTCAGGACTCCTGGATTCTGTATTTCCCAGCTGTGCTGTTGATATGTGGCCTTGGGCAAATCATTTAGGGCCTGGCTTTTTAGAGGTACTTCACACACTTCCAAAGTGGCTTAAGCTAAACTGGAAAAAGGCACTCTTATTTCAGAGAGTGTCCAAATGGGAAGTTAGTCTGGAATAGCTATTCCAGAAAATTTCTAAGTGTTTTGTTTGGATTTGGAGAGTTTTAAAAGGCTCTCTTGCCTTTAATGACCCAGTCAGTGTCTGTTTCAGGCACCTTGATCAGAGAGCTATATATCCTGACCTGTCTCTAGCAAATTAAATGTCTCCCAGGAAAATGCCTCACTCCATGTGCACTAAAGATATCTGCAGCTTTCCTCCATCTGCCTGCTCTTTCCTCAATAGCCAGAGCCAACTCATGCAGCACACTTTAGCCAGTTGCTGTATCCCTCAATCTGCCTGGGTAATCAGATTTTTCCATTTCAAGATAATTTCCTAGATAGTGAGTTCTTCTCATACCTCTTGGATTTCTTGCCCCAGCAGCTCTCTCTCAGATAAAACTATGTGAGAGCCAAGACTGCCAGGGAGATATTCCCCTCCACCAAGGAAATCCTGCTGAGCTGTAGCATAGAATCACAGAAATGCAGGGCTGGAAGGGAACTCCAGAGGTAATCTATTCTAGTCCCCTGTGCTGAGGTGTGACCAAATATACTTTGTCCATTCCTGACAGGTGTTTTTCCAACCTGTTAAAAGCTTCCAATGATAGGAATTTCACAACCTCCCTTGGAAGCCTATTCCAGAGTTTTGTTACATTTATAGTTAGAAAATTTTCCCTAATATATAATCTAAATCTCCCTTGCTGTAGATTAAGCCCATTACTTCTTATCCTGCCTTCAGTGGACATGGAGAACAATTGATCATAGTCCTCTTTAGAACAACCCTTAACATATTGGAAGACTGTTATGAGGTCCTCCCTTAATCTTCTTTTTTCAAGACAAAGCTTGCCCAGTTTTTTTTTTTACCTTTTCTCATTGGTCATGTTTTCTAAACCTATTCTAATTTTTGTTGTGGTCCTCTAGACTCTCTCCAGCCTGTTCACACCTTTCTTAAATTTTAGCACCCAGAACTGGACACAGCACTCCAGATGAAGCCTCACTAGCACCAAATAGAGCGGGACAATTACCTTTGCATAGGGTCTTTCAATTAGTTTTGCATATTATAGTAATTTCATTGAGACCACATTGCCCTAGTTTGCTGATGAGATGTCCTATGGGACTGTATCCAAAGCCATACTAAAAATCAAGGTATATCATGTCTACTATTCCCCCAGCCTCACTAGGCCAAAGAAGGAGATTAGGTTGGTTTGGCATTATTCAATTTTGATAAATCCATGCTGGCTATTCCTTATAATACTATCATCTCGATGGTGCTTAAAAGTGATTGTTTAATAATTTGTTCCAGTATCTTTCCAGGTATTGACATTAAGCTAACTGGACTATAATGCCGTAGGTCTTTGGTCCCCTTTTGAGGAGTTCTCAAAGATCATCACCAAGGGTCAGAGATCACCAAGGGTTACTTCTGCCAATTTCTTAAGTACCTTAGGATGAATTTCATCAGGACCTGCCAACTTGAATAAATCTAATTATCTAAACTAATATATCCAAGAGTTCTTTTCCAATTTGGGCTTGCATTCCTTCCCCTTTGTTGTTAATATTAATTGTGTTACGTATCTGATCACAATTAACCTTTCTAGTGAAGACTAGAAAATAGGCCTTAAACACCTCATCCTTCTTGATGTTGTCCTTTATTAGCTCTCCTTCCTTGGTAAGTAAAGAACTTACACTTTCCTTCTTCTTTTTCTTGCTCCTAATGTGTTTACAGAACCTCTTCTTAGTGCCTTTCGTGTCACTTGCTAGGTGTAACTCATTTTGTGCTTAGCCTTTCTGATTTTGTCCCTACATGCTTGCATTATTATTTTGTACTCCTCCTAAGCAATTTATTCATGTTTTCACTTTTTGTAGGATTCCTTTTTGATTTTCAGGTCAATAAAGATAAGAGAAGTAGAAAAAATAGCAAACGAATAGAAAAAGGGTCATATAAGGAAGCTACCAAAAAAAGGAGACCTTAGGGTAAAAACTGGAGTGGCTTTCCATTGCTGTGTATCCCAAGGTACTTACACACATTATTCTGGACAGAATAAAGAAAGTGGTAGATTCAAGGTTACTACAAGAAAAGTCTGGGACAGGAGAATCATGTATAACTCAAAGGGTAGCCCTACATATTATCATAGAAGTGTTGATTGAATGACAGTCACCACTTTATATGATTCTTATAGGTTTCCAGAAAGCCTTTGGCACAATGGATAGAATAGTTTTTGGAAGTTGCCATGCCACTACGAATTCCTTCAGAAATGCATGTATGTCATTCAGAGCTTCTATGAAAATATGACATGCCAACTAATACATAAGTGTGGACTAAGCCATTCAAAATTACTATGGGCATTAGACAAGGATGTCTTCCCCCCCCCCCGATCCTTTTGCTGGTAGTGGATTGGGTAAGGTGAGACCACAGAATAAAAAAAGGGCATAGAGTGGACTTTCACAGAGAAATTAGAGCACTTCGACTTTGACAGTTATCAGGACACTTCAGCATTCAGTTCTAGGTGGTCATTGGCCTAGTGTAGGTGTACATGGACAGTCCCCCAAAATAGGACGAGAGCTTGGACATAGAAACACCAAACATTTATCTTACAGTGGAGGTTCTGGAGGAGCAGTTTAATTCAGGACATTAATGCCTGAGCTTTCCTCTTCTGGAAAACCAGGGCTTCCGCGGGATGAAGGCTCATGCTACTGAAAAAGAATGGAGAACATGCTGTGTTTATAACTGAACAATAGCCAAGAAGACACAAATGTGGTCAGCTAATGAGTCAGGACTCCTGGGTTCTATTTCCAGCCCTTTCACCGACTTACTTTGCGACATCAGCAAGTCACTTAACCAATCTCCACCTCCGTTTGTGGAAGGTGTTTGGCAATTCTCTGATGAAAGTTGCTGCTGAAGTCTAAGGTATCACAAAGTCACTGTTTTTAGAGAGAGGCAAATTGCTTAAAATATCTTCCTCAAATATTCATTATAATATAGAACTTGTGTTCCCTGTCTGAAAACTTGAGTAACTGAGTTTACTAGCTGGAATATTGGTGGAAGCAGCAAATTTTAATGAACATGGGAGACAGTCCAATGAAAATCAGCTTTGAAGTCATAACACGGGTGTTTGCCTTGGAAACCTGAGTTATCCTCATTCAAACAGGAGGAGGAAACAGTACCATGTAATCATTCAAACCAACCAACACAGCTCAAATTTCAGATGCTCACAGAATTGTTTCTGAAATATCTAGGTAGCCAGTAATTGGCTGAATAATTTCTTCTAAGTTGACATTCACCTCTTTGTAGAGAGGTCAGTACATGCATCTAGTCTGCACCATTCAAGCTCAAAACAGGCCTTTAGGCTATATCTTCACAGCAGAGTTAAGTCAATCTTTTACATGGATATTGCCCTTCACCCAGCAGTGTGGCTGCTCATACCCAAGAAAGGTTAACCTAGGTCCTGATCATCTGAGTTAACTCTGCAGTGAAGATGTACTCCTAGTGGGATTCATTTGGTGTAATTCACAGTAGAACTCACAGTTGAGGAGCTTTTCACTTGTAACCCCGCACTCCTATGTTGGGATTTGAGCCCGCATTCTCTCTCTATTGAAAAGCATGACCCTCAACAGCCTGAGCTAGAAGAACTAACTCTGTTAACACAAGGGCTATAGCAAAGTCATCTTCCTGAATCCAGCCACTAAACGGGGCCGGAGCCACCTTGGTTAAGTATGTTACATTGGTGCACAGCCCTGCACTGACCCTCTGCACAGATGAATTTTACCCGTTAAGAAAGAGCTTTGAGACTATAGTAAACTGCTCAGACAAGTCAGAAGCAAAATTCATCCAAAGATCTATTTGCTCTGAATGAGTCACCTCTCTATAATTGTTTTTATTTATCAGTAGATGCAAACTCTTCCCCTCCACTTGTTAGAAAAGATGCATGAGAACAGCAGTGCCTCGCAACATGTGTAAAGGGCGCAGTCCATTAATCAGTTTGAAGGCTCCACTTCAAGTTCTTGTTTAAAAACATCGACTGCACCAAATGTCTCTCTCCCCCCTCTAACTTCTGAGGCAGCGAATGAGTGAAATGTCAAGCATTCCCCATGATCAGTAGCTATAGGACAGGACTGAGCAAGCTATTTAATATGACAATAAGATTGTGTTTTAATGGCTAAAATACGGAACGTTAGGCTTTCAGTGACTGAGATGAGCAAGCAGCTTTGTGACTTGTATTTGTGAGTCATTCATTCTTTGTCTAGTAGTTAGATTGGGGAACCAGCCAGCAGGTGCTCTACTATTAAACCCTAGCTCAGCTGTGGTACAGGGCTGACCTCAGTAAATTTACCTCACCATAAAACTAAAGGGCCTTGTCTTCACTGTTTGTTTTTTACCATAGAAAAGTCTTCCCTTCTCCCCCGCCTCCACACATTAGTTAGCCTGAGGTAAAAACCTCAGGTTTTGTTTTTACAGTGAAGGCAAGTCCCCTCAGTTACTTGCCCATATGAATAAACCTGCTCAATATATCGTTGAAGCCCAGCTTGTTCACTTCCTAGAACAGAGCTATAATTGCTGAATAGGAGGCAGGCTCCCTTAGCATCTCAAGGGAAAGGAGTGCTGAAACTGAGTATTGCACAGCTGTATTTGTTAAACAAAGAAGAGATGAGCTGACAGGAAGGTTTTTTTTTGTCCCACCATTGTTGCTGGGTTTTAGATCTCTTCAGGCAGTTGAGGGCTTGGATGTCTGAATACAGGGTGCTATTCTCTCCTTCAATGACTCATAGAGACAGCTATCTGCTCATTAGTGAACAGGGCTCTTACACAACTGGCAGCTTAATTTGCTCCTGTGAATGTTGGCAGCAGACATTACTTGTTGGAATCTGTTACAATTTGGTTTACAGTACTGATGTAACTGCACCTGGCTGGCCACTGCAAATTGATCTGCTGCTGCCTCATTTGCCTAGAGCAAACTGCTTATTGATGTATCAGATATGTAGAAGTTAGAGGTGGAAATGTACAGTGTAACAGTTATCGCACTCAGTTGGGCTAGGCACTCTCCAGAACAATAGACATGGTGGGGTCTACCCCCAAAAGCTTACAATATAATATTAGAAAGGATGCTGCAAAGTGAGGGTAAGAGATAGGTGGAGGATGGCATACTTCATCTGTAGATTTCACGGCACTTTACAAGAGTGGATGACCATCATTCCCACTTCCAGGTGAGGAATCTGAGACAGAGAGGTCCAAGTTCATATAGCAAGTCAGGGCCGAGCTGGGAATGAAACCCAGAATTCTGGACTCCCATTCTGGTGCTCTAGATATACTTCCTCCCTCGGGAGAAGGTAGCATTGGGCTCCATTCAAAGACCACCTCCCTACAGGCTATTAGCTGCAGTTTAGGAGTCCCACTTTAGCCTTCAGCTCTCTCCTTCTGTTGTGGCTATTGTCCACTATGGATAGTGCATCTTCACCAGCAAGGCCAGGTCTGCACTTAAAAATTAGATTGGCTTGTGACTTTGCATAGGGGTGTGAAAAATTCACACGCATAAGTGCCATAGTTAAGCTGGCCTACCTCCTGTGTAGATGTGGCCAGGTTGGTGGAAGAATTCTTCTATTGACCTAGCTACTGCCACTCAGAGAGGTAGATTAACTACAGTGACAGAAAACCCACTTCCAGCACTATAGGAAGCGTTGATGCTATAATGGCATAGCTGTAGCACGTGTAGCATAGACATGGCCTAAGACTCTGCAGCAAGGACCCTTCTCCTGAGAAGTGCTTCCAGCCCTTGTATCCTAGGTTCCACTGAGATTCTTCACACACCAAGACAGCAGTCTTAAGGACAGGTCTACATTTAAAAAGCTGCAGCGGTGCAGCTGCCACCTCTACGCTTTAGTGAAGATGCTCCTACACTGATGGGAGAGCTTCTCCATCAGTGTAGCTAATCCACCTCCACAAGAGACAGTAGCTATGTTGATGGAAGAAGCTCTCCGTCAGTGTAGTAGCATCATCTACATCGGGGGTTAGGTTGGTATAACTGCATTACTCAGAGGTGTGGATTTTGCACACTCCTGAGCAACATAGTCACACCAATGCAAGTTTGTAGTGTAGATCTGACCTAAGTGAATTACTCCCATTTGTCACCCCAGTGTACATCAAAAAGCAAAATTAAAGGCACTTTGAAAGTTGTAAGTTAATTGAGCAAGGTGGCAAGCAGCCTGTGTGAAATTAATAACCCTGAGGTTTGTCTAGTGTCACTTTTTCTTACACATCTAATTTCCCATGTAAATTAACTCGGTCTTTGAGCAGAAGATCTAGAAGCCATGTGCTGTTGGAGTTGCAGGACTTACCTGCATGGGGAAATTGACCAATGGAGCAATAACAAAATAACTATTGTGCCATAGCTATTCCAGTATAACTCCCCTGCACGGATTCTGTATTCTGGGATAAAAGTGACTTGATTCCAAAATAATTACTCCCATTATAATTTGCTAAACTGCTATAACCAGCATGGCTATGCCACTTAGTATCACCATGTAGACAAGGTATCAATACTTATTATTAAAAATATGAGCTGAGTAGCTCAATTATGATTGGCTAGATAAGCACGTAGTATTTTGCTCCTTGATCAATGGAGTGCTCAATCAACTTGGGTTGGAATCTTAGAAAATTAAAAATCACTTGCCACTAAGGGCTTGTCTAAA
This sequence comes from Mesoclemmys tuberculata, assembly GCA_007922155.1. Lineage (NCBI taxonomy): Eukaryota > Metazoa > Chordata > Testudines > Chelidae > Mesoclemmys > Mesoclemmys tuberculata. The sequence continues at coordinate 10,538,269 of ML675637.1, forward strand.
TACAAATGTGCACCATTTTAACTTAAATCCTAAACTTGCGCAACTTTGTTTGCAGACTCTTATGTCTGCCTAAACTTGGCTTAGAGCAGTTTTGCTTGAGCCCATGACTCGCTTAAATGCTATGAGCTAGTTTTAAGCTAAAATGAGAGTTCACATACAAAGCTGCACTGATGTAGTGAAAGGTGATATTTTAAACATCTTTCATTATATCAGTACGACTTTGAGCGTAGGCGAGGCCCTGTGCGTGCAACTTTGATTGCAGAAAGCCCATTTCATTTTTGTCAGTAAAGCTCATTCATCCAACATTTGCAGAAAATACAGAGCCTTTACCGAAGAAAAAAACTAGCAGCATTCAGCCAGCTCAAGGTGTATTACTGTACATCTTCACAGCAAACCAAGTCCAGTTTTAAATTTTTAAAGTTGGTAAAAAACAGGGCAAACTCTGAAAACCGTAATTTATTTTAAATTGCAAATGTTTTTGGTTTTCAAATTAAAATAATAATTTCTAATCAATCTCTAATAACAAAGATGGTCAATATTTTAAGCATTGCTAATGCTTAGAGAAGTGTATAGCACACAAGATGCAGATAGAACCTGTCCCAAAGTGCTCACACCCACAAGGTTCCAGTGTCTCTACTTATATTATGTCCCAGGTGTTTTGCAACAGGACTTCCTTAAATTGCCCACTGCAAACATCCTACCTGTGAGTAGCAGCAGGGACCTAACGAAACATCAATAATTAATCAGTGGAGGGAGGGAAAGTTCTGCTGAAAAATATAATCATTTAACCACAAAATCTCATTATGTGAGACTGAAACCTTAGCAAACGCTGAGGCACTTTAGTGTGCTAGCATACAACAGGGAACAAACTGCAATCAGAACATCAGGCTCAGAATAAAAGAGTCAAGACTTTCAACAGATTTAGCCCCTTTACAGGTATGATATTTGCCCCAGGATTTCACTGTATGTTTCACTGTACAGGATCAAGTACATTTGGCTTTGTAGACCAGTGAAGCCTCTTGCTTGCTCTTGCTTGCTCCATTGCTCACCTCCTGCAAGACTTGCCAGGAGGCAAAGCACTTCATCCATGCCAGCCCTACTGCTGCTTGCTTCTGTAGCTGACTCTGTCCTGAGGTGGTGGTGTGATTGTAAATGCATCACATGTTCTCCCTCTTCCAAAGTCAATGGGAGTGGTAGTATTTGACTTTGAAGCAGGGAACTGGTCATAACACTAATGCTGGACAGAAGCACAGGGCCCATTGGTTTGCATTTCTCGTGTTTTATGTTCATTACAGCATGGTGTAATAACAAACACTTCACACAGTTCTACCAATACAATTCGGTCCTGACCTGCAACACCCTCTCTTATTCAAGTCCCAGGCCACTGCAGAGTTACCAGTACAGCTGAAATCTGAGCATGTAGCATCCCCCGCTATTCCAGTCCTGGCCTGGTCCTCAGCAAAACTGAATCTGTTAATCATATTCACTTGGACTTACAGCTTGAGACATCCACACACTTATATGTGTGACCTAAACCAATCGTGGACACAAGAGGAAGCCAGTTGACTAACTTGAGAAATAAACACTTGCCATCAAGGTGGAGATTCTTATAGTAGCTTGTTCACAAGAAAGCAGAATAAGTTAACAATCAGCAAGTTAAACTAGAGAAATCCCCAGCGTGGGGTTCAATTGAGTACTATAACCCCTGGGGGGGCTGAACTCAACCTTCCCAAAGGCATGCTCTTCCCTCTGACTCCCAAGAAGCTACTCAAGTCCTTTTTCTGGGCACCTGTTCAAGAGGAAAGCAAGCTGAGCTGAAGTTAACCCTTTATTCATGATGCACCAGGCAGTGTTGCTCCTGCACCCCATCACACAACATCTGAGAGCAGCATGCTAGTGTAGAAATTAGCATCACTCACTGAATGTCACTTAACCTCCTCCCAGCTTCTGTTTTAATTTCAGGGATGGCCACATCTCTCAATGTGATTATCCCCCCAGCTTTCTGCGCCTCCCTCTTCACTTCCAGGGAAATGTAATTAAATGGGCCTGCTTTTCTTAGTTTGCATGAAAAATAATTGCCTCATTCTTTGCATAATCTTCTGAATTCCAGATACATCCCAGAGATGAAGGGCTGAGTGCGGGATTGGTCCTAACAGTTTTTGCCTAACAGTAAAGGAATTAAGTCAGAAACATGAAAACAGAGAATTCAGAAGGATTTACTAAGAACATTTAATTACAGAATAGAAGATGTTAGCATCTTTGATCTCCCCCTCTCGTCAACTTCGAGTGCCGCCTTTCTGCTTCAGTGGTATTTTATTTTGTTAGATGACAGGATTCCTGCCTGGATTTGTTAGATGACAGGATTCATTGTCTGGAACTTGGGAAGAACAATCTGTTTGAGCCTGACTTCAAAACACAGCGGGATCTGGAAGAGGCAATATGATGGGAGTAGCCCAAGACTTGCAGAACGGATGCCATGTGTCAGCATTTATAAATGAGATAGGCAAATGAATAAGGAATATATTAGAGATGAGAGGAGGAGGAGATATTATGATCCACGGTATAGGGCACTGGCCTTAGAGTCAGAGATCTGGGTCCTATTCATTAGCTTGGTCAATGACTTTCTGGATGACCTTAGTCAAGTCATTTGATACCACTGGCTGCATCTACACTGACAAAAATGGGCCCTATAATAACCAGCACTTGAAACTGAAGTAGATGGGCCTTGGGCATCTTTACTACTGTGCCTGTACAGGGTGAAGCGATGCAATGGTGCTAAGGCCTGCGCATTGTCTGTACTCCTCCTGTTACTGTTCCCTCCTGTGGCACTGCACCAGGGTTGAGTTATGGGTCGTGTTTTATAGAGGTACAGTGGGGGCAATCACAACACTCAAAACCAGATCTTTCCCAGTTTTGTGTCCTCTCTCTCGGCAGTGACAGATGATGAATCACAGCTATGCATCCCTTTGGCCATTTCAAGGGATCTGTCCCATTTCAGTTTGCTGTCACTGGGTTATGCAGTGGCTGGACAGTTGAATTCTAAATGTGTATCGTTTATAAATATAAAGATGCCCAAATAAAGAGCATCATGCCTAGGGTGAGGCAGATTAGCATAAGAACCTGCAAGTGTCCCTAGGCTATTTTAAGGTGATTTAGTAGCACAACCTTTCTGGTACCCCAGGGGTCCTGAACCTGAAGGAATGAATACTGGGGTGGTAAGAAGTATTGTCTCATCACCCTTCAGCACCATGGCTAGAGCATCAAAAGGGTGGAGAAACCCACAAAGAAATAGACTCATTGGGACAGATTCTGATACCGTTACTGAGGTTAAAGGGAGTCAGAGAAAGCAAGAATGCAGAGGGTTGTATTGATTAAAAGTAGCTGGCAGCTAGGCAGATTGCTGCAATGGATTTTCTTTTTCATTATTTCTGGTTTTAATTAATTTAATAATTGCATTTTCAAAGTCTACTTGAAAGACTGAGCTAGCTTTGATTTTTTTCCCCCCTAAGTAAAGGAAATATGAAGTAGTCTCTTGATCTTGTGTGAAAAAAATAACTTGTCTCTTAAAATAAAATAATGGTTGCTTCCCTTCAGCTTCTCTACCCCTAATACTGTAGTTGTCTGGCTTGCTGAACTTCCAGTGTCCTTCACTGTTGTGACCCATCCGTGCCCAGGGTAGACAACTGATAATGCCAGGTCAAGGCAGGCTGTAAAAGGAGAGCAGATTCTCCCAGTGCTGGTGGGTGACACTGAAGTCAGACTTCCCAACCAGCCACAAACAGTGCTTCTGATTCCCCACACTGGTTATCAAGAAGCCACTGTGCAAATACACACAGCCCCTTTTACTGCAGTTCAGTTTCTGGCTCCCAAGCAGCTACTAGGTCCAGTAAAGAGACCAGTTATTTAAACTCTATGCTCTTTACTAAAAAGATTCCCTCTGATCCCAGAGTACCAGATCAATATAAGTTTGGATCTTACCCAAAATACCACGCTGCCAGCCAATCCTTTAGTAACTAAAACTTGTAAAAGGAAAGAAACAAACTATGAGAACAATGTTAAAAAATCAGATGCATACAGATGATTGTAAGTCCATAAACATCAGGTTTGTAGAAGAATTGTGGAGTTTGCAGACTTGTATAGTCCCTCTGGTATACATCCAGTACCTGGATGGGTCTCAGTCTTTTGTTTCACAGCTTCAGTTCAGATGCAGATGGATTGATCCAGAAGTAAATAGTTGACTGAAAGCTGAACTGTAGACAAAAGGGATCCCAAAGGCTCCGCCTTATACATACTCTTGCCAGGCTGCTTGTGGAATTTTACAGGAACCAAATTGAGTCCAGAGACACATGGGCCAGACCTGGTGACTCATCAGGTATATCTCTGGCTACTCCCCCTGGGCCCCCTGCACCTGGGAATGTCTTAATGGGCCATTAAGCAGGCTATTGTTCTGCAGCCGTCCTGTCTGAGGAGTGGGCCAGACAGCACCATTTGAAATACTGATATATCAAACATATCCATAACTTCCATTACACCTGTAACACACGAACACAAACATTATCGTCTTACTTAGCACCTTATAGCCTTTCTGACAGTACCTGACATGGCATGTCTCACATCAATTACTATGATTTTGACATACTGATGTCCAACAGTACAATCAATGCCTCCCCCCACCAATCCAGCAGCATGACACCCCCAACGCGAGATTGGTGTAGAGTGGAGTAATCAGAGCTCCTGAATATACCTCAAGGCCCCCTCAATCTAATCAGCATGACAACTGTCACTGGGACGCAGCCCCAAAACAAAGTGTCCTTTAAAGGTATTAATGTTGCTCTCTTTGCTGCCTTGTCCATCAGAGCAGCCTGTGCATTGCCATCTGGCACCTGGCAAGTCATCACAGCTTACCCCTTCCGTCTGAGTTTTCTCTGCCGAGTCCTAACATCACCTTTTGATCCTGGAAGCTTGTTTGATCTGAAGAGCTTGAGTCTTTTGTTTTGTTTTGAATTCAGATCAGATATCTGTCCAGCAAACACATAATCCTCTTGTGGAAAACAGGCTTGTCACCCTCCACAGAAGGGCCAATCAGCTGTCTAATGGGAGATTTCAATAGGGGAAACTCTACCTAGGGGCTAAAGGGAAAATGTCAGCTCAACACTGAAAGAGAAGGAATAATTTCAGGCGACATTGTTGGCACATATATACTGCATCATATTATGCAGTAGAAATGTATTCAGATCTCAGCAACTTTTCTCATTTAAATATCAGTTTTTGTGTGTGTGTGTGTGAGGGAGAGGGAGACGGAGAGCACAGACAGATGCTCCTTCATTTCAAATTCCGTGGAGGATTGTGTGTAGGTCTGTGTCCATCCTGGAGGATCACAAATGAATAGCCTCAGTTCTTCCAAACTGATCCCTCTCATAGTAGGAATTTAAAGTAGCTCTCCAGTATTCTCGGTACTAGTGGTTTTGGCTGCAGTTTGCTCTCTTAGCAGTGCTACTACGTGTGTGCTCTGAACTGTGACAGATTGAGACAGAGCTGTTCAGATCCAGATTAGGTTTTAGGTGAGCTTGGCATTTGGTTTTCGTGCTGAATCGGACGTGCAGGGATCAGGTTCTGATTTGACTGTGCCAAAATCTTATGAGTTGCTCTTGTGAGGTTTCTGCATATAATGATATGAATATTGTGGTCTATTCTTTCTGGTCCATCCTGGGCTTGTGGGAGTCATGTCTCCATGCACCCTCTTCTAGGAATCTCTTTATTTCCCTGGGGTATTCACTATACAACTAAGGAGTCGCAAACTGGCCCTCAGCATCAGAAGACTCACCCACAAGGTGAGCAGCAAGCTAACGCCCACTCAGCTCATCCAGCGTTATCTGTTCACAAAGCCCCCTCATTCTGCACAGTTCACAAATCCTTGCATGACCAGGCTAACTGAAGCCATAAATAAACTTGGAGGGGAAGGGAAGGAAGCAGGGGAGTTTCATTTGAACTGAGAACGGTGGTGGTCTGGTACTAAAGGACTTTGGCAACTGCAAATTTTAATGTATTACAAAACATACTGGAGGTTTTCCCCCCACTTTTCTTCTCTAAATCAACCCGCACACATTCCCAATATGACAATAGTAATAATAGCTCTTATTATGTGCTTTTCATAAGGAGGTCTCAAAGAGCTTTACAAAGTCGATTGGTATCATTATCGCTATTTTATAGATGCGGGGGTGAAGGGGCACTGATAGGTGAGGTGACTTGCCAAAGGTCACCCAGCAGGCCCATGGAAGAGAGGTGAAAGGAGCCAGGTCTCCTGAGTCCGAGGCTAATGTGCTAACCACTAGTCTGCAAATAAAGGAATGGAGGAGAGGGGGTACATGTGTGAGTTGGGTTGTCAGTCACAGTTATTAATAAAAAAGATGGGTATTTGAGTATGCGTCCCATTCAGCTGAGCCCCAAAGTTTGGATAAGTGGTGGTGGCTTTAGTGCAGCTCTCAATGGCACTTTGTCTGAAAATACAGAGCTGGCTTAAGAGGGTTAGAATGATCTGTTGGTTATAGCATCTGACTGAGAATCAAGCAGCCTTGGTCCTGCTACTGACTTACTCTATGGCCTTGAGCAAGTCACTACACCACCTGGAGCTTCCATTTCCCTATCTATAAAAGGTGCTAATATCACAACTGTCCTTATACCAGGGGTTCTTAGGATGGACCCATTGTTTGTAATGTGCTTTCGAGCTTCTTGGGTGGAAGGTGCCATAGAAGTGCCAATGTGCTTATTTATCAGGAAAAAATAAACGTAAGCCTCCAAAGGAAGAAAAAGTCTGTGACATATAAGATCCTCCGATCAATACCCATTCCCACCCATCTCCCCAATACCAGCTGCGGCCCAACTAATGTTATGTCTTCAGATGTTCATCATTCAAACAAATGCACCTTTATACACAACCATCAGCGCAAAAGTGCAGGAGCTAATGCTAGGTGGCAGAGACAAGAGCATTGGACAATATAACTTCCCCATCATCCTTGCTACTGAAACCAAGCATGGAGTTATATGAGCCACCCACATAGTTGACATTGCCAGCTGTGTTCTTGTTCCATGTGAAATGACCCAGGTGCGGGAAGAGAATTCTCACAATTAATCAAGTGGTACTGTTCCCCAGAGCTTCCTGCAAAAATGCTCCAGCTGGTCAGGGCTCTTGTTTGTACTTTACAGACCAAGAAAGTGTTAACCCCTTCCTGCTAGGTGATGTTCCTGTGGCTTCATGCATCCATGTATCTAATACATCAGGGAGGTTTGAAATCCTTAGAAGGAAAGCACAAGAGAAGTTTCTGCTTGTATTACTGTGGTGCTGCCCCCAAAGCTAATAACCCCTGGCATGCATTTATGTTACACCTTCAAAACAACAAGTCTTGCTTTCTTTAAATAAGTGTATTAAGTTGAGTTCTAGCGTTTAGGGGACTTATACATGCTTTTACGAGCATATGCCCCACCCTGTTCTTAAAGGGGTCACTCATACTAGCTAAAATACAAACAATAAAACATCCAAAGTCACTGCTCAATGTAACGCTTTACAATACAAAACCATTCTGACAATGTCCTTTAGTGCAGAGCCCTTGCACTTACCCTGTTATAGCTTGTTACCAAGGATAGGAAGGATGGAAGCAAGAAAAGGAGACAGAATGAGATCATGTACTCAGTAAAAAAAATTATCTGGGGAACTTTCCTGTTATAGCTGATGGGTTTCTCCAGCTGTCATGTGGGGGTCACTGGTGGTCAACAGAATGAAACCTGATTAGCGATTTGGTAGATTGGTGGGGAAAGGATACCTCCCTTTCACAAAGGGGTCCATAGAATGGAAAAGCTCAAGCCCAAAGAACTTGTTGGCTTACTTGGTCTTCACCATCAGTGACCTCTATGGAGAAGAACATGGTACAGAGGAATTGTTCAGTGGTTGGCGTATTAGCCTAGGGGTTGGGCAACCTGGGTTCAGTTCCCTGCTCTGCCACAGACTTCCAGTGTGGCCTTGTGCCAGTCACTTGGGGTGGAATTTTGCTAGACATTAGGAAAAACTTCATAAGTGTCAGGGTAGTTAAGAACTAGAATTACCTAAGGAGTTTGTGGAATCTCTGCCACTGGAGGTTTTTAAGAACAGGTTTGGACAAAGACCTGTCAGGGACAGTCTAGATTATACTTAGTCCTGCCTTGGTGCAGGGGACTGGATGATCTGCCAAGGTCCCTTCCAGTCCTACATGTCTATGATTTTGCAATCACCAAACATGATAGCCACCTGTAACTAACTGTAAGGCCAATGCATAAAGGGTGCTGTTTGGGTGTGAGGATTTTCTGGATGTGACCTTAAAGATCCCAGAGTTCTTTCCATAGATGTTGCGAGTGAAGGGGGGGGGGGGGAGGTAAGGGAAGAGGAAGAGTCAAAATCCCACTCCCCTATAGTTATGCCATGACTGGGCTGCCCCAATGTGGCTGTATTTCAGTGATGGAGCCATAGATGTAGCTGTTAGTGCAGTGCTTTGAGTGAAAAATATTTTATGGATGCCACCTGTTGTTCAAGGGGTAACCTTGTGAATTGCACATCTTGTCTTCATGAGTCTTTTGCAATATCTAATTATTGTAGCAGCAAAAGAGTTTCAATCCCATCTTCAAGCCCCATATTGAATCTATACCCCAATCCTGGGAGGATAGAGTTTGTGCAGTTTTGTTCCAGTCTGGTTCACTCAGCAGATGGAATATAATGTGGAATGCGTAGTCTAAAATTCAGGCAGTTACACTGAGGTATCAAGTTCCAGAGGGGTAGCTGTGTTAGTCTGTATACAGTAAAAGCAATGAGAGTCCTGTAGCACTTTAAAGACTAAGAAATTTAATTTCTGCAGGCATAAGCTTTCATGGGCCGTAACTCACTTCGTCAGATGGCATAGAATATATATGTCTCCTATCTGATTTCTGTTCCTTACATCTGATGAAGTGAGTTATGGCCCACGAAAGCCTATGCCTGCAGAAATTAAATGCGTTAGTCTTTAAAGTGCTACAGGGCTCTCATTGTTTTTACTGAGGTATCAGAATTTCAGTTAATTGTACTGAAGACACTTCTGAAGAGAAGAAATTAGAGGTTCCTGAAAACAAGGCATGATCAGATCTGACATGTCCTAGTTGTATTTCCGGGTACAGAAGCTTAGTTGCCAGCTAGCCTTGCAACTCCAGGAAGTCCAGTTGTATGTCATTAAAATTTAACCAACCTTCCACTCATTTGAAATAGTCTCTTCCTGATTGGCAGCATTGCCTAGTCCAAGTACGTCTGACATCCTTTTTGCAAAATGACCCCAAATGTGTGCATATGAAAGGACTGATCTAATCAAAAGACCCAGTCAGACTAAAGAAATTGTAGGGTATATCCTTGGTCTAATCCATCAGACATTTGGGACTGAGCCAGGATGAACGCTGCTGACTCCTCAGTCTTTCAGTGATTTGACTTTATCTGCTGCCTGTTCTGGTGTATTGAATTCAAGTGCTTCCTGTAATTTTATTTTGCCTTCTTAAGTCATATATTGCTGTTTCCTGTCTTTGGTTCCCATAAAGCAGGACTGGGAGTTGAGAGAGCTGAATACTGTTCCTAGCATTCCCCTAGACTTCTGGTACCTTCCCCTCTATGGTACGCTTTCTCAGGTGTAAAATGGTGATAATTATTTCCGTCTCCAGGGCTGTTACAAGGTTTAATCCATTAATATTTGTAAGTACTTTGAAATCCTCAGATGAAAGGAACCAGAGAAGAACAGCGTATTAATTTCCTCCCTTGCAGTGCACTTAGCCAAGGTAGGCACCAGTTGTGATGAAGATTGGAGCTCCCAGGCTGGTTATCAAACAAACTCCTCTTTTGTGACCACAAAAGAAACTTCTGCTGTGATTTAGATTTTGTTTGCACCAACTTTATACTCCAGCGCTGTTCTACTGAGTTCAGTGGAGATACTCTTGACTGACACTGGTGTAAATGAGAGCAAAACTTGGTCTTTCAACTATGGTCCAAGAACAGAGAAGGGTATGAGACTGCTTACACAGCAGGCCTACTTCCTTTGACGTTTGCCAAGGGGAAAGCGTCGCCAGTATCCACGCTTCTCCTTTCTCAAATTATCCAGCAATTATTTCTTTGAGTGTCCTCACATCATTAAACTCATGGGGATGTGCACATGACGTATAGAAGCCGGTTCCAGTTCCACCCCCGTGTCAGCATGAATTAATGTATCTCAGACCACGTTGCTGGCGTTGGCCAAGGGAGGCAGTGATGTCGTGTGGCATTCATGGATTGCTTTAGCGAGTCAGTTCCGTCTTGTGACGGTTCTGTTTGTTTTGAATGTGTTTTGCCATTCAGCAGGCGGGATTCTTCATTGAACAAGTTAATTACTTTACTCAGGAAGCCAGCTATGTGTGTCCCAGTGTGTACGTGCAGACGAGTGGGTGGTCTGAGATTTCAGCCTTGAGGGATGCTCTCTACGTCAAATCTAATATACAGTTGCCTGATATCTCCTCTGCTTTACAAACCAAGACATTTAGGTATTCAGCTATCATCAGTATTTGCATGGGGTGCTTACAATTATCCTTTGCTCTTCTCTAAAGCCTTTCATTGGCAGATCTCAAAGCACAGATGATAAACTAAGCCTCATAATCGGATGTGAGTTAGGAATTATTATCCATTATTGTACAAACTGGGGAAACTGAGGCACAGAGCAGTGACTTTCTTAAAGCCACAGAAAAAGTCAGTGGCAAAGCTAGGAATGGAAGCTGAAGTTAATGACTCCAACTCTAAGGTCTTAGTCTACCTTCTTATTGTCCCACTGACGTTTCCTGTGGTAGAGGCTAGAGAGAGATGCAGGAGTGGAGCAGCATGGAAAAGCATCTTTCCGGCCTCATTTAAACCAGATAGTCAATACCTACTGCTCCCTGTCAGGATTTTGTAGCTAGACTCCCTCTGCCCTCCCTACAAGATGTCTGGTCTCCAGTTGCATCTACTCATGACAGCTCTGGAGTCCCGCAGGCATTGCTGCAACAAAAATAAATAATATAGATACTGCTTTAGGTCAGGCCAGGCCAAGACTTAGGGAGATTCTATGTAGTGACATCAGGCAGCAATCTGGGAACTAGAGACCCAGAGAGAACCACAGGGTCCATCTCCATCCACCAGCTTCAGTGAAGAATCCCATTTATATTCTGTAGCATGAGAGAATCAACACTGCCATGAAGCCAGAGGCTCCCATTTATTTATGTAGGTGGGTGCAGAGCTTCTGCACGTCCACATATATCACTACACTTCCATGTGGTGGTCTGGGTGGTTGGCCGGGGATAGATGTGCCCCCGCACGATGGTAGTGGGATTGTCCTGCTTCAGTTACTAGAGAGAGCTGCTTGAAGAGAATTAACAAACAAGAGAGGGTGGCTAGAGCGCATGGCTGTGCAAAGACAGCAGTGAGGCAAGGCAACTGAGGCATCGCAACTTGTGAGGCACCTGCGGTCTTTCCTCGGCCTACAACTCTGGGTCTGACATGGGACATCCCAAACATATCCTCAGTCCAGCGGAACCAAAGACAAAACCACGGAGCACAGATCTGTCAAATGCAGTCAGTTCAGCTCACACCCGGACACTAGCCCATTCCCCTATTGAATGAAGCCCTGGTCTCTTCCCTTTTCTCAGAAAAATAAGAGTGATTAACTATGCTGTAAGGACATCATGAATGCCAGGCTAGATTTGCATGGTAAAGCTTCCCTGATCACAGAGGAGACATCCTAATTACCCTGATTGGGACATTAAGATGCAGAGTTTACAGGGAGATGCTGGAATGTGTTTTTTCCTGAATTTGAAAGCATCAGGGGAAGTGGTGGAAGGGGGGAGGTCTCATTAAAATCCCACCAGAAAGATATATAATTTATTTCACGTGGAACAATTGATGTTTCCAGTGCCGCAGAAGGACTGAATATTAATTCCAGGAAATGGAAGGCTTATTATTCAGCTGTTAGTGTTTACATTCTTAAAACTAGAGCTTCAGGGGGTTATTGTGTCAATATTGGCTCAAAGCTGCATTTTGGCACAAAATGTCTCAGCCCAGGAGCAAATGTTTATGTTGTAGGGTACATTTTTTTTTAATTGCATTTGTTGGAGAGAAAAAAAATCTGTTTGGAATAAAATAAGAGTAAAAAAGTAGGATAATCAGTTTTACTTTGAAAGGAGATTTTTTTCCCCTTCCTCCCTCCCTTTCAAAGCACAGTTTCCATGCAATATTGCAATCTGTGTAGCTCAAAAGCTTGTCTCTTCCACCAACAAAAGCTGGTCCAATAAAAGAGACTGCCTAACCCGCCTTGTCTCTATTATATCCTGGGACCAACATGGCTACAACAACACTGGAAACAATTTGCATCACAGTAGTGCTTACAGACCCCAGTCAGGGATCAGAGCCCGCTTGGCACTCTACAGATACATATCCAGAAGACAGTCAGTGCCCCAAAGATTTTCCAATCTGCGAGACAAGAGACAACAGGTGAATGCTGTGGGGTGGGGGCAGCACCAGTTAATAGTGAGACAGCTACGCTTAGCATATTTATCCAGGGTAAACCCTGTGTTTTTTTGCAAATCCAAAATAACAGGAAATAAAACAAGAAGCTCACGCTGCATCAGCAGCTCCAACAGCTCCTTTCCTGCAGGGCTGGGCCCAGCTCTTCGCTCCAGGCATTGTGCATGGGCGTCACAGGGCCCCTCAGGTTTGACCCAGCTGCCGCTGCATCATGATGGGGGTTGACCAGGCCAAACCTGAGGGGCCCTGTGATCCTGTCCTCCAGGTCACAATACAACCAGGGCCAGCCCTGTGAGACAGGAGATGCTGCTCCAGGTGACCACATGGTGGGTTCACTCTGTAGTCCCACCCCTGCCACCCGTGGGCCGGATAAAATGAAATAACACAAAATTACTGAAAAAATAACCAAGAATATCAGGGGGCTGTACACAGCAGTAGGCTAACCACAGCAATCTGCCTTTGCAAGCTCTCGTGTATGTAAACGGCGTTGTCGATGCATGCCATTCAGCTGGGGTAAGTTCTGCTCCTTGTTACTCTGACAGAAATCCACTGACTTCCCCGGAGTTACTGCAGATTTACACTGATATAACTTGGGGCAGAACTTGGCTCTTTTACTAATCACATGAGTAGGGACCTGCAGGATCAAGCCCTAAACCCTTAGTGATAGTTGGATTACTCAGATGCCAAGCCTGGGAGAGTGAATTGGATTGAGTCCGACCTCCCTGGAGAGGAAGAACTGAGGTCCCTTCTTACAAAGGCTCAGCCCCCGTGAGTGATGGCATCATTCCAACACTTGTCTGTAATGGGAACTAATTGCATTTAGCGCTGATGAAAGGTACGAAACTGACAACCCTGGGATCTTTCTAATGTGTCTTGTCTTCCCAAAGGATCCCAATGTGCTTTCTAAACCTTTCTCTGTAAACAAGGGTCACTTCTTCCACTACTGAAATGCAGCCACCTCTGCGGTGTAATGCTGCAGCCATTTAGCTGCAACACATTATTGCCCTTTAGAGCAAGAACTAGGGATTCAGCTTTCATTTGCACCAAGGTAAATGAGGAGTGACTCCTTTTAAAGTCTGTGGAATTATTCTGGTGGAAAAATGAAGAGAGAGGAAAATAAGACCCACTGTATCCAGAGAAGAATGCAGGAGGAATTCCCCAGTGGGAAATTGGTTGGGTCACTGAAGCGATTCCTTACTCTTAAATGCCAACGGCTCGTTAACGACCACCAGTGATCAATGCATGAATTCCTTACAAAGGCTGGCACCTCTGGCAGCACACCACCATGTAACACTGTGTGTGTACATTCTAGTAGTGTGCAATTGCGTGCCTGGGTGTGTGTGAGCTGCCTGTTTCTTTCTGGTGATGAAGGGCCAGGGTTGTAGTTCAGGCTCTCCAGCAATGGATATCATTTCTCTGTTGCCTGCTGCTGATGGATTCATGCTGATAGGGACCACCCCGGAGGGCAGAGTCCCACCAACAGCAGCACGGCAGGGAACTGCTGTGTTTGTGGTTGTATAATGGAGGGAAGGCATGCTAACCAGCATGAGGAGATGGGTATTCCAATCAAAGCTCCCCTTACTTTGCTGCCTAATTATTGCAGATAACACCACACCCCCACTCCATTGCCACACCCACTTATGGATCCTGCCTAGCCCCCTAAGAGTCTGCCACAGGGCTCCAAGGAATAAAACAGCTGGAGGAGGCTGTTCAGAAGCAATTTAATCTTGGTTAATAATTGCATCACTTGTGCTCACAGGATGTAAGTGAAACAAGGCAGAGGAGGCGTCTCTACTTACGGTCCCTGTAACAGCCAGGATTAATATAGGAAGTCTGTGGGGTGGGGAGGGAACAGGATGAGAATACTGAGATCTTAAATGCTCCTGCCTAGTGGTTCTGCTCCCACGGGTGATTATGTGGTGGATGAAATGTATCAATCTAGTGATGCTTGAGGATGCACAAAACTGAATTGGCCATATCCTGTCCCCAGCCGAGAGCCAAAGTGATATGGCTCTTGGCCTCTCCCATCTCTATATGCACACCAAACAGCTCGCGTATCTAGATTTGCTCTGCACAGGAGCTACAACTTCCCCTCTGGCAGGGTGGGCTGCATGCCCAAAGAGAGGCAAAGGTTGGGGATAAGGCATTAGTGGAATCACTGCTCCCTCAGTCAATGGATCTCCTGTAGAGCCTTTACCACAAGCTAGGAGCTCTGCCAATCACTTGACAGACAACCCATGAGAGGATGGCAGAAGTACCATCATCTCTCATACGTTGGAGTAAATCCCCCTGGATTGGACAGACCAGATTTATTCATTTGCAGTGTGCTCCATTGAGTCTGGTTCTGCCTCTCCCACTGGCTACCCTGTGACCAATGCTAAAATTAACTTTGTTCAGTTTAACGGGTGAGTTTCATTTTTTCATGTACAAGAAGTGTATTGGCTCTTGTCTCTCAAAGGCTGGGTTTCCCTGGAACTGGGTGAGCTATTCACAGCAAACAGTTTACAAAGTTCATTTAATTCTTTTGTAGCCTAATCTGTAATTCTAAACTTCACTCTAATTTAGCATGCAGTGGTCTGAGAGGGTTGAGCCTCCAGATAGGCTCCACTAATGAAGCTGTCATTAGAATGAAGTCCCTGAGATGCACACAGGAAACAATGTAATACTTTTACTTTTATTAGCAATTTATTAACAAGCCAAACAACATCATACATGCTGCAATACAGCATAGGAGAGAGAGATAACACAGGATGTCCATCACTTGCATTACTCACATCATCCCTTGTGGGGGGCTTGAAGAAGGTGAGGTGATGTCTAAGGTGTCATACTGGTATCTCTCACGGCACACAGGCCATGAAACAAGCTGTTATCATATGTTATTTTGACACCCACATACATATTCATAAGGATTTCAGCCCTTTATCTGAACTTCCATACCCCATTTATGTTAGGATCACCAGTTTCTATAGTTTAATTAACCATTTACATCATCCTCATTAACACTGACATCAGTTGGTTGCCATAGTATTACTGCAGTCAAACCTAGTGAGTTTCAGTTACACATATTGCTTAAGCCTACCTTAAAAATCAATAATTCATGTTTTGCAGTATCTCACTTCACACTAGTCAACTGACTTCTCATTCTTGTTTACTGCTGTATTTCATCTTGTGACTGAAGGTTACTTGCCCGTCATACTGTAGGCCTTGATTAGTTATGCTAAACTACCTTACTTTATGGGCCTTTAGTCTGCTGATTCTCTACTTGTGGCACAGCCTCAATCCGTACTTGTACTTTACTTATACATAAGCCCGGCCACACCTTTGTGAATGATCTGCAAATAGATTCTGTTCTTTAGGAACGTGCTCCTAAGAATTATTTGATGGGTGGTTTATGAGAAAGTTTCCTACCTAAAAGCTGCAAACTATCTCCACCAAGATTCCTGCTTCAAGAATTCACTGTTTGCGAGTTGTACGGTGTGATTGGCCACCTATGTCACGTGGCATCATTTTTTGCTACCTGCATGGATGACTCCCAAAGCCACAGTGAACTTTCAAGGTGGCTGTGTGGACCTTTCACCCTAGTTTAAGCTGAGAATTTGAAGGAATTCTCTCATTATTGCAATAGAACTGGTGCAGCTCCACCAGTGGGAATGTTAGAACCCAATCCCCTGGCCAGGCCTTGTCCTTCCTCCCAGTGCCTGTTCCCCTCAGCTGGCCTGGAGGCCCCCTGTTAGGTACCCTTTCCCTGCCCTGCCTCTGTGGCCCCAGTGCGTTCCCCTTGCTGCTCTAGCTCTAACTCTGCTCTGAGTAGGGTGAGACAGGGTAGTGGTAAAAATCTAGTCTATTTAGGTTAAGAACATAAGAATGGCCATACTGGGTCAAATCGATGGTTCACCTAGCCCCGTATCCTGTCTTCCGACAGTGGCCTGTGTCAAGTGCCTCAGAGGGAATGAACAGAACAGGGTGATATCAAGTGATCCATCCCCTGTCATTCTCTCGCTATTGCTAGCACCAGTGGAGCTGCATGAGTGTTAGACAAACAGAGGAAGAACTGCTAAACCTGTGAGGGTAGACACAGATTTCTGGCATGCATTCTCATGCAGATGTATGTTCATGCCACTTTCCTCTTTGGTGAGCAAAACCTCATGTATACTGATGTCCATGGAACACAAATGAATTCCTCTGCTCCTGACAGCGTAGATGAAGGAGAGAAGGAAGAGGGAGGTGGTGGATTTTTAATGACAGGCCTCTTCTGATTAAGTAGCTTTGAATAGCCTGAGTTGAAGGGATGTTATGGCCTACAGAGCAGCTGATGAGGCTGAAGCAGACAGCATGCTAGCAAAGGGCTGAAAGAGTGAAGGGGGGCATATAGGGGTAAGTATTGCCTGGAAAGAGGCAGTACCCACTGTTGAATTCAGTAAGGAGGTGACTTAGGAGGGCAAGAGAGAGAAATGGCCAAGGACAGAACCCAGAGGAACACCATACTAAAGAGGCCCAGCAACAAAGTCCATTCCTGGTTAGAGAAGTAAAAGTGAAACCAGGAGGACAAGGTGTCTGAGGCTCCAGTGCGATGTGTCAGCTTATCAGGAAGGAGGCCTTTATCCATGGCATCAAATGCAACTCCAAAGTCAAGAAAGATGAGGAGGGGGAATCAGAGAGCAGTGGTCCTCAAGCTGTATGGCATGCCCCCTGGGGGGTATGGAAGAACATGGGGGGGCGCAGCAGGGCCTGGGCCAGCTCCCACATGGGGTGGAGATGGAGCATCACCCAGCCCCGCTCTGCCCCCAGCTCAACCCTGACCTTGCCTCCCAGTTCCCAGCCCTGGTCCTGCTCCTGGCTACGCTCCGGACCCTGGCTGGCCCTGAGCCCCAGCTGGGCTACTGGCCCTGGGTCCCAGCTATGCTGTGGGCCCCGGCCACACTCCTCACCCTGCTTCTGCTCCTGGCCCCACTCCTGGCCCTTGGCCCCTGCCCTGGCCACATCTTTCAGCTCCTGGGCGGGATGCAGAACCAAAAAGTTTGGAGACTGCTGCCGTAGAGCATATGGACAATTGTCTCAGGAAAGAGCAAAAGAAACTCTTCTCTGCCAGCATGCCAAATTGCTGATCTGAGGGAACTGTTTAGTGTCCTTTCTTATTACTCTCTCTTTTATCTAGCGGTTTAGATGGATTCCAATTAATCTGTGGAACAGATCAGATAATGGGCTTGTGTGAGTCAGAGGCAGAACTGAAGTGTCTTAATGGAGTGTGAGTGGCCTAACTGCATCTTTGTGGCCTCCTGAAGGTTTATTTACATATGTGCCTCTGTGTGCCTATGTGACAGCTGTATGAGTGGCCAAATCCTTTCCTTTTCCACTGCCCCTTTTGTTCAGATATTGCAATCAATAAAATGACCCCAGTTCTCAAGCCTCATATATAAATGTCAAGAGCAGAATACACAAAGGGATAAATGCCACGGCAGATTAGAACATCAACATACTCACTGAGTTAACAAAGCAGGCTTTGCAAGGAGAAAATGAATGTGAAGCCTGATGGCATATTGTGCTAGACAGAGACAAAGCTTGGGGATCTTTTTTCTGCTGATTAGAAGAAATTCTGGTGAGAGCATACTTTTGACTTTCCAAGCAGAGAGGTTCTTTCTGTGCTGTTGGTTGTGGAAGGGTCAGGGTGGTTCTGTCTGGGAGGGTCATGTGGAGATGGCTGGGTTGGGTTGGAGAACCTGTGCAGAGGTAACTCGACCCTCTCTTTCAAAAGGAGCTCATGGTATATGTGGCTTGTTTTGGCCAGAGACAATACAAATTAAGTGGCAGCAAAGCCCCCCCATCTTGCCCTCTGGGGATTCATCTCATTGCGCCAATGGGAAACCCTGGCGGGTGATGCTGGACATCTGAGCCCTTGAGATCACAACTCAGAGCCCAGTTGAAGGCTGTAAATGGAGACCCTTTGCCAGAGCCACTTTGAAACTAGTAGCCAACACTTCATCTGCAAGGGAAATGGCTTTTCACCTCTTGGAGGCAGGAATGGGCAGAAGAACTGCATTGTCTGGAACCAGAACCAGGTCAGACCTACCCATGGCAACAGTTTAAAACTCTTTCCATCCCAAAGGAATGTTCTAGATGAGGGTCAAGGAAGGGTCTTTTATTACCATTTTTATAATAACCTCCAGGCAGAGCTGCGGTAAAGAGAACATGAATCATTTACTCCAGAAGGATTTCCTGGATGGTGAGCAAAGTCCCTTTAGATCTTCTCGTAGTGCTGTAGAAGTTACAATATGAAGTGGGCCTGAACACTGTCCCTGGCCCAGTGCTTCTCAGAACCTTGTTGTGGCCAAATTCTGGAATCACATTTCCTGTCCTGAGCATATCTCCAGTCACACTGTAATGCTGCTGTAATGGGACTTGAAGTGAAGGCACATGCACCTGTAAAACTGCAGGCAACGACCTTCCTGATGTGTGCTGCATATGCATGTGCAGAGAGAGAAGATGGATAACTTGCACTAGGAAGGCAGCAAAGGAAGGTCAGCTACAGGAAAGCAGTTCTGCTGGTTGCCCCCCTGCTAGGCTCTGTCAGATGTGACTGTGCATGCAGGCAAGGGAGGATCCTTAACAATTGCAGACACACGTAACACCCAGTTTTCAGGTGTTCATATTTTTTTTTAACAAAATAAGGTTTTTAATCTTTATATTAAACAAGTTGCCAAGAACCATTTGTCTTCTCATGTGGAGTCTTGTATGGAAGTACCCAAAAAGCAAGGACACCACAAGGTCAGGGTTATAAGCCTCGAATCCTCACAGTAAGTGAAGGCAGCAAATGTGAATCTCAGCCTAATCTCTATTCAAGATGTGCATCGTTATCTGTGCAGGCAGCTGGGCACCCTCTAGTATAGCTGTCTTTGTTAACCAGAGACTGGGTAAGAAGGTTCATGGGACACAATTTCTCACTCTTGGAGATTAGTCTTTGAATGGGAGACTGTCCATAACTGAGTTGAGGTTTTCATACCACGCAGCATAGCATATGAAGGTAGAGGTGTGTTCTTCTTTGGTCCGGACCCTCACTGTGGTGCTTAGGGCTGTGAGCTGGGCTGATAATATGGCATTTAGTGCCTCATTAGATCCCTTCCATTAATAGCTGTAAATCCTGCTCTCTTCTTATACAGGTCTTTCTCCCATTACCAGCACGTCTAGTATGTGGCCCACGAGTCTTAAGGGATCCTTGCCAGGAGACAGGTCCTTGACAAATACATTTACCGCTGATCTCTTTTGTCACATGATTGTCTGTGTCTCCCCTGGACAGGCTGATGGAAAGGGGGGGTGAGTTCGGGTGAGGAAGGCAGGGACATATTACCTGGCATGCTGTATCAGATGGTTCCTTTCCCAGGACTGCACTGCAACCTTAGTTATAATAGTGCTGCAGTCAACCTTGCCATCTGCATTGCCTTTTCCATTCTTCAGCCGCATGTGATGGGCTTGGAGGATGTGATCCCGAAGGTCCGTGGGAGTTTTGCCTGTGTAAGGACTGCAGGGTTCCAGGAGTAAGACTCACCTTTGTGGTGTGAGCCCCAGTGCTGCCTTTCTGCTGCTTGGCTTCTCAGTCCAACTCCATGTGACTGGGTGGCCTGGCAGTGTGCTTTCTTGGAAGGGGTGAGGGCTGGTCTCCTGGCAGCCATCTGAGCTGTGGCTGTTATAATTCTTTCATGACTGGGCCCTTCATCTTACCTGTCTGGTCTGTGCCTCTCAGGCCTGATCCCCTTGGCTGATGCACTACAATGAGATGGTTGGGTGAAAGGTGATGCTTCCTGTTAGCCTCAGCTGGGTGCAGTTATTCCCATCCCATGCTTTTGGGGCTACACTGGGAGGATCAGGTTCTGGGACTAAATGATCGTTCCCTCTTCTCCCTCTCCCCCCTTTTATTTATTTCACTCTGTCATTCGTTCCTCTCGCTCTTGCACCCTGCCACTCTCTCTTTCTCATCTTTCTCTGTCCCTATATCTTCTCTTTTCCTCTCGCATTCACTTTTTGAACCTCATTTCCTTTCTCCCCTTCTCTGTCCCTTTTCCCCAATGCTTCCTCTCTCCCTTCTCCCCTGTTTCTCCCTCTCTTTACTCCACTCCCTCTCTGCCCAGCCACTGGCACATCTGGCCTTGCTACCCTGTCCTTTTTGGTGTTAAACAGCCTTTAAGTGGAGCAGGTGGGTTCCTGCCAAGCAATTCCTGTAAGATTGTGACAAGTTCACTGTCTATATAATGAGGTCCTGTGGAGAGTGATGGCTTCTGGCTGGAGCTCTGGGAATCCACGCCACTCCCCAGATGCATCTCCTTTTTGTAAGGAATGTTTTCTGCTGTTGCTACAGCTCGGGAACAAAAAGCAGCAAAGGGCTATGAGTAAATGGAGAATCCCAAGACTCGTTCCCTGCCATTTCCTTTCACTGCCATCCAGGAACTTCACTTGCCAAGACCCTAATTGGGCCAGGCTTTGCCAGAATGGCTATTACTAGCACAGGGGTTTTCTCCATAGGTGTATTTAATTGGCTGTGACTGCTGCTGTGGAAATGACACTGACAAGAGACAAAGCAGGAAGCCCTTTGCTTTTTGAAATACAGATCTTTCCCAGGACACTTTCAGGCTGGTTCCTTCTCTCTTAGGAGCAGGACAGAGAGACCAAGGAGCCAGCATTTGGAATGTCTGTCAAAAAAAGCCTCCTGGGAACAGGCAGAGAGGAACCTACTAAAACTGGGAACTAGAACTCAGCAAATAAGTGATATTTCAGTTGAGTGGCCAAAGCAAAAAATCTGGAAAAAAAATTTGGATAATTTCAAACAAAAACTGAATTTTTTGTTTTTTCTTACAAAAAACTAAAAAAATGTGTGTCAAACACCATTGTGAACATTATTTGGAAAGGCCATGTCAAAATGAACTGTTCAGACTTTTTTGAATTTTTCCCCCTCGTTTTTCATTCGGCCAAAACTGATAGTCAAATTCAACCCGAATTCAGAAATAGTTTTGTTCTCCTGGAAACTGCATTTTTTTTGAAAAATTTTGCCCAGCTCTATTGAAAACGTTACCGTCTCACAGTGTGAGTTGGGTAGGCCACCTCTCTTCAGAGGCAGGCTTAGAGAGAGGCACCTGCCCCTGACAATTAGGACCTGTTCATACTGACCAATCAAACAAAATCCCATTGGGGCTACAGCCAAGTTCAAACAGCCTTTAAGCACTGATTTGAAAATGTGTGTAAACACTACTGCTATTGGGGATCTTCTAACATGGCTTTGCCTTGATTTAGACAGGAACTAAAAGCCTAATCCTGGAAAGATACACCGTGTCTTTCCCATGGCTTCAGTATGAATTGAGGGGCATCCAACACCTTTCAGGTAGTGCCCAATACCTAGCTGGATTGGGCCCATGTGAGAATAGATTGGAAGGGGTAGAGTGGGAGAGGGAACAGGATTCCACCAAAGACCATTGAAAGCTCCATTTCACAGAGCCATGTGTCTGTGTGACCGGGTTACACCCTGGAAAAGGCGTGGGCACCCACATACAGTCACAGAGCCATTTTCAGTTCTGCCTTCTTGACTCATTGGCCAGCCAGTGATGGAAAATACAAGGTGTTGAGCAGCACAGGGCTTGCAGCACAGGATCAGACTGAACACAGGCCTGGAGCCAACCAGCTCAAGCACAAATGTCTTTATTGAACACGGGATAACAACGTGACACTCTCTGATAGCCAAACACCAGCAGCACGAATAAAACAGGGGGGCCTTAGGCCCTGCAAACACTCCCAGCTCAAGCTTTGCAGACAGACGGATAACTACACGTTTGTATCGTACACAGGGAGCTTTGAGGAAAATCCTCTCCGTTTAAACTCTGTTGGTCTTGATCCCTGGAGAGGATTGTGCTGCCTGCTCAGAGCCAATGGGAAATGCCTGAATCCTGTGGGGTAGCGGTCTTTACAGCCAGGACCAGTATCTCTGATTCAGACAAGAATTAAATTAGTCCCCTACCTTAGTGCGG
This sequence comes from Mesoclemmys tuberculata, assembly GCA_007922155.1. Classification (NCBI taxonomy): domain Eukaryota; kingdom Metazoa; phylum Chordata; order Testudines; family Chelidae; genus Mesoclemmys; species Mesoclemmys tuberculata. Next base: position 10,560,832 of record ML675637.1, read on the forward strand.
TGGATGCGTTGATTTCATTTTCCATTTGTGGAGCCTTTGCCTACGGGGATGCCCAGTGTCCCTGCTTTACATCCTCCACTGAGGCAGCTGGCACTATTCCATCCGAGGAAGAATGGAAACAGCCTCGTCCAGAAGTTCTCAACACCACTCCCTGATCACAGCCATCCCATAAGCACAGGCCACAGGAAACAATCCTGCTTTTACCCTAGAGTGACATACTGGGGGAATCTAACAGGTCTCCACCTCTCACGTCTGGGATTCAGTTGTCCAGGTGGGGCCCCTGCCTCTCCTGCAAGTTCTACAATCTGTAGAGAAGTCCCAATTTCCTCTCTGGAAGCAGATCCAGAGGGAGAGGGAACTAGTTTGCCACAGAGCCCCATTCTCCCTACTCCTTCTCCACTCCTGTTGCTGGAGACCCCTCATGGCTTGATCTCACTCATCCTCTGGCAGGCCGGGGCCCATTGTTGTTTGGAACCTGTCCTGGTTCTAATAACTAGGAGATGCTATCAAGAGACACAAGGCATTCCTGCCTCGGGGGCTGAGCCTGCTGCCTCCACAACAGCCACAGCTCCTGACGGAACAGGGGAGCGAGGACATTTTGCTTTACCCCCAGTTTTGGAAGAAGGGACCGTTCTATTCTGAAGATCATCAGTTCAGTGTAATAAGACCCTGCTCATCTAGCAACGAATGGGGCACTGGGCTAAAGAGAAGGGAAGATGAGCTGCTGCTTAGGGGATTTTTGCGTCATTCAGTGTCCATGTTTATCTCCTCCCAGAGCTTTCGTCACGCAATCTATTTCTTTTTTTAGAATAAAGTTTGGATCAATCTTCACTGGTTCACCCCTCCCACAGAAAAGGAGCCAGAATCTTCCGTCCTTCCCTCTTCCTTACTGAGCTGGATGGAGATGCAGGATCCATTCACCCTTCTTGAGAAGAACAAGAGGCTCCTTGGCACACCCCAAACCCTGTTCCTTATCTCTTGATCCCTCCCACCCCCACGGGGAAATGATTAGCCAAAGAACAAGTAACCACAATAAAGCTCCCACTAGAATCTGCACAAGCAAGTTAAATTCCATGCAGGGAAGGGGGAGGACAAAAATCAGAAGAGGAAAGAGTATGTTACAGCTCTAAAGAGCTGAATGCCCACCTGTTGAGATTTATCCTCCAGGGACAGAGAACAATACTAGAGGACTACAGTACTGTTATCAGATGTGTGTGCTTACACTGGCTTATGTAGTTAGAAAAATAACTGTCTGTCTATATGAGGTTACCTGCATATGTAGCAGCTAGTGTGGGTGTAGGCGAATGTGTGTATATGTTAATGGGTTTTGTGTACTTATATATACACACATGCCTACAAATGTGTGTGTGGTTTATGAAAAATGTTTGTCGTATGCGTGACTGTCTTTGTGTAGCTGTATGGATGAGTGTGTAACTACGAGGATGTGAATTAGTTCCTTTGCACAGTGTATGATCGCTATAAGAGTAGATGTGAGACTGTGTGTGGTTGTAAATGTTTCTTCTGCATCAAATACATCCACAACAGTCACTTGCTCATTGTTTAACAAGCTGATTAAGATTTTCCTGACTGTCTCCTGGGACCCCTGTGTAGTCTATTGATATAATCCCCAACATTTAGCTGATCCATGCTGGCTCTTGAGTCCCTCTAATAGGTGAAAGTACCTCGCAGTCTCTGGAGTGATAGAGCTGCAATGTGTTGGTTTTAATTGATAGCATTATGATTATCTCCCGGAAGTCCCAAACGCAGTTGCATTTTCTCAGAGCTACTGTCTCCTATTTTCTTCCTCTACACACATCTGCCTTTGTGCACACTGGATTGTTTGGAGGAATCTTGAAAAAGCTGCTTGTGTGATATTCCCTAATGACCATGCTGATTGATGGGCACGGAGGGAGATTGAAGGAACAGCATGAGGAGCTAACGGGAGCAGACTCAATGACATGACTATCTACAGATCTGGTGTTAGGAGCAGCGGCTTTGCTCAACTGTCTGAAATCCCTTGAAGCGGTAGGATCACTATGTGCCAGAGGGCCTGATTTTGCTTGCAAATATATGGAGACAGCTTGTCAAGGCCCCAGCATCCAGTTCCTGAATATTCATAGGCCGCCCAAGCAGCACCGCTCATGGGAGGCAGGTTGGGACTTCACCAAAAAGTCCAGCGGATCTTGGCAAGGCAACCAACTGCAGGAGTTCCCTCATTAATGCTTGTGGGTTTGTTCCTCAGGCACTTTGAAGTAGTTCCTTGTCTTTTTGCTTCTGGAATTTAAGCATCAGTCTCAGTAAGATCAGTTTTCTAACACCATTCCCCTCCCTCCCCCCTTTTTTAAAAAACAGCCTTTTTAAAAGGTTCAAGTCTTAAAGCAAGAAGGTCCATAGCAGCTTCTTACCCAGAAACAATCAAACAGTAAGGACCGAACTGAGATCCGTTTCCAAAGGCTGGCATGGCATTTATTCTTCAGTGCCAACAAAATATCCTTCTGAACTCTCTTTTCTCTTCATGTCTCACTCTCTGTCGGTCTCTCTTCCCTTCTTTTTCCCCTTTCCCTCCAGGGGGAGCCCATTGTTTTGTGTGAAATAAAAAGGAATTCCTCAGTGGGCCAAGGAGCCAGCACACAGAAGCTCTTAGATCGGGGTAGGCTGAGTGCAGAGCCCTGCAATGAGAAAGGACTCAACTGTGAATGTCCAAAGTGGAAGCCTATAGTTCACTGACAGTAATCAGAAGCTACTGCTTCTCCACAGCCCTCCATGCTTTGTGTCAGGCCCCCAAGGCATCCATCGGCGTGACCATAGAGTCCCTAGTGAACAGCAACGGTCACAGGCAGTGAGTGTGGGGAGAAGTCCTCCAGAAACTGAGACTGCTGAGTGGATTCTGGAGCAAGCTTTAGGCACACGCTGGCCTCTGTCGCGCTGTTGTTGTTGACGGAACTGCTGTTGCGGAACTGTTCCTTGGCAGGACGGATGGCCACCATGAACTGGCGCTTGAAGGTCTCACTCAGGGCAATGTAGAGGAAAGGGTTGAGGCAGCTGTTGGCATAGCCCAAGCTAATGGCGAAGTTATAGGCGTAGAAGAAGGCAACAGAAGGTGTGTCAATGCTGAGATGCACTAGCTGGAGGATGTAGAAGGGGGCCCAGCAAATGAAAAAGGCAGAGCAGATGGCAACTGCCATGCGGGTGACTTTCTTGGTACGTACCTGGAGGCTTCTCTGGGGAAGGGGAACCACGATGGTAGCCATGTGCTGGAGGATCTTAAAATAAACAACACAGATGATGATCAGGGGGATAGCGAAGGCCAGCATGAACTGGTAGAGCGTGAACCAGTAGACATCCGTCAGGGGGTTGGGAAGCAAGAGAGCACAGCGGACAGTTCCGTCCTCCAGAGGCATCAGGCCTGCATACATCCACACGGGAATGATGGTCAGGAAGGAAAGGAGCCACACCAAGCAGATCACTAAGGCCGCTACACATGGTGTCCGGACGTAGGTGGATTTCAGAGGATAGACAGTTGCTAGGTAACGGTCGAGGGTCATCACTGTCAGGATGTTGGTGCTAGTGATCTGGCTGTTAGTGTCCAAGGCGGTGATGATAGTGCACAAAGGAGCCCCGAAATACCAGGCGCCATTACCCAGGAGCTGGTGGATGAGGAAAGGCATGCCCAGCAGGAAGAGGAGGTCCACAATGGAGAGGTTGAAGATAAAAATGTCGGGCACGGTCTGCTTGCACCTCAGCTTCTTCTTCTTTACAATGGTGTAGATGACAATGAGATTCCCAATGATGCCCAGGAAACAGATGATGCCAAACAGGCTGGGCATGATCACGTTGGTGTAGGGGGCTGGCCTTTCTGCTGCTGTCAAAACAAACCAGAGCCATGAGTCCTAACAGCCTGGGCTTCATACCCCACTGTATCAATACCCCTTTGCAGCTGGATCCCCCCTCTGAGGCCCAGCTCAGAGACAAGTTTAAGGAATTCTAACATTGTCCATGTGGAGACTAAATTGGGAATAACTTACACGTGTTTCTGCCCAACACACATGGTGCACCAGCTTACTTCAGATTTACATCTACTTTGCTATGCAAGCATCCCCCATCAGACCTCAGTCCTGACTTGAAACAGAGCTAGGTCAATGTACCTCAGCTCTGACCTACCTCCTGCAAGAGGTCTCTCAAGCTTCTCCTAAATACTAAGGCCAAGATTTGCAAAAGCAGGTGCCTAAAATTAGACCACTGGGTCCATATTTAGGCACCTGATTTTCAGTAGTGCTGAGAGCCAAGTAGTTGAAGTCAATGGGAGCTGCAGCTACACAGCACTCCGGAAAAGCATTCAGCCCAGATCACCAAATTCATTTTCACTTGTTACTTAGATAGGATTTAAACGCAGGTTTCTGGGCCATTAACCCACAATGACAACTAACACCTGATTTCTCTGCATGAAATCCCAAATCTGGGTTAGAGTTTGCTGAGCCTACCACCTTGACAGAAGCACCACATGTACAAAGAGAAAATCATCATCCCCAGCTGAGGCAAATCAACTTTTATCTCATTATTTCTCTCCTATGGGGTATGTTGGTTTCTATGGGAAGTAATCGTGTACATTATTTGTGTGCCTGTTGAAATGACATGTACTGCAGTTCTCGCGTCCCCTAAGCCCTGGCTTTCATTGAATTGTGACTGGCTCTCATTGAATTGTAGATGATTCAAACTGATTTTAATTGGGAACACTTTTAATCACCCCATTCTTCTGTTTCTTTAACAACTTGTTCCTGCAGAAGTGTACTGGAGAGGGGGCGTGAAGGTGGGGGACATTTACAGTAGAAGTAAAAATAGCAAATATTTCACAAGTGTTTTCAAAAAGTGTTCAGTCCCTCTGAACAGCAGATGCCAAGTATTTGCCAACCTTGGCCACAGGGGCATTCACAAGTGGGGGCAAGCAGGGCCATTCGGCAGGGGCACAGAACTCCTCTGGGGCCAGGGCTGGGATGGGGATAGTGAGCTCCTCTGGCCATGGATGGGCACAGAAAGTGCCCCTCCAAAAGCAGTCCATTTTTTATTCCTGTGCATGCCCCTGCTTGTCCAGTTAAACTCTTGAGTCCAAACTTTTATCTGTTACATCAGAGTAAATCTGGAGTAAGTTAATGGAGTAACTGGGGGGGGGGTGGTTCAGAGAACAGGATCTGACCCAGGATTTGCAAAACAGATCTGTGCCATATCAATTGTGTCACGCTTATGTGTTCTAGGAAGCAGGGATGTGACGAGTTGCTGGTGTCTCTATGCTTTTGACACTTGGAAGCTTCAGGATGAGTCATAAACAAAGCCAGGTAGGAACATTTTGAATCTATAGACACATGCATCTTAGCTTAAGCATCTGCACAACTGACAGAAAGCAGCCAATCAGCCACAGATGGGAAGGGTCTTGTCACAGATAAAGCGGACTGGTTTGCTAAGGGTTCATATTTGTGTCTCCAGCAAAGACAGCCCTCTGCTTCATCTGCTATTGATTATAAAATGAAGTGAATGGTGATTTTCTGTCTGGGGGATATCTAAGGCATGGATGTCTTAGGAACACTCTGTCCAAACCAACTGAAAATATATCACCCATAAGAAAAAAAATCCATATGCCTGTGAGATTTCCCTCCCTGCGCTCACCCCCCATGTTCAGTTTATAATGGAAATAACCTTGGCACAGGCTGTTTCCAGGGGATTAGTGACCCACTGAGCTTAATGGCCCCTGTCATGGCTGTGCCTGAAGTGTGTCAATTCCTCCCAGCTGGTCATTAATCCCCAGGAAAAGCCCTGAGCTCCATGGCTATTCTTTAAATAACACTCTGCCACAGGAACACAATTGAGACCTGTTGTTGTTCCCACGTTATCAAGCCTACACATCTCCAGAGCTTCCAAAGAGGCCTCCCTCTTTCCCAGGGCCTGGAGATTGGAGACTAGAAGAATAAGACTCTCCTCCCAAGCTGCTGTAATATGAGGTCCCTGCCAGCTTCTAGGAACAGAAAGGATTGTGTTATTAAAACACAGGATATTTTAATGACTGGGTGTCTGAATATAATGTACTTTGTTGGTATACAACTGAGGTTTTTTTAAATGTTCATGGTGGCTTTTTAATGTTTGGTACAAATAACCTTATAGCAAAGTTCATGTAAGTGCAAAGGTGTCACATAAAGGATTATTTATCTAGTACCTTTCATCCTGAAGGATCCCAAAGAGTTTTGCAAGCTTTATATTTAAAACACCACTAAAAAGCAACCAAAGATAGGATGGAGGCCAGCATGTAGCAGACAACTGGAGCACGGTGTACTGCAAAACAGGGGAACGAAGGGGAAATTTTAGCCAATGGCTCACAAGGTCAGTCAGTGCAGTGTAGGCACGACCTTAGAGTTTAAGGCCATTTTAATAAGTGTTGCAATTAACTTCGTGTATGTGCACTAGTGCCCTCCACTGAATAAAATCAAAACTACTCAGCTTTGTGGCATAGACCCCATACTGCTACCAGCTGAAGGAGATTCTCTTTTAGCTCAAGGGGGTAGGGACTTTTGGAGGAGGACCACCTGACCGCTATCACCATGGCACAAGTGAAAATCCAATTGGCCGTGGGCTGCAAAATTATGACAACTGCTTGAATTCTTAGATGGTAACAGATTTGTGGCAGTTCAGAGTTACTGTCTTTGTTCATGGCTCTGCGTTTCATCCTGTGATCCATACTCAGTGAAAACCTTCATTCACCTTAGTGGGAGTTTTGCCTGAGTGAGGTTTGCAGGACTTGGTCTACAGAGCTTTATCTGTCCTTGTAACAAATACATCCAAATACGTATTAAACTGTCTTTTAGCTTGTTTTCTAATGAAGGGCTTATGTGAATAAAGTGAAGCATTCCCTTAATAAAGGTGTGTCATCCACCTTCCGAAATAATGAGCCAGCTGCTCAGCTAGAGTAAATATGCCCTGCTCTGTTGATGTCAGTGTATCAGGTTCTCAGCTCCTGTAGAGCCCTGTGGTTGCACTGAAGTCAATGGAGTGTCACTAATGTACACTGCCCTAATGGGCTTCTTCACAGGATAAACCGTATTGGTTTATGACTAAGAGATGGTGGCATGGTCCAGTGGATAAAGCAGAGGGCTGAAGACCTGATTTCTGCACCAGCCTTACCAGATTCCCTTTGTGATTCCGGCCAAGGCACTTGCCTTCTCTGTCCAGTCTCATTCCCCAGCTGGACCATTGAGCTGCGACTTACCCTCCCCTGTGCAATGCTTTGAGAGCCAGGGCTGAAAAGTGCTGTCCTAAGGCTGGGAATGATGATTATGCCCTGAGCTCACAATGCCGTGGAAGGGTCCCAACTCGCTATTTCGAATTACTTTAGAATACAAACGAGTAAGACCCAACAACAAGGGTTCCCGCTTGCCCTGGCGGGCTGGGACTTCTCAGTGGGTGCAGCCCCGCGCCCTAGGGTGATCGGTGCATTGGCAGGGGGTCGATGCTGGGATCTTTGCAAGCTGCAGCGTCCCACTGCCTCGCTTGGCTGGCTGCGCCGAGTCCCCCGGCCGGGGTGCGGAGAGCTCCCCCGCGTGGAGCCGGGAGACCGGCTCGGGAACTGTCCAGCCGCGCTGGTTCTGAACGGGGAGGATGTCCCCCACTTGCGGCGTGTGGCTCTAAGCGGGCTGCGGGGGGGCGTGCACGGACGAGGGAGGGGAACCGGAGCCCGCCAGCCCGGCTCCCCCAGGCTTGCAGGGGCCGGGCCAGGCGGCAGAGGCGCTCAAGCGGCGTCTCCCCCCCTCGATGCATCGCCTTGGGGGCTGCCCCCAGGGGCCGAGAAGGAAGCGCAGGGGCGAGCGGAGGGCGGCGGGGGACCCCAGACCCCAGCAGCCACCAGAGAGCGTGTCCCGGGCCGCCCCTCCCCGGGGCTCTGCCCTGCTCCCGGCCCCGGGCCCCGCTTACCCGAGCAGTTCCTAGCGCACAGGGGCAGGGAGGAGTTTTCCGAGGCCATCTGCGAGCCGGGGCCGGGGCCGGGCGGCGGTGGGCGAAGCTCAGCTCGGCCGCTTCCCTCCTCGCTCCCGCCCGGCGCTCCCCGGCATCTCTCGGGCGGCGGCGGCGGGCAGGGGTCCCGGGGCCGGCGGCAGGCGCAGCCGGGTCCCTGCCGAGGAGGAGCTCGGGCAAGTCGGCGGGGAGGCGGCTCCCCCGCCCCGGCTGGACTCCAGCGACCCGCCGGGCCGGAGCCATGGGCCGGGCTGCACCGAGCCCAGCCCCCCTCCCCGGGGCTGCTCAGCGCCCCGCTGACATCAAGGCGCAGCTGACTCCGGCCGCCGCGCACACGCGTTTACACGGGGCGGGGAGGGGAGGGGAGGGGAGGGAGCTGCGCCGCCTGGCGAGCGGCGCCGCCGAGAGCCGGGGGCGGCGGAGCGGGGGCGGAGGGTTGAGGCTCCTGCCCGGGAAACCGCGATCCAGCCCGGCAGCCGCTTCCCGGCTCTCCTGGGCTTCGGCGCCGGGAAGAAAGCGCGGAGGAGGGTTAGGGTTGGCCAGGGGAAGGGCTTGGGAGCAGACGGGGTGGGCGAGGAACCAGCACCCGCATGCAGGGGTGTCTCCTCCACTCCCCTTGTCTATTTCCCCTCTCCCCACACTCCTCGCGGGACTGGCACCCAGCTGGAAGAAGGTCGCGGATTAGCGCAGTGATTGCCAACCTTTCCATGCTGGCTTTGTCCAGGACCCCTCCTTAGCTGGGGTCCCCCCTGCCCTTTACCAGCTGGAGAAGGGCAGAGTGGCCAGGAGTCCCTGACAGTGGTTCATAGCCCCTCCCCAGAGGCCCAGCTGACAAACCTTGAAATTAGCACCTGGTGCCTCCCCTCATTTCCCCTTCCTGAGCTGAAATCACGTAGGGATGGTTCCACTCCCCCCCTCAGATACACGGATCACCAGCCCTGGATTTTGGTGTGTAGTCGAGGAGCCCGCTTTGGATTGAGGCTGAGCTCAATGTCCCCTTGGTTGGAATGAGTCATTTTCTGGCCACCACTGAGCGTCTGATATGATCGATTTTTGTCTTTTAGTTTGTTCTGCTCTCCTGGGGCAATATTGATTTCTTTCCTTCTGTCTCACTCACACACACACACAAAGTCCTTTCTTCAGTGAGTCAGAGCAAGTGCCACCATCCGATTTCAGAGAGCACTGCTGTAGGCTGTCAAGACACCAGATACATTACCCAATGAAAAGTGTGTAAACACCAGTTTCAGCCCCTGGTTCCCCTCAGCTCCCTCTGACTCACACTGCATGTTTCATTCCATATTTGAGATACTCGTTCTTGCAATCAATTCAAGATTTATTATTGAATTATTTATTTTTCTAGATTATGGCACAGGTGATTTGATTTTAATTTTAGCTTGTCTCCTCTCTCCCCCCCCCACCATTGTGAAGGCTGAGATCAGCTGAGTGGTTGCTTTTCAAAGGTGCTGTGTACCCACAATCTTACTTGAAGTCACTGAGAGCTGCAGGTGCACAGCACCTCTTAAAATCAGGCCCATGGTGTGCACTTGTAATGACACATCCATGGATTGTCATTTCAGCAGAGTTTGACCTTAGCATCGCAGCTTGGATCTCCTACCACTTAAGCTAATAGACTATATCACCATTAGCTGGCAGCAGCAGTAGGCTGTTATCCTCTAGGGGATTGGCCACTAAAGGGAGATGTGTTGTGACACTTGCATTACCAATGTGTTATGCACTCTCAGGGAGTGGAGGCTGGAAGCAACAAATTCTCCACTGGAATGTCACTGGTGAGTGGACAATTTGACTCAGTTGCTTCTCAATGGTGGGATACCCCAGTGATGGAGAATGTGTGGAATCAATGAAATGCATGGCAAAGTGACATCTTTCAGGAGGTAGATATATTTCTTTAAGCAGTAGTTTCTAGACCCAGTTTTAAAGTCTTACTTACTTTTCCCAAGGGAGAAAGTAGCTTTCTGAACAGGCACCAGTTTTTCTACAAAGTGGAAGTTTGACATTTCAGATTCAGCAGGTTTCCAAAGCAAAGCATTATTCTGGCACTTACATCGCTAACATTATTACTCACCTGTGAAACAGAGTCACATCATTAAAGGACAATGGCAAATCTGATTTCTCAGATACCTGGGGCATGATAGATCACAGCATCAGTGTCCCCCAGCCCACATTTGGCATGGGCATATCTCCCTGGAACATGATGCTCTGCATCTCAGTGTGTAGGTGGCAGAGTCCCTCCTGGTGCACCAGAGGGTGGTCCTGGCAGGGGTCACCAAGATCAGAGACCTCCTGGACTACAGGGGGGGGGAGGAGGACTGGGTGGATCCTCAAGCACTGGGTTGGCACATGGGGCCCTCCACCCTTTGAACCCTCCAGCACATACTCCAAGAGGTGAGGGCAGCCTTACCACCTGCTGCTCTGGCCTACCTCAAGCAGGTCCTGTGAGAGGTCACTCCCTGCTCACCCTTCCAGTCCTTTTCATCAGGCCCCTGCCCCGTGAGCCCCCCCCCCACCTTCTGCACAGTTCAAGCTGGTTGCAGGATCTACAGCTAGTGCACTTCTGAACTGTGTCATGGGCACACCTGTAAATGCTCATGCTCCACATTCTCCATTCCTCATCCTTGTGTCCCGGCCTGATACCAATGGGCAGGACCTTTTGCCACCTGTCTAAGGTGAGGAACCCTGGTGCACCAGCCTGTATTCCACCTTGGTCCATGGCCTGCCAGGTATATTAGCTGGTGGCTCCTTCATGAAGCCACAAGCACAGGCATGTATCTGGCATGGTTCACCCCTCCTGTTACCTTTCCCTTTTGTGGTGTGAGAGAGACCCTGGTGCATGTATCTGGAGTGCACCAGGTTGCAGCCCCTATTCCAGTTCCTCCAGAACCTCCTCACATCTTCTGATCCACGCACACCCCATCCGTGGCCTCACAAAGTCACAGGACCACCTCATCAACCTTCTCCTCGCCTTGGCCAAGGTGGCCATCGGTAACACCAGGGAAAAGATGTTGGCTGAGGAGGTGCTCTGTGACTGTGGGGCCTACTTCTGTTCTTCTGTCTGATCACATATCTGGGCAGAGTTCCTCTTAGCTGCATCCACTGACTCCTTGGCTGCTTTTGAGAAGCAGTGGGCACTGTCTGGGATCTCTTTTCAGTGTCTCCTTCAGGTTCCCTTCATTTAGCCCTCTGACCTTCACACCTGTTGTTTTTCACTTGTTGTCCCCTGACATTAGTTGAATCCCAAACCTAGTAGTTCCTCCCCTTAGACTGGGCGGGGTGGGTGCAAATAGATTTGATGCTCTGCACTTTGGATTCACTGTATCATCATCATCTTATGGTATTATTCCATGTTGTATTATTTATCTTTTTTGTTAAGGCCTCAGCAACAATGGGCCCTGTTGTGCTAAACACAGTACAAACATAAAGTAAATGACTGTCTCTGCCCCAATGAGTTTATCGTCTAAAAGACAAGCCATAGCAGGTGGATTAAACCAATGGGGAAGAGCGGACTGGGTAACAATCAGATGTGTTAGCATAGACTAGCTGTATGCACAATTCATAGCCCATCAGTAGAAGCAATTGCAGCAATCAACTCACCACCTGCCTGGCCATTGTGAGACAGCAGTTTTCTGTGTGGATTATGCCTATTTATCTAAATCCCAAATCTGCAGGCAAAACTTCCATTGAAAATAGCTGTAGCAATTGGAAAGTGGAATGTAGCATAAAAGTTAAACTAACCACTGTCTAATTGCAATGAAGATTGAGTCACTATCCACGTTGAAAATGTGCCTTACATTAAAAGAGTGTGAATAATTAACAATCAAACAGAGGGCTGCCATCTTGCCCATTTAATGAAGTAGGTTAAGGCACAGGAAATGGAGGCAAGACAGTTGAATACATAAAAAAGGTAGTGACTTCCAAAGGTGTTGCAAGGCAAATTCTATTATGGGAAAACAAATCTGGTTGGTTTAACAACAGTTTAATGCTGGAAGTCTCTTGCATTTCAGTGGTGAGCTGCATTTTCTGTGTCTGTCTCCCTGTCTTGTGAAGTATGAGCAAAACTGCAACAAGCTCTAGGGGAGATGCTGGCACAATCCCCACTGCCACAAAACTATTATAACAATTTCTCTAACTGGTTTAGTTTGCAAATGACTTTTAAAAATATATTTATTCTTCCTTAATATGTATTTACTTAATACCTGGATATTACTCTGATTAGCACTTAGCCCAGGGCCTAATCCTAGTGCACATAATTAGCCCAATGAATTCACTATTCATGGGCATCAGGTTTAGCAGCACTGGGCTTGATGGTATTAGGACTAATCATAACAATTTTCCTTTAAATGAATCCAATGAGCACTGTGGATGAAATTCAGTCCTGTGCAGAAAAGCAGCAGGGCTATGCATCACTTGCATGTCAAAATCAGTCCCATATGGTTCATTGGGTCTCAGTGGAGAGTTGAATTTCCCCCTGTTTGAGCATGGGTATTAGTTGCAATCTCTGTGGAATAGTCATACTTTGCATTTTTACAGCCCCTTCCAGCCAAGAATCTCCAAGCACAGCACAACCATTCCTTTATTCAGTCACCCTCACCCCTGGGAAGTAGACAAGCATTATCACATTCATTTGACAGATGAGAAAAGTGAGACACAGAGAAGTTAAGTAACTTGCTCAAAGCCATGAAGAGAGTCTGTGGCAGAGCCAGGCACAAATCCAGGGTTCCTAACTCCAGGCCTGCCCTTAGCTACAAGACCATCTTCCCTCATCTCATGTGTTTGTGCGTTCCTAATGAACTTTGCAGAGTGAATTAAGTTTTTATCAGCTGCTCAATAAACCCATATGCAGACACGTATCCCTTTACGAGCATGGATGCTGGCTAATTGCTCACTTAGAACTTCTTGTTATCTGAGCTGAATGTCTAGTTAATTAATACAAATGGAGCATTCATCTGAATCCAGATAATCACCTTTTTTCTCACTGCCACTTTTTTGCCATTGAAATGAAATGTTAGAACTGTCTGGTCAGCCCTTGGCTAATTCCAGTCTCAAACTGCTAATTTGAGGCTTTGGTCTTTATGGCCAGCCCTGCTCCCCCTGGCTGATTGCAGCGAGCCAAGGCAAGTGGCTTCTGCAGCTTGATTTTCCTTGTTAAAGGTTAAAGAATCCTGAAGACAAAAGAGCAGCCAAAAATAACAGGAAGGGACAAGTAGCTCTCCACATTGCCCAGGGAAGTGGCGGGGGCCTCTCAGCAGTATGCTGCCCTGGCTGTAACTGTCTCATTAAGGTCAGGGGTATGGACGTGAGCCCAGCAAATGGACACATTCCATTGTTACGATAAGAAATTTCAGGGTTGTAGCGGTATCTGGTATAAACAGTCATGAGGCCCGAGGGAGGCAGGTACTGCCTCAGGCTAGAATGCTAGTTACTTCCCATTTATAAGACTAGACAGTGCAAGGAGGCAGCCAGGGGTTTAAATGCTGTAAAATCCAGAAATGAAAAAGTTTGGGGTTTAAGAGTAGCTCACCTACAACTGTGTGCACAAGGCCCGATTCTCCTCTCAGTTACAACACTGTAATTCTATGGCCTCCAATGGATGTACTCCTGATTTACACCAGTTAGTCACAGGTGTAATAGGTCGCAGTGCTACATCTGGGCCACTCCCATCAACATCACTCTTGAGAGGTGGGTGCAGAGCTGAACGCGGAAATGGGCCCACTGCATATGACACTGATCAGCATCTCTATTAGTCCACGATACTAGATGGGCAGATTCCCTTCTCACTTACCAGGAGGCAAACCCACTGACTTTGACAGTGTCACACTACTCAGACTGAAAGGAGAATCTGGGCCCATGAGTATAGTGCAGACAGATTAAGGTTACCAGGGTAGACTTAGCTTCTGTATTTCCAATAACTGTAACCTTTCCGTTATGTTACCGTATGGTGGTGTATTTAGCTTGGAAATGAAGTGACGAGCAGTCAGCACTGCTGCATCCAATACCTGCCTCCCTCAGGGTTTTTGTCTTGATCCAAGCATGTCCTCAGGCATCATATAGGGATTATCTGCGTTCACAGCAACCTGACATTCAAACCCTACCCTTCAGTGTCTGAGTTTTCATGGGAGCAGAGAGTTGCTTTCTCTGTACAACTGCTTATAAAGGGTGGCATTAGCAATGAATGCAGCCAGCCATAATATTTAGACACCCTTACCTTCTCCCTGAGCAGTGCATAGAAATTCCTTGCTGCCTGCTCACTAGCAATGAAAGCTGTAGTTGATCAGCTGTGCCCTCTCCTTGCATGGGGCAGTTGGGGGCTGCATTTTAGGACTCATTGCACTGCAAGACTAGTCCTAGGTGTATCAGTGCCCAGGATAGGCACTATTTTGTGTCCCCACATCAGTAAAACAGATTCCCCGATTGTTCCCCCTTTTTCTGGTTTGCCTTCCATCTATCATTTCCCCCAAGGCAAACTGGCATATCTTTCTTGCCTTCCCTTTGATAGGACAAGGAGCCCATCATCAGGCCAGCCAGCCCTCTTCCTCTACACTGCCCACACAGGGATGGAAAAATCCACAGAACATGAAATTCTTCTGGACAGCCAGCCAGTTTCACGCTCTCTGAACAAAGCTTTTGAACATCTTCTGAATCTGCCTGGCCTGTCTGCCTCTACTTGCCGTCCTTGAACTGGGTACCAATACATAGGGAGGTTTCTCGTGGGATTGTGTCCTCAGCAGAAATCCTTCCTAAATCATCATACCTGTAATGTGGCACCTATGGCTATGCCCAAACTAACTGTAACTAACTACTGTAGGCTTTACTTGCCTCTTTGGGTCCCACTGATTTAATAACTTTTAGTTCTCTTACAGTACTTTTCATTGCTAGAACTTGATAGAAGAAGAAAAGTGTCATCCCTATTTTACAGAAGGGGGGTGCCCGGAGAGGAGAAATGGCTTGTCCAAGGACACACAGCAAATCATTGGCAGTGCTGGGATTCAAACCCAGGTCTCCCCTCCAGTTCTCTAACCACTAGACTGTACTGTCTCCAAGGCAGGGGAATGACAACAGCCACTGCATGGCCCTGAATCTCTCCTATATCCAAGCTGTGCTCATCTGAGGATGGCCACAGATAGTGGCCCCCTTATCTGTGGCCACCTGGCTGCAACTAACTTCTGCAGGAGCAGAAGGTGTGGAATGGATCTCAGACCAGACGAGTATGAGGCATAATGATCCCACAAGAACACCTCTGACACAGCTCATCCCTCCCTTTGTCCTGGGGCACAGGGAGCGGCTGGCATAGTTGTTTCTGCCTGCTTTCCATCTGTAGATAGTTCCCCAACACAAGGGGACATCTCTGTCCGTTTACGGCCACTTTGCACCACTGACATGGCACAGTGTCTTTAGCAGACCAGAGACTCCAGAGCCACACGTTCCTTTATGAAGAGCAGTTTGGCCGTAATGAAAAATGTAGCCAATTAAATCCAGCTTCTGGAAACACTTTCTAAGCCGTGCTAGGGGGATAGCAAAGCAAAAGCCCTCTCTTGTAATCCTCTTCTTTCATCTCCCGGGAATGCCTTCCTGTCTTTTCTTTGTTGTTTGTGTCTCGATCGTGAAGAGAAATGAGAAATCATTTTCCCTTAAAAAATTCCAAACAACCAATCTCTGCAAAAGCCAAGCTGGAGGGAGCTGAAAGGAGAGAGGTTTTAATGAAGAGAGAGGTCCACTGGTAAGACAGCGACAGAAGCTGGAGCTCTTCCAGCCTGCCTCATTAGGCTGAAGGAGCCACTTCATGCACACTCACTCAGGGATGATTCAAGCAAAATTGGGGCCCCTTGCAAAGCTATTCAGTTGGGGTCTGATCCAACACCCATTGCACTGAGTGGAAAGGTTCCCACTGACCTCAGCGGGCTTTGGATAGGGCCCAGTGGCCCAGAGCCCAACATTAATTGTGTGACCTTTCAGTCGCCACCTTCCCCAGTTCCTGTGTCGAGTCAGCTGGTAGGCATGGGCAATTCAGACCCATGAGGAACATAGCTCTTGTATACAAAGTGGGAGAAGTTAAAGAGGGGGCAAAATGCAACGTGCCCCAGCCAGGACTGTGATGAAGGGGGAAATTCAGGGGACACAAGTTATCACCCCAGAGCTCCATGCCAGCATGAAGCAGCTTGTGCTCTGCACTATATGGCTCTAGAGGATGAGCAGTAACTTGCAGTCCATCCTGTCCCTGGCAGAGTGCCGGTTGCACAGCAGCCTCTGATGGGCACAGCCTCCCTGCTTGGGCAGAACTCTCCGCGTTTCCCAGAGCAGCCGATGCTTTCACAGGCGCTGAGCAGTGGCGCTCTCACACCCCAGGAAAATGCTAGTGGGCTGGTAGTTCATTCAGAGTCTAATTCAAAGATCATTAAGTAGGGACCTGTGAAGGGAGACGATACCTGGGAAGGGAGAGGGAAGGAAGGGGCATGTATGCAAGGAACATGAGTGAAGGGAGTGTGGGTGAAGGGGAGAAAGGAGCAGAGGGGATGAGTGCACCCAGGATGGAAGCAGGGAAGACTGGAGCATGTAGGATTCTAGTGTGGGAGATGTGAACTTGTGGAATAGGGGCATGTCAGCAAGGTCTGGATGGCAGAACTCTCTCATCAAGGCTGACGTGTCTGATAACACCCTGCCTCTGAATCTAGTACCCAGATATGCGTGTTACATGGACTGGCAGATAAAGGAGGCTGCTCTATTAATCAGCAGGTCTGGCGAATGGGATCACGTGAGGTAGACGCACTGTGAATTAATCTACTTTCCTCCAGTATGATGGATGGAGCTCATTTCAGGAGCTAATCTAGTCTGTGTGCATGCTGGACAAAAATAGATTAGTCCCTGCGTGGTTGGCAGAGGAGCTGCCAGAGTGCTTGGGACACTGCAAGAGGGCTCCTAGTGATGTGGGACACTCTCCAAAGCCGTGGAATAACCCTGTGAATGTGGGGCTAAGTGATGGCAGTTTCTGCAGGGCTGCAGTGGTGGGGGCTGGAGGCATCATAGTTGCACTTGGGCAGAGGCAAGAGGAATTCTGTCTGAGCACCGTGAGGCGCATGCTTTGGAGAGGGCCCTTTAAACTAGTGCCACATGCACTGCCCTCTGTGCCAGCCACCAGCCGCTAGTGGGTGACACTAGAAATCTGCCCCCCAGCCTACCTGATGCACCCCCTTTGGAGCAAACGACTCTCACTGTTGTGTTTGCCACCTCCTTTCTGCTCAAGGAGTGCCAGCGGCAGCATTCTTCCTCCTCTGTGACGGGCACTGAGGCGTATGGGGGGGGCCGGCAGAATGAATCCATTTGTTGGCCCATTCTCTGTATGTCCATTGACTTCTGTAGTCACTGTGGGCTCCCGGTCCATGGGTCCATCATCTCCTTATAGTCACTGTGGGCTCCCTCTCCATTGCTTCATTGTCTCCCTACAGTCAATGTGGGCTCCTTGTCCGTGCTCTCAGCCTCTCCCCTTGGCAGTCTCACAACTCACGAAGCTGAGCAGTGACATGCATTTATGAAGTGACAGTTCAAACGTTTTCGGGATGTGCCCATGGAATATTAATGAGCCCCCTGGAGTTCCCGAGCCACTGTCTGGAACCTACGCACCATTCTCCAGTAGCGGCAGCAACACTTGGGATGGTTTAGGTCATTGCACAGTGTTTCTGACTGTTAATTCCTTCACATCGCTTGGAGGTCTGGTTTCTCAAGTAAGGACTGATCACAGCCTTTTGCTAAACAAGAGGGGACTGAGCTGTGGCTGAGAATTCACTTGAGCCCATCATGGTCTGAATGCAAGCTGGGTCTCAGCTTCCAGAGCCTGACCCTATGCGGCAGGCAGTGCCCAAGAGACTTTCCATTAAAATCAAAGACATAACTGTCCTCAACTGCAGTCGAGCAGGTTTAGGCCCACTCAGTCTAAACTGGGAGCCAGGAGATCTGTGGAGGGTGGGGAGATGTCTTATGTCTGCAGAAGCCAAAAATCATCTTGGGAGGCAGAGCTCTGGACGATGTGCGGAAATACAGCTTGCCCTGGTTGTGGTCCGCTACCATGCTTACCTGCAAAGACAGTCATTGCTAAACGCCAGCTCTCTGTGCCATCCTCTGGAGAGCAGCCCCACCAGCAAGGCCTAAACACGGGGTGCCAGGTGTGATAGCGACCCAGAACGAGGGACATACACACAATCATTTGTGCAGGAAAGAGACTATGCTGTGGGATCCCCGCTCTGAGGGTAACTCCATTTTTTGGATGTCAGGCACAGGGTCCTGTACGTCTGATGTAAATCATTCCCAGCAATAAGTGTAAGGGGGATGCCAGATCAGCCTGAGACTTAAGTGGGATGAAAATGAGTGATATTGAGGGATGGATATGTCCCCTCTCAAATTCGTCAATGCCCTGAGCTGTTTCTGACATCACTGGCACTGAGGAAATGCCCCAGGACAGAACCAGGGCATTAGGACACCTGGATTCTTCATTTTCTTTCATTCTTTTAAAGATGGCATGGTGTCTGCTCAGGGTAACCCCAGCCATGTGTTCCTCACAGGGATTCTGAGGGACTGATCTCCCTATTGAAAGCAACTCCGGTGGCATATTTGCTCCCCGCTGGGTGGCAGCTGTAGGTTATAATATCCCCTGACACTCAAACAAGCTATGTTTTCATATGATTAATTACTCCTTGCCTCCTAACGGGAGCCGATAAGCCCCCAAAGTGCCTCATGAAAACGGAATCAGGAGTGGAAGCCAGCGGCTTATAGACTAACAAACAGCATAGGGACAGAGTGCGGCTGGCTGCCATGTCATGGGGTTAGAGCAAGGCGCTCTCTCTGTCCCTCCTGCAGACTAATCTGAGTGGAAGGGGAACCTGCCTTTATTATCTGGGTGGCAGATAAATGTCTCTGACCTTCAGCTGATGACTGTTGTAAGTGGATGTGCAGAACCTGCAGGGCTCATGAACAGACATTTCAGTTTCCCCCTCTCTGCCTCAAGTGCGGAGCCCAATTGACATCAAAGCAACAGAATGTCTAATCCTGTTTTGAATCAGCGCAAGCACACACAGAGAATGTTAAACAGGGAATCCGGCAGCAAAAAAGAAAAAAAAAGGATTATCTTTAATTTCCTGAGAGAGCAAGTGAGCAAGGGAGACGGAGAGAGCGAGAGAAAGGAAAGAAAGACTTAAGGAGAGGAGGAAGTGACTGTACAGAGAGATTCACAGATGAGTAGTAGAAGGAGAAAACCAGGCAGAGGGGAGCAGGAAAATCAGAGAGAGCAAGCCAAAGCATCACAGGAGATGTGTTCTAATTAAAAGGTGAGTGTGAGCAGACAGATACCTAGAGAAACATGGAGCCAAGTGCTGGAGCCTGAAAGGGTCCGGTCCTTACCCAGAGGAGATCTTTCATTAGTTACCAGCCGGAGTCTCATGCTCTGAGCTGTAGATCTGCTCGGGATTAATTGCTAATGGGGTTTGGTACATTTGAGCGGAGTTTCAGAATATAATTTCTGATCCCCCGTCCCACCCAGTGTTGTTAATGGCACAGAACTTGTTTCTGGAGTGAGCTCAGATAGAGGAGGACACCAGCAGGAATGAAGTAGAGGGATAAATCCCATCTTGTTTCAGTGCATGATGAGGGGCATGCTGCAGTGCTAATTAGAGGGATATTGTTTGGGGTAGGGTAGGGTGACCAGATGTCCCGATTTTATAGGGACAGTCCCGATATTCAGCTAGGTTTTTATGCTGGTGCCCATCACTAAAATATTGCCACCGATTCCATACACAGCAACTGCACAAACTCTGTGCCATGGTTAGTGTTCAGCAGAGTCTTGCGGGGCTTGCGCTAATGGAGCTGCATCTGGCCGCAGGGAAGTGGAAAAGCTGGACTGGAGCAGTGAGGCGTCACAGAATCCAGGCCCACCACATCTGCTCGTCATCTGCATGACTGGCGTGCACAGGACTCGGTGAGGGAGGGAGTCCCAGCTGCCAGACAGGCCCAAACTTACATCACCACTGCAAGCATTTGACCTCCAGAAGTGCAGCATCCCACGCCTTGGAAAGGGATTTCAGCCCAATGCCTCCTGTACCTCATTCACCCTGTAGGGGAGAGGGAATGAGCAGGGCGCAAGGGCTCCTCAGGGATTAGAGAGCCCTGCATCCCCATGGAAACCTTTGAGAAAGGGAAAATTCCTGACTCGGGTCCTTTCCCCTGGGATTGAGTAATTTATTTTTCATGAAAGGGGCTGGACTGACACATGCGCATACCCCCATGGTGCAGGCAGCAGCACAGCAAGCCACTGGTGGGGCTGGCCCTCTTAAAATAGTTGTCTAGACAGCATGGTGGAATTGCAGCTCCGGCTTGGGCACTGAAGCTTAGAGAGGTGGCAGGCTTCATAGCCAGTGCTGCAACTTCAAAGTGCTGTCTATACAGCTAGAGCTAGCAAGAACCGGCCCCCCAAGCCAAGGCTGTGGAACCAGGAGAGGAGCTTGGTCCCGCTAAATCTAAAATGCTGTGTAGATGTATCCCAAAGGACCAGGGAGCCTGGGCCAGTCAGCTCTGTTCTGAGGCAGAGCCCCTTTAAGATCAGGTGTTTGGGCCTGGAGAGAGGGTTATCAGACCCAGCTGGGAAGGGTTAGGTGGTTACCTAATGAGCACTTGATTCCTAGGAAGGCTGAAAGAGTTCAGGTTGGAAGGGAGCTTCTGGAAGCAGGTTGGTGTTGGGAGGGCTAGGGAAAAAGTGGTTAGGAAGTGCCTGTGTTGGGGAAAGGTAGTGGGTGGGTTATTGGTTGAACTGTATCATTTTGGAGCTAGCTGGAGGTGGTTGCTGCAGTTAGTAACTGGTGCCCTGAAACAAGGGCTTGAACAGACTTGGATCATATGGCTAATGCTTCCTGGGCTGTGGGGGACAGGCCAGCAGCCTACAATGACCCAGCTAGTCCTGAACCTCTATTCTATTAGAGTATATTATAGGGGATGTTGTTCATAAATGCCACTGTTCTAGCATTGTAAATGTCCATGGCAAGGTCATCTACCAGCATGTTCCTTCCCTGCCCTGGAGAGCTTATGGCCTAAGGGACTTTCAGACATCAATAGGTGTTTTAAAAGTGAGTTCAGTGGAAGTGGGAATGAGCCCTAAACCAGAGGAGATCTGCACACTGGATAGAGCGTGGCAGAAACAAGACTGACAGGAAGGGTGGGGAGAGCAGATGTAGGGAGGGGAAGATTGCAGGAGCAGGTAGGGCCTTGGTAAACATGAATTTCTCTGGTGTAGGGGGGTGGTGTGAGTGAAAGTAAGGGGAGGGAGCAGGTGAGAGCCTTGAGTGGTGTGAGGAGGGGGCAGGAGAATAGACGCAGAAGTGGAGTGAGATTACATGGGTACTTGAAGGGGAGGATGAGGTGTTTGTGGTTGGGGGCAGAAAGCCCCTGAAGAGAGCTGAGGGAAAGCTGGGCTAGAGTAGGGGAAAGTCAGAAAATGTGGCTGTCTGATCATTAGGCACCCTAATGAGACTTGCTAGGCCACCTGTGTCAGGGTTTTGGGGGTGCAGGTCACTTGACTGGATGATACCCTGCCTTGGGGGACACAGCAGGAATGTACTTGGCTTATGCAGCACTGAGTTTCTTGGCAGGTGTCCTTCGTTACCCTCTCAATTAATGCTGCCCACTGCCACCTGGGAGCTGGCTGGAATGGCCCTTGCTCAGCAAACGGGTGTGGGAGGGACCCCAGGCCATAGCCAGCAGAACCAGTCTTCATTATCCCATGTTACAGCTAGCTGTAACATGAATCTATAATAGGGATGGGGTTCCCCTCCAGGGGGGCTGGAACAACTTGTGTAGTGGGGCTGTTGAGGGGCATTGAACCAAATTGTAAACCCTGGATGTGATGGAAACCACTGCAAGCCAGGGGGTAGGGCAGCACCCCTCGTTCTAGCACCTGTGTTCCCCTCTTATAAACTAGGCACTGTTTCTGCTGGGCTAGGGCTGAAATAAAATCATCCCTTGGATTTAAACATTATCTAGCATTCAATAGAGCAAATGAAAACCGCGAACACCCAGCTGTCATTTGCCCCCTCCAGGCGGATGAGTCATGGGCTGGATGAGACTGAGATGGATTTTGTCTTTCTCTCTCATATCATGGGAGGCAGTTCGAGGGAGCCCAGCAGTGTCACCCCGTGGGCACCTGGGTTCACAAAGCCTGTTGGAGAAGATGAGCATGTGCTCGGGTGGCAGTCTGAGATCTAAGGCTTGCAGCCCTTTAGGCGTGTGGCGGGCTCAAGGAGTTGCTGGGGGATGAAGCAAAGATTCGACCTGTGCTTTTCCACCATGGAAAATCTGCCATTGCACGTGCTAGAGGGCAGCCTTGATTGTGGGCAGCAGCTGTAGGGACTCTTGAGGATCTTGTTTAAGTGAAGCCCAATTATTGGACCTGGAGGCCTAAGGCAGGACAGCTGCCCTCCCATTGAGGGGTTTAGACTGTCACTTAAGGCAGGTACTGAAGAACCTCCCTGCAGATCTAGGTGCCCATGGGGGGGATCTGGCCTTCAGTGCCCAAATTCAGTAACTGATGCTCAGCCTGCAGATTACTAAATAACTGGACAAATGTTTTAAAATGTCCCCCCCGACATCAGC
This sequence comes from Mesoclemmys tuberculata, assembly GCA_007922155.1. Lineage (NCBI taxonomy): Eukaryota > Metazoa > Chordata > Testudines > Chelidae > Mesoclemmys > Mesoclemmys tuberculata. The sequence goes on from ML675637.1 coordinate 10,583,458, forward strand.
AGCTGCAGGCCCTGCACGGTCACACGCTGTTCCAGGACAGCTACACCCCTCTGGCTCACAATGTGCTATACGTTCTGCCTGTCCTGCTGCCGTCTGCTCATATACCGTACTCCTGTAGCAGGATCCACAGCTCCGTCTGAGTTGTTACAGTACAGTCAGGGTGAGGCATTACAGAGACACTCGGTTCATACAGGAGACTTATCGCTGAGCGCTATGTATCTGTTTGGCTAGTCGCTTCCAAGGTCCAAGTGGGCTGTGCTCTGGCATTGGGGAAAAGGGCAGAGGGTGGCTCTAGGGTGCAGCTGCTCTCGGTGGCATGTTCCTAGAGAGACTTGTACTATCTGTAATGCCCATTCCGAATGCACCGAGAGTCCACCTGAGCTGGGGCTCCATGGCTCCTGGTGCAGCAATGCTGTTGTGGAGAAGCGAAAGAACCAAGCGAACTGTGCAGGGTAACTAGGGCTTCACATGGATTTCTTGAGCTATGTGGGTCTCAGGACATCTGGGTATTCAGTTAGCCAATCCTCACACCCATCCCTTGGGAGAACAATCCAAAGGAAACACTGAGATGATCCATGGAGTGGTTTCTCCCTTGTATGGAAACATCTGCCCTATTACTGTCTCTGTTGCATTTGACCCAGGCGGTGCTGTTGGCTGGCCCTCCATGGGAGATGAGCCTATTTTTTGTTGTTCAAGTTTGCAACTTTTAAGTTCTTGTCTGGACATATAGTGACCCCAACAGCAGCACCCAAATGTGTTTTCATCCATCTGTGCTAGACAAGAAAGTTGCCATCTTTCCTTCTGAATCTGAACCTCACCACAGTTGTCCATCCCTCTGTCCCCTCCAGGTTGGGTCATTGCAATATGCTCTGCATGCACTACAGGTAGAGACTGTTCAAATTTCAGCTGGTGCAGAAAGTGGCTGCTCAATTACTTATCAGAGCCTTCCATGAGGAGCATATTACACCTGTGCTCTGAGTCTGTACTGGTTCCCAACTCATTTCCAGCTGCAGTTTAAGACGTTGGGATTTAATCTGTAAATTCCCAAATGGCTCGACTCCTATATTCTCTCTCAGAGCTGAGATCAGATGGGACGCTGGAGCAGCAAATTCCTGGCTATGTTCATCTGGATAGGGTATGCTCCGTGAAGGGCCTTCATCTCCAAAACTCCCTCCCTCAATTGGTCAGACCAAGCCCATGTGTGGTAACCTTCAGGCCACCTAGCAATACCTCCTTCCCTAGACTTCTCTGGGGCAGTTGGGGAGTGATGAGGGTTTAGTTATTGAAGAGCGGGGGGGGGGGAGCTAGGAGAGCTTTGTTGCTGATGGTGCGTCAATTGACTGTGCCTTTAGGAGGCTAGAATTGTACATATGCCTAGAGTTTTGTATAGCACTGGTCTATACACCTGAGTAAATAAATGTGGCCTGTTATACAACTAATCCTCACAGACCCCTGGGAAGCAGGGGACTGTCTCCTGCCTCTTACAGAGAGCTTGGCTCAGGGCTGGAGCCAGTGATGCCCCAGAGAGGACTCTCCTGCCACCATTCCATCCCCAAACCAAGCGTGATGGCCCTGCCTGGGATAGAGCTGTGCCCTGGGGAGGCTGCGAATTATCCCTGCCTGAGATGGTGTACTTTGGGGTTGGGGCTGTCATAAAATCCTGCTGAGGAGGCATCTTTTAGACTTTAGAATGAACAAGATAAGCTGGTACTAAGGGTCAGGAATGTTTAAGAATAGGGATATCCTACTCCCTGGCCCTCTTTTGCATGGTGCAAGCTGCCCATGGAGCTTGGACTATCAGAATCCGCCATCGTTTTCTGGGGGTGGGAAAGGGATTGGTATTTCGGGCCAGTGTCCTTAATCTGTCACTTTCACTGAGTGGTGCACCACTTCCTAGGCTGCTTCTGGTAATGAGAAAACATTTTTATTTAAATGTGTTCAAATAAATTCCCCAGTCCCTTCCCCACCACCCTTCTGTGGCCTGCACACCTTTGGGGTGCAGGGCTGAGCTCAGGCACAAGACCAGGAGCCCCTTGTTAAAATAGCAGTGGCGGCACATCGCTGATGAGGTGTTTCTGATGGTCTTTCCACACTGCTCCCTATTGTATTTAAACAGAACAAGAGGGAAAGGCAGGGCTTTGCCAGAGCTGCAACAGCAAAAAAAAATTGCCTCCGTCATACTTAAAAAATCTATCCATTCTCAGCCTTAGCCTCTAAGAAAGTGTCAATTTTCTTCCACTAGATGGAGATAAAACAGCTCAAATGTCCACAGCATTGCAATCCATGAGCAAATGGAAGAGAAATGGAAAGTTTTGTGCTCAATAAAGGTATTTAGGTGTCTGAATCCCAGTTTTAGGCTCCACAGCGATTCACAAAATCCCTGCTTGGCTGGCATCTAATTTTACTTGGTGCCTAAATTTTCAGGGGGAAAGGCGCTTTCATTTCTGTCTCTGAACATGTGTGCTGCAGCATCACTGTGGGCATTTAGACACTTATCTTTCTCACATCAAAGTCCCAGGGCAATCCACAAAGAGAGGTGTCTTCCCCTCCCAGTCTTGTCTGTGGAGCCCAATCCAGTAGAAGTGCTCTGAGCACACTTACTGAATTGGGCCCCATTCAAAATCCAGGAGGTGGCAGGGCCATCTACCATATTGTTAGCTGAGGGGTTGGAACATTGCTGAGATGCAGAAAACCCAGCTCCCAACCCCCTCTCTGCCTGAAGGAGGAGAAAAACTCTTATTCAGAACCTCTCATCTCTCAGGAGAATGCAGTACCCAGCAAGCTATGGGGTATTCTGATGTGGGGGCTCCTGTTGACACTGTTCCACTTTGGATAAATAATTATAATCATTAGAGCAGGGGAACTTGACCCTGGGTCTCCCACATTCGGGATGGGATGCCCTAACTACCAGGCTATGGAGTTGCTCTCTCACTTTCTGGCCCACTGACTATATAAGTATGTGTTCACAGTGGAACAGCTGCAGCAGGAGAGGTTGAGGGAGGCTCCATAACAGGATTTCCTATAGCCCGGTGTTTAGGCCACTCTCTTTGAAAGTGGGAGATCCCTCGTCAAATCCTTTTTCCCCATCAGGAGGGAGTATTGACACGGGGTCTCCCACCTCCTGGATGAGAGTACTCTAACCGCGGGGCTAATAGTTAGAAGGTGGCTGCTACCAACACCATCTCCTCCTCTGGCCATTTTTTGTGGTGTGAAGCAGGCACCTAATTCATTCTCTGAAGAAACAGCTTATGCACCTAAGCTGCCTGATTCTAGGAGAGGGGCTCCCAGCTGTGGATCACAAGCGTATAGGCACCTGACTTTGAGAGAGGTGGGGTTAAGAAACAACACCTCTTGTGGGCACCTGTCACTGGGTAATTTAGGCAGCTCCCAATCCTACGTGCTGGCTCTTATGGATTGCATTTAGGTGTCCATCTCTCCCGAAGCAGTGTGTGGGCAGCCTAGGCCCCTAACTCAGGCTTTATGGATCCCCTTATTATTCCAGTGCTTTTCTTGGCACCTGAAAGTTAGGTGGTGTGATGCCTACGTCCCTATGTGGGTCTGGGCCTTAGTTTTTAAAGCCTTTTCATGCTCTCAGGTGGGGCTAATGCTGCCAGCTGGGGATGCTCTGTAAGTCCAGCACGATATATTGCCCTTGGTCAGCAGGGCTGAATTATTTTTCTGACAACAAATAAAAATTATTTTGACTATTAGGAAGAAAAATAATGAAGGGATAGTCTCAGGAGTGCATAAAGGAATAAATAGCTGCTGAGACTGATGAAGCAGCAGAGAGAAAGTGAGGCCTTCAATCAATCCCCAAAAATGTAGGTTCTGGGGACATGACAAAGGAACAAGCATAGCCTCGGGAAAGGGGAAATCTCTGTTCAATCCTGTGCTGGCATTTCAAAGGGCTGCTGCTTCCTCAGACTTCCACTGAGTGACCTACAGGTGATGGGTAGGGAGTCAATGATTAGTGGATGAGTTTGATTAAAGGGCTGGTTTAAATATGCTGACTGGAGAACGAGTTCTGCTCTTGTTTTATAGTATTGTTGGATGTCCTGGTGGAGGGCTGTATGCATCTTGTGCATTCTGGATGGTATTGGAATGACTCATCTGTGTCTCATAGGCCTTCCACTGCTGATGGAGATTCTGCATTTGTTTACATGGCAGAGGGCTTTGCTCTTGGAGAAGAAAGAGGAGTTCTAACCCCTTGAAATGCTGAGCAGTTGCTGTATGCAGCAGCACAGCAACACCGGTGAGGGTGTAGAGAGAGAACAGATCTGTTACAATATGAACTGTGTGGTTAGTGTTTTCTGTACACCAACCCAAAATATATTGCCTCAGCTAGCAAATTCTCTTTCCTTCTGCCTCCCTCCCTGAAGTGTGCTCTCAAATGACTCTGTTAAAAAGAATACTATTCCAATATAATAAATCCATACTGATATCTTGCAACAGGAAGGATATATTACTTGCCTCTAGACGGCAATATTGTCCCAACTAGACAGAGCTCTTTCGAGCAAAAAGGAAAATCCTTGATGGAATCTGAGCAGTGTCTGTCCCATGTGCATAGAACTCACTGAGGGCTGGATTTTCAATGGTGTTGAGGACCCACTGTTCTAGCTGAAGTCAATGGGAGCTGTGGGTGCTCCGCACCTTTGAAAATCAGACCCTGAGAAAGTGAAGACTTGGGCCAGGGTGTGCTTTTAGCTGGGACCTGAATGTTCCTTCTCCCAGTCACTCCAGAAATGCAGCAGAGTTCATTCGGTTCTGATCCACTGCCCAGATTCGCTCCTAGGAAAAAAATACACAGGGTGTTAGAACCCACTCCAGTGCAGTAGAGGGAATGAAAATTGTCTTACCCACCTTGTGTCTCTAATATCCTGGGACCCACATGGCTACAACAACACCGCATATAGAGTAGGCGAGAAAGCTGAGGCACAGAGAAAGAGTTGCCCAAGGCCATACAGCCGCTCAACCCAGGCTGTGGGATTACCAGTCCAGTGACCAAATCACTAGACCATACTGCCTAGTGTTCAGGCTAGCAGGAAAAAACTGCCCTTCCTCCCCAGCCCCAGACAGGTGATCTGTCCCACTTCCCCAGCCCCATGGGATAGTTCTGGACAGCACACAGCTCTTTTAATTGCTATGGCATATTTAGCTTTGAGAGGGTATTTTGTGTATGTTTTTTCTTTTATTGATAATCGTCCCCTTGGAACCTAGACTGTGGATGCCATGAAAATAAATCAGGCATCCTGATCTACTGTCTGTAATGCTACAAAGTGCCAATGCCAGAGTCCAATGTGCTTTTCTTGGCACCTGAAAGTTAGGTGTTGTGATGCCTACGTCCCTTTGTGGGTCTGGGCCTTAGTTTTTAAAGTCTTTTCTTGCTCTCAGGTGGGGACACCAACAGTCCTTCCTTACTAAATGATCAGAAAGGAGAAATATTACCTCTCCAAGGTCAGGACTACTGTCTTGCAATCCCAGCCATGCCACAAGCATCGCTGTGTGCCTTCAGGCAAGTAACTTTAAGCCAAATTTTTCAAAGTTAGTTACATAAAGAACCCAAATACACGACTTAATGTTCAAAGCTGTCACTGGGAATTGCCGTGACTTGGTGTAGCTGAAAATCAGGCCTAGTACTTAATTGGCACCCTAGTTTAAAAATGTTGGCCTTGACTTCTGTGCCTTAGAACTCATCTTCACACAAAAGTTGTACCGTTTTAACCATACCAATATAGTTCAACTAGCGCAACCCTCCTGCTGGGGAGACAGTTATTCCAGTGTAAAGGTACTTATCCATTGTAGTTTATTCCTGATGGGAATGGAAATAAACTGTACTACTATAAGGTACCGTTATTCTGGCATTACTGCATCCGAACTAGGGCTTGTATCAGTATAATCTACTGATAGAAAATCACATCCCTATCAGAAGTAAGTGATAGTGGTACAAAAACTGTGTGTAGATCAGCCTTTAGTTTCTGATCTATGAAGTGGGTTTATCTGCTTCCCAGGATGTTGTGAAGCTTAATTAAGATCCTTAAAAGGACAAAGGTACTACATAAATTTGAGGGATTAGTAAATGTCAGTGCGCTTTACAAGCTCTGACACAAAATCACATAACAAATAGCAAGACCTTTAACTTGATGTCGCTTCCTAGCAAGATTACTTATAGCTCTGTGCTTCAAAACAGCAGCTGTAAAATGCTGACATTTCTAATCAAATGTGCATAATCTTTTTATTCAGAACTGAAAAGACAGTATTTTAGAACTCCAGCTCTTCCTTCTCACCCAGCTCTGCCATTTTCCTCATTATTCATGTTGCTCAATAAACCCTACTTTGATGTAATTTCTAAGGGGCTGATCTGGAGAAGTGCTGACTGCTTATGACTCCCACAGAAGCTAACAGGAGTGGTGGGTTGGGCCCTTCGTGAATTAAACCAAAGTATGTGTTTTTAATCTGATTAGCTGTTGATAATCCAGAGGTATCATGAAAGCTGCCCAGCTTTATTAGCCAACCTCCTGTTCTAAGAAACCCTCCTGACTGCAGTTCTGCCCCACTTCCATTAGGAAGCTGCCTTAAGAAACTAATTTTAGATGGTTGCTTATTTTTGATGGTTCACTATAGTAAGATTATATATGATTAACTATTACTTGTTCACTGCCAGAGGGGCACACGATGTTTACAGAGAGGGAAGAAGGCAAGGTCTTTGCCCCAAAGAGCTAAAGGTCTAAAGCCCCAATCCTACAAGGAGCCCTGCGCCCGTGTGGAATCTCACTGAAATCCCTTCTGTGCAGGATCCAAATGCACAGCGCTTGTTATGGGATTGAGGCTGTGGAACCTGAGCTATGCATGGGTGGATCCCTGCAGTCAAGGAACATCTCAAAGGCTGTGGACCTACCCTCCAGCAAACACACAATCCATAGAGGCTACTGGGGGAAGGAGGATCAAGCATTACTTACACACAGAAGGCCTGACAGCTCCATGGGCGATTATAGAGTTTGAAACCTGGGATGCCAGAGTTAGACGGGTAAACACAAAAAGGCAGTAAAACAATTGCTTCAAGCGCGTGACTGACGCTTAAGGAATCTACAATAATAATGAGCTGCTCCAGCAAACCAAGGGGTAAAGAATCCTGCGTGCCCAGGGAGCAACAGGAGCTGAGATCTCACAGGGGCGAGTCTACCAGTGGGGACTAATAAGTGGCAGCACTTAGCTTGCCTTTTTTTTTTTATTAAGTGTATAAGCTGAATTTAAAAACTGAGTTGGGAGTTGAGGAACTGTCTGAAGGAGTTCTTCTCCTCTCCAGCCGTGTGGGTCTCCCACTCCCTCGGTACCTAGATAGCCTGTGCTCTGCTCCTTGCAGAGACAAGCAGGGCCTCCTCCCAGGCTCTGGCTGGGGCAGAAGGCTCCATCCCCAGGCGCGCCCCCCGCGCACCTGTGCACACGCTTCCAGGGGCATTAAGCTCTCAGGTGGCACCGTCCACGCCCCTTCCCTTGCCCAAATCTGGACCCGCATCACCCTGAGTGACAGCAGGCCTGGCCCTGCCCAGCTCGTGCAGCCCCCTTTGCTTTTCCAATCAGGAGGGAAGGACAGGAGGCTGGGAGGGAGGGATTTCCTGCAGGGAGCCGGACCGATGGGGGAGGCGGCTGGGGAGAGACTTTTCCGAGTTCCCAGGCGCCGTGTGAAACTGACTAGAGGGGTCAATTCTTGCAGGGCCGGCGGTGCCCGTGGGAACCTGTAGCAGGCTGCGCGGGGCTCTGAGGACCAAAGCTCTGCTCCCTCGGCGATCCCAGCGCCTGTAGACTTTCTCCCGCCTTCCCCCAAGCCCGGGACTGTAAGGCATCAAAGGCATTTTTGGTGTGGAAGTGGAGCTCTGCCCTTGGCTTTTGTCACCCCGAGTCTGGGGGAGAAAAGGGAAGGGGCACAGACGTGGCCGAGAAGGAATTGGATTTGCAACTTTCGCCTGTGGGAAACACAGGGGAATCCCTGATGAGGTGAGTTATGGAGCAGAAAGAGCCGGGGGGGCTGTTTGCTGGTCTCAGAGAATGACTTTCCCTGGTTCTCCTTGCTGGGTCACTGTGTTTGTGCGGTAGCTTTCAAATTCTTGTCATGGCCTCAGCTCCGCTCGGCTCCGGCTCAGCGTTTTGATCTGACAATATTTGTTTAAACCCGGGTGAAAGAAGGAGTCCAAAGATCCTCTTTGTCACGGCTGCCGAGTGTCGTTCTGCGCCGGGTTAATTTTCCTTTACGGTTAAGTCTGTTGAGAGAAGTGCTCCAGCCTGCCTTCTCCCCTTTCCCCTTTAAGATGGGACTGTTCCTCCCTCTCCTCCCTTTGTAATTCCCCCATTTGTCTTTTGTTGCAACTTATTCCTTGTGTGGTCTCGGGCAAGTGCCTTGAGCATCCAGCCCGGACTTCCCCATGTGTGATATAGGGGATGGTTATGTTAGTTTTTAGTGGGGACGGGTCTGGATGGGGACTAGATCCCCCTCGGTCTGTATAGTGCTTGATAGCATTGAGGCATTTCCTCTAAGTGTTTACGGTTATGATTGTAGGGTGTTTCCATTTGCTTCAGGTTTTTCCCTCCTGAAGGCAGATAAGTTCCCCAGCCTGCCCTTTAGGGTTGGGATTTTTTGTTTTGTTCTGAAATTGCAATTCAGCAACTCTACTCCCCTTACATAATTCTACTCCCCCCCCCCCGAGTTGTTTGATGAAGGAATATTTCAGATTCCTCCGTTCTCCAGGTGAATTCCTGGGTTGAAAGATTAGCTTTCTCAGGTAGGGGGAGGGTTGTTTGCTATCACTGTGTACAGCAAGTCACATTCCAGACTATTGCCAATAAACACGGAGGCAGAAATGCATCTAGCTCAGGACTACATCTGATACTGCTGCACTCTTGTGTAGCTTGAGAGGTGTAGATTGTTAACCCTTGTATACAAAAAGTCCTTGTGCCTATTAGTGATCTTGGCAGAGTCTTGGAGGAGTAGCTGGTATTCAGATTCTATGTGCCTGCTTTCTAAGGTAGACTGACTTTAAAAAAATGATCTTCAGTATAAGAAAAGCAAGTGCCAGTTTGTTCGGATGACACCAAAGTGAAGTTGGATAAAATGTGCTAAAGTAGAATGAAACAAAACAGCTTTAATCTGGTTCAATAACTGAGTTTCCAGGAGATGTTCTATTAACCCAATTAATGTTTGCTTATGGCAAGGAGCAATGAGGATGGATACGTTAGACTTACGCCAAATGGCTGCAACTTGATTATAATGTAACGACAGAAAGTAACCCCTAAAGCAGCCTGACCTGGCAGCGCTGAGTGGAGAAGTGGCTGCCATCTGAGCTGAAGTCAGCTTCCCCACTTCGGATGTGCAAGTTCACAGCAATCTAGCTACCCAGGGCCTAATTGGCCAGCATACACCCAAGGCCTTCAACCATATGTGGGCTACTGCATGGGAAAATCCCAAGCCTTGACATAAAGTCTGAGCATTCCTGTAAATCCAACCCCTTCATCACAGAAGATGAGTTGGCTTCTCACTTGTAGCAAAGGGTGCTGCCCAAGCAGGAAGGATGCTAACCCCCCTGCCAAGGCGAACAGCCACAGATGCCACTAGTTGAGATGACCTGTTGCTGCTTCTGCTGCCATTATAGTCAGATTTATTTAATCTCAGGTGGTGGTTGGGATTAGCTGGATCTGGTAGGAATGATGATGTCATTTGGGTCCCTCTCTCTGGCCTGGTCTGGTTAGGACATCTCAAGACCAGGATGATAAAGGCATGGGGTTCCAGGAAACAGTGGGAGTGGAAGACATGATGGCGAAGCCTGCTCCAATAGCCTCTGTGGGTTCTTCTTTCTGTTCACCTTTATTCTTCCCCCAAAGTCTCTTTCTTTAAGGACCCCCAATGAGAGTGATGGATGGAATAGCCCATTCTCACATTACTTTGTCCATCACTTAGGCCTAAACACCAATTTTGGTTAATTAATTTCTGGTTCCCCATCTTCTGTTTTTACCAAACATGATTTCAGCGTAGTCCTCAAGTTCTATTAACTTGGCCGTTTTTGTTTGAACTTAGTTAGTTTTTCTGTCTGGTTATTTTGCACCTGTTTATAACATTCCTTGCTGACAACAACTTGACCTACTTTTCATCACCATTTGTTATGAGAGGCTATTATAACATCATACAAACTTTCATACAATTTTTACAGTTGATCTTAGAATTATGGGAAATTTGTAGTCCCAGTTATGACAACAGAACCCAACATTATAAACAACCAAGAATGCTTCTCAGGAGCTTTAAGAAAGGGAGATTTAGAAGGATCCATGGCTCAAGTGACTGGTAACAGAAAATGGAGCCTTGTAGCCCTAGGTTGCTGGTTCTAATCTGGCCCAGGTAGGTGCTAATGAAGAATTGTTGCTATGTGACAGCAGTTTGGCAGCTTGTGTCAATCTTTCTTATTTTTTCTCTCACACATGCTTTTTCTCCCAAGATTTCATGATGGGGTGAGGAGAAAGCTGCTGGATACATGGGAGAAGGCTGGAAAACTACAGAATGCAATTTTTAAAACGTCATTTAGGATAAATCTGAGTTTAGAGATTGGGAGTGGGGTGGCTTTTAAGGGGTAAGAATGTGTGTGGTAGGGCCCCGTCCTGTAAGGCGTTAGGGGAGGAACCCCAGTTTGTGAAAGGATGCCCTATGCCGCTGAGATGGAGATACACAGCCAGCCAGCAGGGAATTGGCTTGCTGGGAGCTGAATTCAATTTTGATTCTCCTCTGAGTACAGTCACTCTGCCAGCTTGTGCTCAGCTCATTGCCTGAGAATGCTCGTGTGCTAATAACCTTCTTAATAGGTATCTTTTAAATTCCAGTGCACTGGAGTTTCCTAGTTAATTCTGAGGACAGTATCTAGTTTGCAAGGCGTAAGAAGGGAGGAAATGTTCAGCCAGGTCAATGGGGCTTAACTAGGAGTAACGGGCTGAAAAACAGTCGTCCTAAATGTCCCCTATTGTTAATAGCTTTCCAGGGAAAGGGCTGGAAGCATATCACTGGGATACTTTGAAATTGTGCTAAGAGAAAAAGCAGCAGCAGTAGTGAATATAGCATAGGGTACTACCCTGTACTGGCTGGTGGAGTGACTCTCAGTGAGGTGCTCTGATACCATGGTGATGGCCATATCCATATCTAGAAGACACTGAAGTCCATCACTGTCTCCAAGAGGATTGTTACACTTTGCACTTCCATCACACCTTTCATCTGAGGGCCTGGAGTGCTAATTGCAGCTCCCATCACCCCTAAGAGGGGGGATTACTGAAGCCGCATAAAGATGTGTACAGCGAGGCACAGAGAGGTTAAGTAACTTGCCCAAGGCCTTACATAAAAACGGTTATAGAACCAAGAGAAGAATCCAAAGAAGTCCAGACTCCCAGTCCCTGGCTTCAGCCTCTAGACCACGCTTCTGCTGGAGTCTGTCTCCCCCGTGGTCAGGGCTGTGCTGGGTGGGGGAGGAGACAGCACTCAAGTAATGTCTTATAGAGACAGACACTTCTCAGGCACTGGGGGAGCACGCTCACTGGAGGCTTGTGATCCACCTTTAGAAAGGGTATAGCGTATGCTGGTGTGCAAGAGGGGCATGGCCTTGCCCACATTTTTGCCCTGCCCGTTGCTGGCCCCATTGCCTCCTGCCTGCAAGTATGGCAGGACAGGGCACCCATACTGGGGATCCAATCTTGTTGACCATTTCTTATGCCCACCAGGCCAGCCCACAGCACCTATTGTTAGGAGGTCTCCAGTACATGGCCTCTTTCCCCCCCCTCCTCTCCTGCAGCCCGTTTAACACGTGGACATTTCAACTTCTGCCAGTACTAAATATAGTCAAACTATTTGTTCTTCGGCGTGGCCACAGAAGCAGTCACAATGGACGGTTTTCATGACGCTGATAAGTAAATAGCCTTTGAAACCTGACCCTGCTGTTCATGTTCACAGGTACCGGGAGCACCACAACATCCTCTCCCCTAGGGCTCTGTGACCAAGGTACTGATCGCCACCCAGGGCAGGGAGTCTGCGGCGTGGCTGGCAGAGACACCACCAAGAGGCATGCCAGCATGAGGGGGAGAACACGTACCAGAGAGAGAGAGAGGATCTGTAACTTCCAGATGGAAAGGAGCACATAATCCCTTTGGGAAGAATTAGGGAATCATCAACACAGCTCACCCTGGTGCGAGGGAAGCAAGATATGACCCGTTGGTCTCTGGGAGCTTTACACAGGTTCGGTTAAGAAGCCAGACTCGTCTCAACACAAACTCTCCCGGCCCCCTCCTCCAAACTGCCTGGCTTTGTTTTGTGGGGCCCTGTTGCTGCTGGGCGTCAGTCCCCAAGCACTGAACTATTTTTTGTTTAATTGATGGCATGTTCTTTAACCAGACTGCATCCCCATCTCTGTTCCCTTCAAAAGGAAAATGACTCCTAGCTGCTTTTATCACCATTAACAGAGAGATCTTTTATAAAGCTTTTTTTTATGTCCCTTGGGATTTTAAAATCTTTTTCTTGCTGGGTTTTTCCTCCATTCGAGAGCATTTTGAGGAGTTGCTACGTGTACACCCATGCCTTTATGAATTGGCGGGATCTGAGGACTTCTTCCTTTCCCTCCCCTAACACTCCGACCTGTCCATGATGGGGCGAGAGCAGGAGCTGATCCAGGCTGTGAAGAATGGGGATGTACCTGGTGTGCAGAAACTGGTGGCCAAGGTCAAAGCATCCAAGAGCAGTGAGTACCTTTGCCTCTTAATGTAGCAGCAGGGAGCTAAAGGAATGTGGACATTGCTACTTGCTGCATCTCTTGTCAGTTTGCTGTGAATTCTGCTCTTAGGGCCTTGGTGTGTGAGTCCTTGGGACCAGGTGTGTGAATCCTGGCACTCAAGCTCTGGAATGGAGATTACTGTGCAGTCAGAGGCTGGGTGTGTGAATCCAGATCTCACTGATGATGACCAGTTTGTAAAAGATGGTTCTGGTAGCCTCTGTGTAGGAGTCCTGAAATGTGGGGGACAAAGTGGGGAAGGGTGGCACAAAATCACCTAAGGGAAGAAAGCAACACAGCTCCTATGGGACATGCTAGAGCAGAGGATTCTTCGGTCATTGCCACTTACTGCTGGTCAGATTTATCTTGTGAAAAACTACCATCCAAGCCAGTCAACTGGAACCAATTGTCAGGCCTTGAATTTCAGACTCTAAGTCTGGTAATGTTTAACCCTTCAGTAGTGCTGGTCTCTTTCCTGTATGCTCTTAAAGGTCAGCTGCAGAAATGAGGTCGGAATGAATTGAAGGCAGGTTCTGTGTGCTTGCACTGACCAGACTGTAATAAGAGGGGAGACTCCTGTCACTGCGGCAGAGATACTCGGGGGTACTGGTTATATGCATGCACTGCTGCTTTGTTGAGCAGGAGCCCAGAGGGCCAGCCAAGCAGCATTGAAGGGCTGAAAAAGTCCTAGATGAAATGTGGAGGTGTCAGGAGAAGGAGAGGCAGATGAGAGCTGGGGTTACTGTGTATTAGAGACAAAGGAAAGCAAGGTCACTGCGAAGGGGAGAGAATTACACGTTCCTATCACCACAACCCTCCTTGGGGGGGGGGGGGAGGTCATGGGACTACACCCAGGAGATAAGCGGTATTGGTAGGAAGCCCCACTGTAAGAGTTGTGGGTGGTACGTTGTGCAGTCACGCCTCTGATCATGCACTGATTCTCCTACAGATCACGTCCTCTGTGGACAAGTTCCTGGTTAAGAGCAGGGAAGAAACCCCTGTGAGTTCTGGCCCCAGTGACCTATGGGGAGGGAAACTGGGAGTTCCTAGGGTTTGAGGACCTAGAGAAATAAACAGAAGAACAGGGTATCGATGAGAGCCTTGTCAGCAGCCCCTGGCTCAGACACCCCCAGGCAGGATAGAAATTGGAATGAAATGGGGGAGAAAAGGAGGGTTTGAACTTTATCACAAAGCTGGGGCTCCGCCGACAAAAGTTAAGATCTGAACTTCTCCAGAATCTGGGGTGTCCAGCTCCAAGATTTTGGTTCAGCTGCTTCTATCTAGTTGTTTGGGTTCTTCCTGGAGTAAGCGAGAGAGGTTGGACCCTGCGCATACAGGGGCACCAGAGTGTTGGCTCAGAAGAAGGAAGGGGAGCAGCTTATGAGTGTGGGAATCACCAGAAGAGGGCGGAGGCAGAACTAACTGGACTAATCAGCTGAATGGGTAAGGAAGCAGTCCGAATGAAGAAATAAAATATGGCAGTCTAAAGCATGTGTGATAACTGAGCTACTGGGACCAATTCAAGGCTCGGAGTGTGTCTGCTTGCAGGGCAAGTTCTGAACACGCTTCGTGGATTCCCCTTTGATTCCAGTGGTCTGGGTTGGTGGGGAGACGAGTGAAAAACCACACTCTGGATCTACAAAGCCAGCCTGCTAAAATGCTCTTTAAGGCTAATTTTAAAAGACTCCCCTTTCTTCAACAAGAAGGGATGTGGATTCAAGCTGGACTTTGGGCTTTGCTTGTCAGAGGAAGGGAAGTTATTGTAGGGAGAGTGGGTCCTGGTCCAATTCCCCATAGACAGGTGGTCACATCATAAAAACTACCCCTATGAACCAGCACACTTAATGGTGCTCTTGGCAGAGAAGCTAAGGGCCAAATGGGCCAGGGATAGCCAGCTAACCTTTTGCCCTTGGATGTGTCCATCTAGGGCAGGGTTGAGGTGCATTGGGGGTGCAGCATAGAGGAAGCTTGCCCTCCTGCAGCCTGTGCTGTGCTCGTGCTATAGATCCAGGCATCCCGTTGCCAGGTCCAGCAGTCTGGCACTTCTCATGAATGCAAAAGAATTCACGTGAAAAGCTCCATAGGAGAAGAAAAGGGGGGGAGGGAATAATTGAGACCGACTTGGAGAGACTAGGAGCAGCTCAGGGCTGTGTGCTCAGTGCTGGGACATCTAAGTTAGTGAGGCTGGGGATTATAAAAACAAGGAGGGGATAAACTCCACTGGGTCAGACACTGCAGAGCTCTGAGTGGGAGGAGGTAGGGGTGAGCGTGGGGCCCAGACTTGTAAAATCCACAGCCACAGCGCTGGGTTTACGGAAACAAAACACTCCCTAGAGGGCTGCAGCAAATGCAAATTGAAAAGCACTTTTCAAACCAGTACAAGGAACTAACCCGGCCCCATCAGGAACATCACGCACAGGTCTGTTCATCTGCTTATCACAAGGTCAGGTGGCAAACGACAACCTGCACGATACAAATTTGTCAGAAGGCGGAGGGATACTTGGTCAGTTCTTCGGAGGAGGAGGGAATAAAGATCTATACCTTTCTGAGAGCGGCTAGTGATGTGGACATGAGCTGATGTTAAGGAAGGGCTGAGAATAAGGACAACCTTCATTTCTATCTCCAGATTAAATAACGTAAGGAAGACGGTAGGGAAGCCGGAATTGGCACAGCTGGTGTGCGTGGCTTTAAGGGGGAGCCTGTTGAGGTGTAACATGAAATGGGGTGAGAGTGCCCCCATGCTAGGAGGGGAAGGAGTGAGGTTGGTCTCTTCACCTCCATCCTAAGACCTTAATCACCTGGTGACTCTATCTCAATCAAGTGCAATTGGAGGGTGTTCTCTATTGCATTGCTTTGGCTTTGTCCCCGCCTTGCTGGCCCCAGGGAGTGAAACCCCAGCCAGATCCGGGGCTAGTCTCTGATGTGGTGGAAGGATAGATATGAAGTTTCCCTCGCCGCATGAGGTTCTGCCTCGCCACCAGAGGCGCTTTCTACTCCCAATGCCGTATGATTCATTCTCTCTCTCTTTTTGTTAAGATGCCGCGTGAGCAGAATGTTAGCTGCGTTTGCTGCTCATTAAAGCGCCTTTCCATATGACAGGCCGAGATGCTGATTTTTAAAATCCCTCTAAGAGTCCTTCTGCTGTCTCCATGGATTCGGAGCTGCATCTCTGTGATTAGCCCTCAGGGATCTCCTGTGCCTTAAAAATAGTCACTGCACGTAACCAAGAACCAAGCGCCAGTCCCGGCAGCGGGAACTTCAGGGACACATAGTTAAATATTCAATGTGCATATTCATAAGCAGTGCATGGCTTGGAAGATGTTGGTGCACAAATGGGTCACAGCACCTATTATTTCAGACCTGGGGGCACATGGTAAAATGTGGGGCTTGCTCATTGCTGGAGATACTTCTGCAAGCGGGGGGTTGGGGGGGGGGGGGAGGTTTTTCTCTCTCAAACCATATACCTCCAGGGATTGTGTGGGCTGTTCCTGGTCAACTCCGAGAAACTGCCATTGAGGTTGCCACCTGGAGCAGTGGTCAAAGATGCCCTGTTTTAATTTCCTTCTCTCTCTCCCCCACTCCTCCCCTCCAGTGTCTGTGCGCTGCAAAGTTTAATTGAAATTGTTAAACGACCCGTCACGGCTTTGGCCTTTCTCCCTAGTGATCAATCACTTTCCTGGCTGGACGCGCTCGTTAACAATGAGCCAGTTGGCTGAGCAGGGACAAGCGCAGTGGGGGAGGAGGGATGTCGGTAAGATTAGATTCCTGGGGGAGGAGACTGGAAGAACAATTGGGGCTGTGGCCATTGTCCCTTGGAAAGGGTGACGTCTCAAGCTCTGCCAGCCCCTTCTGAGGGGAAGACGGAGTTTAATTCAGCTGGCCCACAAGAGCAGACACCTGGATGCAATTTACCAGGGACTTTGCTTGCATCTGTAGAGTGTCGTTCATCCTGAAGAATCCCAAAATGTCTAGCAAAATTTGTGCACTTGCAGCCTCGCTGAAATGGAGCCACTTCTGGGGTGGAGACAGTCAACTAGAATGCAACATGCTGCCCACCTGCATGGTGGAGGAAAATCTTTAGACAAATCCGTACTTTTAGGGAAAGAGCTTCAATGTCCACGCAGAGAAGGCAGGACCCCAGATCTTAAGGCAGAGTCCAAGAGAATGGGCATTTCCTGCTTGCCAAGCTCCTGGGAGGTCTGTGAGGCTCATTTAATTCATGTGTGTAAAGTGCGCTGAGATCCTTGGATGGAAGGAGATACAGTAGGGCAAAATGGTATTCACTTGGAACAGTAAAGAGTTACGTCGTCCCTGCTGGGATTTGAACCTGATTCCATGCAGTCCAGATATTTTTCAACCCAACACTGATCTCTCTTAGCTATCCATGAAGTGTCTAGAGTGGCTTTCTGAGCTCACAGTCCTTGTACATACCAAGTGTCCTTAGTAAGGAGGCAGAAGACCTATATTTTAGAACAGAAGAATGGCCATACTGAGTCAGACCAATGGTCCATTTAGCCCAGTATCCTTTTTTCTGACAGTGACCAATGCCAGGTGCTTCAGAGGGAATGAATGGAGCCGGTAATCATAGAGTGATCCATCCTGTCGGCTCTTCTCAGCCTCTGGCAAACAGCAATCCCTGCCTATCCCGACTAATAGTCATTGATAGACCTATCCTCCATGAACTTACCTAGATCTTTTTTGAACCTCCTTATAGTCTTGGCCTTCACAACATCCTCTGGCAAGGAGTTCCACAGGTTGACTGTGCATTGTGTGAAGAAATACTTCTTTTTGTTACTTTTAAACCGGCTGCCTATTAATTTCATTTGGTGACTTCTAGTTTTTTGTGTTATGAGAAGGAATAAATAACATTTTCTCATTTACTTTCTCCACACCAGTCGTGATTTTATAGACCTCTATCATGTCCCACCCTTAGTCATCTCTTTTCCAAGGTGCGAACTCCCAGGTTTATTAATCTCACCTCATATGGAACTTTTCCATACCCTTAATTGTTTTAGTTGCCCCTTTCTGTACCTTTTCCAATTCTAATATATCATTTTCGAGATGGGTGACCAGATCTGCATGCAGTATTCAAGATGTGAGCATACCATGGATTTATAAAGAGGCAATACGATATTTTCTGTCTTATTCTCTATCCTTTTCCTAACGATTCCCAACATTGTTAGCTTTTTTGACTTCCGCTTCTTCTTTTTTTTTTTTAAGAAGGATGTTTGCCATTGCTCTAATCTAGGGATTCTCAAACATTTCCATAATGTAGATTCTGTTCTAACAGCTTACCTTAGAATACCAGTAATCTCTCTGGGGCAAGGGCTGGCTTTGTACAGCACCCAGTGCAGTGGGCTCCTGGTCCATGACTTGAGCTCCCATGGTAACACAAATAATTCCAAATGAGTTTGTCCAGTGGTGTCCTCCCCTCCCCATGGCCACCTCCTCTTCCATTCAGTCACATCAGATCCCTGTGGTAACTGCAGTGATCCCTTTGTGGCATAGTAATGTTAGACCTGTATTTATAGCAGCTACTATGCAGCAGCTGGAAACAAACAGGCGTGCTACAGCAGCCAGCTATGCACAGGCCTCGCTTTGGGAACTGTTGCACTAGTCTGTCCCTCCAGAATTTCTCAATGGGCTTAGAGTCCCTGCTTGCTCCTCCCCGCCTGTTTTCCCGCTGTGGTGTGTTGGCAGGGGGATAGTGTGGGCCGTGCTCCTCTGGCGGCTGTTGCCCCTGTTATCTTTCTGTCATTGACAGAATGGTACTGCTAATGTCCCTATGCCTCAGAAGGGACACAAGAACGTTACCTGACCCACAATCTAGCTAGTCCAGGATCCTGCCTCTAACAATGGTCAGCGCTAGTTGCTTCAGAGGAAGGTTTAAGAAGAAAAGAACCCTGCAGTAGGCAGATGTGGGGTCAGCTGACCCCGGAACCAGCTTCCTCCTAATCCTTAATAGTTAGTTTGGCTTCAGCTCTGGAGCCTGAGGTTTAATGTCTCTTCCAATGTTAGTTAACCTGAACTATTGTAACTCTGGATGCTCTTGTTATCCATATAAATATCCAGTCTCCCTTGGAATCCTGTTGACTGTGTTTGCCTCAGTGACATCCTGTGGTAGAGAGTTCCACAGGTTTTTGTATTGTGTGTGTGGGGGGAAGGGGTTATTGGTTTTGAATTTTATTGATTTTTAATTTATCATCTTTTACTCTGTGTTGGATGGACCTATGTTCTTGTGTTATGAAATGGCAAGAACAGATCTACCTGCTCGATCATTTGCTATATTAGACTTCTTTTGTGTCCCCTCTTATTCTTCTTTCTAAGCGAAGGAATTTCATTCTCTTCAATCTCTCTTTATATAAGAGTTTCTCTGGGCCTCTAATCCATCTCATTGCCCATCTAAGACCCCCCTGTATGCGTGCCATATTCTTTCTGAGATGGCGAGGCAGTAAGGCACACAGTATTCCAGAAGAGACCACACCATTCATTTGTTTGTACTTGCTTAAAAGCCAATCCTCTCCTAGATCGTGTGTGCTGGCTTCCCTGCCCCATGAGCTGGAACAATGAATTATCTGCTTCCACTCTTGGTTGCAGCTCCATTCATTGCTCCATTGGCCCCATGTGGAAACTTATTCTCTTCCTGTGTGCGCAGGGAAGACTGAAGTCATCAGATTCGATTGCTGCTGCAGCAGCAGTACAGGCCATAAACCTGGCCCAAGCCATTGCTGCCTATGCAGATCCTCTGCCTCAGTTGGGTAAGAAAGCAAGAAGTTGCATCTTCCACCATGGCTTTTTTGTTAAACGTGGATCACCCAGGCCATTAGATAGCAAGGGTGGGATTGTTTCCTGTTACACGTTATGCTTGGTTTGTGTTTCCTCTAGTCTAGTTTTAACCGCCCCCCAGGCGGCATGGTCTATGGGGCTCCTAGTTTCTATTCCTGGCTCTGCCACTGACTCACTGTGTGAGCTTGGGGAAGTCCCTTCACATTCCTAGGCTTCAAGGGATAGCACCTGGCTCTCCTTAGTAATGTGTTGAGAGATCTACAGAAGGAAAGTGTCCGAGAAGTGCTAAGAATTAAGTGACAGCGATTCCATTGCTTCCCTGGAGCATCCATTTAACAGCCTTCTAAACCATGCAGCAATGCTACATGGACCCTATAAAACTTCTTGATTTGGGTGAAAGGGGGATAAATGGACTTCAGCATTTACTGTGTTCACTTCTTCCTAACCATCCACTGCTTGGAACAGAGTAAACTGTAAGGGGGGGGGGAAGACTAGCGGGGTGTTTAAAATTGTTTAGTCCTCTTCTCCCTCCCCCTCCCCTCGCCCTCTCTCCCACGGAGGAGGTTTCTTGCCTAGTCGTGTGCCAGCCGTCGAGTTCGCTTGGCATTCTCTGTGTTAGGACCTCTGGAATGCCAGCTGCTTCTCGCGGTGGGCAGGGTCCTGCTGCCAGAAGGAATGTGTTCATCACGCCTACTGCGTGCTTCCACTTGAGCTGCGAGTTCAGCTAGTTGAGCTGGGAACGATTTTTATCCCTCGTTTCCAATCTCTTTATGGCGGGTGGGGGTGGGGAGCAGCGCGCGAGCAGGAGGAGAGTCTGCGAAAGGAATCAACTTACTGTGAATAGATATTTTTTTTCAAAGCCGGCCTCTCAACATTTGTTGTGCTTGGAAAAGGGCCCATCCCTGTCCTTGGTTAATCGTGCCCTGGCTGGGCTGCCTTTGGTGGGCTGAAAGTTAGCAAAGTTGTAGCGGCACTTGCTAGTCCCGGCAGAGAAGCCTGAAGCAAACCGCATCCGTAGGGAGATAGGAGCCTGCTGGAAGGGGCAGGTGGTGCTGGGGTTGTGCTCCTGTCCTGGGAATTGCCCAGCTCCACGGGGGCCAGGGGCTGGGAATTGCTGCGGTCCCTATGAAGCCACCACTGTCTGCCAGATCTTCCGGGTGGGTGGCAGAGGAGAGCTGTCCTGGTGGTGTAAAAGGCACTGGGGGCGGTCTCTGCCCTTTGTAGAGGCTGCTGGAGTTCAGCTTGGTGTGGGGAGGGGGCGGCTGTCAGCCCACACGCAGGTTTCCCCTTGAATTAGTGCAGGAATTTAGCTGCCAGCCACAGAGGGCAGGCCAGGGGCAGCCGCTCTCATTTCGCCTGACCTCCTGTCGTGAGAGGCACCATAGCGCCTCTCTGAACGGGCAGGGCTGCCCCCGGGCACCAGGCCAGCGCCGCCTGTAGCTCTGCAGGAGGAGGAGGAGTGTCTTGCTAGCAGGTTCACGCTGACTGCAGCAGTGCCGTGTGGCAGCCAAGGCCCCATTCGGGACCTGTACAAATGCCTCCCAAGAGGCACTCATTGCTCTCCTCTCCCGCGGTGAGGGACTGGCTCCCTTCCCCGTGGTGAGCCTTTCTGCAACCTGCTGAATGGGGCGATGCTTTAAGAAACAGGCCTGGGTGAAAATCCAGCACCCTACTGACTCTGTGGGGCAGCCCTGAGTCAGATCTGTGCTAACTGAGCACAAGCTGGTTCTGCTGTGTTTGGGGAGGATAATTTTACCCTGCATCTCTCTGCGGGCCTCTATCCTTTGTCACCTACCCCGAACACTCCCTAATGAGTGCTTTTCTGGGTATCTCTGCAGGCAGGTCCTGGCATGGCTGCCATCTGATAGCTGCTCCCTCCTAGGCATGCATTGGCATTGCAGTCTCTGGGTTTTCACCCTGAGTGAAAGCTGAGCAGAGCCAGGCATGGTTTCTCTCCTCCCCCCACCCCCCTGCATCTGGACACAGCCAGTCCCGTCTCTTGCTTCCCTTTTCTGACTGCTTTGCAACACCAAAAAGTTCCTGCAGCTAGGAGATGAAGTTCTAGTTCTGGGGCTGCTCCCAGAGGGCCGGCTGAACATGCTCTTAAAACGTTGAAGGGCAGAGCCGGGCCACGCGGCACTCGGGGGAGGAGTATTCCGGAGCGCCTGGTGCGCGTGTGCTGGTGGCTGAGTGTGGAGTGTGCCTGCCCTGGCACGAGGAGACTCACGGGCTGCATTCTGTGCTTAGGGCAAGGAAGAGATTGTGGATTGCACTCTGGGCACTGTCTCCTGTCCCTTTAAGAGCTGCATTCGCACTAGCCTGGTGCAAGCCCACGGATCTCCCTGAGAGCCTGTGCCAACAGGAGGCAGGGTTCTTATAGCTGGTAGGAACAAATTACCCTGATGGTGGATATTTTCCATGCAGTGAGTGCAAGGTCTGCTGCTTTGGGGCCAATGGGGAAGTCGGTCTCCTCGTCACTCCCTCCTGCTCATGTCTCACCGTTAAGCTCCCCGTCGCTCATGAATGCAGGATCCCTGGTACGGATGCAGCGCTGTGCAGCCGACTGATGCAGGGGGAAGGATGGCAACCTTTATCATTTGGGCATCTCTAAGCACCTTTCAGTAACATTGCCACCACCCCAGCTGTAGGCTGAGCTAGACACAAGCGTCCTGCCCCCTTTTCTGTAGGAGCCTGGTTCAGCTGGGCAGCCCAGAAGGGGGGATGTTTCAGATGCCAACACTGACCAAGGGGGAGAAGCTGGAACCTATCTTGGCATCACCGTCTTGCTGTGACTAGAGGCAACACCTCGAAAGAGGGCAGAGCCCCAGAGGGCTGCACTTGAGGGGATGGCAAAGACATGGGCAAATCCTAAATACCTCCCTGTGATTCCTCAGTTCGCTGGCAGGCTAAGAGGTCCCTGCAGCCTGAGAAGAGGGAACATGCTTAGCTCACAAAGTCTGGAAGCCGCCTGTTCTGTTAGGCTCGACCTGTCCGTGCAGATCTGAGGGGCTGGGTCGGAGCTGGGGCTGCGGCGGAAGAGCTGTCTTATTTCCTCTGAAACAACAATGCAGTCTCAGAGAGCAGCCTTTCCCTCCCGCACCCACCTGGCCTGCCAGGGCGGGGGCAGCGTGTGCAGATCCTGCCAGTCCCAGAGGTCAGAGGAGCCAGTGGCCTACAGCTGTGCTGCTTGCGATATGTTGGCGAAGCCTGTCTCCTAGCAGCTGTCCCAGGAAAACCTCCTTCACTAAAGTGGTTCCTGGGTGGCCCCTGAGGGCTTGGAATTTGCTTGGAAGAGAGAGAGAGAGACTCAGATGCCAGCTGCAGAGTGGGCAGCATCTGAGTCTCCAGCGTGGCTGGGCCCGAATGGCCGGAGCCACGGATGCTGGCCCGGTCCTGGCAGCGTGGTGACAAGGCCTGGGAACTTGGCTGCTGCCCCTGTCCCTAGGACCAGAGTGCTTTGTGCTCCTACCAGACAGATGGGATAGTGTTTGCAGTACAAAGCAATGGGGGAGGGGCTGGCCCTAGCACCTAATAGTGGGGGCCCATGCGTGCAGATGGGCCTGCAGCCTCCCCGAGGCCCAGCTCCCTAGCATGCGCGCGATGCTGCTGCCCCCATTTTTGCCCAAGTACAATGAAGCCAGCCCTCTAACCCCGCACTCCGTCCTCAGGCAGCTGCATCGGCTCCCTGTTCGTCCGGGGTAGGGATCAAACTTTTCTGTGAGTTTGCACCAGCTGATATTACCAACCTTCTTCTACCTCCCTCTGCTCACCTAGCCCTGGCGTCATCTCTGTTCCCGCTGTTGGTGCAAGAGCCGTCTCCTCTGCAGCAATCCCCATCTAGAGCATCTTTCATGTACCTTTCCCCCCTTGCCGGCTCTTCGTTTCTCGGTACATCTTCTCGGAAGCCCCCCTTTCCTCTCCATGGCTTCTTGCCCCTTCGTTCCTCTGCTCCTCTTCCTGCTGTCTTTTAATGCTGTGGTCGTTAGCTCTCCATGAAGTGGGCCTTGGGGGGATTTGTTTGGGATGAAAGGTGCTAGGTCAAAGGAAGCTATATTGGTCTCAGCAGGGTGTTAGCTGGGCTAAACTCACTCCATGTAGTATCTGTCTCTCCTCTGGTGTTTTATTTGCATCTCCAGTAGTAGCCAGGGAGTAAGTTGTGTGGAAGCCTAACCCGGCTAGGACAACCCTGGCCTAATGACTGCCAACAGCTGGTCACTGCCAAGGCTCAGCCGAAGACTGCAGGAGTGGGGATGATGGGCAGCCATTGAGTGCAATGTCTGATGCTTACTCGGATTGGGAGGACGGGCGTGATGCTGCTGGAACCCAAAGTAGGGAGGAGTGTCGCTCCCCAGCCCACAGAGATAATCGTGCCTCCAGGAGATCCATGCGAGGGGGTGGATAACTGGGTGTTGTATAGTGGGGAGCACAGGTACTAAACTACCTGGCCCAAACTTTAGTGTCATGTAAAGGCCATTTTATTCCATACGGCCCTTGACCCTGACCTTATGCATTTTCCGCGGGATGAATGTTACTGCGTGTATGGTGACTCGAGCATCATCTGGGCTCAAACACAGCATGAGTGCTACACCGCTGTTACATCCCCTGCTAGGGCAGCGTGGGCCCGATTCTGCTGTCAGTTGTGCTGGTGTAACACCCATAATTCATATCCGAATCTGTCCTGTTCCCTTCCCCTTGCAGAAGGAATGGGCATAATCTTCTAATGGGGCTTACTCTTTTCCAACTCTGGCTCCTATGATCTTTGGAGAGGGGCCTGCCTCGGAAGTGAGAGCAGGCCCTCCATGCTCATTGCCCCTGAGTTTCCGTCATAAGGCTTATCTTCCTGCTCTCCTCAAATCCACCAGAAGAGGCTTATTGGCATCGCATGTGGTGGGTTGGGTTTGGGGTCACGGCAGAATTTCTATAGTGACTCAAACAAGGAGTTCCTGGATCGTAACTCTCCTGGGGATGCATTTCCTTGACTCAGCCCTTCAGGGCGCCTTTCGTCCTTGAAGAGTAATGTCTGCCCAAAGCCCTGATCTGAGCCTGCAGCTTTGACGCCACCTGAACAAAGGTTTGTGTGTGTGGAAATAAATATTATTGCCATTGCAGCCTCTCAGGACTGCTCCAGCTCAGAGTGAGAGGCAACTTCCCCCCTTGGTCTGTCTCCTCTACCTAGATTGTTACAAGCTTTGTGTTCCGTTCTCCCCTGGTCTCGGTATGCTGGCTTGGGAACTGGACGTCAACTGCACCTGGGAGTTCAACTCAAGCCGTAGTGTCTGCTGGGGCTTCTTTGGGTCTCTCGCCTCCTTGCTATCCTGTTTAGCTGCTGCCTTCTGCTTACTAGGAGAAAAGATGCCACCAGACACTCAAGAACTGAATTCATTTTTCTTCCCTCTCCCGTGGATTCCTGGACCATTGTCCAAGTCTGAAAATCTCCTACAATGCCCCAGAAACACTATCTAGGGCGCACCCCCAGGGGCATCAGCCTCATGTGCTACTGTGCCTCGTGTGCTACTCCTGCCTTTCAGCTTTCTGTCTGCTCCCCCGAACTTTCTCTCTCCAGCAGCTTGGTGGAATCTGCCAAAGGCACCAGCCCACATGCTCTGTGGGCCTGATCCAAATCCCACTGAACAGGGGAAAGGCTCCCATTGACTGCAGTAGGCTTTGGAACGGGCTCTTGAAGAGGATGACTGGCAGAAAGTGCCTTAAAGGAGAGGGACAGTGGGAGAAACTTGTCCTTGGGAAGGTTGGGGAAGGGGGTGGCTCTCAGATGGTAGAGCTCCATGCTACCCTCTGCCTGTCTCTCTGTCATGCCCTAGGCGGTGTTAGGAGGCCAAAGACAGCAGAGTAAGCAGGACTCTTCACTACCTCCCCTCACCCCTCTTTTCCTCTGTGTTGCTGAGGGTCTAGGGGAGAGGCGTTCTCCTCTCTCCTGCATCAGGTTCAATTTTATTCTTGAATTCCAGTGTCGATTGACAGCACCTCCTGAGGAAGATGGTTTCCATCTGGAACAGGATCTCTGGAACGTGTAGTGCAGGGTCCCCAGCCACACTTTGGGAAGGCCTTGGAAGAGTTAATGCACCAAGTTACTT
The DNA here is from genome assembly GCA_007922155.1 of Mesoclemmys tuberculata. Lineage (NCBI taxonomy): Eukaryota > Metazoa > Chordata > Testudines > Chelidae > Mesoclemmys > Mesoclemmys tuberculata. Next base: position 10,609,118 of record ML675637.1, read on the forward strand.
CATATATTCATTTTCATGCTGTGTTTTGTTTTAAAAGAACCCAGCCTGCCCTGGCACGGTGCCAGCTCTGGAGCTGCTGGCGGCAAAATGCAGCAAAGAAGCATGAAACTTCCAAAAAAGCAAAGAAACAAATCGCCTTCCTCTACTCTCCAAGGGGGGGCTGGCTGGGGGAAGCAGGGACTGTACCCCAAAAGTGCACCTGCAGGTCCCCCACATCAGATCTTAGCAGAGAGGCAAGGACTCACTTGGAGCTGGGGTTTTAACTCAGCGTGGGCCTCTCCTGCGTCTCTCAAGGTGTCCCAGCGAGTTGCAGGTCTGGAGATGCCCGGCGCCTCCCGGCTCTAAGCAATCTAATCTCCTGGCGGAAGGTTAGAGTACATTGCCCCTATTCAAGACTTACAGGAAAGCTGAGCAAGGCCTGGCTCACGTGGCAGGCAGGGGTGAGTGTACAAGGAGCCGTTTGCAGCCAGGGATAAAGGCTTGGGCTGCTGGAAAGATAAAGGAGCAAGACTTTCTCCTTGGAATACTCTCCCTGGGTGCGGGGCAGGTACGAGGAGCCTGCAGGCATCATAAGACATCTGGCATGCACTGAAGCACGTTCCTTACAGCCTTGCCAGGGTTGCTGCCTCACGCCATGGGAGTGTGAAGCCATCCTGTGCGGCTCATGCATCTTACAAGCTGGTTCTTAGCCTGCCCCAGCTGGTGGTCCTCCAGCTGTGCTATAAAGCTTGACCGTCTCCTCTCTGAGTGGGATTTGTCCAGAGGATCCGTGGCAGCAGCTGCAGCCCGAGTGATAGAACAAATATTGACTGACACGTCAGGCCCCGCGCGGCAGAGCGCTGCCCTCAGGGCGTGAAAACTCCCGTGGTTTCATAATGCTGCCCTTTGCCTCTGCCTGTGGGTGCTGCACGCTCGCAGAAGTTGCATAATGTTGTTTGGCTTCTACGGCTGCCTTCAAAACAAATCCATGAGCTGAGCGTATAAATGTCGCCGTGATCTTGGGAGGAGCAGCCTGTGTGTGTGTGTGACGGCAGGCTGGCCTAAAATGACTTCTGAGCTCCCTAACTGTTTACCATACAACTCCTGTGCAGTGCTCAAGGCCCCCTTCCCCTGGCCTGCAAGAAGGGAGGCCTGGACGGGACGGGAGGTGTTTCCGTGGACAGCCTCCTGCAGGGCAGGTGGAAGTGTCACTCTGCAGGACTGCAGTTTCCATTGTCTCAATCCCACCCCCCTCCCTTGTAGCATCAGAGAGGCACGGCCTATTAGAACAGTGAGCGGCCAACCTGGCTCTTGTGCCTGGCCTTCTAGAAGTGTTGTCCAGCCCCACCCTGGTCTCCCTCATCCCCTCCTTCTCCAGAAGCACACGTGGGTGTCTCTTGGTCTTAGTTATGCCCTGTGCAAACAAAGTTTATATTTGCAGCTCTTGGGCCTGCCTCAGGGCAGAGCTTCCAGGCTGGGCTAGAGGCAGGCAGGGTTCAAAGAGCAGGGGACCATGGACCAGAATTTGTGGCTGACTCACTGTGTCTTTGGGCAAGTCACTTCACTTCTCTGTGCCTTCAGATTAGATCGTCCACCGGCGGATGCTGTTGATGTAACACGGGTTGTCATGTTTCTTGCCCGCTAAGGGTATATCTACACGGGAGCTGGGAAGTGTGATTCCTAACTCAGGTAGATGTACCAGTGCTAGCTCGGATTGAGCTAATGCCCTAAAAATACCAGCGTAGCTACAGTGATGCCGGCTACGGGATGGGCTGCCTACCCCACGTACGATCCCATCTGAGACTGTCGGAAAGGCCCGTACATGGGGGGGGAAGGTGGGGGAGGAGAAAGGTACACTTTACTGGGGCTCGGAGGCCCTAGGGGGCCTGGACCAGGCTGCAACCCCTATTACCCAAGGAAAAAATTTTTCTTGGCTCATGAGATTGTATGTATGGGATGAAGGATTGTGGTATGTGTGTGGGAGGTGGCCTGTGTTACAAGTTTGTACTGGGCCTGAAAAAATTATGTTTGTGCCCTGACTGTAGGTATGTGCTCAGAGCAGCTACCCTGTCCTGCCACTTGCATCGCAGCCGCTACAGTTATTTTTAGCACACTAGTTCGATCAGGACAAGTGCCGATGTGTCTCCTCAAGCTGGAAGTTTACACTTCCCTTTCCATTGTAACCTCCCTGTGCATCTTGCTTCTCTGTCCAAACTTCCAAGCCCCTTGAGCCGCACCTATTCTATCCCCACCCAAACCCTCCATCCAGGCCTTAGCTCCCCAGCTAATTTTCTCCCTTTATGCCTCATCTGTTAGCTCACCGGTGTCTAAGTCCCCACCAATCCCCCTTTCATTTCAGCCTGTGCACCTAAGACCATTTGCTGCCCTTCGCACGTGTCTTATTTCCCAGTCTTTTGGCGCCTGTGCTGCGTCTCCAAGATTCCCACTCCACCCGCCGGTTATACTATTCTGAGTCATTGCTCTCCAGAATAATGTGTGAGACACGCCCAGCGCTGAAGGAAATTATTTTGATGTTGGGAGTGTCTTGCTGTCATAGGGACAGAAATAAACTGAGGGTGCAATTTGTCTGGCTAACAACGTGCATACTCATTCTTCCAGCTACAGTCCCATGGGCCGAGAGGCAGCCATGTGGCCTGAAGTTGTGTACTACTGCCCTGAAAAATGGACCAGAGTTCTTGTATGCATTGGCTAATCATTGCCTAAGAGGGCAAGCAAGAACCCTGTGACGTAAGGGTACTCTGCACCCAGTAATGCTCACGCCACAGCAATTAGGGCAAAGAGATCTTGTAGTTAAGACACTGAAACTTACTCCATGCCTCGCTCTACGATATCTACGATCGTTTGCCTGGGGCACCAGCTTTCTTAGCAGTCATTGATCCTGCTGTGGAAAGGTTAAGTGGCCTCACAGAGGCAGGTGGCTTGTCTATCCTATCCTCATATTATGAAGGTGGGTGTGAGTCTGAGGGGACACCTGGGGTATGGGGTGATTAGCCCACAGGGAGGACCCTAGGCCCAGGTACACCCACTCCCCAGGAGAAAGTTTGGCCTGAACTTTTAACACTGCGGTTAATTTATTTGTTATGAAATCCGGGCTGCAGGAAGACGGGTTGGGGGGGGAGGTTTTTACCTTTAGACAGTGTGCGGACTTTGTTTTCGGGCAATCTGGGAAAGGCACCTGCTTACAGATTGGTTATGGAAATGGACCATCAGATGAAATCCTCAGATCCAGATCCTTTGGGTGAATTTTGGATTGGGATCAAAAGTCAGGAGCGTCTCTAGCTTTCTCTTTGGCAGCACCTTTCCAGCAAACCTTGCTTAACCTCTGGGCTTGTCAGAAAAGCTGTGCCACCCAGAGCACAGTGTAAATGGGGATATGGAACTGAGGGGCCTCATTATCAGGGAACACCGAAATTATATGGCGAACTCTTGCATCTTGCTGTGTGGATGGGACCCTCTTACCTTCTTCGCCATGCACCTTTGTGCACAGCCCTGGTTTTTGAAGTTCCCTTGTCCAGCTGACCCAGGGTCACAGAGGCATACACAGGTCTGGCCCTGTTGCTGGGAAAGGTTTGCCACTGATTGCTGTCCATTTGGCAAGGGGTAGGATTTCAGGGACAAATGCAGAACAGACTGGCCCCTGGGGCTGATTCCCTACCTCCAGCATCCTTGTTGACATGCAGTGGGAGGTTTACCATGCCAGTGTTAACTGCCATCTCCAAAGCTCCATTCAGGAACTGGAGTCAGGATGTGGGGAGGCACCAATGCCCATTGACACATGAGCATGTCATGAGACACGCTCACGAAACTTTGTTTGCTCTCAGACCTAGCAAAGGAACATGCCATTTCCTTGTGCACTGCCGATTCTCTGAGCTAATGCTCTATTTCTCCCTAATAACCTCATAGCTCTGAGACACAGAGCATCTGTTTCCACATCTATATTTAGCTGCACTTGCTGGATCACACATGGAGGGGTGTCTTCGAGATGCTTTTTTGTTCTCTTTCCTGTTTCCTTCACCCCCAGTCTAGAACCTGGGCAGGGATGTGTCTGGACCCCTCCCTGCCCACGTATTATGTCTGCGCTCCATCCTGGCGTGATCACAAAAGCAAACTCCTCTGCCTTTCTAGCAGCACCAGCCTGGAGCCTTGACAATGCAGGGCTACGTCCGAGCCAGGTTTCCTTGTCTCTGTTGGGTGTTCTCACAGGCCAATGCTGACGGTCTCCTGCCAGACGGTGGTTGTGACTGTCAAACCATGTTGTCACTGAGTGGGGGAAAGGGCCTTTCCTGGTGATGGAGGGGCAGCTCTGCCTCCAATCATTTCCTTGTTCTGCTGAGCGCAGGCAAGTGGCTCTGCACGTGCTGACTTCTGCAAAGTACACACGCTCTTTCCCAGCCTGGGCGTGCTGTGACTTTCAGGGCTTGTGCCCTTTAACTCCCTCTTTCTAGAGGGACCGGTACACCTTTGCCTGCTCCCTGAAAGTGCAAACAGATCAGGTTCCTGGTAGGGATTCCAGGGGGCTGGCAGGCCTCCGCTTGAGTCCCAGCATGGCTTAGTTGGTCTGGAATACAGAAGGGGGAAAGGGCAAAGGGTCAGCATGAAGTCCAGGCCCTCCATACTATTCACTCCTTTGAACACTTTGTGTTTGTAACTGAATGGGGGAACATGACCACAATAAGAGGGAGCCTAGCACAAGGTTCTGGAAACTCCATGCAGAGATGGTCGGCCTTTCCCATTAGGACAAGGTGTGGTATAGCGGTAAAGCCAGAGGATGAGGATCTATTCTTGACTCTGCCACTGATTCAGTCAGTGACCTTGGGCAAGTCACTTCACCCCTTGGTGCCTCTGCTTCCCCTGTGATTGAATGGATCGTTCTGATCCAGCTCTGAAATTCCCTTGGATGGAAAAGCTAGGCATGATTTTTGCTGGAGGTTGGAAGAGGCAGATGCAGTTTCCTTAGTGGATTTTCCTGGAGGCCTTTACCCCTCCTCCAGCGCTGGGATTAGGGGATAAATGACCATCTTGGCATGAGGATGGGCAAGGCAATGGCTTTCTCCAGTTTGAGCTGAACTTGAAAGCTGCACTCCTAGGCCAGGAAGATCCCTCTGGTGTATGTGGTGTTGTTGTGGTTTGGTAATGTAAGGGTGGGAAGGAGGACCCAAGGCAAGGCACAGGCATCTTAGGGGATAGGCCTTGAATGGGGGCATGTTACCAGCTGCTTCCTGGGAGCAGAGGCTGCGTTCTAGTTGCCTGCCAGCTTCTAGCAGATGGAGGTGGAATGAGGCACTGTTTTCAGCAAAGGCAGAATTTGTCTTCATCTGTGGTGCCACTCTGGCCATCTTACTGGGTCCCTGTCCAGATTTCATGTGCCGACCTGGCTCTGTCTCCCTAACACAGCTGTCCTCTCCAGATCCCTCTTCCTTGTGGTGGCTTTTTTCCTCCTTCACACTGGTGGAGATGTGGGGTTTGTTTGTTTTTTAAAGAAACTCCTTCCTCCTCTTTCCATCTCAACATAAGAATGGCAGCACTGGGTCAGACCAATGGTCCATCTAGCCGAGTGTCCTGTGTTCTGACAGTGGCCTGTGCCGGATGCTTCAGAGGGAATGAACAGACCAGGGCAGTTAGAATGATCCATCCCCTGTCATCCAGTCCTGGCTTCTGGCCGTCAGAGGTGTAGGGACCCCCAGAGCCTGGGGTCGCATTCCTGACCCTCTTGTCTAATAGCCATTGATGGACCTATCCTCCATGAACTTCTCATTCTTTTTTGAACCCAGTTGTACTTCTGGCCTTCACAACATCCCCTGGCAAGTTCCACAAGGTAGCTGTGTGAAGAAGTACTTCCTTTGGTTTGTTTTAAACCTGCTGTGTACTGATTTCATTGGGCGACCCCTGGTTCTTGTGTAACGTGAAGGGATAAATAACGCGTCCACGTTCGCTTTCTCCACACCATTCATGGTTTTATCTCTGCATCTCCTCCTGAGGTGACGTGCCCAGACAGTATGGGGATAGTTGAAATCCCCCATTATTATTGGGTTTTCTGTTCTTTCTAGCCTCTCTAATTCCCTGAGCATTTCACCATCACCGTCACCATCCTGGGCAGGTGGTTGGTAGTAGGTCACTACTGCTATATTCTTATTATTCAAGCATGACATTTCTATCCATAGAAATTTTATTGTACAGTTTGTCATTTGAGATTTTTACTATCTTTGACTCTGTTTTCTTTCATATATAGTGTCTCTCCCCCACCATAGAACCTATTTTATCCTTCCTGTATATTTTGTAACCGGTATTACCATGTCCCATTGATTATCTCCTCATACCACCAAGTTTCTGTGGTGCCTGGTTCAGTGGTTCAATATTCTCATTAAATACCAGGCACTCAAGTTCACCCATCTCAGTATTTAGACTCTAGCATTTGTATACAAGCCACTTACAAAAACCGTCAATATTTAGTCTGCCTTTCTGTGATGTAATGGAAGGGGCTCTTTTTAATTTGACTGTTTCTGTTTATCAACTTGTATCCTTTCCTCTTTACTAGGATATAGAGTATCTTTTAATAGATCCTCCTCCAGGGGATATGTCTCTCCAAAACATGTGCTACTCCGCACTTGTCAGCTTTCCCCCCGCCCTTAGTTTAAAAACTCCTTTATGACCTTTTTTAATTTTACGTGCCAAGAATCTGGTTCTGATTTGGTTTAGGTGGAGTCCATCCTTCCTATAGAGGCTCTTCCTTTCCCAACAGGTTCCCCAGTTCCTAATAAATCTAAATCTCTCCTCCAAACACCATTGTCTCATCCACGCATTGAGACCCTGCAGTTCTGCCTGCCCGTCTGACCTTGCGTGTGGAACTGGAAGCATTTCAGAGAATACGACCGTGGAGTCCTGGACTTTTATCTCTTAGCTAGCTGACAAATTTGGCTCCAGGAGCTCTCTCCTACCTTTCTGTATCTGCGTCACTGTCCACACTCCCGCATCCTCCAGGGACCCACCGCATGAGCTAGCCTGCTGATCAGAGCCCTTGCCAGCTCGCAGAAGCGCTCCAGAGGAGGGAGGTGCTGCCGTGGGTAACACGGGATGATGGGGTTATCGAAATCAGCTATCACTTACTGATCTCTGGAGGAGGCGTCAGCAAACCCAAAGCATTTTGGGGTTTAATCTCAAGGTCTAGAGAACCCCAGAGCCATGGTGGTTCCTCAGCTACTCATGCCCACCCAGTAGAGTCCATGATCTGGGCACGGAGCATGGGTGGTGAGAGAGAACTTCTCCATTTGTCCAGCTGCTGGTCACCATCTCCCTATGCTCAAGGAATGGGGTCCATTGAACACGGGGCTGTTCTGAGTCAGCATCGCTGGCTGACAACATCCTGACCGAAACCAGCTTCTACTAGGATGGCAAACTCAGCCCCTGGGCTAGGCTGGCATCTCCACACCAGCTTCCTGTCTGGCCCAATCCATGAGCTGGTCTCCTGGATCGATTTAATGTGCGCCCCGTGGCCGCTGCTGAGAGCAACATGGAGATCCAAGTTCCCTCTTGGGCTTTGGTGCCTGTGCAGTGAGAGGGGTCCTCCTCCTGAGGAACCGTAATGTGAGCAGGCCCAACCCGGTGAAGGAAGTTCCCCAAAATCCATGTTGGAACTCAAGAGGGTGAACGCACCCCCTGCCTACACATGCAGGAGACCTGAAGGAGCCATCGGGGACGGGCGGGCACTGAGCTAGGGAGAAGGCAACTCAAATGCTGGGCCGGCGCGTGCCCAGTCGTTAGAAGATGGTCCCATTCTGTATCCAACCTGGGATACCAGGCTGAGCTGGGAGGGGAGTCCCTGCCCCAAGCCAGCGGTTTCATCATGGCCGTCTCACCTTTAGCTCAGCATAACTCAGCGAGAGCCCGTGCCTGCCGGGGAGCCTCCGCTCTCCAGCTGCGTTCTGCTCCCCAGGGAGGCCGTGTGCAGCCGCTGTGGAAACAGAAGACTGGGTGTCAGGGCTCCTGGGTTCTTTTCCTCATTCTGTCACTGCCTTTCCGCAGGCTCCTTAACCCCTCTGTGCGTCAGTTTGTCCGTCAGCAAAACGGGGGAGGGGGCTAATGACACCAGGACCTTGTGGGAGTGCAGTGAGGTTTCCTAGGTGGCTGAGCGCTGCTACGAGGAGCTATAGAAATGCACAGTGGTGGTGCTTCCACAGGCAGGCCCTCTACACTTTGCCCTTCCCTCTTCACACAGTTGTGGCTGTGTGGGTCTGGTGAGCTACCTGTCGGGGATGAGTTGGATCTGAGATTAGCGGGCGTGGGGCTGGCTTCCCCACACACCTAAGCCCCCTCCATTGTCCAAACAAAGCTGTGTTCTCTTACCTCCAACCTGTCTGTAAATCAGCAACTGGCTGGTGTGTGGTCTTCATTTTGGGGGGAGGGTGTAGATGGTCCCCGCCCACCATTGCCCTCATCCCCAGCTGGTCTCCAGGCAGCTGTCAGCCCTTCTTACAGATGGCCAGCTCAGGATGCAGCATATGGAACAGTAAAGCAGAGGCTGGACAATGAGGGGAACCTAATAAAATCTCCTTCCCCCTCCCCAAGACAGCAGGTGTTTGGCAGGGAGGGAGGAAGAGCGTGTCCCAGAATAACTGTGGCAAGCACAGCGCTGTGCCTTGAAGGTGCCGGGAGCTGAGTGCATCGTCCTTCAGGGAGTGTGAGGGGAGGAATGGGGCTGGGGGCGAGGGGGAAACCAGGCTGTGCAGTCAGCAAGCAAGAGGGACAGATCCAAACCCCACAACCGTCATTGGGCATCTGGCCACTGATTTCAGTGGGCTTTGGGTCAGATGGTGGTAGGGGAATATGTGGACCTAGGACTCTGGTTCTTCCCCCTGGACCTGTGGTGCTGGCACTGCTTGCTGGAGATGAGATGACTGGAGAACGCTTGTCTGTCCGGCACTTCACCTCCTCTGTCCCCCCAGTTTGCCTCTTCTCACCCTGAAGTCCCCCAAGCCGGGTTCCTGCTTCCCAGAGTGAAAATGGATGGATGCTTTGTGGTCCTTGGAGGACACTAAGTGCAGGTCAGTTTGGGGGACATGGAAGGAGGGGCAGGAGGCTGTGGGATTCCTCCCCCAGGAGGCTAGCGAGGCGAACCCTGTCACTGGGACTCAGAAGGGGCCAAGAAACGTTCTGCCTGCTATCCTCGGCAGTGACACACTGTGATGGTGTGACCCGCATCAATACCGTTCATCTGGGCTTTGCCTCTGCTGGGCATAGATACAGCGAAGCTAACGCACCCCATTTCAGGCAAGGTCTCAGACAGTCTCCTGCTTCAGGCCCTCAGCCAATTGCTTCAAGGTCAGGAAGGGAGCCCCTGCCACTCACACTCCTGTGACCTCCATATGCACTGTCTAGCTGGCCAGAATGCCAGAGCTGATGGGCCAGTGGTTTTATCTGGCTGACAAAACCAACGTCATTTCCACAGGCGAAGCCAGACTCTCTCCTCAGCTAGTCTCAGCTGGAGTGATGAGAACAGTGCAAAAGGCAAACTCCTGTCCCCTAATCTGCATGACCCAGACCCATCGCAGCAGGGCAGTGGATACAATGGATTTCCAAAGGCTCTGCCCTCCCATCCCGTCAGCGGCCGTAACTTATTTCTGACTTGCTGGGAAGGGAAGCTCCGGGGTTGTGAAGGTCCTGTGCAGCCAACCCTAGCGACTTGCTTGAGCCAGAGGTGGTGCTCAGTAGCTCTGTGGAGGCTCCTCTGGCTGAGTTCCCAGAAGAGGGGTGGGGGGTGGCGGCGAAGGGGGACCTGCCTGGTTCAACTCAGACCCCTTTGGCTGCGTTCCAGGGGTGGGGACCTGTGACCCCATGTGTCTGAGAGGGCTGGCTGAGTTCCCGGGGAAGGAGGCGTCTGGCATGTTCCGTCCTGCAGTGGTTGCCCTTGCTGAGCTCCCCTAAAGAAGGGGAGTGGCAGAGAGGGTGCCTCCTCCGGGTTGTCTGTCTGTCATTCTCTGAACATCACTGCAGACTAAACATGTTGGCATCAGAAAACAGCAAAGAGGGAAGGAGGCAGGAATCCCCAGCGTGGGTTGTCCCTAGCTCTGGTCCAAATTCTGTGCTGTTACACTGGTGTAAATCCAGAGTGACCCCACTGGAGTCATCCACGCAACTGAGAGCGGGTTCTGCCCCACAGCATGCTGTGGGAATTCACCAGGTGCAGATAAACCTTGGGGATGTTATGAACTGCATTGGTGTTCCAGTCCCACTGGATCTCTGGGAATCTCAAGGAACTAGCTGGCTCCTTTTTCTCTTTGAGTGCTGGGCTATTACTTTTTCCTCTCCAGTTCTCTCTCCAGGCTGTTCCATCCTGCCCCCATCCCAAGGGCCCCAAATAACCCCAGTAGCAGGCATATCAATATCTCTGAGAACATTGCTGTTATGCAAATTTCCATTTCATCTCAGACTTTCTCAGGGCTCCTTCCTTCATGATCTGCCTCACATCCCCTGGATGTGTGAGGAGATCGCATGTTTTGCCCTTTGGTACCTGATCTGTCCCTTTCTCCCTCTGCAAGGGAGGGGACAGCGTAGAGTAGCGAGGACATTTCTGCTCCACTTTCACCTATCTTGATCCAAAGGCCACCCTGGGAATTAGAGCAAGGAGAAACAAGGACCACATTGCCCCTTTCTTACTGTCCAGTTCAAGAGCTAGTCCTGATCCCTCTGATTTCTTCAATGGGTAGAGAGAAGGAGTTTTACAAGGAATATCTTACAGCCCCCCTACCCTTGACACATCATCCTTGAATCCCTTCTCCAGATCCTCCTGTGTCCAATTGGATCCGACCCCAAATTGCTGCTGCCTGCACCCGTAGCTGCTGAGGCTGGATTTGAGAGGCAGGAGCCCCAGCTGCATATTTCCAATCCAGAATTCCCCAGAGTCTGGAGAGCATGTGGGGTTTTGGTTCAACCCACCATAGAGATGGAGCAAAATGGCAGAGTTCGATTCCAAGCTTCCCCGCTTCCTGGAGCTGTTCAGATCTGAGGTTTGATTCCAGCCCGTCACTGTAATCTGTGCATTGTTTGCCTGAGGTTGGCCCTAACAAATAAACTACCTATTGTTTTGTCTTGGTGCCACTAGCCCTAAAGAGAGGCAGCAGCAGCCTCCCCTTGGGGTGGAGGTCCTTCTAGGAAGGAAGAGGATCTGCATTAATCCCACCTTTTCCGCTGGGAATCTCTTTATCAACCACATCAGACCAGTCCCTTCCCACCCTCTGACCAGACTGGAGAGAGCGGAGTGCTGGGGGCCCTGGCGGCACATCCCTGAGCCGGGCTGGCTGGTAGGAGGATAAGCCGTATGAGGTCAAAGTTCAGGAAAGGCATCTGTGAAGTATTTTTAAACACATCAGACCTCAGACACCAGCAGGAATGCTGCAGGCTGGGAGCAGTGGTTTGAGGTTAGCCTCCAACCCCAGACAACTTGTTATCCCAGGGGCAGTGGCTGCAGGGAGGGGAAAGGGTTTATTTCAGGGAGATTTGCTCTTGATTCTCAGGCACTCCAGTACGGGGCCAGGAACTCAAAGGAGAGAGAGAGCTAAAAACAACACTCAGCCCCTGGGTGACTGGGAGCAATGTGCCTGTGTGCCCTCCCGTCCTGTGCGTGTCTGGTCTAGATTGTAAACCATCCAGGCCAGAGACTGCCTCTCGCGCTCTCTAGTGCCTAGCACAGTGGGGCTCTGATCTCTGCTGGAGACACCAGATTCTACCATATCAGTAACAATCGTTGCTCTGAGTCAAAGCATTAGACAGACTAACAACTCCACCACCACGCCTTTTCGGAAGTAGGTGTGTATCAATGTCCCCCGTGTCTGAAGTGCAGAAAGATTTTACCTAAGGCCATAGAGCAAACTAAAGTCAGAGGTGCAATTAAAATTTGGGGTTCCCAGCTCCTAGGCTTGTGCCCAGACTCACACAGCTAGAAGGCACCTCTGAAAGGAACCACTCCAGGGAGCAGAGTCCCTTTCTTGTCATCTAAATCAGGACTATGGGGCACTAATGACAACAGGCCCCTATGTTGATGTTGCAACACAAGCTACCTAAACCCAGGTGCTTCGGAGCCATCGCAGCCCCTGCCGTCCTTAACTTTTTGCTGCTGTTCTTGTGGATTGTGTCATGATTCACCTGTTAACATACTGAGTTACAGATCGAGAGTTATGTCTTAGTCCCTGTTTCGTAGACATGCGTGATGGGGAAATGCCCAGATCTCACCCTCACGAAATCTTTCTCAACACTCAGCCTCTGCTCTTCCTTTTATAATTTCATCCAATTACTTCTAGTTAGGCCCATAAAATAATTCTTCCCCTACCTTGGTGTAAAAGCCCTTCAGATATGTGCAGACTTCTGTCCCCACCCACCTTCCCAAATCATTGCTGAGACAAGCTAAGTTTATGTAACTCTTTTAATGCTCTTTTGTAAACCAATCCCTCCAGCCCCCTGATCACTTCTGTCACTCTTCTCTGAAATCGCTCCCCTTAGCCAATACTGTTCTGGTGATGAGATGCCCAGATCTGCAAATGTGATGACTCCAGTGGTGGTTTCAGTAGAGCTGTATAGAAAAGGGCTCTCCCCTTCTTGCTCTTGAGATGCCTGGCCTCTGTTTTTGCAGCCCAGCATTAAACTGACCTTTTCTAAAACCATTCATCACACTGCACCCTCCTGCCTCATTTGCTGTGGCTCTCCGTGATAGTCTCTCTCTCAGCATCCTGCTTCCTTGGTTTATTGTTCCAATTGCATATCTGCCTGTTAAATTATTTTCCCCCAGATGCTGTAGTTTGCAATTTTCTCAAACTGAATCCTCTTCTGGTTATTCTCTGCCCATGTTCCTAATCCCGCTAAGTCCCTTTGTATTAATTCTGTGCCCTCATCAGTGCCCCGAAGTCCTGCCTGTTTAGTGTCCTCAGCAGATCACATTAACATGCTGTTTGCTTGGTCTTGCCTTGGTCTTGATAAAATCAGCCCTAGCCCCATCCATGCAGAGGCCCCCCCGGATGCCTCCCTCTTGTCTTAAGGTTTTGAGGTTTAGCAAAATACTTTCTCTGTGGTCCCTTCCCCAACCCCTGTGGCAATGTTAATATCCAAGCTGATCTGAGTGACTCTTGAGGACTTTTGTTGAGACTGGATCAAATGCTTTGCTACACACACTGCAGGGGCATTGTGGTTCCATGTTCCCTCGCTACTGGGTGATTTCTTTGTCTTGATATTTGTCCCTTTATTTCACAGGGGGCAGAGGTTGGGCCATGTACAGACAGGTAGCTTTTCACCCCATGCATTCAGTAAACTCTCCTTTAAGCAGAGAGGGGCTACTGTTGGCAGTAGGTTGCTGAGCTTGGCTGCTGGTCCTCCTATCACACGGATCTCTTCCCGCTCTGGGAGGTGTCCTGTCCTTTCGGAAGGATGGGGGAAGTAGAAAAGGGTCCACCTCTTCCCTGTATAAATAAACCTCTGCTGAGTTCATATCCTGGGGAGTGGAATGGCCGGATCCTAGCAGAGCTGATGACTTCACTCCCCGGTAACATTTTTCTCTGGCCAGCTGGGAAAGGAGCTTTCATATCTCTGAAGGAACTGCCTGGCTTCCTCACCAAAAGACTTTCCCAGCTGTTTCCATCTTGGCAGGGTTGGAGGGCGGGTGAGGACTAAAGATTTCAGCCTCTATATGGAATGGGAGTTCCCTCCTGCCCCTGGTGAGATGTCCCAGGCAGCCAGGGAACTTGGCTAGGGCGTTTTTCCTTGTGTGAGTTTGTCTGTAAGGCAGTAGGGGTTGAATTGTGGGGGAGGGTGGGCTTCTCCCTTCCACCTGTTTCCTCTTGGTCACTAGAGGAGGGGTCTTTACTCCAGTCCAGCTGACTCCAGCCTGTTTGGCAAACAATTAAGCCTTGGCTCTAGCCACCTGGGGCAAGTAGAAGAGCCCTTGCAACAATGTATGTCTTGCTGTGCTGGCTCTGAAGGGATTTAATAAGGGATGCCTCTTTGTCCGTTTAGTCTGGCATCTCACCAGTGCCCTGCTGGATCAGACCGTGGTCCATCTACGTGGACATCTTGCTGACACCTTACGTGTGGGAAGAGAATGATGCCTCCATATAATGCACCTTCCTATTGGCTTGCCCAGCGTCTAATACGCTCACAGCTCTGAGTCCAGGGATCGCTGCGTTGACAGTCTGTAGCTTGAAAGATTGTTTGAGGCATGAAACAAGAACTTCCCTTCTGAAGTTATGGACTGGGGGGGGGGGGAGGGGTCAGGGGGAGAGAGAGAAATCCAGCCAGTGTTAGTCAATCAGCACGTTTCACTTAAAACATCATGACTTCTTTTTGGTCCAACGCCGTGCCCCTCATTCGATAGCTAGGCTGGGTAAGGAGAACAAAGTGTCCGATTCTCCATCTGCTCTGGGTAAGGAAATTATATTGTCCCCTTTCTACTGAGAATGGTGCTTAAACGTGCTTTGCTGGGAAAGTGCTGGCATGGTTCCCCTGGCCAGTGTAGACCAGGACTTAATGGGCAATGGGGCTAACACTGGACATGGTTTGTGGTTATGGGGACCAAAATCCAGGCAGAGGGGTTTTGTGGGCATGACAGAATGGAGAGGGAGATTTTTGCAATGAAATAACCCTTGGCAAATCCATGTGTGCAATGGCTCTGCATTCCTTGGAGCAATCCTTTCCATGGCTGATGCTGTCCAAGTCCCTGCCCTCCGTCCATTACCAGTCCCATATTCTGTATCCCCTTCCCTGGGCTATTTCCTTAGCAACTTCCACCTCAGTGCAGCCACATCAGGTCAAGACGCGAGAGCTGCACGTTCCCAGCCATGCTGATGGGGATGGGGGTTTCCATGTTTTCTTTCCTTTCATTGTTCTCTTGCGTGTTGCTAATTAATGAGCTGTAAGTTTGTTTTCCGGCTCTGCTTTGGAGAGTGGTGTGGTGGCACCTTGGTTTCTATTGGGATCAGGCCAGGAAGGGTGCAGGTGCCATGCGTCAAGTTGTATTTTAGCCAGTGCTGCAGTTGCCCAATATTTTGGCTTAATTATCATGATATTGCATTGAAAATCTACCCTCTCTTCTCACTATTCCCTGCCCCCCATCTTTATCCAACTTCCCAGAAGGTGCTGATGGAGGCAGAATAACATGGAACAGCCCTTCAGCCTCTGCCTGTTATTTCTAATTTCTTCTAAAAATGTATTATTGTATTTGACTGGTTTTCCCGTAAAAGCTAAAGAAGAAAAAATATCTCAGATAATTCCGTTGTCCCTGCTGCCTGAGGTCCTGAATTCTGAGTGCACACCCCTCCTCTCCAGACTGGGAAGGCTCTGTGCACGTACACCCTGAAGATCATCCCTTCCACCCCAACCCAGGGCCAGCCAAAGGGTGAAGGCAAATACCTACAGCCTCATAACCCCCTTCCCCTGTTCATCTGAGGAGGCAGCATAGAGATCCTTGCTGCCACATATCCTATCACAGACTGGCCATATGGTACCGCTGCCTGCCTAGGACAGATTAGGTGCTACTGTAATAGAAGCCCCTCCCAAGAGGGATTCCCTCATTGTGCTAGGTGCTGTACAAACAAGTGAAACCATGACAGTCCCTGCCCGAGTCAGTTCATGTTTTCTCATTCTAGATTGTAACAAGCGGATAAAAGAGACAGTGGGAGAACAGTAAAGCAGGTATGTTATGTGGAAATCAGTGGTTAGAGCTGGCCACCAGCCTAACCTGTGTCAGACGACAGTGCCTTTTAGGCATCACAGGAAAGGTGAATTGTAAAGAGGACAAAGGCGTTGGCTCTGGACCTTGCTAGGAAATGTTTCACATATGTAAGGGGCAGCGTGTGCAAAAGCACAGCAGTGCTCATAGGAAATTCTGACATGCACAGGGTCGAAGAGAGAAGTGTGGACAAAGCAAAGACAGGATCCACCTTGCCATAAGCTACTTGACTTGATAAGCAAGGCAAGGCTAAAACATGAAGGGCCATAGAGTTGTAGACAAGGTGCTTGTGAGTGATGCAGTGGAGAGGTTAAGGAGCGCTGTGATCAGGATGAGAAGCCAGGAAGATGACCCTAGTTGCAGTTGTTTTTGTTTTTTTGAATGACCATAAGAGGAGCAGCACTAGAGCAATTGTATCCAGCGTTTTGAGGTGCAAGATGACAAGGGCTTGGACAAGAACTTTGGCAGCGTGCATGGGCGGAAAAGGGCAGAGCTCGCTAACATTATGCAGAGGAAGCAGCAGCTAGATTTAGATTTAGATTGTTGGTGTCAGTCCAGAGCGTTTGATCTGAATGGGGTTACTCCAGGCTGACACCAGCCTGAGATCAGGAGCTGGACTTGTGCATGACCATCTCTGTGCAGCTTAGGGGGCACTGAAGCATGTGGTTCTCTAGCCTGCTCAAACACAGCAATAGATGGGAAGGCTCCTTCGTCATCAGTTGCTCCCTGGCAGGCTGCTGTGTCATCCACAGAGCATCCCATGTGCAAAGCTCCCAGACTCTGGCACAGAGAGGATAATCTGGGAGGAGATGGTTGAAATGAAAAGGAGGTTCAGTTGCCGGCTGTGGGCCGGATGAGTCCCTTGTGGGCTCTCGTGCATATATTCATCAGATTCCTCACTGGACAAGAACACTGACTGGAAACCAGTGTGATACTGAGACCCTCCCTCACGCATGGGGCTGGTGTGTGTATGCACAGCTCACATCAGCCTCTCCACACATGCTGTCCTTGTCTGTGCCACTTTCTGCCCTGGAGACCTTTCCGTGTTTCCCTAGAGGTCGCTACCACGATCCCAAGCCAGCCTCTCAGAAAGGTCTGAGCCGGTTAGCCTGTGAACGAGCCATGTAGCATGGCAGCTGGCACTGGCTGTGCCCCTGATTAGACCCACTCATTATTGCCACTCATTTGGGGCTTAGCAGTTGGGTTTGTGGGGGACACATTTGTAGGTGTGGATGGTTCCGATCAGACCACAAACCAAGGCGCTGGCCACTTGTGGTTAGTAAGGGTCCCATGGCATTTCCCCACAAGTATAGGTGTTAATCCTGGAGTCCTGGCTAGCTTCCCGTTTGGCAAACTGCACCCTGCTGACCTAAATTTGCTCTGGGGAAGTTACTGCTCCCTTCACTTCCCTAAAAGTTGTTGCATGACTGGCTTAGAATGGCTGCCACATTCCTCCCTAGAGGCAGCTGCATTTCAGTGATCATTGAAGTGCTCCCTGCACGCATGGGGTGCAGTGTGGAGGGTAGAGCGGATGACTGAGATTGGGAGTCCTGGGTTCTTGTTCCCAACTCTGTCGCTGACTCACTGTGCAGTCTTGGTCAAGTTACTTCATTTCTTTGTACCTGAGTGTTTTTTCCCCCATTAATCAATTGGGAATAATCCTTTCCTAACCCACAGGGGAGCTGTGCGGCTTAGCTGATGACGTGCTTTGAGGTCCTCAGGTGGAAGATGCTGGATACACTCAGCATAGACTTTAGTCTGTAAAGCGCTTTGGGATGGAAGGTGCTCCCGAAATGTAAGGGGTTGTTCTCACCGAAGGGGACGGGGTGAATGAAAGCCACCTAGGTTTGTCTACATTGCAAATGAGGGATTGATTGTAAGCATGCCCATGCTAGCTTTAATCTAACTAGCCAGGGTAACAATAATAGCGTGGACATGGCAGTGCCGACTTCCGCATGGGCTAGCAGGTGGAGTACAAGCCTGCCAGTGCGCCACCACATCTGCCCTATGGTTGTTAACTATGCTAGCTAGACTGGGTGTGCTGTTTGTGCTACGATCACCCCTCCATATGCAGTGCAGACATACCCGTAGATGTCTGTGTCCCCTGTCCTATCCTGCTCTGTGTCACCTTCCAATGCCCCAAGTTCCTGTGAGGCTTCAAATCTCTCCTGAGTGGTTAAATTCTCCGCCCTTCAGAGAGGGCATGCTTTAGCCTCCTCGCAATCTACAATAGTCCGAGCAACTGCTAATATGGCCAGGGAGATTAATTCAAGTCCAAGACCAAATCAAGGCATGACTCCTTCTCTGGGATTGTTCCCAGCAGGTAGGAGGAGGGCTAGGCGATGCCTGGTCGGATTAAGCTGGCCGCCCTGTTTCCATCCCTGCCTTCAGCTGTGGGTGAGCTGCACGTAGCTAAAGGCAGTGCCAGCTGATGTGCCATTGAAGCCAGTTTGTTGGCTTATCAGCAGCCTCCCCCCGTTTGTTTTCCCAGAGTGTGTGCACACTCCTACTTTGTACTCTCAGACTAATAGCACAAGAGCACGTGTTCTTTCCCGCATCACCTTTTTAACCTTTTCATGACTACCATCCCAATAGGCTTGTGGTCCCAGCAGCTAAAGAACTGGCCTGGAGATGCTTGTATCCCAAGTGCTGGGACGCACGGAGTGTCCTGCGCCGAGGCACCCTTGGGCAGAGTGGGAGGGAGAGGGACAGGTCCCATGTCATGGACTCATGTGAAAGGATTGTTCCATGAGGCGGTGCTTTCCAGGTGCACTCGGTATGCGGGTTGCTGCTGGAGACTGCGTTTTTTCACTCTGAATCTCATGCAACTCGCAGTGAGGGAGGGTCCACAAGCATAGAATCACAGAAGCGTAGGGCTGGAAGACACCTTGAGAAGTCAAGTCCAGCCCCCTGGACTGTGGCAGGACCAAATAAACTTAGATCATCCCTGACAGGTGTTTGTCCATCCTGTCCTTAAAAACCTCTTTGATGGGGATTCCACGGCCTCCCTTGGAAGCCTCTTCCAGAGTTTAACTACCCTTAGAGTTAGAAAGCTTTCCTAATATCTAACTGAAATCTCCCTTGCTGCTTCTTGTCCTCCCTTCAGTGGATATGAAGAGCAGCTGATTACTGTGCTCTGTATAACATCCCTTAACATATTTGAAGATTTATCAGGTTCCCCCTTAGCCTTCTTTTCTCAAAAGCCCAGTTTTTTTAACCTTTACTAATAGGTCAGAATTTCTAAACCTTTTCTCATTTTTGTGGTTCTCTGAACACTCTCCAGTTTGTCCATATCCTTCCTAAAATGTGGCACACAGAATTGGACACAGTACTCCAGCTGAGGTCTCACCAGTGGTGCGTAGACAGGACAATTACCTCATGTGTCTTACATAACTCCAGTTAATACACCCCAGAATATTAGCTGAATATTTGCAATTGAATCACCTTGTTGACTCTCATTCACTGTGATCCACTATAACCCACATATCCTTTCCAGAAGTACTACCATCTAGCCAGTTATTCCCCGTTTTGTAGCTGTGCTTTTTATTTTTTCCCCCTCCTAAGTGTAGTCCTTTGCTCTTGTCTTTATAGAATTTCCTCTTGTTGATTAAAGACCAATTTTTCAACTGGTCAGGGTCATTTTGAATTCTAACCCTGCCCTCCAAAGTGTTGGCAATCTTGGTGTCATCTGCAGATTTTATGATCTCCATTTCATTATCCATGTCATTAATGAAAAGAGTCAGTGGTACTGGACCCAGGATTATCTGCTATGGGACCCCATTAGATAACCCTCAGTTTGACCGTAAACCATTGATGATTACTCTTTGACTAGTCTTTCAAGCAGTTGTGCCCCATCTTAGAGTAAATATCATCTAGACTACGTTTTCCTAATATGCTTATGAGACTGTCACGTGGGACTGTGTCAAAAGCCTTACAAAAATCAAGCTGTATGACATATGCTGCTTCCCCCCCACCCACTAGGCCAGTAACCCTGTCAAAGAAGGAAATGAGTTTGGTTTGGTGTGATTTGTTCTTGACAAAACCGGGCTGGCTATTTGACTTTATTATCCTCCAGGTGCTTACGAATTGATTGTTTATTAATTTGTTCCAGTATCTTTCCAGGTATCAAAGTTAAGTTGACTAGTCTATAATTCCATGGGTCCCCTTTGTTCCCCCTTTTAATGATAGGTACTATGTTTGCCCTTCTCCAGCCCCCTGGAACTCCTCCCGTCCTTCAGAAGTCCTCAAAAACAATTGCTAATAGTTCAAAGATTGCTTCAGCTAGGTCCTTAAGTACCCTAGGATGAATTTCATCAGGCCCTGCTGACTTCAATACATCTAATTTATCTCAATATTCTTTAGCCTGCTCTTTCTCTGTTTTGGCTTGCATTCCTTCCCCCTTGGTGTTAATATTAATTGTGTTGAGTATCTGGTCACCATTCCACCTTTTGGGTGAAGACTGTAGCAAAATAGGCAGTGAACACCTCAGCTTTCTTGATGTCACCAGTTATTAGCTCTTCCCCACAGAGTAGCGGACGTACTCTTCCTTCATCCAATGGAGGAGCATGTTTCATGGGATGTATTGGCCGGAGGCAGAGGATTCATTGGATAAGTCCCTTTCTTTGGATGTGGCAGCGGCTGTTTTCTCAGCACTGGTGCTGTGTCCGTGGCAGAGGGGAGGGCTCACGGAAGGGGCTAATTTTTAAGCGTGCACGTTCATTCACTACCCCAGGTAAACACTTATGAGCCACTCTGAGGTCATCTTTACCTGATGGCTACTGGTTAGAAAGTAGGAATTAACATTCTGCCCCGAGACTGCACAGTGGCCAAAGCGTTTCCGGCTGTAGCACGAGGCAACTCAGAGAAACTCCCTTAGCCCGAACAATTTCCCTGCTCAGCTCTGTTTGGAATTTCTTACCCCCTCACTAATCCCAGCTCTTCTCCTCTCTGCAGATCCCATTGGCCAGGCAGCCAGTAGTTGATAGGTTTATAATATCTGAAAGGTGCATCCATGATTTCACAGGGCACGATGGGGTTAGGGTGGGGGCGATGCTTCATTTTTGGATCCCGTGGCTGTGATGCCAGCAGCAGAAATGTACCGTTTCCAAACTACCCAGCCTTCTGCCCTTTTGAAGCCGTATCTAGCTTCCATTAAGGCCTACGGTGGACCTGGCATTGGTCAGTACTTTCCCCAGAATACCATGGGGGCAGAGGGCATCCAGATCCAGTGAACAAAAGAGAGAGGTTGGTTTGGCATCGACCACAGGCAGCAAACATGGTTTCAGAGCTTTTGCAAATGCACTTTGGAATAGTTCAGTTCTGTCCAGTTCACAGTCTGAAGTCAAATGTTCCAGCAGAGAGAGAGCAGAGGTGTGTCTTTCTCTCTTTCTCTGTGTGCGTGTGTGTGTGTGGGGGGGCACTGAAGGGTTAACCTTTAGGGGCAGGTGGCGGGAGTGGAGTGTGACTCACTCCCTTGAGCGTGCCCACACAGCACCAACTGACGGGCTGTCTGTCACGCCCACCCCAGGAGGGCTATGTGAGGACACACCTGTCTTTGGCGGCGCTGGGCGGCGGCACCAGAGCCGTGGGCTGGGCGCCCGGAGGGAGGTAAATAAGAGTTCGTACTGGCACGCCTGCCAGAAACACAAGTGAGGTGCTCGCCCAGTCCCCTTCAGCAATCGACAGCTCTAGATCTGCCTATTCCTACTGCCTTGCTGATGGCCCTGAGACAACAGGTAGTTGGTGCCTTTGGGAAACCTTGGCTAGCTAAGCACTGCACCGCCAAAGCACCCTGCAAATATCAGCTAACAGAGTCCCACAGCACCCCGGGAAGGGACAGGTCAGTCTAGGCATCCCAACTTTTGGGTGGGAAAACTGAGGCACGGGGAAGGGCAGTGACTTGGTTCTTGAGGAGATCCAGCCCATACTGCTAATTATGCCTGAGAGTCTGCAGTCCTCTTCCCCCTCCTCCCTGCAACCAGCCAGTGTCTGTCCTGTGCCTGCAATTCCTGTCCCAGCTGGCTGCTCTGTGCCCCCAGGGCATGCTGGAGGGAGGGAGGGAGGAGTCTGAAATTCAGCCAGTAGAAAGGGGCCCAAAAGGCCAACGACGGGTGTTTCATCTCAGGCCTGTCTCCTGATATGCTCCTACACCAATTGAGGTGCTCCTGTAATTCAGGACTGGGAAGATCAGACCGTAGGGGCGGTGCTGGCATTTCCACAGAGGGTGGATGGGCTCTCCGATATGCCTGAGGCAGGAAGGGCAGGTCTCCATAATGTCCATGCCTAGGAGAGATGGAAAGTGTGAGAGTTGGAGGTGAAGGAGATATTTGAACTGAATTAACTCTAAATAGGAAGATAAACAAAAATAGGTCTGCGGCAAGGGGCCTTGATTTCAAGAGAGCAAATTTTTTAAAAAATTAAAGGAATGGGTTAGGGACATGGACTGGACTGCAGAACTCAAGGATCTGAATGTGGAGGAGGTTGGGAATTATTTTGTCAAAAGTGCAGAAACTATCTGGAGCGTGTTTCCCAAGCACGGGACCAAAATTTGTAGGGAAAGGTAGGTTGCAAACCAAACTGGATGAACAAGCATGTCAAACAGGTTATTAAAAGAAAGCAGAAGGCCTGTAAGGAATGAAAGAAGGGATGGATCAGCAAAAATAGCTAAAAAAACCCCACCCCTTGGATGTCAGAAAGTGTAAGGAAGAAGTGAGAACTGCCAAAAGCCAAGCAGAGTTGGACCAGGGAAAGGAAATTAAAACCAACAGTAAAAGGTTCGTTAGCCATATAAGCAAAAAAGAAAAGAAGTGGGACCGCTAAGCGCTGAGGACGGGATGGAGATTCAAGATTATCTAGGTATGCTGAACACCTAAACAGATACTTTGCCTCAATTTGTAATAGGGTAAGGAGGGGCTTGAGGGCAGTGGCAGGATGGCTTATGGAAACAAGGATATGGAATCTGAAATTGTCACATCCGAGGTGGAAGCTCAAAAAGCTTAATGGGGCCAAAGGAGGGACCCCTGATGATCTCCATCCAAGAACATTAAAGGACCTGGCACATGAAATTGCAAGCCCAAAAGCAATTATTTAAAAAAAAAAAAATCTGTAAATTTGGGGGTCAGATGCTATGACTGGAGAATTGCTAATATATTTATATTTAAGAAAGGGGGGGAAATGATCCAGGACCCATTGGCCCAATAGTCTGACCTCATAAGGTTTTAGAACAAGTTTTGAAAGAGAGAGTAATTAAAGACACAGTGATAATTGAGATAAAATACAACATGGTTTCACTAAAGGTAGATCATGCCAGACCAAGCTGATCTCTTTCTTTCAGAAGTAACTGATTTTCCAGACAAAGGAAATGCAGTAGATACAGTTCCACATGGAAATTTATTGGGTAAACTGGAGAAGATGGGGATTAATTCAAAATTTGAGAAGTGGGTAAGGAACTGATTAAAGGGCAGATTACAATGGCTCATGCTGAAAGGTGAGCTGTCAGACTGGAGCGAATGGAGTTCTTCAGGGACTGGTCTTGGAACCAGTGTTATTTAACATTTTAATTAATTACCTTAGCACAAAAAGTGGGACTGTGCTAATAAAATTTGTGGATGAGACAGACTTGGCAGATATTGCCAATATGGAGGAGAACTAGAATGTCATATAAGGTGATTTGGATGACCATGGAAACTGGAGCAATAGAACTGGGATGAAATTTAATAGCACAAAGTTCAAGGTCAGGCACTAACAACAAGAATTTTTGCTATAAGCTGGGGAATTATCAGTTGGAATGACAGAGGAGGAAAAAACCTGGTGTATTGCTCGGTCACAGGGTGATTATGAGCCGCCAATGTGATGCAGCCATGAAAAAGACTTAATGCAATCCTAGGATGCATAAGGTGAGGTATTTCCAGTAGAGATAAGGAAGTGTTATTACCATTCTACAATGCACTAGTGAGAGCTCATCTGGAAGAGTGTGTGAAGTTCTGGTCTCCCATGTTTTAAGAAAGATGAATTCAAACTGCAACAAGTGCAGCGAAGGCCTACTAGGATAAGAGGAATGGAGAACCTCCCTCGTGAGAGGAGATTTGAGGAGCTTGACTTGCTCAGACTAACAGAAAGAATGCTACAGAGAGACATGATTGCTCTCTGTAAATACATCAGAGGGATAAACACCAGGGAGAAAGAGGCGTTATTTAAGTTAAAGGCCAATGTTGATACAAAAACAAGTAGATGTGAACTGGCCAAAAACCAGTTTACCCTTGAAATTAGACGAAGGTTTCTAACCATGAGAGGAGTGAAGTTCTGGAACCGGTGCTGTATGGAGGGTCTTCGGTGCCTGGGGACCAAGCCTACACTTGCCCCCCCACCCTCCTGTCTTTTTTTTTTTTTAACCTGCCCCGGGGGGGCATGAGACACAGTGGGGACACAAATGCAGGTTTGGCTCCGCTGCTTCCCACTCCCTGCACTTACCTGGCAGACAGCGCCGCCTCTCCCGCTGCAGTCTGCTGCCGGCTTGGATGGGGTGGCCTCACCCCCACAGCCTGGGGAGGGGGGCTGGGCTAGCCCTTCATGATGTGCAGGGGGGAGGTGAGTGGCCCCTCAGAGCCTCCTGTGCCCCCCACCCTGCACCTGTTGCGAAAGACCAGCCCGGCGCGCCCCTCCTCCCCGCACTTACCTGCTGCTCCAGCTCCAGAGCTCAGCACCAGCTCAGATGGGGTAACCTCACCCCCCAGCCTGGGGAGAGGGTCAGCCCTTCATGACGGCAGAGGGCGCAGGAGGCTGAGGGGCAGCTGCTCCCCCTTCTGCTCCTGCAGCCCCCCTCCACCCCCCCTTGTGAAGGGCCTGCCTAGCCCCTCACCAGGCGGGGGGGTGAGGCTGCCCCATCTGAGGCGGTGCTGGGATGCGGGGCTGGAGCAGCAGGTAAATGCACTCTGGGCCATCCCTTCATGATGGGTGGGGGGCACAGGAA
This sequence comes from Mesoclemmys tuberculata, assembly GCA_007922155.1. Classification (NCBI taxonomy): domain Eukaryota; kingdom Metazoa; phylum Chordata; order Testudines; family Chelidae; genus Mesoclemmys; species Mesoclemmys tuberculata. The sequence goes on from ML675637.1 coordinate 10,633,789, forward strand.
GCTCTGCGCCCCATAGAGCCTCCTGCACATTGTGAAGGGCCGGCCAATGCCCCGGGCCCTCCCCCCTGTCCACCACCTCAGTACGCCACTGTCTGGAACAGCCTTCCTGGGAGAGCAGGAAACGAACGAGTTTCAAGATGGAGCTTGATAAATTTATGAAAGGGCTGGTCTGATGATCTTGTCTACAATGGCATAGGGCCCATCCGCTCTGGCTGTTAGCAAATATCTCCAACCGCCGGAGATGGACGCTGGATGGGGAGGGCTCTGAGAGAATTCTTTCCCACGTCTGGCTGGTGGGTCTTGCGCATACGCGCAGAGTCTAACGGAGCGCCATTTTGGGGGTTGGGAAGAAATTTGGGGGTTGGGAAAGAGATTGGCAGAGACGTCAGGAGGGTTTTTGTCTTCCTCTGCAGCATGGGGCACAGTCACTTGCTGGTTTGAACTAGAGTAAATGGTGGATTCTCTATAACTTGAGGTCAAGATCTGAGGACAGCAGTAACTCAGCCAGAGGTCATGGGGCCTGTTACAGGAGTGGGTGGGTGCGGTTCTGTGGCCTGTGATGTGCAGGGGTTCAGACTAGATGATCATCATGGTCTCTTCTGGCCTTGAAGTCTATGAGAGAATCCAAGCCAAGGCCAAGCTCTCTTTGAGAAGGGCACCGTTTCGATAGGCACAGTTGGCTGGAGCTGTCTTCCTGTCGGCCCCTCGGCAACGAGTGAAATCACGGGTGCTCACTGCCTTGCCCTAAGGGCTCATCCTGCCCAGGCTAGGTAGGGGTAGGAGGGCCAGCAGTTGTGAGAGATTCAGAGCAGTACGTGTGAGCAGAGGAAAGGAAAAGGCTGTCTTAGAGCAGAGCTCTGGGGAAAGAAACAGGGGGCGGGACCTTGGGTCTGGTAGGGGAATTGAGGGCTGGGGGCACACAGGGCACTTGCAACATGGCCAAAAAGATGACCACAAATGGGTATAAATAACCCACTGGAATGGGCAAATTCTAGAGGTGTTCTGTGTATCTGCAGTGAGTGGTTTCCATGGTGGGGGTGAGATTATTCCCTAGGCACCAAGTGAAATTCAGCACAAGGACCATCTCAATTGTCACAGGGCCGATTCTGTCCCAGACTCTCCCCTTGTCTTTCTCTTGTCTGTTACTAACCTCCCTGGGCCCTTTCTCTGCTCCTTTTCACCCTCAGCTGCTCTTGGGAGGAGGGCTGGAGCGCAGGTCCCGCTTGCCCTCCCAGGGTGTTTGGGAAGGTCAGCGGGGTGGGCAGTGAATTTGCATGTGTCTCCCCCCAGAGGTGGGTGAGTTGATAACCCTGGGATTCCCACTGGGTCTTGTCTTGGCTTTCTCAGCGAATCTTTCCTGGATTTGAGCCTGTTCTCTGCTGGAGATGGGAGTGAGTCTGGCCTAAAGGGTTTTCAGCCTGGATGAAGGGCTTGGGGAAAGCGAAGGAGGAACTGAGGGCTGTGAGGTCCCTCAGAAAGGTCAGGCAACCACATCACAGGGACACTGCAGGCTGTTCACCAGATCACACAGCCCACAGGCTTTGTAGATGTTTCCCAGCAAAGGGCCTGTCCAGTCCTGTGGTCTTGGGGGCCAGTGCCACGCCTCCCAAATAGCCGGCTCTGAGCGAGCGCTCTGCGTGAGAACCCTGCACTGTGGCTCCTACCCCTCACAGTACAAAATATGGCCGTGGGAACCGGCCCCTCTGTCTCTCAGCACAAAATGGGCCAAAGGAGAAGCAGGGGCCAGGCGCTGACAAGAACCTCAGTGATGGGAGGGGGAATCTGGGCCTTGGGGTCTCTCCTCAGAGCTTCTAGCTTGTGACAAGTATAAACAGGCTGGCGGGGAGTGAGACATGCAGAGAACGGGGGGATGAGGGGACCAAGGGTGTGTATGGGTGGGGAGGGAGGGAGGAGAGGTATGTTGGAGGGAGCCTGGGAGACGGGTGTGAAAGGTGGGGTGGGGTGTCCACTGCATGAACTCACAGCTGGTTTGCTTGCCCAGAGACACCAAGCACCACACAATGTATTGCTGGGACGGGGGGGCATTTCCCAAATTCACTACCTCAGTCATGCCTGTAAGCTCTGCCCCTGTGATAGCACGTGTGAAGGGCTCCTTGTGGATCTCTGTGCCCCTTAGACGGGCCTGTGTCCTGTTTGTGTCGCACATGCCTCTCGCAGGGAGGAGGTGTGAACACGTGGGGATTTGAGACAATGTCTCGTTCTCCACCCCTTGTTAGCCAGTCCCTATGGCAGATGCCCCAGGCCAAGATTGGGGCACAAACCTCCAGGGACTGGAAATCTGTCCCCTCCACATCTCCTCTGCTGTTTCCAGTTAAGCCCTTCGAATGAAACGATGTGACGACAAAACTTCCTGCCCATGAACTGGTTCTCAGGGCCTCTCTTTCCTGAGCTGCTATTTAGCGTTTGACTGAATCTTCAGATCCCTCCTGAGAACCAGACCCAGAGCCGGGCCTGAGCCAACGCCTCCACGCTCCAAACGGGGGGAAGCGATGGCTCCAGGTCAGAACTCAGTGCCACAGCCCTTCCCTGCTCTGAGCCCCACTTCTTGCACAAAGCCTTGAAAAGCAGCTGTCCCCTCCCTGGGGGTGTGACTGTGAGCTTGTGGCCAGTCTCTGGTGTACCCTGTGCCCGTCTCAGGGCAGGCCCTGTGTGTCTGTTCGCAAAGCACCCAGCGCTCTGAGTGCACTCAGGACGTGACAGTGAAATCTCTGACTGTAAAATTGTTTGGGATCCAGTCTGGTACAGCAGCAGCCTTATTCTGTCCCCTCGGCCCCGCTCATGTGGCTGTACAAGAGGCAGCAATCTTGGGCACTTCTTTTTTGGCAGCCTGAGCCTTTGAGCTACACCACAAACCATAATGCCGTCACCACTAGAGGAAACTCTTGCGGTGCTCTAAGGGAACGTAGCTCTCCTCTCTGAGTTGGGATCTCATGCTAACCCTGCTTGGCCTTTAGATTCATGCATCCTCTTGAGGCTGGAGGGAACTGCTCCATTTTGAACAAGGCTCATGTGGGTAACGGGATAGTGTTGAACGGCGGGCTGTTTTCTGAAATCAGGGAGGCTCCTATGGCCTTAGCTGTCCATCTTTCCTGGCTCTGTTGTGCAAAGAAATCTTCGTTTCCACGAGGTGCCTTGATCAGCGATGCAGAGAGCTTGCCAGGCAGTGATGAATTCCCCCCACCTCGTCTCCCTTGGGAATCTTTCAGTGCCATTCCGAATTCCCTGGGTGGGGGAGCACCACTCTTTTGGGAATGGGAATGAAATCTCCAGTAGCCTGGCTGATTTATGTGGCAAGGCCAGAGGAACCCCTCTGTCGAATTTAAAACATCTTGGTCTGTCCTGTGCTCTGATAAATAGGGTCCCTGTCTCCTGGGAATGTCCTTTTGCATTAGCTATTCAAGAGGAAGCCAACTCTGGCTGTGGATGGTGCAGAGAAGCAACTGAAAGCCAGAATGTTAGGCTGACTTCCTCAGTTCCTTTTTCCCCTTCAGTCTCTGGCCCTCTACTGAATTCTCTATTCCCCTCCCTTCTCTATGTCACAGCCCCTTTCCCCAACTACACTCCCATCTTTTTCTCTCTTCCATCAGTCACATCCCCTTCTGTCCCTCACACAAGGGATCTTGGAGTCAAGATGCTAGGGTTCTATTCCCAGCTATGCCGTCAACCTTCTGTATGATTTAGGGAAAGTCATTTCTCCTCTTTTTGCCCTGTAAAATGGGGGTGGATTCTGCACCGACTTCCCAGGAAGGATGTGAGCTGTAATTCATTAAAGTCTGGGCGGTGCCTTGATCCACTTGGATGGAAAGTGCTAAAGAAGTGCAAGTTATAACCACTTCCTTCTTTTCGCTCCCCCAGGTGCATTCCAGCACTGATCCCCCACCCCTCTCTTAGCACCTCTTGGAACTTCCCCCTGTGTGGTATCCCGGTTAGGAGCTATCAGGCACTCCAGAATGAGGAACTAATTTGAGGAATTCTTCTCTGTGCGGAGAGTTAAGTCTCAGGAATTCTGTGTTACAGATGTTGACAGCTGCATCCTTGGGGAGGGAGGGGAGAGAAGCTTACCTCATTGCAGCTCCACTTTTCAGTCCAGGCATCTCCAGGCCATTTCCCTTGGCGATGCTGTAATGGAATTCCAAGGGCAGGGGACTGTTTGAACTATGATTGCTGCTAACCTCCAGAAAAAGTCCACTAGGGCCCCTAGGACGCTCCTGCTTGGTTCAGTGGAGGGCAAGGGCCAGCAATGCTCTGTGAAGAAGGAGCAATGGCTTCCAGTGTGCAGTCAGGATGTTGGATGGGCCATAGCCTCTGCTTTGGTGTTGCCCCATGGATCAGGCACCAGTCTCCAGGTTTGAATGGGATCCCTTCTGGGATGCTGTTTGAAGAGTCTGTGGAGCTCTGTGGATGGCTCAGTGTATCCGGCTTGGCTGAGATTAAATTGTTTTCTGCAGAGAGTTTTTTGAAAAGTTTGGGGTTGAAGTACAAAGAGAGTACGGTCCTTTTTTTTAATCCTTTTGGTGGACGTGTGCTTGCTTCCATTTCATCACCGCTCCAGCTGTTGTCTCATTTGCACCTGGAAGAGCCTCCCAGTTATCTTACGCCAACACCGCCTGCCATTTTAAAAACAATAAATAAAACCTCCTGACTCACCTCTTCTGCTAAACATTTGAAGTAGAGTCACCTACTGTATCTACCTGCCCATTGCCTGTCCCTGTAGCTCTGTACGAGACCCACATGGGCCTTTGTAGGGTAAGCCCCTTGTTACGTCTTGCTGAGAGTGCTGTGTGTGCGACAAATAATCCTGTGTTTAGAATTCTTAAAGATCCCATTTTTGACATTTTCCCTTCAATAACCCTCCCTTCCAGTGTCGGGCATCAGCTGAAGTGGATAGATATAAACTCGTATTACGGTTAAGTTCCTACAACATGGGGAATCTTTTAAAACATATTTATAAGGTCTAATTAAGGAGACACTAACAAACACTTGAGGCCCAAATGTAGCCTTAGCATGAAGCTTGAACGCAAATCCGGGCAACCCATGAAGTAAGGATTAAACATTCCCCTCCTGTGCGCTGCGAACTGAAACTCAACAGCACAAGAACCAGAGAGTGGAACTGACCTTTCCTCCACCCAAAAGGCCTATAGGGCAAAAAGTAAACAAAGCGCATAAATGGGGTGAAGTAAATGAATGATTGATTGATAGGCATTCTGTGGCTCCAATCAGCATGGATGTAAAGTTCAGTGTGAGTCAGTTAAGATGCTGTTTTTGGTAAAAACATTTATTTATTATATCTACAGTTTTTATCTTGACCATCCCTTTTAAAATCCCCAACAGCATACAAATCGCAGCCTCCCCTGCTCCCCCCTCGCCCCCCCGCTTGTTTTAGGAACAATTCCAGAACATGAAGCTTAGACAGCACGCGGGCTACTTGTTACAGAAGCATGCTGCTTTCCTGGCTTCTTCTGTGCTATTAAAGAGCAATTTGCTTTGAGAGTGACCCTGTAAAACTGGCATCGGGGTTCCACGTATGTCTCTGTGACTCAGATCAGATATGGCCAGCTTACAAGTAAAACATTTTTTTTTTTAAATTGGCAGTCTCGCAAACTCAGCCTGGGATCTGGAGAGGTAAGCTGGACTCTCTTCTTCTCATGCGTCATCACCAGGAAAAAAGGTCTTTCGGTCAAGTGATCCCCTCGGTGAATCTTGTGCAATCTGACAGCCATCAATGAGGATGCACAGGTGTAGCTGACGGGAATTTAGTAACTCACTCTCAGGATGATGCACAAGTACGAACTGAATCCTTAGCTATGCTGGCTCTGCAGGGCTAATGGGCGGGAGGAAAGTAAAAACTTGGTTTTGTTCTTTACAGCAGCAGTCCTGGCTAAACATCCCTGGGGAGCAGGCCCGTCGAGTAAGGAGATGTCATGTCTATGTAGACACTCCTCAGCATCGAACTGCTCATTAATGTTTGCCTAGTGCTTTGAAGATGAAAAATCCCTAGACCAGCTAAATTTTTCTGATTCCATCTGAACCTTGCCAGTCTCTTCTCTGCTGTGGGAACTAGTTAAACTAGTCACAAGACTTTTTCAAACAGTGGCGCGAAGACCATTTTGCAGGAATTAACCTATTTACAAAACATTTTAAACGGCAATAATTAACCCAGAGAAACCCCAATTACTAGGTTTCCTTTTCATTTTAATTTGCATAAGTAAACGAGTCCCTCTCTCACTCTGCTCTCGTTTCCCTAGTGAGGGTCATCTTTCCTGCCATACAGTACATCTTTATTTCGTATGGCATCTTCTGTACAAACTTCACAGATAATCTGTGAGAGGGAGAAAAAAAGAGATCTTAAAAAATGGAGAGGAGGAAATACAGGGGGGCTGGCACAGGTGTCATGCGCTTCAAGGGAGGAGGTGCTCTCTCCAGCAATGCATGAGTGACCCAGCAAATTCTATCCATGCTTTGGCTATTTATTCCACTCTAAACTAAGCGAGTGGCTGTTTTAGGGCCCAGATTTCCCACATGGAACAACACATGAACTCAGTGAAATATAAAACACTGTCATGGGCTTGTCTGAGGGTCATTGTGGATCAGAAGCGAAATACGAGTCAACAGTGTCATACTGTTGCAAAAAAAGCAAACATTCTGGGATGTGTTAGCAGGAATGTTGTAAGACACAAGTAGTAATTCTTCCGCTCTACTCTGCGCGGATTAGGCCTCAGATGGAGTACCGTGTCCAGTTCGGGGTGCCACATTTCAGGAAAGATGTGGACAAATTGGAGAGAGTCCAGAAAAAAGCAACAAAAATGATTAAATGTCTAGAAAACATGATTTATGAGGGGAGATTTGAAAAAACTGGGTTTGTTTAGTCTGGAGAAGAGAAGACGGGGGGGGGGCATACCTTTTCAAGTATATAAAAGGTTGTTACAAGGAGGAGGGAGAAAAATTGTTCTCGTTAACCTCTGCGGATAGGACAAGCAATGGGTTTAAACTGCAACAAGGGCGGTTTAGGTTGGACATTAGGAAAAACTTCCTAACTCTCAGGGTAGTTGAACACTGGAATAAATTGCCTAGGGAGATTGTGGAATCTCTGTCACTGGAGGTTTTTAAGAGCAGGTGAGACAAACACCTGTCAGGGATGGTCTAGATCATACTTAGTCCTGCCTTAGTGCAGGGAACTGGATTAGATGACCTCTCAAGGTCCCTTCCAGTCCTACAATTCTATATGTGGCCATTTTGAAAGTGAAATGGATCCTCAGGGAGGTGGCATGGTGCGGTGAGGGACCCAGCCTGACAACTGATTGCAGGGGAACGCGATAGGCAAAAACTGGGCTAGAAATGATTGATTTCCCCCCTCCTCTCCTTCACTACCTTGTCCTCTTAATTTCATTCTTACTTAGCAAATACATTCCAGAGATTTTAATCTGCTCTCTAACCCCCAGAGGAGAATAAAATGCCCTGTTTCTATGTGGGAGGAAAGAAATAATTTGAATTCATTGCTGGAGAGATTTGGGAGCTTAATTCATCAATTGTTGATGGAGGGCAGGAGTCCTCTTCCTGTATCTAGTTCTGCGCTCACACCCCAGATTCTCCACAGGGTGGGCTAGATTAAGGGAATGTGGGAAACAATACAATTCTTACATTCACAACCTGTGAACTTAGCCTGTGCCCTCACAGTAAAAATGCCAACCATCTGGTCCGTGGGCCATTCCCTGGCAGCTAGGAGCGGGTAAGAAGCTCAGGGGCGGAAGCAAAAGGTCCCAGCTCGACACTTTCCAGGCAGCAGACTATAAATGGAGCGTCCTCAGAGGGAAACTGAGCAGAGGGCCCATCTATGTAATGGGAGCTTGAGGGACTGTGGAGATGCTGGAGAGGGGGTGTGTTGAGCAGTGGTGGCAGAGGGAAAGGAGGAAGAAAGGACTGCTGAGATAGAACCAAGTCGGGTACGCGCAGGTCAACGCGGAAGAAGCTGGAGTGAAAGAAGAGGACAAAGGGATGGGTCAGGTGTTGTCTTGCTCGCAGGGAGGTCAGTACAGAGTGGTGGGGGACAGCTCTGTCCTGTCCACACGCAGGATGCTCTAGAAAGGGCTGCTGGACATGCCCAATGGGGAGAGTCTCAAATTTCTCATGGGACTGCAAGGTCTGCCCAGTGTGAGGGGATTTGGGGGCTTAAATCCCTCCCTCCCTGCAGCTGCGGATGGCCCGCATGGAGCCATCTGAGGGAGAAATTAAGCTTTGTCCTGCAGGCATAGGTAGGCTGCTCCAGAAAGAGATGCAGGCAGTGACCAGAGCAGAGCAGATGGACCTGGGGCTGCTTGGACGAGCTCTATGTGGGGCTGCTCCGCTTTGGTGAACTGAAAAGGTAAAAATTCGGCTGAGCTGCTCCGGGTTCTCTCTAGAGTACGAGCTGGGCAGGCACAATACTGCGGCATCTCTGGAGAGCCCTGGCAAGGTGAGGTATTTCCTCCGGCTGCAAGTGGGTTCTTTTAATTCTTCAGGCCAGTCCTTGGCCTCTTTCTATAGCCCTCTCTCTAGTTGCGCTTGCACAACGTATCAGTGGTACAGCAAAGGTGGCGGGTGCGATCTCTGGGGGCAGTCAATGGTACGGGCAGAGTGTGTACAAAATGCTAGCTGCACGCCAGCTGTGAACATTGGTTCTCCCACAGACCTTGAGTTTTCTCAGGTCCTCATCAGAGAGCGGCATCGTGATCCCTGTCTCAGTGGAGGCCTTGTTGGATCCTCTCTCCTGCTCAAGTGGTGTAAAGCCTCCGGTGCAGCCATGAGCAGTTCTGCACTGACAGTTTCCTCTTCTCTCTACAGAGCTCCTGGGATCAGCCAAGCGACTGAATGTGAATTACCAAGACGTGGATGGGTGAGTGTTTCCCGAACCTTCTCCTTCGGTCTCAGTAATACCCTGGCATGAGCAGGTGGTGCCTCTGGGCCAAAACCATCCCTGGCTGTACTTGGTGGCTGGTTTAGGGCTGGCTGAACAGGACAGTTACTGGGTTTGCTATAGTGTGTCCGCTTGCATTATTAGCCAGGGATGCCCGTTCTGTATATTCTCCAGCTTGCTGAAGCCCTCTCCCTGCCTTGGACAACCTTCCACTGCCAGAGATAGGCGCAGTAAGGTGCCTGCCAGCAGCAGATCACTTGGGGGCCTGGCAGAACTGGCATTAATTCCCAGTGCTGTGCCCGTCCTGCTTCTCCTTGTATGTGTTTTACAGGCTCCCTTGGAAATTAGTCTCTAGCCTGACCCTTTATTTGTTTTCCGCCCCATCTCCAACATTGTATGTTAAAAGACCAGATGAGATTGGGAAGTGAGAACATACCTGCTTGTCTCACCACTTACCACGAAATCCAAGCACTTATCTACCATGATACTAAGAGTTAAGAAATGTTAAACTGTCAATATAATAAACACATACACTGTTGTTATCAAGTGTAAAGAGATTTCTTCACCACCTTAATTCTGATCCATAGATTGGTGGCAGTTTTTTATATATTTCTTTCTTAATTTCAGTACCTATACATTTTCTTTTAAGGGACTCTGTTAAAGGGGAAACATTATCGGTCAGTACATTTGTCACTTGACCACTAGGATTTTTTGGTAAAGTACTAACAATGGCTGTTTCTTGAGAACGATATAGCTGAATAGGAAAGTGTAGCAATAAATAAGTTATTGACTTATGGGAAAGATGTATGCGTGTGGGTTTGTGTATGAGGCCAATCAGTCTGCGTCACACCCATTATATATGTACACAGGAATGTTCCATTTTCCTGAAGGGTTTTGTGTGATTGTTTTGAAATTGGTGATGAAAGAATCATATTTCTTTTGGGTTAGAGATAAGGTGGAGATTGTGTGATGCGTCGTGCATTTCTTCATACTTGATAAGAACAGTGTGTTAGTGCTCTGCTAAGAGAGCAGTGTAAGGTTTGTGATGTCCTTAACTATATTTTTCCTTGCCTGGGGTTTGTGTGAGTTTATTTAGCAACCTTAAGCTGTTTTTTGAAACAGTTGTTTCGGTTTTTGGAATTTCCCAGGTTTTTTATTTTGTCCTCCTCCTTCCCTTCCTCCTTACTTTTAAATCGGTAAATGGAGACACAAGTTTCAAATCTTACATCAGGAGGTGGACAGATCACTCAATGGCTAAGGAAGGAAAGGTGCTGGCCAAAGCAGTAGCAATCCAGTGGGGGCCTGCTGTGGTGAGGACACACCTGCAGATATGTGCCCCTTCACGAAGGAGCAAAGTTAGTTTCCTGCACCTTCATCTGTCAGCTCCGGGCTGCCCCGCTGTGGGAGTAGCTGTGGGTGGGATGCACGCAAGGTCCTGCAGAGCACGGAGATGGGATGTGGCCCACATGGGCTCACACTGGGCCTGAACCGTGCCCCGTGAGCTCGCAGCCTTTGAACAGGGCCGGGGAAAATTCAGCACCAGCCCCTGGGCGCGAAGGAAGCGAAGCTGACTCTGAGCTCTCTGTTCCCAGGCTGCTTCCCTTCGGCGCTGAACTCCCTTGGTCAGACACAGCCCTTCCCATGAATGAAGCAGCCCGGAGCAGGGGGAGCGCAGGGGAAGGAGGGAGCACGCTAGACAAACAGGCCTCTTTCACAGCCCTGCAACACAGGGCTCATTCATTCTGGCTGGCCTCACGCACTCTGCCGTGGGCTTCTGACAGGGGGAGAGCCAGCCATGCTGGCAGGGAGACTGCAACCGTTGGGGCAAGCCAGGGGGGGGGGTTAGGCCAGGACACACACCAGGCCCGAGAATAGCCTGGAAAACCTGTCCCCTGGCCAGACGCCTCAAGTGCTGGGTTTTCTGCCTGCTTGTCCTGCCGCTGCCCAGAGAGCAGAGCTGGCCCCAGCTGTCTATACAGGAACTCTTCTCATTCCCCCAGCCCGGTTTGTTCCCTCTGTATAGGGCAGGGGCGTTGTTCAGGTACGGGGCATTCCCACAGTAAAAAGATTCCTCAACACCTACTGCACATAGACCTGTTCCTTCACGAGACACTTGGAAACAGCCGTGAACCCTTAGGAAGCAAGGAGGTGTTTTCTCCCCATTTTGCTGACAGGGAAACTGAGACTCGGAGAGGCAACTTTTCCAAGGCTTAGTGTCAGGGCCGACTGGAGACCCACAGTCTGTGAGCACAGAAGCAGGCAGATTGGCAGAGGTCCTGCTCTGACCAAGGGCTCTTAGAGACAGTTGAAAGCTGGATTTGGAAGCAGCCTGTCCGGGTGGGGGATTGTTGGGAGTTTAGTGAGAGCTGTAAATAGAAACGTGGGGGGGGGGAAGAGCACGCACTGTTTGAACGAGGAGAGCTTTCCAGGGAACCTGGGGGGGAGGTGGCAAATAGTTTGCTTGAACGACCAAGTCAGTCCCATCTAACTCAAGGCGTTTGGCTGAGGGGTTAATGGCTTTTTGGAGAAGCTGCATCCCCTCCCGGGAACTGTGCGCTACAGGCCCCTGTCTAAACTTCCCACTGACAGCAGCAGGAGAGGTGGTGGAGTAAGAGGGCAAGGCCTGGCTGGTTTCGTCAGCCCTGTAATGGGTGTGCCAGGTCTCAGCGTGTCTCCATCATGTGTCTGGTGCCAGCTCGCTCTGTGTTCTCATGGGACAGTCCCTGGATCTCCAGGAGCCAATGCAAGATGCCTGCCAGCTAGGCCATGCCAAACTCCTCCCTGGCAGAGCCCTGCTGAACTCAGTGGCTTTACACCAGGGTCCAGGACCTGGTGTGTTTAATAAGTAGAGGCTGATGGAGAACTGGGGTTTGCCCCTGTTCCAGCAGCAGCGTGGCCAGGAACTGTGGGACGGCCTGAGCTGTGGAGCAGCCCAGCCTGAGACCAGCTGTCTGGAACTGGGAAATGCAGGGGCAGTGGGCAACTGGCTCTAGACACCCGTGGTTTGGAGGGGAGAGAAGTGGCCACCTGTGCCCAGCGCTGGGCTTCGAGGGGAAGGTGCCACGGCGAGCTGCTTCTGAGCCCCCGTCCCTTGCTGGTCTCAGGTTCTCAGCACTGCACCATGCGGCCCTGGGGGGGACCCTGGAGCTCATCTCCCTGCTGCTGGAGGCCCAGGCCACTGTCGACATCAAGGACAGCAATGGTAAGCAGCTGGCTCAGCTCAGATCAGGGCCCCTCCCTGCCCCTTGCCCACGTCTGCTCCCCGTCCCTCGCGGGAGAGGGGACAGCGCCTCCCCCAGTCTCCCGCCCCTCTCACTGCCAGGGCCTGGGGGGCACCCGTCTGCCTGTGCAAGGCGGACGTGCCCTCTGCCTTCCCTCATCCTGAGGGGGAAACGCACCCGCGACCCCTCCCGCGGGGCAAAGCATCTGCTGCAGGCCCTGCTTTGACCTCGTCTTTTGCCATAGCGAGCAGGGCTGGGGAAAGCAGCCACAGTCATCTCCAGCTCCTCGCTGGGGGCTGTTCCATTCACACTGGGGTGGAGGGCCGATCGGCAGCCTCTGGGGCGGTCAGCTAGTCCCTGACAGCTGCCACCCTGGGGCTCCCACATCGCTAGGACTGAGAGCCAGCCCCTCTAGGTCTCCTCCTGACATTGCTTCCCCCCAGGGATGCGCCCACTGCACTACGCTGCCTGGCAAGGGAGGGTGGAGCCGGTCCATCTGCTGCTGCGGGCAGCCGCCTCGGTCAACATGGCGTCCCTGGACGGGCAGATCCCGCTGCACCTGTCTGCGCAGTACGGGCACTACGAGGTGGTGAGTCAGGGAGCCTGGGGAGGGAGGCGAAAGAGGCGGGGGAGCCTGGATGCTCTCGGCAGCATGTGCGCCCAGCACCGAATCTCCTGGTGCCCCTCGCCCTGATTTCCACGGGCCTGTCCCCTGTGCCAACAGGGCTGCAATGTGGCAACATCGCCACAGTTAGTGGGGATGTAACACTGGGCTGCATCCAGGCTTCTTGCCCCATGGGAGAGCCAAACTCCGCTTTCAGCATGACTGCTTCCTCCTGGGCTTGTGTAGGAGGGACGGCGAGGCCCTGGTGCAGCTTCCCCACAAACCGCCTCTGCCTAGTCTAAGGCGGCCCAGCCCTGCATGTCTGCCTGGGTGGGGAGGTGCTGCCAGGGGGCTGCGGAAATGGGGAAAGGGAGCAGGCCTTTCAGGGGACGCGGTGCTCTTTGACACAGAGCCGTCAGGCTGCTCTTCCAGCAGGGCCTGTCTGAGGGAGGGGCGGAGGTGGTAGCCGTAGGGAGAGGGGAACAGTTGAATGGGGGTGAGAAGAGGCTACTGGCTGCCTGGGTCGTCATCACCCGCCTGCCTGCATTGCTCCCTTCCATGGCTGTTACTCTTCCGCAGTCGGAAATGCTGCTACAGCACCAGTCCAACCCGTGCCTCATCAACAAGGCGAAGAAAACCCCCCTGGACCTGGCCTGTGAGTTTGGCCGGCTGAAGGTAAGGGCCACAGCCTGCCTCCAACCTGTGCAGAACCATGCCTGCATTGTCCCAGTCGTTACTGACTGAGGCATTGCATCCGCTCCTGTGTCTCCTCCCCTCCACAATAACAACACTGCCCCTGCCCTCCACTGGATGGGATCAGAACTCCTCGGCTGCGTGTCCTAGGCCCCGTAGAGCTAGCCGCTGCTGGAGATTCTCCCTTAGCTTAGCGTGCTGGGCCAGGAAAACGTGGGTTCTCTGCCTGCTGTGGCTGTGAAGCCAGGATTTGTCACAGGCTTTAGTCCTTCGATAGCTTCCAAAGCCCCAAGGTGTTTTCCAGACGTGTGCTCCCCTGCACTGAGGGAGGAGAGCATCCTCAGCTCCGCTTCACCCATGGGGAAAACAGAGCTACCGAGAGGAGGGTCGTTGGCAAGCCACGCCCGACAGAACCTGACCCCCAGGCCCCTGCTCCAGGCACAGGATGCTGCTCCCCAGCCCCCATCTTTCCTCTGCTCCCATTTAAATCCCGGCTGGTGGCAACCAGACGGGCTGAGCCGCCGTAATCTCCGCAGGCGCTGAGGGGCGGGCTCTGCACAGCTGTGTTTGCAGGCCTGAGATTCCAACCCGGCAGGGCTGGAGGGATTCCTGTCTCGGACGCTGGGGACAGGTGCACGGGCTGCTCTGCATTGCGGGGACAGGACGTCCCCCCCACACACACACCACACCCTGAGGGAGCCCAGCGGGGCTGCAAAAACTCACATTCGCTGCTGTAAGGCGGCCTGGCTAGTCGGAGGGACCAAGGAGAGCGCAGCCAGCCTGACGGAGCAGGCACGGACTGTAGCGGGGGGATCTTCCTACTGCAGTTATAAATAGCGTACTAAAAACAACCCCGCTTCAGGCGTCCCGGCTGTGCCAAGATACCAATAGCCCCCCTTCTGCGTGGGTGTCACCAGCGGGCCAGGCCAGCACATGCCTGGGCCGTCAGCCATTGTCTGAAAGGGGGTGTCGTGGGGAAAGCGATTCCTGCCTGCGGTGACCACGAAGGGGCTTCAGGGATGGCCAGGCTCTGCCCTTCTCTGGTCCTTTTCCGCTGAAGTTCTCCAAGCACCTGCCATGCGCATGGGGCTGGATCTGGACGGGATAGTCCAGGAAGTGGACAGGATGCTTGGCTGGGGAGGTCCTAGGGTCAAGGAAGCCTGTAATGTCCCTTCCTGCCCTTTGGCATGGGGCCAGCTGAGCCAATCCATCCGATGCTGCAGGGCTCCCGGGGAGAGTGGCAGGGGACGTGCTGCTCGTGCGCTCTCCTTCCCCTGCTGCCCATCGTTCACGGCCCCCCTCGCCCATCCTAGGTGGCCCAGTTGCTGCTGAACAGCCACATGTGTGTTGCACTGCTGGAGGGCCAGTCCAAAGACACGAGTGACCCCAACTACACCACCCCTCTGCACCTGGCAGCCAAGAATGGGCACAAGGAGATCATCAGGTAAGGGCCAGCACTCCAGGTGTGACCAGCCACTGGCCACGCCCCAGACTTGCCAGCCAGGAGTTTCCTAACCCCACAGTCCCATAGCAGCATCCCTGGCCAGTGCACGGTGCCCGGACTCCCCTCCTGCTGCTCCATTCCCTAGAGATCCCCACATGCTACCCTTTGCTTGCCCCAGTCCTAGCCTTGGAGATCATTTTCCATGGGACTTCGGGCCTTCCTCCTCCCCTCCAGACCCCCCATCACTGGTCCCCCTGGCTCCCTCCAGTTGCCACCCCATGCAGTAGGAATTGACTTTGGATTTGGTATCCAGTGAACCCAGAGCACGTGAATATGTCAGCTTGTGATTTTACCTGCCTGCTGCCCCTCCCCGTCCTCCTGGCTCATAGAGCCCACTTGCTCCTTCTGAACCACCACGGCTTATTCCCCCCACCCACCCCCAGGCAGCTGCTGAAAGCTGGGATTGAGATCAACAGGCAGACGAAGACGGGCACGGCCCTGCACGAGGCAGCGCTCTATGGCAAGACGGAGGTGGTGCGCCTGCTGCTGGAGGTGAGCGGACAGGCCCCCGCGGGGAGGACGGGAGCCATTACACAGCTCCTGAGAGTCCTCTGTCTGCAGCACGTGGGAGATGAGGGTGAAGCGCTGTGAGGCCCAGGGCCCAGTTCTGGAGGGATGGCCGAGGGGCAGGGGAAGGTGCGGATTGTGACCTGACTGCAGGGCTGGTGGGGGTGGCAGCTGTAACAAGACCAACAGGGCAAGGGACAGAACCTCCCTATATCAGTGCAGCTTCTGGGACTTGTTCCTGTCCTGGCTCTGCACCCGCTTCCTCTTGGTCCCCCCAGACTGCCAGGACTTGGGGCAGCGGTACCTGGTGGGAAAAGATGGGGGCTCTGAATGCTGGGTCCCCTGCTCCCCCAGGAGGGGTCTGGGTCCACTGCACAGGAGGTGCTGACTTGCCTCCCCAGCTGGTTGTCCCGCAGTTGTTCTGTCCTGAGGCATGGTGTCCCATGAGTGACTGCCTGTGGGCTGGCACTGATGGCGTCTCTGTGCTGGTTCTCCCCTGGGCAGGGCGGTGTAGATGTGAACATCCGAAACACCTACAACCAGACGGCCCTGGATATTGTGAACCAGTTCACCACCTCGCACGCCAGCAAGGACATCAAGCAACTACTGAGAGGTGAGCAGGGTCTGGGCTCTGTAATCACACGGCCACCTGCTGTGGGGCCCGGCTCTCCCCTGGCGTTGGCAGGGAGAACGCCTTGCTGTGGGGGCGCGTGTGGCAACATCCCAACCCTCCTAGCAGCCCTAAACTAACCTGGCTTTGAGCACTCAGATGAAGGGCTTGAGTACTTACACACACACTCAGGGGGTCGGCTTTTGGGAGACAGCAGGGGACTGAGTTCCTTACTGCGCTATTAACGGTCTCTCGCTCTCCTCTTCTCTTTCCCTGGCCGGTCCCCTCCATCCCCACGCTCGTTCTGCCCTTTCCCTTCTCTTCAGAGGCATCAGGAATCCTGAAAGTCCGAGCGTTAAAGGATTTTTGGAACCTCCACGACCCGACAGCTCTCAACATCCGGGCAGGAGATATCATCACGGTGAGCAATCGCCTGCAGAGACCATGGCTTATCAGCACTGGGGTAGCTGGGAGCTGCCCCTCAGCCAGGGACCCTGCACGTTCCCCACAGCGCCTCCTGCTGGGCCGGGCGCTGCCCCATAGCCAGGGACCCTGCGTGTTCCCCACAGTGCCTCCTGCTGGGCCGGGCGCTGCCCCATAGCCAGGGACCCTGCGTGTTCCCCACAGCGCCTCCTGCTGGGCTGGGCTGGGAGCTGCCCCATAGCCGGGGTTCCTGTATCGGGCCGTGCCCTGGTTCTGTCTGGCGCTGGGATGTCTGTAAGGAGTCTCTCCCATGGGCCCTAACTCTCGTGCTCGGTGCGTGGCAGGTCCTGGAGCAGCACTCCGATGGGCGCTGGAAGGGGCACATCCACGACACTCAGAAAGGCACCGACCGAGTTGGCTACTTCCCACCCTCCATCGTTGAGGTCATCAGCAAGCGGACAGGTCAGTGTCCCCCACGCCCCCAGAGCATGGGGGGCTTTCCGTGGGACCCTGGAGTGCATGTGGGGAGGGTAGGCATATTTCTGACCTGGACTCCTCCCACCTCCACTAAAACCCACCCACCCCCTCCCTGTACAGTCAGTGGGACCCCGACCCACCCCCACGGCCAGTGGGAGGTGGCAGCTTGTGGCCCTGTCCGATAGCGCTCCCTCGGGCCTGGAAGCTCAGGCGAGCTGCTCGCAGCTAGGGACTGGGGTTCAGATCCCCCTTTATTTACAGAAGGAATAAGTCTGGTGTGCACCCAGTCCTTGGCGCCACGCCCCTGCAGCTGCCCCCAACTCCTCCTCGCACTGGAGCAGCAGAGCTGGCTGCAGGTCAGGAGGAGAGCGCTGAGGGGGGGCCCTAGGCATCAGGACGAATGGGTGCGGTGGCAGGAATTAGCAGAGCTGGGTGTCCTGGGGCCCCAGGCCTGGCCGAAGCATTAATGTCTGGCCCACGTGTGACGAGACAGGAATGATGGAGCCAGGGAAACTCTCGTCGGGGTCTGGCTCTGCCAGCTGCCCTTGCACCCAGGTGAGCCTGTCCCCTTCAGGCACAGCGCCTGGGGCGGGATATTTCTGGCCCCTGCTGTGACTGATGCTCCCGCTGCCCCCTGCACACACGCTGCTCTTACACCAGTGTTTTGTCTTTAAACGCAGGCGTGACTCTTCCCCGCACAGTGCCTGCACGCCAGGGCCAGGGCCAGCAGGTCGGCATTGCCGCCTCCCCCGACGATGCTGTGCAGCAGCCGCCCCTCAGCCTGCCCGCTGCCTACGGGCACCTCACCTTAACCAGGACAGCCCCGGGGCCTGAGAACTCAGGTCAGGGTCGCTGCTGGGGAGGGGTGGACAGGGGCTAGGAGCAGGGAGCCCTTCCCTCCAGGGAGACGGAGGAAATCCCCTTCCAGCTCCAAGGAGGAAATTAGAGGGAAACAGCAGTCTCAGGGCAACCACAGCTCGGGTCAGTGACCCAGCCCCACCCCACCCCTTTTCCTAGAAACAGGGGAGTGTCTTGTGTGCTGAGGCGTGGGGAATGGCTGAGTGATTCTCTGTACCCCCGGGGAGGGGAGTCTGGTGGAGGTTGGGCCCAGAGCTGAGGCCCTGGGCCAGTGGCAGGCCGCAGAGCCTGGACACGGCCTCTGGTCCCAGACCATCCCCGGTGCAGGGGCTGGGGTGCTGCTGTGGCTCAGTCCAGGCCCCATCCCAGTGCCAAGAGGCTACAGGGCCTGGGAGGTGCCACTCCCAGCCCTAGGCCATCAGGCTGCTTCTCCCACCTTCGGTTACATGGGCACCGCTGCTGCTTCTCTCCCCCTCGCAGCCGGAGACAGGAACAGCGTGGGCAGCGAGGGCAGCATTGGCAGCATACGCAGTGCCGGCAGTGGGCAGAGCACGGAGGGCACCAATGGGCAGAGCACCAGTCTCCTCATCGAGAACGCCAAGGTAGGATGGGCACAGGGGAGTGCCCGCTGCGCTGTCAGGGACTGGAGCAAGGCCAAGGGAGCCTGGATTTACTAGAATCCCAGGGCTGCCCTCAACTCTCCTCCCCCCCAACGTGCAGCTGCTCAGGGCCGTGATTGTCTTTTTCTAGGCCCTGCAGTCCCACAGGGTTCAGACTGCCTCTGGCCATGGGGCCCTGCGCCTACCGTAATCTACCTCTGCCCCGTCTCTTTTTAACCAACTCTCGCTGCTGTGGGCCCTCAGTAACTCGGCCACCCCATCCCAGTTTCTCTGAGCCCACGGCCAGGAGGGGGCGGGGGCAGACTGAGCTCCAAGGAATGTCTATATTGCAAGCTACCATGTCTGAACGGCCGCGAGCCTGGCCAGAGGCCAGTCTTGTTAAAACCACCCTTTGGAAACATAGCCCTGGCCCAGGGATGCCCAGGGTTTGAGACAGTGAGATCCAGCTAGGGGCAGTTACTGGAGCGAGATGGTGCATACCCATCACCCCTCTGCAACCCTCAGTGTGCTGGGCGTCGTTGTGGAGGTTTCAGCATGACACTCTTTAATTAAAAATTAATCTTTAATGCCTGGAGCCAGCAGGCCAATCCTGGAGGACCCCAGGGAGCTGAGGATCTCCTTCTGACAGGAGTAACAGGGCATTTAGTCTCTTGTGCACAGTTGCCTGCATAGGTTGCTCCCAGGGCCCTGTTCTCATGCTGCAGGATACACACAACTCCTGACGCGAATAAGGCCCTGGCTGTGCAGGACAAGCCCCCTGCTGTCACTCCTGTGCCAGCCCGTCCCCTGGCTGAGAATCGCTGGGGCTGACCCCATACACACAATGCGGAGTCTCAAGTTCAGCCCCTTGTGATTGTCTTGTCTCTTCTGTCTCATGAAGCCGCTGCCCCCGGCTGGTGAGGACCTACAACACCACCTCTTGGGATCAAATAGCCAGAATGGGCAGCTGCACTCCATGACAGGTACGGAAAGAGACTCCAGGAAAACACTCAGGCGGGGGCTCGTACTGTCCCCTGCTGCCCTTAGACCTCTGTGTTTGTGTACTTGCCTGCGCCACTCCCAGCCAAGGGGCAGCTACCCATTCAAGACGAAGCCCTAGCACGTCCCCCTGTTGCAAGGCCCAGCACTGGGCCGGCACTACAGTGTAGAACAGCCTGCAGGCGCTGCTCTCACAGCTGGGTCTAGGCTCTGTTTTTCCTTTTACAATAAAACTGTGGTGGAGGGGAGGGGTCTGGTCTACAGTTAAGTACGGAAGCAGCAGTCAGAGCCCTGGGTTCTACTCCCAGCTCTACCCTAATTGTGCTGTAAGACTGTCCGCACATTACATTTCTTATGTGCTTCAGCTTCCCCACCCGTAAAGTGGGGGTGAGGCCTGCCTACCTGCAGGGCTGTAGGGACAGTGCCTTGGTCCCTCACTGAAGCGGCTGTTACCCCTCGTTGCATTTGGTATTTTCCCCTCTTTAAACTATGTAGCAGGGAACCCGGGGGCTGGGGAAAGCTTGCTGCATACTCCCTTGCTGCTGTTTCCTGCCCCACTTCCTTTCCCACAGCATCTGGGGTGGGGTTGCTTTCCCTACTCTACTCCCAGCCTGCTCCGGGATGGTCCCAGCTGCAAGGAACAAATCGTGTTTCGAGAGCAGACAAACTGGACTGTGCCACACTCACCCAGGGCTTCTGCCTGCCACGTGGGGTCAGAGCGGGGTGAAGGCTCGGGGTCTCACGCTCACAAAGGCTGCGGTGGAACTGGAAGCAGAGAGGGCTTTGAAGAGGTGATGAGACAAGTTCCAACAGCTGCAGCACGTGGCTGGCAAGCAGGACCCTGGGGTCTGTGCTCTGCTGCTGGCTCATTGGGCGACCTTGTTACCATCCCTCATTGAAGCAGGGCTGAGATTTCTGCCCCTGTGGAGGGTTGATGAGTTGCAAAGCAGGTGCTCTGAGCTATTCGTGCTCCCAGGCGCCAGCCCGCAATCTCTGCCATTGGGTCTCATCCTCTGCCCTGTTCAGATGCCATGGCCCATTCCAGTAACTCCCCATCTCTCCCTGCTCAGGAACCATCGGGCGCCAGAACCTGGCCAACCACAACACCAGCACCAGGATCTTCTCTCACCAGTACCTCCGCCCTGAGCAGCTCCTGGAGGGAAAGGTACCTGGGCCCCCGAGAAGGGCTCCAATGCTACAGGTGGGGGAGACAAATTTAGAGCAGGGGCCTGGACCTGGCCAATTGATGGGGTCACGCTTTAACCAGCTGCTACCTTTGGCTCACTGGCTTAGGGGAAGCCGGGGGCGGGGGGCCTTGCCCTGCCAAAGCCGTGGTGAGCAGCCCCGGCGCTCACGGCTGAAGAACGCTGCGGCACATGCCTGGCTCCACGTTGCTAGTTTGACAGTGTAGCGGTGGGAGTCAGTTACCCGTGTCCGTGTCCCGTGGGGACGTGCTGCATTGCAATGAGCAGCCGAGAATGTGCAGCCAGCGGCACAGGCAGTTCACTGTTGGCTTCTCTCCCCAGGATGCAGAAGCCATTTACAACTGGCTGAGCGAGTTCCAGCTGGAGTTCTACACGGCCAACTTCCTCAGTGCCGGCTACGACGTGCCCACGATCAGCCGCATGACCCCAGAGGTACGCACAGGCAGGGTTATGGCCCCTGGTGAGAAGAACAGGGCGGTGCTAGGGTCCGAAGGCAGGGCCCAGCCGTTGTGCCTTGTGTTCTCCAGTGACTGGCATTATACCTTAGACTCCAGCTGTCTGAGGGCTCTTGTCATGCACGTTCTCTAGCCAGTATTTCTAGAGCATCCATCGCCATGGCACAAATACAAACGTGCATCTCCCAGGCATGTCCTCCCTCCCCATGGCAGTGAGATCAGCTGACTTCTGAGCGTCCCTATTGACTAAGGCAATGGCTCTACTCTGTTTTAGGACCTAACAGCGATTGGGGTGACTAAGCCAGGGCACCGAAAGAAAATCTCCACTGAAATTGGGCAGCTCAGCATCGCCGAGTGGCTGCCCAGTTACGTTCCTGTGAGTATCATAGGCCCCAGCACGAGGTGCCGAGTCTGTTCTCATAGCCCCAGATGCTGGGCTCTGTGCCCTGTGAGACTGCACGTTTCCCACTGGGTGTTGACTCTGCTGGGCAGCTGCCTCGTTAAGTGCGGGTTTTCACGAGAGAGTCCAGAATGGGCCATGAAATGAACCACACTAAAGCAGCATGGGGGAAAGAGCCTGAAGTGAATGGACAGGGACTGGCTGCATGGTTTCCAACCTTCTCTGGGTAACAGCAGCAGGATTGCCCTGAGCGATCTGTGATACTCCCAGCTCACCAGATGTGGGGCCGTGTCTCAAAGGGCAACAGGGCAGGGAGCTACAGTGCTAACCGGCTTCTCCCTGCTGCCATTCCGTAGGCTGACCTGACGGAGTGGCTGAGCGCCATTGGGCTGCCCCAGTACCATAAGAAGCTGGTGAGCAATGGCTACGACTCCATCAGCATTGTGACTGACCTGACGTGGGAGGATCTGCAGGAGATTGGCATTAACAAGCTGGGTGAGTAGCTGGGAGATGCTCGGCCCCCATGGGTAGACTCATCTCTATGACGCTGACTAAAATCCAGCCCAGACAGTAATAACCGCAAGGTCTGAGGACACCCTGTGTGTCATAAGTTCATAGGTCTCAGTGTAGTAGCCCAATGCTCAAGTGTCCACAGCATTAAATTACGACTGCCCTTCCAGCAGGCCCAAGGTAGAATGGGCCCCAGACACTGAACTCTCCTTTCACTCCTGTGCCACCTGCAGGCCACCAGAAGAAGATCATGCTGGCTGTCAAGAAGCTGACAGACATCCGCAAGAACGTGAACCAAGGCGAGACCAATCTGGCAGGACGCAAAGTCCCTGGGGCCCTAGACATAGTCACCATTGAATCCACTGAGAATGGGGAGTGCCAGTCTCCGCACACACCCAAGATGATAACCTTCCAGGACAGTGAGTTGAGCTATGAGCTCCAAACAGCCATGTCCAACAGCTGCCAGGAAACACTCCCGATTAAGAGCACACAGGGGATGTCGCGGAGTCAGGAGAGCATTGGGGTGCGTTCCCGAGGGTCAGGGCATTCTCAGGACAACATGTTGTCCAGGACTCTCCTCTCCTCCAGCCATTCCCAGGAAAGCCTGGGCAGCGGCAGCAGCGGGCACTCCTCCACGCAGCCCCGGCAGAAGGAGAACACGGGTGCGCTGCCAGGGAGACCTAACCAAGAGAATCAGGGGAAGGGTTTTACCCAGCTGACTTCCCAGGAGGGACTGAACGGCTACTCCAATGGGTGCGGCGGAAGCCCTTTGAAAGAGAGGAACCTCCCTGAAGGGATGGATCTGTACCAGCGGCCTGGGGCTCAGAAAGGCAACGTTCCGCTACAGCCGTCCAACTCCCTGCCAGCAGCAACCCCCTGCACCCCACCCCAGACGCCCAACAAGGGCACCGCACCTTACGGCTTCAGGTATCCTCATGTCCCCCTGAAATCCCCCACTGTTCCCGAGCAGCCCACGAACCCAGCACACCTGTATCCGTGCTTCTCTTCCCAGAGGAGCAACCTGCAGTCCTCAGCTCAGAAGACGTTCTCCTATATCCATTCCCACTGCAGTGGCACGGAATCACCGTATGTGCCCCCAAGGCCTGGCGTCCCCCTGGGCTCCTGGCAGGCTGGAGAACATCAAAACGGAGACACCTTCAAGTACAAGAAGCGCTCTCACAGCCTGAACCGCTACGCGCTGTCGGATGGCGAGCGAGAGGAGGAGGTACCCACCAGCACCTTGGGCTCCTACGCCACCCTCACCAGGCGCCCAGGGCGGAGCCAAGTGCCACGCACCTATCTGCAGTCGTCAGACACAAAGGTCATTCGCAGCCAGTCCTTTGCCATCCGGGCAAAGAGGAAAGGGCCTCCACCCCCTCCGCCCAAGCGACTCAGTTCGGTCTCCAGTGCCCAGGCTGTGGAGGCAGAGTGTGAGCGGGGTCCAGAAGCGGAGAGGAGGCCAGCTGTTGCCCAGGAGTCAGTGAATGTGGCTCCCTCACCCTGGCTGGGCACAGGTGATGCAGATAGCAGCCAAACCGTGCAGGACATAGCTGCAATGCTCGAGGTATCCACTGTAGGGGGGAGTCCCCCAAATCCAGATCACGACCTGGTTTCTAGAGCAGGCCCAGATGTTCAGCCCTGTGAAGCCGGCATTTCTGAGGGCTCCTGCAGCACCAGGCTCCGGGAGAACGAGAGAGACGCCTTTGAGAGTACCAGGCTACGCCGACGCACGTTCAGCGAACCCAGCGGCACCACCACGGATGCCTCACACAACAGGCTGGAGGATGTCCAGTCCGACACGGAGGAGGAGCTGACCCCTGGCCCAGAGGAGTGTGGGATCTCAGCGCCATCCTCTCAGAACAGCTCCAGCGAGTGCATTCCGTTTGCCGAAGAAGGCAACTTAACCATCAAACAGCGACCAAAGCCTACCGGGCAACACAAGGCAGAAGCTACCATGCTGGACACTGAGTCCACTTCCCTGACTGTTTCCACAGTGGGGTCTCCCTGCTCTGCTGCTGGGAAGGAGCTGGGGGGGAGCCCAGCAAAAGAGCTGGAAGTGCTGGAATTCAACCTCACCGAGTCTGACACGGTGAAGCGCAGGCCTAGGTACAAAGAGAGGGAGCCACTGCAGACACTACTCAAGGCCTTCACCCTGGCTGGCCAGAGCCAGGCTCTTGCCAGTCCCACTCCACAATACGCACAGGCCCAAGCCGTCAGCATCGTGGGCCCAGCGCCACAGCCCAGAGGGGGTGGAGACGTTGATGAAGACAGCGTGGAATTTAGAATTGCCGAGATTGAGAAGAGCATCCTGTCTCTGGAGAAGGGAATCAAAAAGCCTCCGCTCGCTCTGAAATCAGCCAGCCCCATGGAGCTGCACGGGGGAACCGTCCTCCCAAGGACCTCAACTGTAGGGCCAGGTACATGCAACATATCGTTTGTGCTGAGAGTGAACTAACAGCTGCTCCTGGGTGGTGATGGGCAGCTGTCAGCTACATCCCTTCCCAGCCTCTCAGGAGCCATGGCTCTGGGAGTTTGGCTGCTGCCTGGTGTGCTTCTGTAGAGGAGCTTACACAGGCGGACGTGGCTGCAGGGGTGAGACAGACTCTGGAAGCAGAGGAGCTTACAGTAGCTTGGTCCTGGCCAGCTGGGTGTCTCCTCTCCCAGAGCCCTGCAGTGGCAGCTGCTAGAGGGAACACAAGATACACAGGGCTGTGACTGACACGAGGTTTTACCTGTTCCCTTCCAGATGCCTCAGCCAAGCACACGTCTGTTGCTTCTACAAAGCTGGTATTTTCAGGGCCAAAAACAATCTATCAGCAAGCCCTGCAGCCTCCCCGGAACACCGCTGCCCCCTGGGCAGCTGCCGAGATGGCACCAGAGGTGGCAGGGGCCGTGGCCTGCCTGTCGAAGCTGGAGACTGGCAACAAGGCAGCCTTGAGCGGAGGGATGCCCCTTTCTCCAAAGCCGTTCTGTGCTGCTCCGCCTGCAAACCTGGTTCAGCAGAGACTGGAACAGACCAACTCCTCCCTGGCCGCTGCGCTGCAAGCTGCTGAGAAAAAAATCACAGCCGAGGAATCCCACAGGTGAGAGAGCAGCCCCAAGAGCCTCCTGCCCCCGCCTGTGGGCGGTGCTTCAGATGACTGCAGGAGCAAGGCTAAGGGGATGTTACCTCAGCCGCATGTTCCTCAGAGGGCCTAGAAACACTTGGGCCAGGGGCTTCCTCCACCAGGATCCATCTGCCTTCTCCTGGCTGTGACAACAAGGCTCACTTGCCCAGAGGGGCCCATGGATGCTACCCATGTTCCTGAGCCATGCTGGAGCTGTGCACAGAGCAAGGCTTGAGCAGTGGTTGGGTCCTACCTACCTCATGGTTTGGGGGAGGCAATGGGTCCCTGGGTGCTGTGGGCTTCACATAAGCATGGGGGCCTTCATTCATCACAGGGCCTTATCCACCCCCCTTTTTCTCTCTCTCTCTCAGCCACTACGGGACTACACCCACTGCTAAGAACATCCTGGATGACATCAGCAACATGTTTGATGACCTGGCCGACCAGCTGGACGCCATGCTGGACTGAGACTTGGGCCCCTGCCACGGATCCCCAGTTGCTGTGCCAACGTCTGTTCTGAAGGGGGGGGTGCTGAACACTGCCCGGGGATCGCGACACCTGCTCTGATCCTTCCCTCTCCTGCACGCTGTGGCTTGGAGCGTACACCTCCTTCACCTCTCCTGGCCGACTCGGGGCAGCCCAACAATGCACAGAAGGGAGACCCAGCCTGCTCTGGAGTGCCAATAGTCCAGTCAGCCCCATGGAGCGAGTTGCTGAAGGTCCTAACAAGCCCTAGGGAATTTCCCACATGACCCTTTGCAGCTGCAGCATTTCCACCCTCAGGATTTAGCCATTCCAGGGCTGATGGCTACAGCGGATTTACTGAGCAAATGCAACCTCCCACACCAAATCAGCTCTGCTGATGGCTGCCATCCTGCCTTGGTTCCTGGGGCTGCTAAGGCCCCCCTCACACAAAGCTTCCCCCAAGGGACTTTTCTTTGCTAGCCCCAGTGCTGAGTCCTGCCTCTTGTTATTTAAACCCTGCCAACAACGTGTCAGGGGAGAGGACCTGCTGGGGCAGGCACAGCAGAGCCAAGCACTTAATGCGCAGGGCCTGCCGGCCACTGAAATAAGCCAGGACTTGTTTCAGCTTGGCAGCTCGCAGGGTGAGAAGAAACCGTCCTGCTTTTTGAACACGTCAGTGTACGGCAGCATGTAATCCAAGTGGATTTAAATCCCCACAGCAGGGCCCTCATGGCTGCCCTGGGACAGCAACTGGCACAATCTGTACCCCATAAAGGAGCAAACAGGCTTGACGCTTCAACAGCAGCTTTGTCAGGAACTAAGATCTACCTGACCCCTCCCCCCCAAGCTTCCTGCATTGCTTGCTTTCATTCCCAGTTACGGGAAGAGGATGTACTGGGCCCATCTGGCTGGAGCATGTTGCTACAGCTGAGAGCGCCCTCTGCTGGCTCAGATTGTAAGGGATCCCTACCAGCACATCTGCCAGCTGCAGTATCGCCTACC
>ML675637.1:10660348-10822311 GCA_007922155.1 Mesoclemmys tuberculata
GAACAAGACTCAAAGCTGATATGGAAGCACAGATGATTTTTTTTTTAAATGCTAACAGCATTTAGGGAGCTGAGAAAATGCTTCTTAACCCTACTAACCACTGAGCAGCTTCTAGGAGAATGGAGCTAGAAACGACCTCGCTGCACTAAGTGAGCTGTAGCGCCCTGACAGCTACTGCAAATAGAAGTTGAACTCAGCCACATCCACAGGGCTGAAGCAAAGGAACAGGAGCCTCAATTCTTTCATTCCTAGCGGCAGGTGTATCTGGATTGCTTTAAGAACAATTTTTTCTTGAAGGATCTGTACAGGGTCATCTGAAATACCAAGCTAGTGAATGATTCCGAGCAATAAAAGGGAAAAATTGCACATTTTGTACTACGGCATCATGTGTTGCGAATACAACCAAACAAATCTATCTTTTTCAAATTAAAACTAAATTGTGACAGTGACTGAAGCAGCAGCCACCTTCCTCATCCCCCAGGGAAATCTGCACCTGAAAGCATTAGACTGTTTACAGCATCAACTCTCCTGGTGCTGGAAAGGAAGCAGCCCTTTGCAAAATCCACCCACCTCAATCCATGTATTTCTCTGCAACTTACTCATTGCCATACTGGCAGGAGATGGAATTCATGCCAACCTGGCTTCTATGTCAAAACAAAACAAAAAACTTGTCAGTCAGTGAGGTCTGCGTGCAGATTTGAAGCTAACATATCTTGGCCCTATCTAGTTAAGTGTCTGTACTTTATACATAGTGTTGCCTGAAAAATCACCATGTGTGAGATGGCAAGTGCTACAAAAATGGACTTTTTAAAATAGCTGCAACCAGTGGCACTTTACAAAAAGGTTTAAAAAAACCTTTTTAAAAGGGGTTTTAATGTCACGTGAGTTGACTTGGGATTAGTCCAACTTCTTCAATATTGATAAACTGTAAATGCTTTTTTAAAAGACAAAATGTATATATTTGAAATGTGATTTATTATATATTTACTAACCAGATCTCAAAGTGTTATCTAGGGACATGGATAAAAAAAGACACTAGGGTAGAGCTGCATTACTCAGGGGCAGCAGTGTACTGTTCTCACTGTCAATAACAGAATTACACGTGTGTGTTTCTCGCAGAGGAATGCTTATTTTTAAAGTTCTAGATCTTTATTTTAAAGATACTGTATGTTGTGTAAATTATGTACGGGCATGACCATGTCTAACCAACCCTCGTTCTTTGAAGCTGGGGAGCTAGGGAAAAAAAATAGTCCACGCAATCAGACTGACAGATTTTAAACCATCTGGACCGTTTGAGTTAATCATGCATTTTGTTTTCCACTAACATCAATTAAGATTTAATTCTATTAAACAATGGGGCTTTTTTTTATCCCTTTGATAGTTCTGCCTGATTGACTCAGTTGTCTCTTTCACGTTGATACTATTGTCCACGTGCTCTCTCTGAGGGTGCAGTCCATGGACAAAATCCTGCCCTGGAAGTGACTGAATGTGGCTAAGATTTGACCTTATATACTGCTACTATAGGATGTTCAAACATGAAGGGATGGATGGTATAGAGTAATTGTTAAGCATTGAGCTGGAAGCCAGCCCTCTTGGCTTAGCATGTAATTGGAAACAAGTCACATCTTCTCTGGGCCATGGTTATCTACATTTTCAAGGCAAGAAAACACTTCCTCCCTAACACACTTTGAGATCAAGGTCCAGCATTTGTTACATTGCTGAGCAGTGCACCCATTGCGGGACGAGCCCAAACCTGCTTGGTCTTTACTAATCCATTTTTCCCAATGCACACTTGACTAAGCTCCAGCCAGTCCTTTACCTTCTCCATTTTTACTCCAGCACCAGTAAAATTACTCTTCTCTAGCACCTTTCAGCCAGGATCAAAGGCCTCAGACATGAACTAAGTCTCAGAACACAACCACCAATTGCCCACCTGACCCACAGGTGGCTCTATTTCACTGTAGAATAACTGACTACTGCAGCTGTAGTTGGTACAGTGCTCTGGGATCCAATGGAATGAGAAGTGCTGTGCACACAGTGATTTGACCAAGAGCAAGCTGTGAGTCAGTGGCAGAACCAGGAATGGAACCCAGGAGTGCCAAGCTCCTCTCACCACACTGCCTCCCCATAACAAGATGAATCAGTTTCTCAGAGAGGACCAAACTATGGAGCCAGGTTCCCCACAGAGAGCAGAAGCTCTCATTATTATCCACTCAGCCAACTAAAAACAACCATTTATTGCCATTCATACATTGGGTGCTTGTGTTTTTTATACAATTTACAGGTTTTAATACAAATCAAATTTTTTTTTTTTTACAGACATCCAAAATTTTTAATTTTCAATATAAAATATACACCATTTAAAAACATTTCAATGTAGGAAATTCATTTCCAAAGCCGTGCACCCATGCCTTTCTAAAACCCTGGTTGGCTAAGTGGGGAGGAGGGGTGTGAGGTGACAAGGCCTGTATAGAGTCGAAGCTCAATTCTTCTAACATTTTGGCTCCATCTGAGTCTAGCAGGGGAAGGAGAGTGAGTGGTAAGAAGGAAAACAAGGATTTTCAGAGTGATCACCACAGAAAAGGAAATCTCTAGGACGCACCCTCTCTAGAAGAGGGACAGGCCAGCTCTTAGCTTTGGCAGATGCTGCCTTTAAAAAAAAAAATCACCCTAAAACTTCACTAAAACAAGCTAAGATCTCAGATCCCTGAGAACAGAGCTGTGCAGCTTTAAGTGCGACTTTGTGAGCATGGCAGCGGGAGGCTCCATGGTTGTGTTTGACTCTTGTTCAAATCAGCTCAGCTTGGAAGTAAAGAGAAGGTTTTTTTCCTACCTGCCAGCCCTGCAAATTCATCCTGAGATCTGAAAGTCAAGCTCGGTTCTTGCTGTCTCGGGCATCGCCAATTTTGCAACTGGAATTTAGTTAAGTGCATGAGCCGGGGCGGGATCCAGCTCCCTCTCCCAGAGCTATGTCAGCCCTGCAGGCCTGAAAGGAGTAAAAACAACAGGCGGCTTAGTCTAGTCTGTAAAGTGAGCAGGCTACAAGCAGAGTACCAGCTGCTGAGCATGAATGGGGCTGATTTTACATAGTCACAAGTCAGGCTAGGACCACACAGTGCACCCCTGCTGCATCTAATGGCCACTGATCAGAGTTCCCAGCCACCTAATCTGTGCAACCCTGGCGGTAGCTTTGTAGGCCTGGAGGCTTTAAAATGGCTGCGCTCTGAGCTTGGGGATGCAGACTGTTTAAAGTCCTTTCCTTGGCTGCCTGCGCCTGCCTCCTGTGGGCCTTGTCTACACTAGGAAAATGTGTCAACTAATGTTTTAAGTAACATGCAGTTAAACATGGATTCTGCCCTTAATCTGGACAAGTGCGGGTGTGTTCAAACATGTGAACCCTAAGAGACACCAGAATCAGCCAATAGGTTTTTAAAACATGCTTTGTTCTGGTCAGTGACAAACTGCTAAGGACCAGAGCAGACCACCACTTAAAACCCCAGCCTCCCATTCACAAACCATCCCCAGCTATTCCAGTGTATTTACTCAGACAGCAGCACTCACACACGCAAGTACTGGGAGAGGGGGAGGCTATCTGGGAGATTGCTTAGAGTCGAACATTGCGGAGGGTCCTTGGTTTTGTTGCTGCTCTCACTGAAGCATAAGGCAGAGAAGGTGGAGCAACAGGGAACTGGCTTGGGGTCCTCAACCCTCCCCATCTGTCAGAAAATGATCAACAACTACTCTCTCTGCTCCAGGCCCCAGGTGACATCTGTGTTTTGTGGCGTTACTATGGAAGCACAGATGGAGCCAAGATTTGCCTGATTTGGTCTGGACTCCAAGCCTGGGAAGGAATAAATTCCATCACTGGATATTCCATCACTCAGCACTGGGATTGAGTGGTCTGTTAAAAGGCTCACATCCTCCAGAGCAAGCACCAGTTCCATACAAAGGTGCAAGATGGCTCTGCCAGCACCAGACCTTGTCTGCATTGGGACTTTTTACCATTGCTTTAGCCTGTGTCTGTCCAAATTCCTACTGCACACGTTGTGCTAGTGCAAATCGTGACTTGCACCACTGTGGCATGGGATCGATAAGCCCGAAGATGAAGCTCTCCCCCAGATCAGAGGGATGCAGTCCTGTGGGAGTTCCCTTGAAGTAGCTGAGGAAGAAGCATGGCAGTGCTACCCCCTGAAAAAACAACCATCCTACAACCAGAAGCCACCAGGAAGAACTGTAAGGGTGGTGCCTGATGAGGGGGAATGGAAACAGCTGTGGGGGAGGGGGATATTTCAAAACACTAGTACAAGACGTGATACAAGGGAATTACACTTCTGGGAAGGGAGCCACTTCCTAACTCTGCTTGTCATCCACAACTCCCAGAAGCAGGGAGATCCTGTGCTGGGTTTGCTCTTAAACACACCTGCTTCCAGGGAAGGCTGGGGGCCCCGATGCTGAAATCAGAGTCAGCCCCAGACAGGCTGTTGCACTCGGGACAGGCAGGTTAGGTGGCCAACCTGTGCTCCACCTTAGCCACATGCATCGCCTGGCCCCTTGTTTCAGACAGGACTGCTGAAGCGTGACCTGCAAGAGTCTCAATGAAACAGACTAGAAATCCACCATCACACAAGGAGACAACTGTGAGGCTGTCTGGTTTGGGGCCGGCTTCAGGGAGTCTCCTCCCCCACAACATACAAGAGCTGGCCAGACTCAGATTATGAAAGCTGGACCACTGAGGCTCCATCCCCAAAGGGTGCTCCATGCAGGGCAAGGGGTGCTTCCATCATGAGATTCAAATAGACACACTCTTTAAAGACCTGCCTCCACCCCTACTTTCACACTGCTAGGGACCCCAGCAACCCTCATCCAGACCATGTCACTCTCCATCCATGCTGCAAGTATGTTCACTGTCCACTAGAGGGCAGGCCTGACTTCAGCCAGAGAGACTAGGAGGCCTCCATGGTGCGGCTTGGGGCCAGGGAACCTTACCAGAGCCAGCCTTGGAGAAAGGCTGCTTCCGATCAGTGGCGCGCTCAGAACGACAGAAGACTAGAGGCTCTGACCCACCAGAAGGGCAGGGAAGGGCGGCCAGGATGGGAGGAGGGGAGGTCACACACAGGAGATAAAATCCTTTAACAAAAGGGCAAAATGGCAGAAAGAGGGTTTTCAGTGGGGATTTCTTATACCAGCAGCCCTGGATTCCCCCCTATCTCCCAACAGCCATGCCAGGGCCATCTGCGCAGACACAGCTGATCCTAGAGGAAGAGTCAGCAAGGGGAAACTGCTTCGTTCCAAAGTCATCACGGTACTAAAAATAAATAAATAGAAGGAAGAGCAGCACGCAGAGCGGTCAGAGCTCCCTGCTCCCCTTGAGCGCTCCAGTGGGGCAAGGGGCCTCAAACCTGCTCCAGGGATCCTGGGCACGGCTATGGCAGTGGCCTCTCTCTAAGGTTCTGTTGCGGTGGGCGAGGAGCCCTGTCAGGCCTGCGTGTGTGAGGGAAGCCTTTGGAAGCCTCTGGCACCATTGCTCTCGCTGCGCAGGCCAAGCTGTGCAGGGGACGGGAGCACACGTCCCTCGCCCCACGCGGCGTCTCCACGGGACTCCTGCTGGCAGGGCTTAAAACGGAGAATTCATCCCCAGTTTGGTTTCAAACTGCAGCTTCTGCCTCTTTTGGTAACGGACCCGCACACTGGAGAGAGCAGAAAGGGAGAGCAGCAAGTTAGGGCGGAGGGGCAAGTTCCGCAGCTCACAGAGCAACCCAACCCTGAGAACAGGAACAGCCAGATGTCCAGAGCCCAGGCTGCCAGCGCTCTGCAGCCAGCAGCAACGCAGCTGGTCCTAGCAGCACTCTGCCCACGTAACGGCATTATAATAGATTCCATGTTGTTCTCCATTCTGTTTCTTACGCATCATCTCAGCCCAAGACTAGGCCAGGAGCTGGAACGAAATAGGGTGCCGGGCTCTCCTCCCACTGCCATTCCTTACCGGATTTCGTGGAGTTTGACGATCTCATTGACAATCACCACAAGGATGAGGGAGTGGAAACCCAAGAGCCAAGAGACCAGGGAGATGTGAATGTCGTGAAAGGTTAATGGAGAGTCGTAGTTCGTCCACAGTGTCAGATCTAGAGCCGTCTGCATCACCTGACCCAACAACCTAATGCAACAAGTGGAGAGAGCACGGCTCAGACGTGCCCACACGCCTCCTGGGACCAGCAATGCGAGGCTCGGGCTCAAATATGCCTCCTCCTGCAGTGTTATACAAGGCCCGTGCCCCTCTGCTGAAAGGATCAAACTGGGACTTGTCTGGATCCAAGTCTGCTGAACATGTTTCCCAATGTGCTTAGTGATCTCACAGGTGTGTCTGTACAGACACTGCTGGGATAAGTGCTTGGAGCTGAGCTAAAGCCAGTCCCTGCCCTCCCTGCAGTCTGTAACGGCAGTCCCTGCTTCTTCCCATGTTGTTCAGAGCCTGAGGATACTCACACAATGCCCACAGTTAGGGTCCACCATCTGTTAGTGAAGGGGCTTTTCTTCCACAGTGGTTTGGTGCGATGGACGTGTGTGATAGATATAAACACTGAGGAGAGAGATGGACGTGATTTTAGTTAGCACCACTGAGACGGGGAGAAAGGCATTGCTCCAAAGAGCCTTAGCCGAACTGAAGCTATATTGGTCTGATCCCCCCCACACTCTGCCTTCCATCCAAGGACCCTAAGGTGCTTCCCAAACAGCCTCACCACAACATGAGGCAGACAACAGTTACCCATGTTTTACTGGCGGAGAAAGTGAGGCACGGACATGCCTCAGATCACTCAGTACAGCAGCATCAGAGCCAAGCTTAGAGGCAAGTTCTCCCAACTATCTGGGGCTCCAACCACAGGATGACACTGCACTGCTAAGGTGCAGGAACCAGAGTGGGCCCCAAAAGCAAAGGGATCGGCACTGAAAATATAATCAAAGAAGTGGGGTCGGTTGGGGGCTCCCCAATTTAACCCCAGGCCTTCTGCAGAGGCAAGCCACAGCCCAGACAGACAGACATTTGGCCAGACACGGAACTTTTCAGAGTGCATGTCATGTTTTGAGTTCTCCAGACTCGGCAGTTACAGTGCTTATACATCCTGCCCAGCAAAGGTTACGCACTTGGCACAATCGCTATTTGCATTATCCTGACTGTACAGGGTAACATTCTGATAACTTCACACACTTTAAGCAGGGATCCCTGAAGAACAGCTCCACAATGTACACTGCCTTTCTCTTAACACAGGATGTGTGGCCCAGAGATACTACAGGTCCCAGCATGCAATGCTCTTTCCTGCATCAAGCAGCCAGAATGGTTGGCTCAAGATGCAGCATTGTGTGCTGTAGCCTGTTGTGTCCATGGGTCCTTAAGAAGAGGGTAGAGGCAATCTGTGCTATTTCATTCAGATTAGATGCAGCTCTCGGGCTGCTGGCAGGATGCTAACTTTTAGATGCTAACTCAGTCGGGCTGCCCTTGTTCTAACAAGAAGCACAACCAGCTCATGTCAGGAGCTGGGGAGGGAACTGAAAGTGAATCAGAGAAATGTAGAACTGGAAGGGACCTCAACAGGTCATCTAGTCCAGTCCCTGCACTCCAGGCAGGGCTACATAATAACTAGACCACATCTGACAGGGGTTTCTCTAACCTGCTCTTAAAAACCTCCAATGACAGACATTCCACAACCTCCCTAAGCAATTTGTTCCAGTGTTTAACTACCCTGACAGTTAGGATGTTTTTCCTAATGATCAAACTAAACCTCCCTTGCTGCAATTTAAGCCCATTGCTTCTTGTCCTAACCTCAGAGGTTAAGGAGACCAATTTTTCTTCCTCCTCCTTGTAACAACCTTTTATGTATATGAAAATTGTTATGTCCCCACCTCTCACTCTTCTCTTCTCCACAGTAAACAAACCCAATTTTTTCAGTCTTTCCTCATAGGTCATGTTTTCTAGAACTTTAATCATTTTTGTTGCTCTCTTCTCGACTTTCTCCAATTTGTCCACATATTTCCTGAAATGTGGCACCCAGAACTGGACACAATACTTCAGCTGAGGCCTTATCAGCACAGAGTAGGGCAAAAGGATGACTTCTCATGTCTTGCTTACAACACTTCTGCTGATACAAGCCAAGGAAGCATACAGTCCCCATAGTACAGAGACACAAACCCACTGGAAACAGGGACTTACCAGTGTGCAAAACAATCAGACCAGCTGTCAGCTTCTGTGCTAAGAGCAGAGCATTGGAAAACTTTCCAAACCAGTCAGGGGCACCATCAGCGTTGCTGGGAAATTAAATTGGTCACTGAGTAATTGCTTAGGACACAACTTAAAGATGTGGATGTGCTTAATGATTCAGACTGCCTCAGCTCTCCAAGTACAGCTACAGGGCTGGGCTTCCCCTCCTGGAGCCCCGGGGGAGAGGTTAGAGACAGCCCTTTCCCACTGTAGGACACAGTAAGCACTGGGGGCTGGAGATCCAGCCTCCTTCCCATGTGGAGGATTGGGAGTTCTAGGAATCAGAGGCAAGAAGCCTGAGACCACACCTCACCAGTAGGATTTAGATAGCTTCTGCGTACATCAGGCCACACAGCACGTAAAACATGCTGGCAGGACCCTGCAGCAGAGAGCTTACACTCTAGGCTCCAGGGATAGCAAGGCAGAACTGCATCTGTTCATTACAGCCAGAACCTGGAGGGGTTTGGGAGCTCTTTGGAGGAAGAGGGCTTGATGTATGCTACGTGGGAGGCTGCTCCAGCAAAGTGGGTCCCTGAGAAAGAGAAGGGAAGCAGCCCACAGAAAAATGAAGCTGGATCATAGGGAATGCAGGGAGGTGGAGGATGGCAGGGCGAGGTGTGTGCTGTGGCAGGGTCTGTTCCTCACCTGTGCACCATGATGGATGAGCAGGCGCTAAGGTTGAGGCTGGTGGCGTTCATCCCTTGGCAGGACTCGTGCAGTGTGAACCCAAAGCAGACAAGGCAGGAGCAGATGGTCAGGCTGAATTTCAGCAGGAAGCAGAGCAGGAAGTAATGCTGAGTCTGCAAACGGGGCAGCACAAGCCAGTCACTCAGGACACTGGCCTGGAATCCGAAGCATTTACTCCATTTCAGCCTTTTCTCCCAGCTTTCTAGTCTCCCCTGCTGTTGGGGTCACACTTCAACTGACTCAACAGCATGATCAGCAGCAAGGGTCTCCTTGCCCCAGCCCCAACGGCAGCAGCAAGGGGCTGTACTGCCAGGACCCAGCCAAGACATCGCCAGCCCCAGCAGAGACACTGGCTGCAAGGTCTCTCCTTCGTCCTGTCACCATCCAAGGATGGCAATGGTGTGAGCCAAATCAACGGGATAGAACTTGCAAACTGGGCGCTAGAAATCACGTCCTCAGCAAATAGCCCCCCGATTGCTCCCCAGCCCTGGAGCACTTCTGACCTCAGGTGGGAAGTGCAGGCTGTTCCCATCCAACACGCTTCCTACCTTTTTAGGAATGGAGGTTAAATTTTTCCCAGTTGCCATGGACATGACGGAGCTGTGGGGGGGCTTGCCCAGAAGAGACACACTGGGAAAACAGACAGAGGTTAATCCCGATGGGGCCTCCAACCACACATTACATTATCCAGAACAGCAGTCCTAGCACTTGAACTCAAGAAGAAACAAATCTGCCTGCCCCTAACATTAGCACCGAAAGCCTCTGCCAGGCCCCAGCCACGCAAAGGCCATTTCCATGGCATCGCTTGGTTTGCTAAACTCAAAGTGCTCTGACAAATATACTGCTATTTTCACCTGAAGAAACTCAGGAAGTGGAAGGTTCAAATGGCAAGGGGTAAGCTAACCTCCAGGTGAGTGACTGAGATACCTGATCACAACAGGGAAACTCCAGCTGCAGCTCCCCTGGCTCTGCCTGGTCATGAATGCTCACTGCACAGATGCAGCTCCAACATTTCCAGCCAGCAGGGAAGCTGTAGGGAGGCAGGAAGAGGCAAAATCTCCCTGCCCTCTACCAGCAAGGATGGGAACTTGGAGAAATAAAGAACAAACACACCCTCTTGCCTCCCAGCTCACAGGAGCAAGAGGAGAAAGAAGAAACATCCCTCATCCCCTTGCAGTACTCAGGAGCACAGGAGGTGAGAGGGGGCATATTTAAAGGGTCATCGAAGTCAGAGATGGATAAAGGACCCCTTAGATCATCCAGTCCATGCCCTGCCAGATCAGCGCTTGTCCCTGCGGAGTCAGACACATATCAGCCAGCCACACCATGACTTCCTGACCTCACACTACCATATCAACGTGTGATCACATGTCCCAATGACACTGTGATGCTAAACCTCCCAGCATAGAACCAGGACAGCTCTCCGGAACCTGCCGGCTCCCTCAGCTCTCCTCAAAGACAGCTCCGACAGCTCGCAAGATGAGCACCACTGCTCTCTGCATGCAGCCTCACTAGGAGGAAAGGTGTGCCCTTACCACGTGTTAGCCAACGCACTGTCACCACCACCCAGGAAATGCTGGGGTGGACAAGGCACTTTGCAGTTTTCATGTATGATAGCAAGTTGAGGTGAACACTTGGGGAAACCTGTTACAATGGCTTCATAATGAAAGGCAGGGTTATCGTAGCCAAGCCAAAGATAAGCAACAACTCCTCAAACATTTCTGAAGGTCTTTTCAGCCAAGGAGCTTGCAATGCTTTACAGACATTAGTTAACCCTCGCAACGTCTTTGAGAGGCACCGGCGGATATTAGTCCCATTTTACAGAAGGCAAAGTCAGGATGAATGACTGGCCCACACAGCACAGCAGAGGAAAATGCGCCCAGGGAGATGCCCTCAGCTTACTCACCTCAGCAGCGGGTAACAGAAACAGGAGAGCCACAAGGTGTCCGTGGTGCTCAGAATAGGCGGCAGCTGTACTAGACAGGACAGGAACTGAACAAAGAATCCCCACAGGGAAAGGCATGATCAGCAACAGGGCTGGGAGAGCAACCAGACCCCACCTTCTTCTCCCCGTGCCCCACCCTGGCA
The DNA here is from genome assembly GCA_007922155.1 of Mesoclemmys tuberculata. Lineage (NCBI taxonomy): Eukaryota > Metazoa > Chordata > Testudines > Chelidae > Mesoclemmys > Mesoclemmys tuberculata. The sequence continues at coordinate 10,671,375 of ML675637.1, forward strand.
AGCGCTGACACTAGAGAACCTGAATTGCTTTGGAAATGTGCTTTGGAGATGTGCTGCGAAGCCCTGCCGGCTGCTTTGGACTGCATTGTGGCAGAGTCTGGAGATGGCCTTCTCCAGGAACAGCAGTGCCTACCCAAGTCCCCAGGCTTTACACGCAGGGCAAGAGGGGGCCAAAGAGCATTTCTTGCAAGAGGTTAGTTAAAAGTCTCCCTATAGCAGAGGGGCAGTCTGGGCCAGGAGGCAACCACAGAGTCCTGCCATGGCTAGCATAATAACTGCCCTCATCAGTGTTCATTAGCAGGATTATGTTCCATCAGCATTGTGTGTAACTGGAATAAGTGTACTGGATACACAGGGTCCCAACTATCAGAGATATATAAACCCTGGAGCATGCCAGACCCCTCCCCTCTAGGGCTGACCCATCCCCTTGGGCTACATCCTCAAAGGCCCCCCGCTTTCCTCCTCCAAGTTAAAAACTGTCTCACCTGAATGACCACCAGAGTCAGCTGGCACTGCAGCAGGAAGAGGAAACACTTGCGGATCCCATACGTTGCATGCCGGGCCTGCAAGGAAGCACAAGTCCCCACCAGGCAATCACTGGGAGGGTACCTCCAAGGAGCCCTACGGGAACTCATATGCACACAGTGATGACCTCCCAGGAAATATTCTGGGTGGCTGAAGGTAGAGTCTCTGACCCGTATGAGGAGGATGGGATGGGAGAGGAGAGGGGTTAAACTTAGTGCAGGGCAAGGGAGAGAGAGGGTTTCCAGCCCAACTATGGAGAATGGTGGGGGTGAAGGTGCAGAATTAAGCCTGGAGCAAAACCGCTGCAAACATCCTGGCCTTTCCAGGTTTAATGCTAACTTTGCAGTAATGGATCTCCGTAGGCATGCTCCTTGCCCATTTAACTGAAATCAGGATCCTGGTGCCAAAAGGCACTCCCTCTTCCCATTGTCCTGCTGCATCTTTGAGTAGTGAAGCTTTTACATTCATCAGAGAACTCACTTCAAGCTCTCACCATAGACCCCAGACTATTTGCTGTGATGTTTTCCCACTGACTGCTTGGCTCTCCTCCCTTTCTGGTGAAGATGTCAGATGCGGAAGTCAGGTAGAATATCTCCTCAATGCTGGCCAAGCAAAGGGCAGCTGGTTACCAGCAGAAAGGACTATGGATGTAATTCACGAAGGGGCTAAAGAAGCTGAATGGGAGGTCTCATCCCTGCTAAAATAACCACACTGGCCTCTTGCTTTACTCTTCATAACTGACAGGTAGGATTGTTAAAACTGGAGACCTTTTCAGACGGGCCGTGATTTGGATGCACAGACGGAACTTTGCTAAGCCAGCGGGGGAACACAGACTCACCTGCTCTATAAGTCGGATAATACTGATGCCCTCTTCCTGGTGGAAGGATAAGGAGCAGGGCAAGCTGTTCAGCTGGCCTGAAAGCTGCAGGGGTGTAAGGTCATCTGAGACATGTGTCATGTTAGTGCTTGTGGCGTAGCCAAAAGTCTCCCAGGAGCAGCGGGATGGATAGAGGGGATCCAGCGCTATGCTGCACAGACAACGTTGGAACGTCAGGGAAAGGCACCACCACACGGGGAGAAAACTGTATGTGCACTAAAAATCAAGTACACAGCATGTATATTCACACACTACACATGTCGTAGATATAGCAATCATTAATGCCTAATGGATTTAGGAACACAAGTCCCACTGACTTTCAATTCACATCAAGGTTTTCAGAAGTGACGACAGATTTTGGGTGCTTTAGATCTGGGGGCCCAACCTGAGGGCCCTGGTTTGCAAGAGGTGGACGCACAGCACTTTCTGAAAATCAGGCTCCTGGATTGCATCTCATGTGGCCACCCACGATCACTCGTCACCTTTGAAACATCCTGGCCTCAGACTACAATGGAGCTGACTCATTATGAAGACAGGCAGATTAGCCAACAGCAAATGCAGTCTAACACACTTGGCGGAGCAGCCTGACTCTCTAGGAATCTTTGGTCAATCTTTAATTCAACAGTGCAAGAAGTAATGCCAGCCTACTGAATGGTAATGCAGTGAGTGGCAAAACGTGCAAGTGATGCACAAAGCACTCCTTGAAATGATCTTTGATACTATAAATATCCAACATGATCTGGGCAAAGCAGACCCGCTCCAGTACAGGTACTAATACTGATACATTACTGCAGAAATGTTTCTCGTGGGTTTAACAAGTTCACAGAAACAAAAAAGTAGATAAAAGGTTGTAATTTTACCTTGTTTATATCATGGCATGTGCATGAAGGGAATCGGTGTGGCAAGAAAATTGATATAAAACAAGGTACATTATTGTTTTTCAAAAATTTATTGTAGTCAACTTTACCCTGTAGAACAGATTTATGTATTTGTAGTTTTAAAACATGGTGCTCCTAAATCCCTTAGGCTCTTTTTAAAAAGTCTCCCTTCGATCTCTATCAAACACTTAACATGTGCATATCCTCTGGAACACACACAAATCTGGCCAACTAAACACATGCGTTTCTGTTTACAGCATTTACACATGAAGCCCCCCAATTTTTTGTAAACCACATGTGCAAAAGTAAGCATACATCTCCCAAGTGCACAAGTGTGAAATGTGCATCCATATGTATGATTGCACACGGGAGCCCGACCTGTATAATGCACATTTGGTGCTTTCCACACACAAAACGTGAGCCCAACTCCCCTTCCAAATAATTGATTCCCAACAACTAAGCTATACAACTAAGTTCATTAGCATCATTACCAGGAGACATGAGCAATTACCTCACACAAATATAGGTGGTTTCAAAAACCTCTTTTGGAAGAAAAAACAGGCTGGTGCTAATGGAATACGCCAACTGTAAGAGTGCAAGTGGCTATTCCCTCCTACCCCTTCTTCCTCCCCCCATATCACTGCACTGCCCACAATCAGCCAGTTTGAGGAGTTCAGATCCGGCTTTCTCACCTGATGTCACTCTGCAGGAAGAGGCAGCTGTTCCGCAGGTTGGCAGAGCTCCCCAGACAACAGGTCACCTCTCCGTATTCCTGCATGATTTTGATCATCTCACACATGGCTGCAAGAGAATGACAGGAGGTTAATGCCTCACCACCACATGTACACACACTGGAACAGTGGCATTTTAAGTCTCCTCTCCCCCAGTTTTCATTTCTGGAGACAAACAGTTAAACCTGTTAAAGGTAACCTGATCAACATACCTCACGACTGTTCATTGTAACGGAAGTCCCTCAGACAATAAAACCTAAGACCCTCAGCTTTCTGACCTTTAAAACATGATTTGAGGTCAAAAGATATTACCCATCACATTTACTAGGAATTCCCCCAATGAATTATAAACCAACATCCAGAAGAGAGCTCAGAAGCCTTATTTTAATTGTTCACACAAGCCCCCCTACTTTTCATACAGTGTTCTCCCACCAGGAAGCTCTATGATCTACTCTCCAATAAAAAGAAGGCAAAAATCATCCTCTCACTTCACTAAACATCTAGGGACTTCAGGACAGGGTTATGCAATTTAATCCTAGCTCAGCCTATGCCCAGGAAAGAAATGACCACTCTCATGGTACCCTATGCACCTGCCTGTGGAGGGAAAGGGTGGAATTTTAATCTGGAGCAGATCCAGTGCCATCTGAATCTTTGCCTCTCTTGCCTGGGGTCTGTGGCCCTGTTCCTTGAGCGTGCAACTAACATGGACTTGGCTGCAGAGTACAAAGGCCTTGTTAGAAATATCTGGAAAATAATTTAAAATAAAGATTTTCCATTTAAATAGTGACTTTCATGCAAGGCTGAGGGTATGTCTACACTAGAAACATCTGCTTAACTACTGCAGTGGCTGATGTCCAAACTACCCTCCTTGGGTCAGTGGTGCCCATCCTCACCAGGAGCACTTCCACCAACCTATGAGGGGCAGTGTGGGGAGCTGAGTCTCTCAACTCTGCTGGCATTTCTCTGCAAGAAGCCCAGCTGCCCCACAGGCTCCTGGTGGGCTGCCACTCCCTCCGCTCTCCACCAGGAGCAGGGGGGAAGCCACCCAGGGCTTCTCGCTCTCTCCTCCTCCCCCATTCCCCGCCAGGAGTAAGGAGAAGCCATCCAGGGCTTCTCGCCTCCATGTTCTCTGCCGAGAGTAGAAGGAAAGCCACCTGGGGGTTCTTCATGCCCCCTACCCCCCTCACCTGCTCCCTGCTGGGAGCTGGGCAGTCTAGTCAATTTCATGGCTCCCAAGACAGCCAACAACGGATGTGCATTGCCCTAACTATGCGCCTCTGGTGGAGGTGGAGTTATGATGTCGGCGTAGTAGGGCACTTAGACTGGTAGGAGCAAGGCTGAAGAGTGGACACTGACATCATTATGTCATTGTAAGCTGCCTTAAACCAACCTACCTTATAGTTTAGACCACCCACCTTCACGAGGAGCATTATCCCTGTCTTACAGACGAAGGAACTAAGACACAGAGGAAAAGTGATATACACGAAGTCACACAGAAAGCCAGCGGCAGTCAGGTAGTCCACTAACCATGAGACAATATTGTCTCCAGCTGTTAAAGATCATTTCATTACAGTTTTCCTGGGGCCCTTGAACTAACCTGATTATTTGATCTGATTTGACTCTTGGAATAATTTTAACTTCTAATCTCTGTGCCTCTGCATTTGCTAGAGGCACTGAAGCAGAATTATATTTGAAGGCTTAGGCCTTCTTTCCAAATGATCACTACATCCCACAGTGATCTTCTCTAAGCAGGCACATTCATAACAGTCTCTGCCTTGCAAGGACAGAAGAAGCCCAACTAGAACCTGAATGGAAAAGCAGGTCAGGCTCTAGCTGGCACTTGCAGAGGTTGCAGCATTTTCACCTGAAACCCAGAGGCACTCACAAAGCTGAATAGTTACTAAGCCTGTCTATAAAAGCACTTCACATGTTCAAAACATTGTACGAACATTCACTTATTAAATCCCCGTAATCCCACTGCGAGACCAAATCATGCTCTTTCGAAAGACAAAAGCTACTTCCGTTCTGATCTTTGCAGCCAACAGCCCCAACTGATCAGCATGTGCAAGATATTAATAACACCTGCCACAGCGAATGACTTCTAGGAAGCGATTTCTGAGCCATGTAAGCAAATGATCACTGCAGGGGAGATCAAAGCCTCCAACTCCCTCTGCATGTTGCTAACGCTATTAAGTAATGAGCAACAGTGTTGTAGACACTCACTTCCCTAATGCTGGTTACTGCCAACAGCTGGGGGAGCAAGTCAGTGTTTGATTTCAGAAGGGAACAGGATCTGGCTCTCAGCATGTAAGACTGCTATGGAGGCTCATCACCCAGAATTCCCTTCCTAGTTTTATGCGGGGTCTCCTCATTCTCCATGTTCTCATGACCCACAGCACTATTTGGAGAAGGTGATTGACAGCTGATGTGGAAAAGGCCTGGCCCAGCTGTCACTTACTCTCTGAGGTGCAATCCGTAAAGAGAGGCACCAGCAAAGGCACGTTGTCAATGTTCTGCAGGTGAGGTCTCACCTGGTGGATCCCTCGGGGAAGTTTGGCCTGTAGGGGAAGGAGGAGGAGATTAAAGAGGCAAGAGAAAATTGTACATTAATATCACTATTGCACACTCTCCCACTCAGATCAGTGTGAGGCGAGATTCCGCCCAGGCAAATGCAATTGCAGAATCAGACGTAAATTGCTGTCCACTATAGAGACAGTTTGGCTCTCCTAAAAGACTCTGTAAAACAAGAGTCTCTTAGGACTCTGCTGAAGCATTACTTTGCAATTCACCATAGTAACTGGCCGATGCTCTCCCCCATGATGCTCTATTTCCTCTTTGCAGGTACAGCATGACCCAACAGGGTCAGGGATTTAACTAGCATTTGACCATCCAGCCAGAACACTAGTTCAGACACTGCAATAGGAAGAGTTCGAATCCTTCAATTCAACCTGGAACACCAGTCCAGGACAACCAACAGAGTGAAGAGTGGAAATCAGGCTAACCCTGCTGCTGGATTTAGCCTTCCTGGGCAAAAGGGACCACTTTGCACAAGGGCTGCCCCACAAGGGGGAAAGGACTGGTCAGAAGATGAGAGATAGGAGTTGTATGATGGAGAAGGAGGGAGAAATGAACATGAAAGAAGGAAAGAGGAGGAATGGCTCCAGGGGCAGGAAGGTGATATAGATTAAACCAGCGAAAAGAATATTTCCTCCTGCACGCACTTTTGCCTGTCTGAAGGTCAGGCTCTTTGGGACTTTCTGCTGCCTCCAGATGTGTGGGCGGAGGTATTTCAACTACAATCATGCTGAAGTTTCAAAAGATATGTTTTCTTTTTCTAAATAGCAGCCTGCTGAAGTGGTTTTAAATTTGCATCTCTATGCAGCTAGTAGAAGCTAAGTGCCATCCTCCAGACTTATGTGAGCCACCAGATCTTCTGCTGCAGAAGAGCAGCAATTTCCCAGTCATTGACCTGCTCTGACAGAGCCTGCTACAGCCCAAGATCGAGGGAGAGGAGAAGGGTCTCTTCCCCTCGCACACACTTGGAGGGAGGGAGGGGAGGGAATTCAGAAGGAAAGAGATAAGCTTCATTTCCTTTCACATCCTCCTGGGAAGTTCTATGCATAGTCATCTCAACTCCTTAAACCTTCTCATGGGAATAAGGAAGGAGAGATTGCAAAGGGGCAAAACTGAACTACTTAGTGCTGGAGGTTTTACAGGTCCTTGATGTCAAGCTGGGAAGAATCAAGAAACACAACACAAACCAATCAACAAACAAGGCGTATGTGAGGTAGGTGCTCCTGAACAGCACCAAGGTATTGCTTTTAACCACAGTCAGTGTGGCGTGGAGGAAGAAAGACATCCTTACCCTGTTGCAGTCCTCCAGGAAGCTAGGGACATCGCTGTCTGTTGGCTGAAAGCTGATGAGATCCAAGTGCCCTTCCTCTTCCATCAGCAGCAGGCCCTCTACATCGTCTCGAGAGACTGAGTGGAGAGAAAGGTAGCGGTAAAAATAAGCATAATCCTGTCTGCACTGTACTGGTTCCAGCCCCATGCCCCTGCAATGCACGCATTACTTCATGTGGAACTGTGGAAGCCTGGAAACACAAGCCCTGATTTTCTAGGTTAGCTGCAGTCAGATCCCACTCAATTGTCTCCTAAAATAAAATATTTTTAGATGACTAATCTGCTCAGAGGCAGGTGCATAAGCCTAGTCTCTTTAATCTTTTGATGCACGACAGCCCTTCTGGCGCTGCCGTTTTTCTCCCTGTTCAGAGTTTCATAGGGAGAGAGAGTGGAGAAATCACATGTAAAGTGAGGAAGAAGAGCAACTCTCAGTCAAGAGACAGACCCCCAGGATAAGTCTAACACTGCAAAATAAACCCCTGCTGCAGTGAGTCTCAGAGCCCAGGTCGAGTGACACAGGCTCACACAATGAGGCTAAAAATAGCAGTGTAGACATTCCTGCTCAGGCTGCGAGACCCTCACCGGGTTTCACAGCCCGAACTCCAGCCTGCACAAGCCCAAGTCAGTTAACTTGCGCTCTGAGAGTCACGACCATGTTTTGGGTTTTGTTTTCTGGCAGTGGAGACATACCTTCAACAACTACCTCAAGCATACAGCAAAAATTGGAACAGCAAATGGACAACTGCACGGCAGGCTATACACAATCATGATAGTGACATGCACAAAAGAGTGCGTGCACACAGCTCCCATGATTGTGCATGCAACTGCAATAAGTGTGTGCGCAAATCGATAGTTAGACCCCCTAAATGGCCATGTGAGTGCCAGAACCACCCTGACTGCACGGTACTAACACATACAAGTCATGCACATTCAGGTTTGGGCTCACAGCTCTAACAAGTTAGGGCTGGTTTTAGTGGGTTAAGTACAAGTTAAACAGGAATGTCCTGGAAACGCTGAGGATCATTTGAGTGGCTTGCTAAGACCACAGCAGCCTATTTTCTTCAGGGTTATTACTGCAGGTTTCACTACATATGAGCTGAAGGAATAAACCAGAAGGTTCACCCTTACCAGATTCCTGGTTTCATCCTTCATGGAGAGCCAACTAGTCACATCCTCTAACATGCTGCTACAGCAAGAAGCCACTGAATCACCGCTGAACTCCACCACCAGTGGAGGTAGTAAACCCTAACCAGAGCATCCTATCTGGTGTATCACATTTGTTAGCTACAGGCAAACACTTCTCTGTCCCTGAATCTTACAACCACCTTTCCCAGAGGGCAGCTCTCTCACCCTGATTCAGGTCATCATGCAAAGAACCTGCATTGCTGGGGCTGGAGGGGGGAATCTCCGAACCAGGTACATCTCCGTTGGGCGTTAAGGATATGTGGCAATTCCAGCCGGTCTCGAGACCCATCTTCTCTGCAAATACCTGGGGGAGAGCACACAAGATTTTACAGGGCTGATGCAGGGACTTGGGCTTTGGGGTCAAGGCATACGGATGCACCCTGGCCAGCATGTGCCATAGAGACCCATTAGGTGGCTGGGTAGGGTTACACTCGGATTATATTAGGAATGGACTCTTCAGTCAGTCAAGGCAGGGGCCGTGCAAGCAAAGATACAGCAAAGAAGTAGCCTACCTTGCTCTTGAGCTCATCTTCCAAGGAGAAGTAGACAAAACGAATGCAGGCATTAACCAGCCCATCAATGAGGCGGACGATGTCAAGTCGGGCCTGGTACTGGGATGAGACCATTCCCATGAAGATCTGGCCACTCAGAGCCTGGATACAATCCTCCTTCTCCATCACTTCCCCGATCCCTTCTTCGGGCATGCAAGCAACACAGAGTCACATTGAGACACAAACACCCACATGTGAATGCACACATGGACACAGATAACAAAGAGATACAACCACATGGAGACAAGCACCCATATGCACAGAAACGTGCGCGCACACACACGTACAGATGGATGGGGGAATGACACCCATGTACCAAAACATACATAGTCGCAAAAGGAATTTCAAACACCCCAACATGCAACCAAGAACATAGGGCAAAAACATACACACAGCATGAGAAGGAAGAAAATAAAACAAAGGAAGCTAGTCAATCACAAGAAAGGGGTAGTGAGTGCACAGTATATGTGTTGGATAATGTACGCATGTGCATTTTAAGTACATCATGCTGTGTTTAAACACCACCATGAGTCTGGTGGAAAGGGGAGCTGATCTCAAGTAATTGGATCAAACACATTCTTTCTAGTGACGTGGCAGTGGATCCAAAATGATTTTTTTAACGCTTTAGACTGTCAGGATTCCTTCACCAGATCAGGCTGTGATTAACGTGGCCTTGAAGCAGTATGAAGTAAGGGACCCTGGTATAGCATGAGAAACTGTGTAAAGAAATACTCGCTAATTATGCCTCCCAACACCCATGAGAAGACAAGTTACCTCATTTTACAGAATGGGGAACTGTAACACAGAGGGGTTAACGCTGCAATTTTCCAAAGCAACCAAACCGAATTAGGCACTTCCTGATTCCTTTGAAAAACGCAGCGTAAGTCACTTGCATAAGATTGCACAGATGCAAAGCCAGGAACATAACTCAAGAGTCCTGACTCTCAGTCGTCTGCTCTAATAATTACAACACCCTGAAGTGTAACTATTGTCTTGCAAATTCAGTTAACTATACAACAGAAACATACTTGCCAGCAGCATAAATAATTATTTCCCTTTATGGGAGGCTTAGATCTCAACTTCTAACCACTGCTTTGGAGAGCAAAGTTGCTGCAGCTCTAGACTGACTGCGAACTAGATAACCAGTTCAGCAATACATCCCGCAAGAGGAGGGGGGACACATACCATCAGAGCTCCAGCTGTTCCTCCTGCTGCTCTGTTTGATGGGTGTAGTCCCAGGTAGGTCACAGGATGTGAAGATGGCACTCTGTCCAGGGACCTGCACCAGTTCTATGCACTTGCCATTGAGCTGGGAGGACAAGGCACAGTGCATTGGCTTGTAGGCAAAGGCAGAGCAATAGCCCGAGAGACACGCTCGCTGGTAGAAATCCAACACTTTCTTCCTGTGTGGAAGAGACAAGACAATAGCAAAAGCTATCAGAGACATGCTGCCATTCTGATCACCAGTAGAACTTCTGGGAGTTTGGGGCTGGAGAAAATCAGCAATGCAAGTTTCCCGGACCAGTCCCTGCAAGTTTGTTTCTGACACTGATCAGACTCTGAAGAGACCCTTGTAGCTTGTATCCTTTAAGCTACAGCAACTAGACTGTAGGAGTTCTCAAACTTTTTTTTCTGGGATACCCTTTGAAAATATTTCAGGTTGTGATGACCCCCCATGCCCCAAAAAAGTGACGACTCCCCCATGCCATGCCACCTTTACTTCTGCGCTGATGCCTTCAGAGCACCCGGCCAGCAGCTGCTGCTCTCCGACCACCCACCTCTGAAGGGTTCTGGACGTCAGCCATGCATGACACCCTCCTCCCCCCCAATAACCTCACAATCCCTTGAGGGATCCTAACCCCCAGTTTGAGAACCCCTGCAACAGAGGGATACTTGAGCATCTGACAGTCCATCCTGTAAGGAGCAGCGATGCACACAGAGTGGGTGGACAGACAGACTAATGTAGCATGCTTGTGATGGAATTGGAGATGCCTGTGATAATTTACAAATGCTAGATGTGTTGTATAGTGATTATTACCAAGGAGGTTCACTGCATGAGTATGTGGGGTTAATTCATCACCAAGACTGTTTACTGGCAAGTAGGAAGATGGCAGTAGCCCAGATAATAACTTATCAGCAAATACTGAGTGGACACCTCCTACTGAATTCACTAAACCGCTTCCCCCAGGAACATCTCAGCCCCTATCAGGGGTGCAGGGAGATCAGCGGACTCACGAGGGTTTAAAGACTTATACCTTTCAAGGGAGAGGCAGGGCTTCTGAGCAAATGTGAACCCAGACTCCAGAGGTCAGGGGGATCTGGGGTAAGATAGGCCTATCCAGGCCTTCAGCTTGTTATGCTGAGCTCTTACTGCTAAGATTAAACAATGTATTGTTTAAAGAAGGCTGCTTTATTTGCCACTGGTCACAGCTCCCGAAGGGAAGAATGGCAGGTAGCTGAACACAGTTGGACCCGCTGAGCAATCATGGTTAGCACACAGGATGTTGTAGCATCACAGGATTCTACCCAGGTAGGCAATGACTCAAGGCCTAAGACCTGGAGGGGGGGCAGTCAGAGAGAAAGGAAGTGGGGAGAGGCACAGCTAGCCTGGAACCGTGACAATATTATATAGATTTGCATGGTGCAGCGACACAAAGCCAACGCAAGTTGAACAAAGAGCTCCTCTCCATCACGGTACGTCTGTGGTGCAGTTCCAAACAATAGCATTTAAAGGCACACTATCAACATGCAGTTACTGGAGTAGCTTGAAATTCCATGTTTGTTTTGAATTTGCAGCAGTAATGTTAGGCTGAACCAGAACTACTCTTAACACAGACTTTTTAATCAATGCCACGTAAAAGAAATGTCAAAAAATAACAGATCTTTCCTAACGCCTGAAGATAGCCAGGTACAGTAACACAATGTAATGCAGGCCAACAAAACAAATCAGGAACTGACCTGTTGCACTAGAAAGGCTGAGAACTTTAGCAAATAGATTAAGATGCAACAGACACGGTCAAATGACAAGAGGTGACTAAAATAATGGCATGCGTACCACTCCCTATATGCAGATATGGGACTTCCAAGAGATAACCAAACAAAATCCTACTGCCACCATCACCTGACTTGCTTAGAATTCTTGGGAACACTTTACAATACGGTTCCATTCATAACCAGTTTATAAAGGGTTTATAAATGATGAACAGATGTTTTAATAAATGGTTAGTAAATTGTTAGAGTCCAGTGGATCAATGGACTGCTTATAATTATCTATCCCCTTTTAATGATGTGCTTATAACCAACTCCAGACAACTCCTATTTGTAACATGCTTATAAACTGCTATTTATCATTTATAGAAAATATTTACATAAAGCCTTAGTACAAATATAATTCTCTCTAGTAACTAATTTTAAACCAGCCACTCTTGTATGTCAGCGAGGTAATGCTACCCACCTGTCAGAGCCCGAGAGTGGGTAGATATCAGCACCATCCCAAAAGTCTGTGCAGGCCTCAAGAATGATGTCAGCTGTCCCGTGAGAGAGCATCTGCTCAGTGCCTAAGGGGAAAAATGGGTAGGTGTCTCACCTGCACGTTCCCAGCCAAGGGATTTAATTCCAGCTGCTCGTTTGACAATTAATAACTACAGAGTATCCCATACTAAGAATGTTCTGATCTGCCCAATACGTCCCCACTGGCCATGTCAAGAGTGTGTCAGCCATTGGACAGAGACTGTTCAAGATGAAATGATGCATGTTTTGGCTGCTGTTTGCCTGGCTACAAGTTAACTGAGCTAGTGGTAAATTGTGGACCTGACAGCCAGTTCCAGTACCTCTCCCCTTACACTGCAGTAAACTTTCTCCTGCAGAAAAGTGAGGACCCAGGCTGCTTCTATGTCCAGTACTCCTCCAAACATGGTATAACCACAAGTAAAGGAGACATGACATAAAACCAAGTAAAGGAAAATTTAAATTGATTAGCAGGGGATAAGCCATTAGATTGGAGCCTATTAGATTGGAGGCAGCGTGGACTAGTGGTTAAGGGCATAGGACCAGGACTCAGGAGACCTGGGTTCTATTCACCGGCCTGGCAAGTCACTTCACCTCCCTGTGACTCAGATAATGATAGCGACCACCTCTGTAAAGCGCTTTGAGATCTACTGATGAGTAGCACTAGACAAGAGCGAGGTATTGTTATTGTCATCACTATTCCCCGAAAGGATTTAGGTGATGAAAAACCATCGCTTGGGGCATTTAAAACTAGGCTGGACAAAAGCCCTAGAAGATGTACTGTGGAGAACAACCCCCACACTGATCAGGGAAGGAACCAAGATTCCTTTACGTCCATGCTCTTTTAGGTCTTTCCATTTTTTCCAATTCTAGGATACTTTAAGGCTGACCAACAATCTATAACTCATCCTGCTGGGCCAGGATGCTCCAAGGTGTGTCAAATCATCACATGATCGTCACTTATCTGGTGCAAGGCCAGGGTCTGGTAGGTAGGTCAAAAGTCAAGGATGAAGGGGCTGCCTTCCCTCCAGAGTTCCTCTCTCTCATTATCTTGTGCTGAAACATTAACATTACATGCACCTAGCATTCACTGTCAAGGTTAATTTGATTCCTTCCTCCAGCAGCTCTGTGACTCTGCCCCCAATGGCTTCAAAGCTGATCTAATGAAAAAAATCACTGCCAAAAAAGTGAGTCCAAAGACTTCTTACAGGCACTGTTGCTGAGTGCAAACATTCATGCTAGCCGATAAAGTCAAGAGCCAAGAATATCTGTTCACATAGGTTAGGCAGAGACCTTCACAAAGACTGGAGGATTTTCCAAAACATACCAGCTTTCTGCTTTGTACTAAAAATAGACACCACACACCCAGTTTATCAGCATAACAAACATCTGAAAGCAAAGGGAGCACCATGTGAAAGAAGCCTGTCAGAGGAACACAATGAAGAGCTTGTGTGAGGCTTGGGTTAATTTTACTTTAAAAACCTTAAATCCTCCCCATCTTGGATGTGAAAGAAGGGACAGGAGATGCCAGCTGATCTCTGCAACGCCCATACCTCATATATAGAGTAGGAAGTGGTGGGCGAATACACACATGCACACTAGCAGCTTCATTTCTGCTTTCCATCCCACACAGCTGCTATTCAGCATCAACAGCACCCCAAGCAGCCCACCCCATTGTTGCTCTGTAGAATTTAATGACAGTGACAGGGCGAGTACCACTCCAATCCACCTGGGGTGCCATGGATTCAAATGTCACTGATGGCATGGTCATCTAAACCTCCCCCAAACCGGGATTAGTAAACCACAGGGTTCATAATAGAGATGAGATTCTGCTAAAACAGAAGCCATTGTTCACTCTGGCTTTGCCCTCTACCTTTTAATACAAAGTATCTACACCTAGGCCACAAAGGCTACAAACCAACATCCCTGTGACACTCATAGCCTATGCCTTACATGCCTACTCCAGGGACCAGAAAAAGAACCGACAAAGACGTACTAGTCAGATGCTTCATGGCACAAGGAAATTAACAAACTGACCTGGGAACAATACTCTTAGCTAATAAGCAGTGGATCCTTTAGAAATGGCTAAGAATAGGGGTTAAATTAAACATGGGTTCTGTTCACTATTTACATGCATGCCCTGCCAAATTACACTGTTTTACAAAGCATGAAACTCCTCGCTAGGCTCCTGACAGCAAGATGGGTGAAATCCCTGCTCCCACTTGGGGGCATGGGAGGAGGTGCTGCTGGTGGCTGGCTGTTGTCAATACTGAATCAAGGTGTTTTCTTTTAGGACTAGAGAGAGAGGTTACCTGAGTGGTAGTGAGTCTGCTTGAGCAAGTCAGACCATTCTTTGGATTGGGTATGGGCTCGTATTAAAACTCTTCCTAAACTGAAGAGCCCAACAGTAACCCCAGCCTCCAGCACTGGTGCAGTAAACAAAATAAGACCATGAAAAACTAAGAGTTTAACTGCATCAAGGGAGGATGGCGGCAGTACAGAGTACTAGGTCATTTCACTTCACCGGGTCACCACTTCACCTCATCCTCATTCATCTCCAGTTACTATGGATTTGGGGTGAACAATGTCAGATTAACAGAGACATATTTCACTAGATGAGACAAGGAAACCTAGAGATGGGAGATGTACTATTTCTGTTAAGGGTTTGGAATTTTCTCTCTCTCCATCTTTGATTTCCTTACTGAGGTCTCATTATAGTGTCTAGATTCAAAGATTCATTCCAAAAGGGGCCATTATGATCTTGTCTGACCCCCTGCATAACATAAGCTCATAACTTCTCGCTGAGCTAGAACATAATTTTAGAAAGCCATGCAACTTACAATCTTGCCTTAAAAGGCTTCAAGTGATGAACAATCCACCACATCCTTAGGTAAATAATTCCAACAGTTAATTACCATCACTATTAAAATTCCTCTTACAGTTCACTCTAGACAGCATTTTTAAAGGTCACACCCACACAGGTCTGAACCCTCTAGGAAAAAATTTTTTAAAAATTAGAAGATGAAGTTAGAATGAGGCAAGATTAAAGGTGATTCCCTATAGTGAGTATCCCAGCAGTCAAACCTGAACACCACACTTCAAAGCCTTTGCAGCAATTGGAACAGATATAAAAAAAATTTCCCAGCTCAAGGAATAAGTTTAACTGCTGGCCAAAAGGATATGGTTTACTCCCAGGGACTTTCAACTCTGTGCAGTATTGATTTCACTGGGACAACAAAGTCTGTGCACAGCCAAATAAGAAACTTCTTATTCTGCTTTTCCAGGGCACAGACACACAAAAGATCATTAACACGTTGGATATAACATTAGCCAGAATCAAATTACAAAGGTTATTCACAATCCTCATGCTTCTGGGTAAGAGCTGATCACATGCTGGGGTCAAGAAGAAATTCCTCCCAACATGCTATAGAACTGTACAATGAGGTATGTTACAAAGACATTTACAGTTTCTTCTTTAGCAGCTGGAATTGGCTGCAGGCACAGATAGGATATCAGTCTACAGGGAGCCTGGGCCTGTTCTCTGGCAATTCCTAGGTTGTTTTTGAGACTTGCAAAAGACTCCGTTTCTCCTCTCCTACCAAATGCAACACCCACACCTGAGAAAAGGGATGAAGCCATGAAGCCTTACTGGTGGTGGTGTCCTTAACAAAAAGGCTGATCATGTGACTCAAAGGTGGTCTCCTCTTGGTGATGGAAGAGAGTTTTCCCAGTACAGTCTCCTTGACCATCTCGTCCGTTGGCAGGCGGTACAGGGCCAAGTGGTTTTCCTGCTTGAAAAGCTCTTTAGCACCAGGTGTGAAACCTGAATCAGGAACATAAACAGGAGAATTAGACACAACCCAAAGCAAAATGGAGATCTCACTTTGCTGCTCCACCCTCCCCCTCTGGCTGCTATCATTCTGATATCTTCTCAGCAGCAAAAAGACTGAGCCAGAAGCAGCATCCCCCAGAAACCAAGCCAGTGCCATTTTGTAGCCTCTGTGTGTGCCACCAGCCAGGCAACAGAGGTTAGACTTACCTAGCTGACTTGCCTCCATTCTCACTATGCATGTACACTAAAACACTTTGAGATCTACTGATAAGATGCACTATATAAGAGCTAAATGATATTATTAGTGGAGTCTTTAGCATTCCTGATTTATTTAAGAAAAGCAGAGCAATCCAGAAGAACAAGCACGAGACAAGAGATCAGAAACTCTCAAATGCTCCTCCTGGCTCTGCCACGGATTCCTTGTGTGACATTGGACAAGTCACTTAACATCCCTGTGCCTCACTGTAAAGTGTGGACATTGATACTTACCTGCCTCACAAGGCTGGGATGCGGACTTTGAAGTACTGAAGACGTGAAGTGCTACATATTACGTGTGTCTAACCACCGCCAGTTTCTCTGTAATACGCATCAGCCTGAACAGTGGCACTGACAAAGATACCAGAGGAGCGACTCCTCCTTTCTTATTGCTCATCACTTATCCACTGTGGGACAAAAAGCTACTGTGTCAGCACTGCTGTCATCCATAACATGAAGGATTCTAACTAGAACTTTACAAAATTTGGCAAGTGCTGGCTGGAAAAACCTCTTAACCATGTACATCTCTCAATAACCTTAGCACCATGGCTGAACCTCTCAGCCGTGAACTTCCCAGTGACATTGACAACAAATCTGACACCAAATCTCTGGGCGTTGACACAGTGAGAAAGGACCAGAGTCAGATATGCTCTCCAGCATCCCAGCTAACAAAGTTATAGTCCCAGCTATTCTCGTGTACTTCCAGTGTTCCGCTGGCTCAGTAAGACTACCGTGAAAGCTTGCACCCATTTCTCAGCTGTCTCCTTGTTTGGTTCTTCCTCACCTATTAGCCTGGCAAGCTCACAGAGCCCCCAGGGCACATGGACAGGCAGCACAGCATTGTGGGTCTCCTGGAGGGCAATGTTGCAGAGGTGGTCAGAGAAGCGGCACAGGCGCTCTGTCACACTGGCATTGCAGAGGTTGAGCAGCACATTCAAACCCAGAGGCTTCAAGGAGGTTAGGTGCATCTGCCAGTTGGAGTCATCAAACTGGATACAAGAGGGGTTCTGCTGGTCCTGGGACAGGCTGAGCATTTCGAGATGGTAGTCACAAACAAAGTCTTCAGCCTCACAGGCTAATCCCTCAATGTCACCGCCAGCCTGATCAGACATGCAAGAAAAACCTGGTTAATTATAATGGACTATAGTTACTGGAGAGGGTCTGATTCCCATTTCAAGCTTAGGAGCCCTTAGCAGAAGAGACAGTCCCAGATAGAACAGGGAAGATTAACAGGCCATTGCTTCCTCCTCTTATCAAAAATAGTGGCTCTCTTAGTTCCACAGTCTGAGATTCTCTGAAGATGTAAAAATAATGTTTTATGATCCAAATTCTAATGGAGGAAAATGAAAGGAATATCTAGTAAGAGAGTGACTGCTGTAAAGGGCATGGGGGTTCTTCCAGGGAGATTACACTACTTTCTAGTAACACATTTAGAAAACACAAATAGTTCCCCCACTGAAGTCTGTGGGAATTTTACCATTGCCATAAATGGGAGTAGAAACAAATCCAAAAGATAACCAGAGAAAACACTGAAGGATTGATTTGAAGATGGCAGAAGTTTGAGGGATGGGGATGAAGTCTCCTGAGAGAAGGAGGAATGTAACATCCCCTAAATGCATAAGACTATATTAGAGTGTCCTCATCAAAGACACTAGCAATGGGTACCTCCTTTAGTTCTGTGCATGAAAGAACCATCCCTTCCCAGGGGAAAGCAACATCCAGTAAAGAGAATGCTTTTCTTCTCTGGAAAAGGACATGCAACCCATGCTGAAGGATGTGCAAGGGGAATGAAGTGTGAATTTTCTCTGATTGTTTCCCACTTACAGTTCAGCAACTGAAGCAGGCAACACTGAACAGACACGTAGACAGACATTTGCCCCAACAGAAAGCACATCTTTATGAGCCCTGCATAAGCACCAAGCTCATTACCAGTCAGCTGGCATGGGTCTTTTATTGCAGTGTAGACATATCCTTAGGATCACATAATTTGTCAGTAGAAGATGCTATGCCCAGCTCTCCCCTGGCTTACAATGGGGTAATTCTGGAGTAATTCCACTGAAATACATGGAGCTACGGTGATGTCAATTCAAAATAACAGAGCACAATCAGTACAAGTGAGTGGCCAATATTACAAGTCAATTAGTATTTAACAAAAACTAAGCTAGGTTAACTTGGCCATAGGTTTTTTTGTTTCTGACTTAATGAATTACTCACAGTCCAGTGCCGGTTTTGTAAATGTATTATCCTAGCACCTAGGAGCCCTGTATGTGGAATTATTCTACACCTACCACAGATGAATACTTGGCATTCTGTAGCTATAGCATCCATTCCTGGTATTCAGTATTCAAGGTCAGAAACAGGTCACCTGTTATATGGTTTAGATTCTGGTCCCCGACTGAGTAACTGACATTTGTGATAGAAGAATATGGAATAATGCTTTTCTAGTAGAATTCTTTGTCAGTTTTTAGATTCATGTATATTTCTTGACTGCTTGGTGATCAATCAAATATTCATGAATAATGAATAGCAGTAACAAATCAAATTTGAACCATGTATTTGAAAATCTGGCTTCATCATTTAACCAGTTATCCAGGATGCAGACCAAGGATATTAATCCATTAGTATAAGTCATGAATGATGTGGAGAAAGTGACTATAGAAGTGTTATTTACGTCTTCACATAACACACAAACCAGAGGGTCACCCAATTAAATTAATAGGCAGTGGGTTTTAAATAAATATAAGGAAGTACTTCTTCACATAACATATAGTCAACCTGTGGAACTCGCTGCCAGGGAATGTTGCAAAGGCAAAAGTATAACTGGGGTCAAAAAAGAATTAGATAAGTTCATGGAGGATAGGTTCATCAATGGCTATTACCCAAATGGTCAGAGATGCAACCCCATGCTCTGGGTGTCCCTATGTTTCTGACTCCTAGAAGCTGGGATTGGATGATGGGATGGATCAGTTGATAAACTGCCCTGCTCTGTTCATTCCTTCTAAAGCATCTGGCACCAGCCACATTTGGAAGACAGGAGGGTAGGCTAGACGGTTGGACCCAACATGGCTGTCCTCATGTACCATACTGGCATGTGTGCCAGAGCTCTGACTCAAACCAGGAGCTGGTCTATCAGACAGCTGGCATTACTGGGATGCTGAAGAGGAGGCTCCTAACAATCTGTTCTCTCCTTTATAGCCATCAATAGCACTAACTAAGGCCTGGTCTACACGACAAAGATAAGTTGACTTGTATTAGGTCGACTCAGAGTCACCACATTAATTACTGCTGTGGCTGATGTCCACACTATCCTCCTGGGGTCAGTGGTGTGCGTCCCCACCACAAGCACGTCCACCGACTTAAGAGGGGCAGCGTGGGGGGCTGAGAGCCCGGTGTCTCAGCTCCGTTGGCTGCCCCACAAATGCCCGGCAGGCTGCTCTCCCATTCCCAGCCGGGACCTGGGGGAAGCCCTAAATCAGACTTTGAAGCTGGCCTGTCTAAATGAGCAGCTCTCTTATCCTATAGAAAGAGGATAAATTCAAAGGCGAGAGCGCTAATAGGATTACAGTGCTGGCTGTAACTTGCTGTCTAGAGACCGTCTCTGCCAAGCACTCCTCACTATAATGTAATTTTGGTTGGAGGAGCATCTTCCCATCCACAAGGCCAGCAAAGGGCACCAAGTACAATGAGATTCAGCTGCACCTTTCCTTCCTTAACTCATATAAGTCTCTTAGATTTTGCCATCCTTTAACTCAAAACGGGGGGTGGACTGTGCTCTTTCTGCGCGACACAGCCTGTCCTACAGCCGACTGAGAGTCCGACTCCATCCGCTTTTGCATACCTTACCTGGGTTGCCTCCTCCTCGCCGCCCTCCGTGTCTTTGCTAAAGCTCACATTGGACCCCGACGGATGCTTGCTTCTGCTGTTTGGCTTTCTGTGGAGATGGACGTCAGAAGATTTTGGGGTGTCACTAGACCAGTCGTTTCTCTCCTGTTCATTGGCAACGTGGACCATATCCATCATGGGGCCAGAAAGCAGAGCATCCCTCTCATGGGGCTACAAGAGAACAAGGAGATGACCAATGATGAGGCACTTATGGGCTGGAATGGGAAATCCCCATTACTGTTTTGCATGATGCCAGACCTGTTCTACTCTGGGATGGATTTGAGTAGTTGGGGGTGCGGCAGCCTCTGAGCTCTACTGAAGAGGATTCACCATTCCTTAATCATTCAAGCAATGACACTCTCCTCCCGGAGCAGAACACCTGCTTTTCTACACTACTGAAAATTCTGCCATATCATAAACTGAATCTAGATGCCTGGCAGGCAACACTAAGGCTGCATCCAAGCCCTGCTGAAAACAAAGCATCCTTTTGCTGACGACGCATCCTCACCTCCTCATCCATCTCTGGGTGGCAGAAGGAGCGCGTGGACAGCTCATCCGTCAGGTCTTCATGGCTATCATGAGGGGCTTCCACCTTCCCACTGAAGAACAGAACAGTCTCCGGACTGGGATTTGGCCAGGACAGTATCCCCTGCTTGTCTACACAGCAAAGTACCTAAACAACACCAAGACATCCCGCAACACCCCCGCCCCCCCAAAAAAAACAAAACAAAAAAAACCCAAAACACCCAGTGAGTTGATGTCTAAAATATATAGTCACAGACACTAACAGCACAGGGCTTGGGTGGGTTTTCAGATACAATGGAAGTTGGACAGAAGTCCCTTGTCAAGTAATCTCCTCTCTTGAGAGAGCGCTCTGAAAGCACTCCAAAGTGTACTGAGCGCAACTTTGCTCCATCTGGATTAATGGTTGCTTAATGCAGGTTTCGTTTTAGGACCTATTAAAATTAATCATGAAGTCCATGAGCAGAAGGTAGGTATTGTACCTATTTTACAGATTGGTAAACTAAGGTCCAGGGAGATCAAGAGATTTTTTTCTCATGTCATTGGCAAAGCCAGGAGTAGAACCAAAGAGTGTGGCCTGGGCTTAAGCTCTGCATGTAATTGAAATCACTGTTTTTACTAGAAGTTTGCTACTGGAAGGATAGGTGCCCATTTGATTTAAAGACAGATGTATTAAGGCTAAAAGCCTGAACTGTCGCATGGGTAATTCATAAAGTATAAAAAAGCGGAACATGGATGAGATCTTAAAAATTGCATGGGAAAAGATGTCGAATCCCAGCAATAATTGACCCTGGCGATATTCTCTCAGCCATGCATAGAGCAGTTTCCATTGCTTTCCACTGACTCTGCAGACATTCTAGTCTTCCGAGTGAAAATCCTGGAATCTTATTATATACTGTAGATATCTAGCTCTTATACAGCACTTTTCATCATTAGATCTCAAAAGCACTTTACAACAGAGATGATAAACACCCTGCAAACCCAGGAGTCTAGAAACCCCACAAGACCTTTACTGAGAACAGTATGAATGGAGCACCCCCGGCCCTGTTTCTTAGGGGATTTTCACAGTGATCAAAGAAAGCAAGGTATCTAGTTTGTATCCTTCTAGTGATAACCTAGTGATACTCACGGTGACAGATCCCAGGCTGTGAAGTAAGCTGGACGTGAAGCTGAGTGTTGGAGACTTGCCTTTTAAAACACACAGAAAGTGGCTCCAGATACAACGTATCATTTCCTGTCAGAGAAGCAGACCACATGTGACAATTTGCAGGGGAGAGCCTGGGTGAGGAAGGGGGAAGAGGGGTGCATAAAGTTAACAAACATGCTTACAGGTTCAAGCCAAAGAGACCCTGTAAGACAATCCATTGCCAGATCTTAAATGGGAGTAGGCTGAGGTTTTCAAGGACAAGGGCACTCCCCGTGCTGAATGCAAAGAGCAAGTATTTTCCTTGAATAGGGATTCAGCTGGGGCCATCACAGTCTTTCCAGAAAACACAGGTGGGGATTTTGTAGGGGTTCATCTCAGTTAAACTTGGGGCATCCTCTTGGAATCTTTTTTCTAAAAATAAGCTCAGATCCTTGAATGAAAGGGTTTCAATGCCCTACCACACACCTATTAAACCCATTTCCAGATGGGACAACTGAGGCACCGAGGTGCCATGACTTGCCTGCGGTAACCTAGGGAGTCAGTGGCAAAGCTGGAATAGGGAGTTGGGAGACTAGGTTCTATCTCCTGCTAGAACCATTACATCCCTGTGCAATTTAACTAAAAATCAAATCTATGAGAAACGGAAGGAAGGTTTGCATGAGGGAAAAATACTACAAATTGAACGTGCTGCTGCCACAGACAACTTCAGTCTGCCACAGAAGAATGATCCCAAACAGAGGCTAAATGACAGAAGGCTAACACATATGGTCTCATCTCTGTAAATCTGGCATCCAATCCCATCTTCAGGGCTCTGTGTTTCTTGTTCCCAGCTGAAGTGGGTCTGCATTTTGATGTTGATCTGCAGGCTTTAAAGACATCCCTGGATTGCTATCACCTTGCATCACTTCTCCTATGCTTGAACTCTTCCAGTGCTCAGATACTAGGTTGATAGAGGCCATGTACAAACCTAGACAAATTAAATCTCATCATAGCTGTAGCCACAAATGCTGAACAATATTTAATTTAAAACAAAAAGAAAAGGTCATTGTCACACTGGCTGGTTTTGGGAGGTGGGGGAGAGCATATGTGTTATTTGATATCAGTCTGTCAAAATCATAGTGATTCATGTGAGACATGCCATGTCAGGTACTGTTAGAAAGTGCTGAGTAATATATAATGTGCTGAGTAAGATGATAATGTTTAAGTTCATGTGCTATATCTGTAATGGAAGTTATGGATATCTTTGATATACCTGTATTTCAAACTATGCTGCATAAGACACACCCCAGACAGAGAGGCCGCAGGACAATAGCCCACTTAATGGCCCATCAAGACCTTTACAGAAGCAAAAGGCCCAGAAAGGAACTAAGGGCATACCTGAAGGGTTACCAAGATTGGCCCATGTGACTCTGGACTCCATTTTAGTTCCTGTAAGTGCCCATAGGCCGCATGGCAAGAGGCAGAGGGTATGTAAGATCAAACCACAGAAACCATTTTGTCTTTGTTCCTGCCCAGCTGCAGACACACACCTACCCACCTCTGGATCAATTCATTTTGCAACTGAACTGAAGGACTTAGACCCATCCAGGTACTGGATGTATACCAGAGGGACTATTCAAGCCCGCAACTCCACAATTCTTCTAAAAACCTGATGTATATGGACTTTCAAATCATTTGTATGTATCTGATTGCTTTAAGCCTTTAACATTTCTCTCATTGTTTGTTTTCTTTTTATAATAAACCTTTAGTTTTAGTTACTAAAGGATTGGCTGGCAGCATGGTATTTTGGGTAAGATCCAAACATATAGTGAACTGGTACTATGGCTGGTCCTTTGGGATCAGAGGGAATCTTTTGAGTAAAGAGCATAGAGTTTAAATAACTGGTCTCTTTCCGGGATCTAGTGGCAGTTTGGGAGCCAGAGACTGAAATGCAGTAAAGGGGGCTGTGTGTATTTGCACAGTGGCTTCTTGATAACCAGTGTGAGGGAATCAGAAGCGCTGTTTGTGGCTGGTTGGGAAGTCTGACTCCAGTGTCACCCACCAGTGCTGGGAGAATCTGCTCTCCTTTTACAGCCTGCCCTGGCCCTGGCATTATCAGTTGGCTACCCTGGGCACAAACGGGTCACAGTCATGTTTAACCCAGACATTTTCTTACAACCACAGTCTTTGCACAGAAATAGAGAAGAGATCCATGCAGCCAGGGAGATGACCTCAAGTAATTACTTTTTAACTAGTGAAACACTGAATTGCACAGCTCAGTTGAAGGATGAACTGGCATAGGAAGGTAAGGAAATGTTCAGAGAGTGATATGAGTGTGTGAGTGGGGGTTAGCACCAGGGCCCCCACATGGGGGGGAGGGGGAAGGGTACACTTTACCAGGGCCTGGCCCAGGCTGCAACGTCCATTACCCGCCTTACAAGAGGGAGCCCATGTTAAAAGTTTGTACTGGGTCTGAAAATGTTATGCTTGGGCCCTGGCTAGCAGTAGCAAGGAGAGAGATTGAGCCTGATGGCATCTGGAGATTTCTAATTAGTTTTAGTAATTCCGCTTCTTCCCCAGGGAAATAGAAATCCTAATGCCAGATTAAGCAAGACAGTGTCTTTCCCCCACCCTCCTGTTTGATCTGGGTGATATAGTTTGCAGAGGGGTTGGATCCAGACTTCTGGAGGACAATTCCTTTGACAGTTTGCACGCTCTGGTTTGAGAAGTGTTAGTAATGTACACAAGCTTATTAAGAAGCCGGTGAAGCAGGATCAGGATTTCAACCCAAATGACCCACGCTCCTCTCTTCATATTTCACCTGTGCCAGAATGCCAGTCTCGCTGCTATGTCTCATTTCCCTGTTCACTAGTTTTGATAGGATGAGGGTTTTGTTCGTTTGTTTTTTAATATAAGCTAAATTTCTCCCCAGCTTCCTGACATGTACCAGTCTTTCTTGACCACTTATTTGACCTGTGAAGCAGCAGTGACCAACAGGACTTGAAACAGAAGCTTTCTCCAAGACAGGAAAGCTTCGTTTCAAAACCTCAGCAAAATTCAAATTTGTGGCAATCTGAAGGATATGAGCTGGACCACCTATCTATCACAGTTAGCTCAACCCTGGCCAGCAGAGCAGTTACTACAAGAGAAAGTGTGTGGGAAAGACATGCAACCTGCATGCAGAGCAAAATAAAAAAACAAAGAGTGC
Source organism: Mesoclemmys tuberculata (assembly GCA_007922155.1). Taxonomy (NCBI): domain Eukaryota; kingdom Metazoa; phylum Chordata; order Testudines; family Chelidae; genus Mesoclemmys; species Mesoclemmys tuberculata. Next base: position 10,696,357 of record ML675637.1, read on the forward strand.
CAGCAAAGGGTTAGGGACCGGAAGGAGACCACAGAAGGGGAAAGATCTTATGGTGCTTGCAGTGAAGTTGGAAGAGAATGGAAGACTGGTAAAAAATAGTAACAATATTACCTGAGAAGATACCATCTCTGTGTAGCTGCTGAGAGTGTCCTCTGAAAATTTAGCCAGCTGCAGAAAGAAAAGAGACCAGTTACTATCTGTGTGCTCAGAAATGATACATGAGAAGCATCCCTTCTTGAATACTGTTCCTTCTGGGAGGCAAAGGGCAGAGCCCCACTCGTTAGGAACTGCCATACCAGAGGAGACTAATGGTCCATCAAGTCCAGGATCCTGTCTCTAGTTGTCCATGTTATGACTGAGCTGTTAAGTATAAGCACCATGTTTGGTGCTCTACAGGACATGAGTGAAGAGCTTACACACTAAACAATTACATGACGCTAATTACATGCACCAGGAGGCCCAATGGCAGTTCTTCCTGAGGCTGGTATTTTGAGGTAGGAGGAGGCAGTGTTTGAATTGATCTGGACTGGGTGCAAGTACGGATCTTTAAGAAGGAATTTCAAAGATGGCCAGTGGTAACACAAGGGACATAAAAGGAGGAGACAGAATAGGAAATGAAACCAGATATGTAGGTGGGGTGGAATCACATAGAGCTTGAAAAGGGAGGGCAAATTATAGATGACAATTTCGCAACTCAATGTGTTGCATCCAATGAGGGGGAATTCTACCCTGGACCTCATCTTGATAGAAAGAGGAACTGCTCACAAAACTAAAAAATAGTGGTTATTTAGATGCAAGTGTAAACAGAATGAAGTTCCAACCAGTAATACTTCCACTTGGTGCTTTAAAAGGACCAATTTCACAATGTTAAAAACACACTTATGAGTCAAACAGTTTGGAGAAAATTTAAATAGAGAAGTGTGAGTGATCGTTGGGAAGTGTTTAAGAACATTTTAATAAATATCCAAAAAGCCACAATCAAGAAAGCAAGCTACACTGGTTAGAAAACCAGCCTGGCTCAGAAGAGAAGTGAAAGCAACAATAAAAAATAAAAACAATACATAGCAGAAGGAAAAAAGAGGAAACTGACAGCAACGAATATAAATTAGAAGCTAGAAACTGTAGAAAACTGATAAAGGAATGAAAAGGAAACATGAAGAAATCTATTGCCAGAAGAGTTACAGACAATAAGGAGAAGGTTTGGGGTTTTTTTGAGTTAAGCATATCAGGAACAAAAGGAACCATGACAATAGTATTGGTCCATTACTAGATGGAAATGGTAGAATTGTCAACAATGAAGAAAAGGAAGACGTGTTCAACAAATATTTCTGTTCAGTATTTGGGAACAAGCCAGATGATGTAATCATATCATGTGTCGATGAAATAGTGTCCATTCCATCATTAATTAAGGAGGATGTTAAACAGCAGCTACCAAAGTCAGACATCTTTAAGTCAGCCGTTCCAGATAACTTACAGCCAAGAATTTTAAAAGAGCTGGCCAAGGAGCTCTCAGGACCACTAATGTTGATTTTCAATAAGTCTTTGAACACAGGGGAAGTTCCAGAGAACTAGAAGAAAGCTAATGTTGTGTCAACATTTAACAAGGATAAATGAGGATGACACAAGTAATAATAGACCTGTCAGCCAGACCTTGATCTTGAGCAAAATAATGGAATGGCAGTGTCACAGAATGGCTGGCCCCAGTAAATGAAGTAGGTCCACTGCCCCTCTGCCAGTGGAGGTGTTCTCATTTGGCCAGTTAAGAGGGTGGGGACAGCACCTGAGGGCTATAAAAGACCAGGTGAAAGAGAGATGGTGAGTCTGGGGAATGAGAGCATAGACCAGTCAAGCAAAGGAAAAGGGCAGATCAGAGCTGCCAGAGCCAAGAAACTGACTATAGATCCTGAGAGAAGGGTGAAGGCAGGAGAGCAGCAAGAGGGGTTCACTGGCTGGCATCTCTAAGCCAGACAGTCAGTGCTAAAGGGCTGTAGAGGGCTGAAAGCCAGGGAGCAGAAGAGGGAGATGCCTGCTGGCTTTCAGTCAGAGAGACAGATCCAAGTGGTAGCAAGGGCTGGAGGCAGGAAAGTAGCAGCAGGGCGGGAGAGCTGGACTCAGAAGCCAAGAGAGGGCCAGAGGGAGTGATGGATACTCCCTTGATAAAGATCATCTCCCCGTAGAGAGGTTGTGGGGGTTCTCACTAGGAAGAGGGGTTTTTTAAGGACTATATACACTGGATGTGGGAAATGGACAATGTTTGGGGGTTTTGTTGGGCATTAACTAACTGTGTTTTGATAATAAACCAGTTCCAAGGAGGGGCATCTGACCAAAAGAGCCTGAAGTGGATTTACTGAGGATTCGGAGAAGGGAAATTGAGGCAAGTGTGCCTGCCATGCTGCTGAAGGGTGCTCCAGGCAAGCCACTCGGTGACAGGCTGCGATGGGATTGGATTAATAAAGAATTAGGAGGGTAACACAATTAACGCTGCTATCAATACGGGTTTACGGGAAATAAACCCTGTCTCACTTGATATCATTTTTGTTAAGAGATTACAAAGTTCGGTTGCTAAAGATGATGGTATTAATTTAATATATTTAGACTTCTGTTTGGCTTTTGACTTGTTTCAGCAAAACATTTTTATTAAGAAACTAGAACAATGCAAAACGAATATGAGCACACATTAAATGAATTAAAAACTGCCTAACGGATAGATCTCAAAATGTAATTATAAACAGGGAACTACCATTGAGTGGGTATTTCTAGGGGAGTCCCACAGAGATCGGTTCTTGGTTTTATGCTATTTAATATTTTTATCAATGACCGGGAAGAAAACGAAGTTGTTACTGATAAAGTTGATCAATGACACACAGACTAGAGAGTGGTAAATAATTAAGAGGACAAGTCCCTGATACAGACTCTCTGGATCACTTGGTAAACTGGGCATAAGCAAACAACATATGTATCTCAATATGGCCAAATGTAAAGTTATACATCTAGGAACAAAGAATGTAGGCCATACTTACAAGCTGGGGAACTCAAACCTGAGAAGCAGTGACTCTGAAAAAGACTGGAAGTCATGCTGGATAACCAGCTGAACATGAGCTCCCAGTGCAACACTGTGGCCAAAAGGGCCAATGCAATCCTTGGATGAATAAACAGGGAATACTGAGTAGAAGCCAGGAGGTTATATTACCCTGTATTTGGTTACGGGAAACCTCTGCTGGAATACGGTCTCCAATTCTGGCATCTACAACTCAAGAAGAATGTTGAAAAATTGGAGAGGGTTCAGAGAAGAACCAACGGAATGATTAAAGATTTGGAAAGTTATATAGTTATAAAGACTCAAAGAACTCTATTTAGCTTATCCAAGAAAAGGTTTAAAGGGTAACCTGATAACTGTCTATAAATAGCTACATGAAGAACAGAAATTTGAACGTTCCGTCTAGCAGACAAAAGTATAATAAGATCCAATGGCTCAAAGGTGAGGCTAGATAAATTTGGGCTAGAAATAAAGCACAATTTTTTAACACTGAGCATAAATGACTACAGTATCTAGTAACTAAACAACATGCCACATTTCTGGTGGACTCTCCACTGGAATTTTTAAAATTACATTAGGATGTTTTACTAAAAGGTATGTTTTAGTTCAACCACATCTATGTGACATGATGTTGGAATTAATACAGGAAAAATCCTATGGCCTGTGCTATGTAGGAGGTCATACTAAAAGATGATCATAATGGTCCCTTCTGGCCTTAAGATCTATTAACCAAATAGCTTGAATTTGGTGGGAAGGGGAAAGAAGGCAGTGGAGGAAAAGAACAGAGTTACATGGTCCAGGTGACAAAGAGGGAGAGGGTCTTACATGCTGCATTGTGAACATTCTGGAGGGAAGAAAGGTGGGAAATGGGGAGGCCAAAGAAGAGACTGCTCTAGTCAAGGTCAGAGTGACAAAGGCATGAACAAACTCTGTGATTGTAGGGACAAGGAGGAAGGATCATATTTGAGATGTCAGGCAGAAAGAACTGACAGGATTTGGTTTACTGCTTGGACACATGGGAAGAAGAGACAGGAGACAGAAAAGAACATATGCAAGGCATGAGTTTGGGCAATAGGATGGAGGTGCCAACAGCAATGAAGAAGGGAAGACAAAGAGCTCCTATTTCACCATGACAAAGAACCAAGGACAGAAGCTGAGTGATTCCGACAGTGAGCAAGTAGAGGGGTAACCTCTAAAAGGAGATGGTGAGGGAGCATTTGGATGCATCTGGGGGATACAGTAACTGCTCCATCCTACCCCAGCACAGGATATAGGTGACTCCCATTGACTTCAGTGTAAATTATGCATATCCTGTAGGGGGAAAGAATAGGTACCAAGAGAGTATGGGGCCACTGACCCAGGGAGGACAAAGAGGAGGTGTGAGCAACTGGACCAAAGGCAGAAACTTCGTAACAGAAGTTTGAGAGGAAGGTAAACACACCATAGTGCAGCTGGCTAAAACCACATCGGGAGCAGGGGAGTGGGATGGTTTCCAACATCCATTGGATGATCAGATTATGTCTCAGAAAACTCAGAATTTGAACCCCACCAGCCTCTCCAAGAAAAACTGCTAACTCCCCATCTGCACTTACGGGGAATAATCCTCTCCTTCACAAATTCTTAGTCTCTAATCCACTGCGTAGAGCATCCCTGTAATCCAACCCTCAGCACTTCGAGTGGCAGCTCCCAGATCCCAAGGGGAGTAACAGCAGTTTACAGAGGACAGCCTAACACCCAGCCCTCCCACTCACTAAATGTTCATTTCTTATGGCTATTGCACCACATTTGTCTCAGTTTAGACTCCCACTATAGGGCACAAGTGTCCATCAGCTGGCCCACAGAACCAGCCTTACATGGATTTATTTGACTGGAGAATAAGCCCTAAGAGAAGAGCTTGGACCAGTTGAAACTGGGCTGGAAAGAGAATGGAAACCTACTGTAGGGAACGATACTTCACTGTTCCTGAGGGAGACGGACTAGATACGACCCAGCAGAGGTCGCCCAACTGTAATTTTTAAGATTCTGGGAATTTACCTGAGGAACAAACTGTCCCTCAAGTTTCTCTCAGAATGCCTCACCTTCTCTGCCCCTTCTGCTGCACACAATGGCCTGACATGGGAAAATACCTACCAGTGAGGTGGAGGAGGCCTTGCTCATCTGAGCCAGGACTCTGGCTTCTCCACAGGCTGTAGCAAGAACCCACAGGACAGGAAAGAGCAGTGGAAGGATGGGCAGCACACCATTCACCTGAAAAACCACTGTAGGTCACCAACTAGACATAGCAATGAAACACAGCTAGAACTGAAGCGTCTCACACAATCTCCCCTTCACCACCGCACAAGAACAGACACGGGGCAACATCAGGAGCACAGGAGGCAGTTTGGTGAGACTGAAAGTAGTTCGACACTCTGAGGAGCCCTAAGAGAAAGACACCCACAACCCTTGAGGATTTGCTATAAAAGAGAAAGTCAGCATTCACCCCCACTTGCACGATGGGTTTGACATTAAGCCTTAATATTAAAAAGAAAAAATCCTGGGCAAATAGATTAAAGCCCACCGTGATGGGAACACTAGGGATAGAGCTGTTGTTCTGCTTACTGTTCAACTGAGGGCTCTGCCTGACCTCAGCATTCACAAGGGAGAGAAGCAACTCTAAGAGGGCGCAGGAGGTTTGTGATGAAGGGAAACTAGCTGCAGTGCATGCTTTGGTTAGGAAAGAATGAGGTGGACACAAGAGACTCCTTTACCTGCAGCTGAAGAAGAGTGTACTGCCAGGAAGCAATTCCAGGAGCCACGAAAATGAAGCGCACGGCATTGGTGATCAGGAAGCCAGCCTGTCAGTTAAACAGAGGAAACACCATCAGCATGCCACCACCACTTGGAATAAGAGAGTCTTCGCTCCCCTTAACATTGCGAGCCCTGGAAAATCCTGGAGGACAAAGCTGGTTTGTTACTGCATTACCAACCCTTTCCCCCCCTCACTTTCCACCCCTTCTCATTGATACACCTACAGACTGACTGTTCAGGACCTTCACTTCACTTCTCTGAACCACCCAAAACGAACATAGTGTTAATGACTAGCTGGAGCTTCTCATGAAAGCCCACAGATTCTCAATTTCTCCTGGGATGGTCCTGGCCTGTTCTTCTGGCAATGCTGGAACAAGATTGGTCATCGATAGCAATGGTTTGGCAGTCAGACCTACCAATACAATAGGCACGGCATACTTCAGCATCACGGACTGCACTGTGAATCTCTCGTTATCCAGAGCTGTCACGGGACGTGACAAAGCCATATCCAGACACCACCTGAAACATCAAGACCAGTTAGGAGCCCCAGCCCATGCCACAACAGACAACAGTCCCAAGGTCCTCACATTCTATCTTCCTCCACTATAATCTTTTTAGTTTATTTGATCAGAATAGGATGTCCACACAGCTTCATGATGGGAAACTGGTCATTCTATACTATTCGCTTTGCACATGACACTGGAGTAGATACAATGAACTCCCCTCGACTCCTCAGCAGGTTTACAGCAGCTCTCAGACCCTCACCTGCCCTTCCGGTCAGAGTACATTCAGATATCCACATCTCCAACTGACTAGAAGGGTTATTTATGTTGCTGATTAAGTCCCACAGAGAAATGGCACCTGCAGAGAATTCCACCCATTCGTAGCTGAAAGATCAATAGTCACATGAAAGAACATTTCCCATTTCTAAAAACGGGCTTGGCCTCCCTGCTGAACCAGATCAAGTAACAATGAAACACCTGCCTCATGCTAACTCCAGCCCTCTCACTCTTCTTTCCTTTGCTCATCCAAGAATTAGCATTTTACTTCTTAAAGTTACCTCACCCTAAAAAGGAGGGAAACTGTCCCTGCAGGTTAGTATTCTCTGCAGAACCAAACTTCTGTGCCCATAATTCACAGATCTCTATATAAATGAAGCCAAGCACCAGAATTGCTCTCAAATGCAGGACTTCTCTGATCTGCCTGCCGCCACCACCACAAATCAGTTTGCAGGTGAGAACCTAAACCAGGAGTTTGGAAAATATTGCTATATGCAATCCATCTGACCTAGCAGCTGCTGAGAACTAGTGAAAGAGTCCAGTGAGAGTCTTATAGCTCTAGTATTCCCAGTAATATCATTTATCTGAAGCCTCCTGTACAGGACAAGCAAAACTCCACCCCTTCTGATATAAGGCTGCAACAAGAACCAAGCCAGCCTCTACAAGTATGACAAGCAGTATTTAGCACACCTGACTTTGTCAATCACTGGGGTCTTTAGGACACGAAAGAGACGATACAGCTGAGGATTCTGAGGTCCCTTCTTCACTTCACCCCTTGGGGAAGGTGGAGGAGAGAAAGGGGGGAACAAATCTCCTGGCTCCAGAACAATGTGTTCATCATCCTGTTATCAAATTAAAGAAGAAAAGACAGACAACTCAGTGGAAACCTCCGAGAAGGCACTGGTGGCTTTAATATAGCAGAGTTCTGTTCAACGCAGGACACGTGTTTTCTACACTGTTCAAACTCTCAATGCTTTAAAATTTGTTTGCAAAACTGCTGCACGGAATGTGCAGCAGAACGCAACGCCTATTGCATAATGCAACACTTACTTGTCAGTTTAGCAGTTGCATGTAGAAACATTTCATAGGTACAGACATTTGGAGTGAAAGTGAGATCAACATAACTCTGGTGCTGAGGTGTGAAAAAAACTCACAGCTATGCTGACCTAATCTCCCCATGTAGGTGCAGCTAGGGTGACAGAAAAATGCTTCTATCGACCTAGCTACCATTGCTCAGGGAGGCAGAGTTCCTACAGCAATGAAAAAATCCTTTCCATTGCTGCAGGAAGCATCTACACTATGGTTACATAACTAAGGCTTCACAGCTGTGCAATTGTAGCACCCACAGTGTAGATGTGACCTTAGACGATAAAGAGCATCAAAAAACTTTAAAAGCTGAATTTTCCCATGTCTGTCTTGTACAACACGTTTCCTCATCTTTCCATGAATTCTATATTTTTATTTAGGACCTGTGAGGTGGGGAACAGAGGAAAGAGTGGTTTTCCCCCATCTCTAGTACAAAATATTAAATCCTGCCCATTTGCACCTATTAAATTCTGATGCCCTGGACAAATTGTAATTTTGGTAACTTCATTTCACTTCTCTAAATTAACCATAATAATTATCCATTCTGAAGTGGATGTGGCATTTTCTTTCACTTCTTGTCCTAAACTGGTGTTGCTACTATGTTGCTGAACAGCTGCTACATTACAGCCCAGAAGTAGATGCATTACAAACAGAGAAACAATCCATGTAATTCCTTTATCTGCCTCACAGGAATTGGTAAGGCTTAATTTTTAACATTTGTAAAGGAACGTGAGCTCCTTGGCAAAGAGTTGCTGCAGAAACATAAAATATTGTATTATTTTAATCTCTTTCCCCCTTCTAGCACTTTATCTAGCTAGGAAATTCCCCCCCGCCTTTAAACTTTTCTAATCTAAGCTCTCTCTTTGTTCTGTCAAGTGCTCCTGTTTGTACCACCAACTCTGTACATTCTCTAAACAAATCATCCCACAAGTTTCCATTCTCTGAGAGCTGCTTTCAGAGTTAGGAGGAAAGCCAGGCCCTGCTGTTTGTTTTGCTACATTGTAAAGGGCAAACTTTCGTATTCAAATACCATGAAGGAAGGGTTTTCTGACACAGCAGGCTGTTCATAGTTTGTTCCCAAATAAGACCTGATCAATGGATAATTACACCACCCATGAGCTAAGATGTGGTCCAGGTAACATTTCCACCAGTACTGGCCACTCCCCATCTTCCCTGAAATTATTCTGGAGTTTAATGGAGAGATGCCTGATTTTACAAGAGTTAAGTCTAGATCAGAGACCACTTGCTTCCCTGCAATGGTAACCTAAACATCTTCCCCACTCTTTCTCAATCAATTTTCTTCCTTAACTTGGAGTTCCAGCCCTCTTAGGCAGTTCATCCACTTTTCCCCCATGTACTATTACCTTACATTATCAGAGAGCAGAAAGGGGAAAGTCAGAGCAGATAAGCCTTTATTGTGCCACATGAAATACGGGTAAAATTCCCGTTCTTTGATCAGAGTGTCATATTGTACACTAGGGTTCCATGCAGAAACACCATATTGGGAGTTTTGTCTGCAAAGCAAGTGCAATGACTTCACAGCAAGGAGCAGAGAGGAGTATTTGACCGACAGGTTCATTTAAGCTCATTAGTGACAGTGACTTTCTGCCTAAAACCCATCCTCTGGCACAACAGAAATACCCAAGGTTTCAAAATGGGAAGGTATCCTATTGAATTATCTATTCAGACGGGTTTAATACAATTATGATCAGAAGCACAATACACTCCTTTCCTACACAGGAGGAGATAAGAAACATTATGCTTTGGCATCGTGTGACTAAGCTGTTGGGTTTTGTGGGTTGGCGAGAGAGCTGTTTAAATAAAACACTTTTAGCTGCACAAATGAAGTGTAAGATGATGCTCCACACTGTTCTCAAGGTAGGAAGAGATCAAACACATGAGAATACTGCATGCTCTGGGAATTGGTCATCAACAAGATCACCCTGAGAAACAATCTTTCATTATGGCACAGAAAGGAAACAAGTGAGTTACCTTAATCCCTCTCAGAGAAGCAAAAGACTCCTGCCCCGGTCTCAGAGCAATAATGTCACCTTCTACCAACAGGCTGACAGGTAGGTTTACAAGATGACCATCCCTGTAGGCCCAGTGGAGGGACCAGGATGGGGCAAAAGGCATGTGAAGGTCGGGGTACATGGAGTCTGGCCACTTCGGATCTTTGCCATCTGTTAGGGTATCTGCAAGCACAGAAAACAGGAAAGAGTGAGGAAGACTGCACTGGAGGATTGGTGATCCTATAGGATTTACATTACACAGTGGCAGTGATCCCTCCCCAGTATTAATCCCACACAGTCCTTATGATCTCCTGCCATTTCCTTTATTCCCCCACGATGGATATGGAGGGCCCCCGTATCTCCCCATCCTTACAGACAGCTACCCATAGCCAAACTGCAACATAAAACAAACATTAGGAAATGCTGAAATGAACCCTACGAGAGAAAGGCCAAGAGAATGTCCCAAAGGGCCCCATGCTGAAAATGATTACTCCACCTCCTGCCAAGCAAAAGCTCCCCTAGGTTGGGAGGGTACTCACTCAGAGCTATATTCATGCACCTGTCTCTTCCTGAGAGGGTGCTGCCTCTACATTCGTCTCTTTCAGTGCTTGCTGGAAGGCAGATATTTTTATGAGATGCTCAGAGTTTGACTTACTCCAGCGTGCAGACATAGTGGCCATTTGCCTTACAAGATTAAGGCTCAAAGCATATGGCACTATCTCATCAAAAGAGGGCAGTGGGCAAAGCATACCTCTCAACAGCCTTCCTCTGTATGAGACACAGCAAGACGTGATAGATGCACCAATGTTTGGAGACAAATTTAACAAAAGGAGAAGCTGTAAGTCTGTGCATGACAACCCAAATGGGAGATGGAGGAGAGAGACCTCACCGTTTATCTTGTCGATGATGGTTCGGAGCCTCCTTTCAACCTCTCTGCACTTCAACCTCTCTTGTCGCCCAATCAAGAAGAGGTTCAAGAGGAGGAGGAGGAAGAGTGCTAGGGCATTCACAATCTCAGCACCTTGGCTTTGTGAGGCAAAAGGAAACAGTCAAGAAGTAGAAGAGGCATGTGAGTAAAGGAGCAGAATATGCTTCCCTGTGCACAGAGACAGATGCTCACCTGCCTGGCCCTTTATTTTTTCATCCCAGGGACTCAAATATTAACATTATTTATAAAGAAAAGCAGAGGCATTAAGGCCAGGCTTGGTCTTTAGAACAATTCTGCTGGAGAAGTTCCACAAGATCTGCTTAAATCCAGAAACGTCCTTATAAAATACAGTCACGGAATCCAAGTGGCAGCTCTCTGCACTCTTCCATGAGGTATCCCAACCCCCAGTTCAGTTTCAGGATTCTCCCTCTCTAGTCCCACACCCCAAGACATCAAAGGATCTGGTAGCACTGCATGAAAAGGAGCTTGTACAGTCCCAAATAGAGGCAACCACATTCTCTTTATCAGATCCTATGGAATTATTGAGAAGCAGGTTTAATGAGCTCCCAAAACGAGTCTATGCCAGAGGTTGGGGGAAGAAGCTGAAAGGGACACAATCTGGGCATGAATGAGCCCAGTGATTAAAAAGAATTAGGGACCACAATGATAAGACAACCATATGCACTACTGATACAACTACAACATACAACTACCCTACTCCCCCTCAAATAGCAAAGGATGCTTTGCTTACCTCCCTTGTGGCTGGCTCCCATAGCAGCACAACAGCATCAGCCCCGCAAGCAGCATCAGAGATGCACCCGGCCAATGGAAACAGGAGCAACGGTTACCATGGTACAGGAAACTGCTCCTCCACACCTCCTAAAGTAAAAGCAGCAGAGAGATTCAGTGTTAACTAAACACAGATTCAGTCCTTTAAGAAGCAAAATATAATAAGAGGAAGGTAGAAATTTACAAAACCACTGGGGAGCGAACATAGTTTGCAAAAACCCTCAACACAGTAAAGAGCTTCCCACGTCAGTGTGCATCTGAGTTCTAGCACAGAACAACGGATCAGATGACTGGTTTGGATGAATGCTCACTGCCTCGGCACAATGAAAAGGCTTCTGTGCCAGGATGCCCTATTGCCACTGTATGATTAGCCTCATAGCCCTATAGACCCATCTTTTCTAAACCCCCTATGTGCACTGTGAGAGACAACTTTGGAGCCTCTTTCTATAAAGATCACATTTCAAATACAGGTACGACCCAATTTTATAATGCTCTTGGAGACAGGGAAGAAGGAGAAGGCAGCACACATCCACCTTCCTAATGTTGGAAGGAGTGTGAGGTTGGTTAGGAAGGAGTTTCAGCTTTTGCACTCTGAAGCATCTCTGGGTTGAAGTTAAACTCTTAAATTCCACAACTGCACAGATGCAAAGGAGATACACCCTTGCATAGCTCCTAGCTTTCGCCCCAAGGAACTTAGAAGCTCCACAGAAGCAGACCCTAGGTGCCATAACTGACCTTCAATTAATCCAGAGTTTTAACTTAACAAGGGTTCTGAAAGTTTGGGGCTGCACTGTAGATCTTTTGTGCTATCCATATGGGGAACTGGTCTAATTCACAAACTTTAGGGTTTTGAGAGGGGGATAGGGAAGATAAGAGCCTAACGTGGGCTTTTTTTCTGCCTCACCTTCCATGAAATCACTTTCTTCCTTTCCTTCTGATGTCCCTCCAGCAGCACTGACAGCTGATCTCTCAGGATAGTGAGGGCCTTTGTTGTGGTCAGGCCCAAACTTGAGGTCATCTCATCCTGGACAGCAAAAAACAGTCTGTTTAGTGATGCACCATCATCTTTCTTGGCTTCTTCTTGCTAGCCAAGGATTATGTCCCTGAATGCCTTGGAATCACCTGCAATGTTCTTGCCCTCCCATGAACTTTACGCTGGCCTGCTGGAACAAAAAGTCAAGATGATTTCAGGCAAGGAGCACACTGCTGAGCAGTCCAGCCTAATGCTCCCTCACAGCAGGAGAACTGAGAGACAACATCCAAAAGACAAAAGAGTCTCTGGCTGGCAGACTAGGAAGGCTACTAAGAGAGCATGCTCAGCTCCCAGAGGTGAGGGAGATTTGAATTGATAGCACTTTGTAAGGGACCCAAGGTGGCTTGCTAAGAGCAGGCTCTGGGTGGATCCCCAAACAGCTATCCTAGAGAACCACCACCTTGTCTTGTTGGCAGAAAGCTCATTTTGGCTGCGGCTATTCTTCCCAACCAAAAAACTGCATACTTCCCCCAGCATCCCAGATCTTTGTTAATTTCCTGAAGCACTCGTTTGACATTTAAATCATAGAGCCCTCCTGGGTTGTTTGAGATTTGAATTCCCAGGTATCTTAATGAATGTGTTTCCTGTTTGTACCCAAATGTTTTCTGGAGGAGTGACTTTTCAGATTCTGGCATTTCAGTATTTGGTATAACTTACTTTAAATCCAGACACTTCCCCCAGTTACATTATTCAGCCCTTTGACATGCAAGCATGTCACTTTAAAAGGAAAAAGCATTGCGAGCAATTATTCGGCTTATTAAAAAACTTGAAACTATTGTGATTCTTTAGCTGTTGATGGCATGAACCCTTGTGTTGTCAGTATTTCTTGTTTCTAATTATGTTGAATTCATAATTGTGTGCCTGAATACAGGTTGGTTTGTGTTTGTACAGTTCCATTTCTGTTTCTTGAATTAATTCCCCCCCATCTTCCGAGTTCTCTCCCCTGTTCTGCATTGCACTTACTGTAAATTCACAAATAAAAGAGCAATATAACATCTCCAAATGACTATGCTCTGCTGATTCCTAAACCCTATACTCTCACCAAGAACACTTGGGCTGCTTCTCTTGCAATCCAAAGGAGGTACATTCTCCACCCATGGGACCTCACCCTCCACCCTTAGGGACAGATTACCATCTGATTCAGTTACAAGGAGGATTTACACAGAACTTCCAAAGGCGCCTTCCAATCTGCTCCCTATTTTCTCCTGTCTGTTCCATTCTTGGGATCCCACCCCCAACTCCCTTCCTATTGTCCTTTATTTCCTCTACATTTTAAAACACAGAACACAGCTATTATTGATCACACCCCATTAAAGCAAATTTCGTATTGTTTTCTTTATAACATTCACAGTGTAACTGTTCATTCCTGGGGACTCCCATAAAATCCCTTCTGGTTAGTCTCTAGGACACACCTTAGCTATTGGAGCACTTCTCTTCAGCATCACTTCTGCCATTGCCAGTATGATTGCTAGAGTCTTGTTTTTTCTTTTCCTATCTTCTTTTTCTTATGTTTACTCATTTCCTATGAGGTTTTTTTTTTTTTTTAAACAGTTTATCTGTAGTTACTACCTCTGGATAGTCTTCATGTATACCGGAGACTTGGAATTCTACACCAAGAGACTGAAGTGTATTTGCCCTTGGTTGAAGACACTTGCTGTATAATACTGATTCTGAAGCTGAATGAGAGTTTAACTGGGAATCCTCATCTGTAGCAGAAATCTGCCCTTCTGAGTGCTGCTATAATTTCCCCCACCTCTCTCTCTTTTTTTTTTTTTTAAGTTAGGGCAAAGGTGTCACAGAAAAATTGCAGTTTGTGGCCTTTGTGCATGACTTCTGAATGCTCTCTAGGTTTTTTTCCCATAATTAAATTTTTCTACTTATATGATTAAATTTTACGATTAGGTCTCTGGATTTATAAGGCACAGGCAGGGGAGCAGTCTCCTATGTGCTCTCTCAACTTTTATGCCTTTCAAATTGATCAGATGTAACAACTCCAGGATTAACATTTTTCTATACCAAATTGGATTTCCTCCTTCCGCTCTGTCAGGCTGTCAGTCCCTTAATTCTGATGTTGTTCCTTCTCATTCAGTATTCTATAGCATCCAATTTCAGCTAGATCTCTCTCTCTGCTCCATCCGTGTCATGCAGCTCAGTTTCCCTCTCACTTGCTTCGCTTAGGCCAGTCTCTAGCACAATGACTTGCTCTTCCAAGTCAGCAACTTCCTTCTTTACTGCAAGAAGCATAGCTGTCAGGTCATCTCTTATGACCTGAAAATCAGAGATCACCTCCAGAATGTCTGCTTTGATAGCCATTTGATTTTCCTCAGCCCTGTCATTTGTGCCTGATTGGACTGCCATGTGTTCACCTGGAGTCAGAGAGGAATCTAGCCTCTGCAACTCTGTGCTCTAGTGTTTTTGCAGGAGTTTAGTAGGTTTTGGGGTGCGGGTGGAAGTCAATGAAGGCAGATTGCTTTGCTATTCCCTCAAAGATCAGGCTGCCATATTATTCTGTCCACCACTGGTCCACCCAGGATACAGTTCTTTAGCATGCCCATTTTGTAGCAGCTCAATTTTATTACCTTATATACATTAAGAAAGAGAGTTAACATCAGGATTTTAGAAGATGAACATGAGTTTGAGCCCAAAGCAAGAGTTTTTAGTCATATCCTGGGCAGTGGGTTTGTGAAACACTGCTGGATCAGAATATAACCATGTCATTGTGGCTTTTCTCCATTAGACAAATAACCACCTCTATTGAACTGGAAAATTGAACTGGCAGTTTCAGATGAGATCATGAGGTTAGTACCAAAAAGGGATATAAAACTATTACTTAAATACAAAATGAAGAACAGTGGAGCTCTAGAATAGAAATCCCAGCTGGGGCATTTAGAGCAGAGCAGATGCAAATACATTGAAATATGGGATATCTGTCACCCTGAAAAAGCCTACGTGAATTTCACTGCTTACAAAAGTGAAGGATTATTTTACACTGGCAAGAACCTGACACAATGCAGGCAAGCACCATGCAAGCTTCCCACCCCCACACCACCTGCAGACACACTGCACTGCCAATGCAGCTCAATCAAGAGCTGCAGCTTCTCCTGCTATTGCAGTCGCAGACTCCTCAGATAGCTGTGCCCAATGCAGTTCAATTTCAATCACTCCTGACATTCAAGACCTGCACACACCCACAAAGCTCTGCAAGTGCATCTCAGCTCTGACTTACATGCTCTTGTTATTCCAGACCTGAGCAGATATATGATGTGCATGGACATCTACAGGAAACTAAGCTAGGACTATTAAACTGACTTTCACTTGTGATGCAAACCAGAATTTGAACCTGGGTTTCAAGGGATAAGAGACTAATGCTCTAATCTGAGCCACACTCTAGAACCCACTCACCTAGCCCCTTCCCTGCTCTTTTAGCAAATGAATTTGCCAAGCATTCTACAGCAAAATGAAAATCGAAAGCAGAAAGTTCTTGCAAGTCAGAGACTGGGATACTGTCTAAATTGCAGCTTTGACAGAGCTAAAAATAATCCTGCTGTAATTCTCATTCTCTGTGTTGGTTATAGGATTAGAGGAAACAGTTCCATGTTTCTCTTGGACGAGGACCAGGTAACATCCATGCGGGGCTGAACATAGGAGTCCGACAAAGATTCCCAGAGGGGAACAGAGCAGGCAATTTAGCCAGCAACACATATGCTTCTGCACCACTGAAATGCCACACAAAGGAGTGACCAAGGATGAGGTGCAGGGGACATTAAGCTTTCTTTTTTCCCCATGCTCTAGTGGTTGGTTGGGGCATAGCATCACACCCACAAAGAAGCTGCTCATTCTCCCAGCCACAGGGTAAGAACTGATAGCAGCACCTCTTCTACTCTACAAAATATAAGGCAACAATAATGAGAGGGATTCTCACTGAAAAACATAGTATGCCTAGACACCACTGGACTGGTTCCAACAGACATACCATTGCGCTATGGAGGAGACTAGAGAGTGGTAGGGGGGCACTCCACAGCAATGCCTGTTACAGACACACGTTCCTGATAAAGAGGAAATTTCATTAACACAGCAGGCAAAAGAAGGAGAAGTGGGTATAAATCTCTAGAGATGATTCAATTGGTCCCGGAAATACTTGTGTGGCCTGTTCAAGCTCTAAATCTCAGAATCGGAACACCTTCATTCTTTCGTGACAGGGTCAGCATGTATGAAGTGAAAGTGCAAGTGTGTAAAAGAAGAATCTCGTGGACATGAATAGGAGGTTTAAGAAGGTAATGAAGGGAAAGGGGGTTATGATGAGGGAAGTGGAGGGAACAATGGTAAGAAAGGAGAGAGATCACAAAACAAACATGCCTGCATCTGATGGAGACCCCTAAAACACCAAGTAAATCACAAAGCATCTAGCATACTGCTGATATTACACAGGCACATCATAACAGGAGTGAGGGACAATACCTATAGACACACAGACAACATTTCAGGATCTCAGGTTAATAAACAGGGGAAGAAAGTCCAGGAATGAAGAGGACAAGGAGGGAGAACTATCTTGAGCTCATGGCAAGGACAGTTTTAGGTTTCCACAGCAAAATCTACCATTACACACTCCTGTCCATCCACCCCATTCAGTGATCAGCATCTAATGAGCCAGATTTCAAATATACTAAAGCAAACCTTCATATTTTTCATATGGTACAACAGACAGCTTTTCAGCTTCTGAGAGACTGATCTCCTCAACCTTTCATCACCTGTAGGTGCGCTTCCTGAAAGGAGATAGAAGGCTGAAACTCCACTGGTAAAGTCGTCATTGTGTAGAGCCCTGCAAATCTATGGATAGCCATAGAACATTCTTCTAGATAGTGGACCGGATGCGGATCTCAATGGCGGGGAAGCAGCTGTCTGCAGCTCATAGCCTTTGAGGTTGCTTCCCCGCCTTCAAGATCCAGGGATGGAGACTGGCCTCAGATCCCCTGTTTGGTGACCAAACAGCTGATCAGTGGCATTGAGGGCAGAGGAGCTGGTCACCTAACAGTTGATTGGCAGCCCGGGGAGTGTGGTGCAGATAGACATAAAACATGGAGTGCGAACCATGGATTAGATACACATTGATTTTGGTGGATGAAGATCAGATGTGGATCCACTATTTTGTATCTGCACAGCGCTCTACCAATGTGCTGGTGAGACAGCTAGTCCACTAATAAAAACTGCAACACTCGCTTCTTCAACTGCATCTTGAAGACTAACCTGCTGCCACATGGTAATGGGAGCATGGACAACCTCTAAACATTCCCTCCATATCCAGCATAGGGCTCCTTCTAAAGAGACGGAAAATTAGATCCCAGGTTACAACAAAAAGCAAATACTAGTCCCATATCATGCAACTTTATTAAAGGGCAGCACCTTCCCTCTCCCACTGCAAACGTGTTTAAAGGGGAAAATGCAACAAACAAAATAGCCAACTACTTACCCAAGAGACCTGGAAAACATACAAACATTTGTAAAGCACGTGCCTCTCCGAAGCTGACCTCTGCACTGTCCTATTACTACTCCGTCTAGCAGCAATGACAAGAGCCAAGTAAACGGGGAATAACTACAGTTCTTTGACACAGGGATGATAGTGTGTCTGGCCTGGGACTGTAATGTACAGAGTAGTTATTAAGAAAAACAGTGGAAGAAAAGCAAGGCATTCGTATTTTACTTTCTAAAGGAAACTAACAGGCATAGGTGGAGCTGGATGGAGTGCTGAACAGAAGAGCCAGTGAATTCATCTTTCCTCTGCTTTCAGTAAATATCCTCAATCTCCAATTGCAAGTCAGTTTGGCCATAAACAAACAGCAGAAAGGGATAGCTTGAGTAGACTGAGCTGCTGCCCAACATAACCAACTCATTGGGGTCTGCAGGAATGAAGGGGGGCTAAGCAGGGGGATGAAAAATAGCTCAGCAAAATGAGAACGCATGGAAACACCAGCCCTTCCCTGTGTTCTCCAGTCAGTGAACCTGCTATGGTTAGGTGAGGGGAAATAAGGGAGGAGTTCCTCTGCTGCAGTGGGGCTCTCCTCCTGCAAAGCCTGGCAGATCACCAGCTCCTGTCACATTGGGCAACCCACAGTCTCAGGCTGCAGCCCCCAGGCACAGGCCGATCTATGGGCTGGTTGAAGTCTAACCAGTTGCTGAGGATCTGCTAGATTCTGTAGGAAGAATGAATTGTACATTGCGCCTCCTCTGGCAAAGGGACTCCCCTCGCACCTCACAACCTCTCCTGTGAGCTTCCATCTGACAAATCTCCCTAGAGGGAGGGAAGCCGCCTCTTCCTGTAATGTTTAGCTGCTCCTGTGAATCCCCACCTGGTCATCTCTGCTCCCTTCAGCCTACACTGAGCTGCACCTACACCTGTCTTAAGTTTTAACCTCTTCCTTAGGCACCTGGAGGCCCACGTGTTACACTAGTAGCTGAAAGTCTGACCTGTCACATCAATGTGGCAGTTGGACCAAGTAATCCACCATCTGTGGAGTCTCCCTCATACAACCAATGAAATTGTTGCATACAAATTAGCTGTAGAGTAAGGGTGGTGATTGGTAGAGTTACGTCTAATATTACCATAGTGTAGGACTCTTGGCATGGCATAGATTTGTCTCACTGTGGCCGTATACCACACCAATGTAATTTGTAAAGTCAAAATGGCAAAGTCCTTAAAAACTGGATGGTAACAGACCATGAAACACAGTGATAACTGAACCTGGTGATATTTTGAACAAAAAGAGCTCTCAACCTTGCTTGGGGCTGTCTCTATCACCTATCTCTAACCCAAAAGACATTCTAGGTTTCAGAGTGACAATCCTGGAATTTTATTATATGGATTATAACCTGGGATATGTAGCCCAGCCATAGAGCATAGCCCACAGAGAATGGTGGTATGAGGCATCCAAACTACAGTTCCCATGAGCCACTGTGGCAGGTCAGGTGAACATACAATGTTGAACTGACCCAAAAAGAAATGTTTAAATTCGGTATGACCCAGTGAAATGTTTTGATTTGGGCTGAACTGAAACAAAATAAATACTTTCATTTCAATATTAATGATAGAAAATCTTGATTTCTGCAGAAACATTTTTCAATTAAATTTTTTTCTGATGGAGAGCTTCTGACCAGTTCTAACACTAAAACACAGCGCCATTCAAAGTGCCATGAAAACTGTCCAGTCCAGACACTATTCTCCTACCTTTTACCATTGTGACGGATGACATTTTACTTGCTCATTTAAAAAAAAAATGTAGTCACCCAAAGTGAGCAGAATTTTGCCCAACTCATTGCATGTGTGCACATGTGTGAAGGTATTAAGACACCCTCCCCAACATTTTTTTCTATTATCTACTCTAATGGACAGAAATTGCCTCTTGGCTGAGCTTACATGTAATAAGAACAAAACCATTAGGCTTTCCTAGAACCATTAAAAACTTATATGCTAACATACCTATTTGTTGCACCAAACAATATATAACAACGTTGGGCCAAAAAGCACAGTCCGAATTTATAATCATCATCTTCCCATCTCCTTCTGCACATGCCTACATGTCCACCTACAGCCCAATCCTGCAAGGTGCCAGATCTTCTCTTCCCCCTTTAGATTCATGGGGAGCTGATGGCACCCACTATCATGCAGAATAAGGCTACTTAACTATAAATGTCTGTGCAAACACAAACACTTTAAAAAAAATAAAAAGAGAAACAGAAGACTCACTAGAAACAGTCTCCACAGGCTGCAAATCCAATTCTAAGACAGTGAAGGTTGGGGCAGCTCATTTTATACCCCATAGCCTGGCTTTTCCCAATCCTGGATGCACACAGTACATTTCACTTTTGCAACTATTTGGTTCAACTATTTTTCAGATGAAAAGGATGAGAGAGGGAAAATGGGGCAGCAGACTATTTTTCTCTCTTTTTGAAAGCTATTTTTCATTCCTGTAACAGAAACAGGGAGGCTGTTTTTAATTTAACATTGACATTTCGCAGGCTATTAATCTATTTCATGGATCAGGGCCTTCTGAACACAGGGATTAGACAGTTTCCAATGCTTGTGAGAAGAGGTTACTTTACAAGACTGTAGGAGGTCAGGGCCATCCCTCCATGTCTATCTGGCCCACCCGACTCCATCGCGTCCCAACCCCTGGTCCTAACAGTGACAGAGAGACAGCCTTCTCCTTCTGGCAGCTCTAGCCAACTGAGCTGGGACTAGGGATGTAAAAGCTTAACAGTTTAAATGGCAATCAGCTGTTTAAATGTTTTAAATAGCTGATTACATTTAAACCGGGGCACAGCCACTGGTGGGCTTGGCTCAGCTCCCCGCCAGCAAGAGCTGCCCGGCTAGGGTTCTGTGGCAGAGGAGCCACAGCTAGGCAGCTCTCGCTTAGCAGTGAGGAGCAGAGTCCAGCACAGCTCCTCTCCCCCCATGTTTCAACATTCTATTTTTAGAACGTTTAAACAGATTTTTTTTTTTAAAGAATTTTTACATCTCTTGCTGGGACTCTCTCTTTATACTTCCTGACCCACCCTTCTGCTTCCAGCAGGGCAGGTGTGGCTGTTCTGTTCCACCCACCACCTCTCAGAGGGAGGCCATGTCCCCTCACTAAATAGACACATTTGCATTTAATACTGCAATCCATATTATTGGTTAGGAAAGACACAATATGGCCCGTTTGTTTTGTCCCATCACAGAGGCAGGCATCGCATACAGACACTTCACTGTGAAATTTCCAACAGGTAACATTTTTTATTACCAACTAGTGTTAGCAGAGGGCTATATTTTTGTTCCAATTCAAACCCTTCATCAGCACACTAGACCTCCCTGTCTGACTGCTGTGTTAGTGATCAGATTGCATGCAATGGCAAACCCACTCTATGAGATTACAGATATATGGTAGGCAAGGCCAACGGACAGGCGAATCTGAGCACAAGTTTCACATCACTAACTACATCCCTGGTATGTCTATTCTCATTCCTAGTGAACACACAGATACTGTGAAACGAGCTCAGATTCCTGGCTCCTGGAAACATGATGCCTGTTCAGTGACCTGGACTGTAAAACCTCCTGACACACACACACTCCACAGTGAACAAATAGGAAGGAAATTTTTTTGGTTAAGACACTGGACTAGGACTCAAGAGATCTGGGCTATGATCTTGGCTCTGCCACAGATTTCCTCAGTCCCCCACCTATAAAATGGGAATAATAATCCTTTCCCATCTCACAAGGGTGTTGTGAAGATTAATACTTTCATTATGAGGTGCCCTGATACTACAGTGATGAACGCTACAGGAAAGCGTAGAGAAAATAAATACTGATCTCACAATAAGGCATACAGGTCCACAAACATACCACATCTCTGCCAAGACTGTTGCTTTCAGCATTTAACACTCAGGGACAGGAAGGAGCACTGGGTACAGCTATTAACCTTTGTTTAAGAATCATGTGTCATGAGTTTGATGGCCTCAGCTTAGCCAGTAGTGGCCCCAAATCCAATGAAATAGACAAAACCCACAGCAAGCTGTACATTGGTTCTATCTGGGTGCATATGTGCTCAGCACAGCAGTGCCCCGATTAATATTGAGCACTGTGGTAAACAAAAATCCCTGTCCCTTCTCCAACAGCAGGAGCAACTTGAAAAGCAGCCTGAATTGCTCTCTGTCATGTAGGAAAGAGCTCCCATGCCTCGCCTGGAAAGTGGGAGGCTGCAGGAGCTCTAGGTGGGAAGCTGGCTTTGAGGTTCCCTGCTACTCAGCACTGAGAGGACCCACAGATTGATCCTGTGAACTGACTCAGCACCATTAGTAGGGGTCTGTGAATGTACAAGAGATCCAGCCAGAGCAGCACTAACAGGGCCTGTAAATCAGGATTGGACCTTGATGTAAACAGATTCCAATTTAATCCAGGCAATGACATCCAAAGACGTGTTTTTAAAAGCTTGCTTTAAAGCAGGGAGTGAGATGCCAACCAATATGATAAACCATTCTGCACCAATAATGCAAAGCCCAGCACTTTCTCACTCCCTCACTCATGATCTCTCTCTCTCCAGTGGCTATTCAACAACAAAGAGGGAAGAAACAGCTCCCCAGGTAACAGTCCACTTTTCATCAGCACCTTCTCCAGTCTGTCCCTTTGGTCCTGTTTGCACCAGCAAATCCCCAAACCTAGTTACCTGTATAGCTCACAAGGGTGCTTGGAGGGTTAGTGAATGTTTGTGCTGTGCTTTGAAGCTGTACTGAGCTATGTAACTGTTCAGCATTTATTATTATTAGCATGTTTCTATTTACAGTATTTCCCTAATTCCAGAAAGGAGACCAAGACCCAAATTTCACTTTGGCCTGAGTGGAAAGTGCACCCCTTTACATCACTACAGAAATTGGCCCAAGAATTGTTAATCCATCTCTCCCTGGAGTAGGTGATGCAAAGAAATTCTCCAAACTTCAGCACATCTGTCACTGTCCTCTTTGCTTCCTCCCTATCTCCCATTCATTAGCTAAGGACTTTGAGGACTAAGGCTATATAGTATGACCTAGCAAGTCCAATGCAAGTTCCGCTTTTCAGGGTAAGGGGCTTTGGCAACTCCATAGCTAACTATTTAAAAAACATGGATAAACTTGTGTCACTGAACACAGGGGCAGCAAAGCAGGACCCAATAGCTCAGGCTGTGTTTGATCCCGTTAATGGATTTAAGGTTAAGATCTTCAGTTTGATTAAAAGCTTCTTCCTTGCTCTCCTCCTCTCTCCCCCCGCCCAACCCAAACCCCATCACATCTAAAGCCCCCATTCAGTGCTCCATTTCCTGCCTTAGGCTCCTTCCCCAGACCCTCAGGATCCTTCATGCACCATCAGATCAGGAAGGCTGCAGGGGAAAAACAAGCCATTTTGAATTGAAATGTTATTGAGGGGGACTTACTTTGCAGCATTTGCCTTGGTGGGGCATCCACAGATCTGCCTGTTTAAAGAGCATCTGGGCTGAATCCCTGCAGCACTTGGAACCTTCAAACAGCAACTTCCAGTACTGCTGCCCTCAGCGAAAGAGAGCAAGAGAGAGGTGGAGAGAAAACACGCAGAGCCCAACGCTGCAGAGAAAGAGACAGGAGCAGCAGAGTGAAGCACCAATCTGCTGATTAATTCAGCCTGTTTCCAGTCACGCTGCAGATCCAGCAAGGAGGCGCTGGGTGGGGGGGGGGGGCAATGAGTGACGGGGAGGGAAAAAAAAGAAGAAAGTTCATACAGGATCACACCAGATGTCTGTAAGAATGGAACCGACACAAAATATACTACAGGGGGAAGCCAGCAATGGTCAGGGTGGTAAACTAGAGAGAGAAGGAAAAGATCTATCAAATCCTGTCTCCCCATGAGTATGTTTATTGAAGACAGCAACAAAGAGATGGCTTAATGCCTTGGGGTTCAAGTTTGATTTTTAAGAGTTATTATTTAAATGATTCAAGGAGTTTACAGGCCTGATTTGCTGAGCTGGTGTTTCTCTCCCTTGCTCTTGCTCCCAGGGCTTCCCAGCAGCACTCAGGATGGAGAGAGCATCAAGTGCCCCTCTAAACATCATTCATTCATAGAGAGCCCCGGGAGCTCAAACAGAAGGTGCAATGCAGGTTATGAATAGCAACGTGTTGTGCCTGAGGCCTGCCACATACTGGGCCCTGGTCACATGGAGGGCATGAGATTAGTGGAGACAGAGAGCACATGCAAGAAGCCCGTCATGGCAATGGAACTGGAACATGACTACAGGGAAATGGACAAATGGACCTTTAGGATGACAAGAAGGAGCCTATCCCCTTGCCTCACTCTAATCCTGTTACACAGAAGGGCGACCACAAGCTGCACAGTAAAGCTCTGCTTCCTAACCCATGAATGGTCAAATGTTTTGCCCTCCATGTCAGTCGCAGACATAAGTAGTGACTGAATCCTGGTTTGTTAACATCTTTCCCTGAATTCCAGATGCCTAAATCAGAATGTAGCCCAGAGCACCCCAATGCCAGCTGGCTCACAGTGGTCATCACAATATAGACCCAAAAAACAGCATGTAATATCATAGAATATTAGAGTCGGAAAGGACCTCAGGAGGTCATCTAGTCGAACCCCCTGCTCAAAACAGGACTAACCTCAGATAAATCATCCCAGCTAGGGCTTTGTCAAGCTGCAACTTAAAAACCTCTAAAGATGGATATTCCACCATCTCCCTAGGTAACCAATTCCAGTGCTCACCACTCACTAGTGAAAAAGTTTTTCCTAATATCCAACCTAGACCTCCCCCACTGCAACTTGAGACCTTTGCTCCTTGTTCTGTCATCTACCATTGAGAACAGCCTAGCTCTGTCCTCCCTTGAACTCCTCCTTCAGGTAGTTAAAGGCTGCTATCAAATCCCCCCTCATTCTTCTCTTTTGCACACTAAACAAGCCTAGTTCCCTCAGCTTCTCCTCATAAGTCTCGTGCTCCAGCCCCCTCATCATTTTTGTTGCCCTCTGATGGACTCTCTCCAACTTGTCCACATCCTTTTTGTAGTGGGGGACCCAAAACTGGACACAATACTCCAAATGCAGCCTCACCAATGCCGAACACAGGGGAATAATCACTTTGTTCAATCTGCTGGCAATGCTCCTACTAATGCATCCCAATATGTCATTAGCCTTTTTGGCAACCAGGGCACACTGCTGACTCATATCCAGCTTCTTATCCACTGTAACCCCCAGATCCTTTTCAGCAGAACTGCTGCCTAGTTCATCAGTCCCCCAGTCTGTAGCTGTGCATGGGATTCTTCCGTCCTAAATGCAGGACTCTGCACTTGTCCTTGTTGAAACTCATCAGATTTCTTTTGGCCCAATTCTCCAATTTTCTAGGTCACTCTGTATCCTATCCCTACCTTCCAGGGTATCTACCACTCCCCCCTAGCTTAGTGTCATGAGCAAACTTGCTGAGGGTGCAATGTACCCCATCCTCCAGATCATTAATGAAGATGTTGAACAATATCGGCCCCAGGACTGACCCCTGGGGCACTCCGCTTGTGACCAGCTGCCAGCTAGACATGGAGTCATTGATCACTACCCATTGGGCCCAAAGACCTAGCCAGCTCTCTGTCCATTTTATAGTCCATTCAACCCATTCAACCCATACTTCTTTAACTTATTGATAAGAATACTGTGGGAGACTGTATCAAAAGCTTTGCTAAAGCTTTCCCCACATCCACAGAGCTGGAAAATTAATAACTCTTTAATAATGTTTCATGACAGATGTATAGTAAACCCACATGATAGATATGTGCTGCAAATATGTTCTTAAAAGGAACTTGGCAAGCAGTGCCTAAGCCATGCCTGTTCTAGACAAAGAAACATGGTTCTGCCTGCTTGAACCTGAATGTGTCTCTGATGTAAATTAGGCAAAGTATGACCAAAGACAAAGAAAAGCACATTTACATGTAAGATAAACAAAGACATCAGGAGAGCAAGTGAGGAAAGATAACTGCTTAATCTTGATAGAGGATGGAGACTGCAACCCAGGAAGTCTTCCTGCCTCTTGAAGCATGGTCAACAAACTGGGAAGATACCACGGCATCTACCCACCAACAGGAGAGACACACTTTGTCTGGGTTTACTTTTCAAAGGTTTATTGGACTCTAAAAAGAAAGGGGAGCAAACCCCATCGCTATTCATCACTTGAGGGACTAAAGTGAGCGGAGCTCTTGAAATCACAGAAAGTTAGATCCTTCAATCCAGGGTGGAGGGGGTGGGTTGAAGTATCTAGGGACAAAATATAGTAAGAAACCTGTTTAGGCAAAGACCGTAACTTTATGAAATTAAGTTTTAATTTTAGAAGTATATGTTTATTTTTATTTGCTTGTAACCCTTTCTATTTTTAGTCCTTATACTTGGTATCATTTAAACTATGACTTTTTGTTTAATAAACTTGTTTTACTTTTACAATAAACCAATTCAGTGCTTTGATTAAAATAAAGTGTTTGTCAAACCCAGGTTAAATGAATGAGTTGCTGTTTACTGTCTGTTTAAAGGAGCAGCAAACTCAATAGCTTCTGTGAGTGTTCCAGGAGAGTGTTGGGACACTGCAGGGCAGAAATTTGTGACAGGAGGTGTTGGGGTTACCCTGCGAAAAGTAACTGTGTGGTACTAGCCAGCATGTGACCCACATGCTTGTAGGCTGGCTGTTGGCGTCAGATCTATGCCACAGCAACACAATATTTAAAGCACCCGGAGTTGCACAGCAGACAGTGACACAACCCATTACTGGTCTGAGTTGAACCCCAAAGTGTCACAAGCAACAGCAAAGTCCTCCATTTAAAATCGTAACTGCAAAGACCACGGGTCCCACGTTAAGAACCAAATATACAGGCAGAGACCCCAGATGATCCACATAGTATCACCAGTTCTCAGGGCTCACTTGATGATTGGATGATGAATGAAGCACTTGCTTACCTGTTCTGCTCATTCCCTCTGAAGCACCTGGCATTGGCCATTGTTGGAATACAGGGTACTAGGCTAGATGGACCATTGGTCTGACCCAGTATGGCCATTCTTATGGCTCTTCTCTCTACATTTGCACTGAGCCACATATTTGTATATAAGTTTATAAATATCTATGGCCAAAATTGAAGGACAGCAGAAAGTGCATTGGTGTCACTGCAAAAAAGAGAGAGTCCAGTAGGAGGTGAAAGAAGAGAGAGCCTGCAAGCCTGCATCTTTCTCCAGGGCATTTTGGTTCCTAGACAACACCATCTAAAACTGCAAAAAGGAATAAAGTGTCTTAAACAGCACAATCCTCTCTCCCCTCCTCTTTTCTGCACACAGTTCCTAGCAAGTAAACAGCTAAAGCCAGCTGCTTACCATAGCTGGAATGCCACAAATGCAAGGAGTGAAAAAACAGATGGTCAGGATTGGGAAATTCTCATACACCCACCAAACTCAAACCCAATACAAGATTTGGGAAGTGAGGTTGCATTATGCTGTCTGGAGGATTTCTTTAAATTATTTCCGCAACTCTGCATGAATACTTTTTGGAGCCCCAAACCCTTGCAACTAGAACAACTGTCAATGGATTCTTCAAGAACAATACATATATGCTTAGAGTTTAGTCAGAACCTTAAAATGACAGAGTGGGAGAAAACTTTTACCTTGCTTAGGTCTTAACTTTCTTCCAACTCTGCTTGGCTTTGCCACTCCAGGTTTCAGTAGTAAACCCAAAATAATGGAAATAAATTAATTCTACTATTATTGTTGTACCACATTTTCTAGAGATCACTATCCTATGGCATGCCACACTGGATAAACATCCATCATACACATGCATCCCTCCTTCATTGGATGGATGCCAAAAGATATCACCAGTTGGCATCAGAAGTTGTATTTGGGCATCTATCTATGCCTCAAAAGATGGAGTTTATGTCAAAGGAGCAGAAGCTGCAACAAGCAAATCTGAGGATAAACTGCGGGTTGGAGTAGAGAACAAGCAGTAAAGGCAGATTCAACTTGGGACACAAGAGAGAGAAGCCTGTGAAACAAAGATTGGTTTGAAGAAAAGACAAAAGGTTTTAGAGATGCTGCAGAGCACAGAAGGGAAGACTAGAAGTATAACTGAAGGTGCAAAGAGAATAACCAACAATCGGTACATAAGAAGGGGCATATGAGACAGGTGCTCAAACAGGCTGCTTTGGGGAGAGAAGGTAGAAAGAGAGGGGGTATGAGAAATACCAGACCGGAAGGGGAATGATTTGGCTTAGGGGATTGGTAACTTTTACTTGCAGATGCTGGTTGAAATCCAGCCCAAATCAATTACAAACCTTACATTTTAAACAGTATTTTTCTTTAGTAGATCTCAGTGTTTTACAACGGAAGTCAGTATCATTATCCCATTTTACAGATGGGGAAAGTGAGGCACATAAAAGTCAAGCGACTTGCTCAAGTTCATCTAGCAGGCCAGCAGCACAGACAGGAATAGATCCCAGATCTTCCAAGTCCCAGTTGGTTGCTCTAACCACTAGGCAATGCTACCAGCAACCAAACCTCAGGACCATTGATCTAGCTGCTCATGACCACTTGTGTAAAATATAAGCAGGCTGTCCCTGTCCAGGTCCTGATGGCACAAAGATCTCAAACTGCCAGCAAGAGTTCCAGTTGTGATGTGAAGAAGCCAAGGAGCAGGAATGGAACTGAATTCCCCTCTTCCTGCTAGAGTTACCCCTACAGGTCAGGACTGAGGCGCATGGGCAGGGCAGTGAGGAGGTAGGGAAGAGTTTGCTCTTTGTACTGGTACCTGCATTGTAGAGGTTGGAGCGGAGAATCTGGCATCTTTCATCAGCATTAAATTTCATCTTAAACATGCAGAGTAAATTAACAAGAACTAAAAGTTAGGCAGAGAGGAGACAAAAAGAGAAAACTGCACATTTAAGAGATTTTTGGTAGCACTCATGGGATACTCTCTGCCTTGCTCTGCAGTGTCTGATTCTGGCACAGATTGAATCCAGCTCATACCACACTGAGAAATTTTGATTGGTCAGTCATTCTTGACAATGGAATTGTATTAGCTGGCTGAAGGTAGAGGACAAATCTCCTATCCTTCTGAGTGACAGATATCCGTGCTGCAGCTGCACTCAGAGCAGGTTTCTTTGTTTTAGGAATTCTTGTCAACACTACACTATGTTTTTTCCAATGTAAAAGGGACACCATCAACTAGATTTAAAGACTAAAATTTAGATTTTGTTTTTAGTGTTTTAAAATAAATCTAGCAGGCCAAATGTGTCACTGGAGTTACGCCACAGATTAATTTGACCCTTACCAACAAAAACATTCATGAATCTTCCTGATCAAAATTAAAACTGGGTCTGTCTTAAGATTGAAACATTGGCCTGCACTGCTGCAATTACAAAAATCAATACAAGAAGATGAACTGACTACAAACAGGAGTGAAACAAGCAGTCTCTTCTCAACTTCCAAGCTGAGTGAAACGCAGAAAAGTTTGAGAGCATCAATGATTAATCTTTCATTTTGCTAGTGAAAATA
Source organism: Mesoclemmys tuberculata (assembly GCA_007922155.1). NCBI lineage: Eukaryota > Metazoa > Chordata > Testudines > Chelidae > Mesoclemmys > Mesoclemmys tuberculata. The sequence goes on from ML675637.1 coordinate 10,725,852, forward strand.
TAGATAAGGGGTATTTTTTAAATCCAACTTTCTTTTACCAGTACTTTTAAAAGGGAGAAGAGAAGATTTTTAACAAATCAGAAGAAGCACCTAGATTTCCAGTGAAGCAGGGTCTCTTCAGGCTGATTGGAATTTGTCAGTGAAGTGCACTCCAGCAATCCAGCAGTACAGTAGTAGAAAAGGAAGCCATTAAAAATATGATACACCACCATTTGCTCTGCTCATGGCCTACTATTTGATAAGCTTGTCCTACCTTGGGCAATTAACAATGTCACAGGCAGGAGGAAGAGAGGACAGGGTAGTGTGAAGGCTGATAAAGATGCAAAAGTTAACATCGCACAAGATGGGGTCTAGGAACAGCGGCTGAGCACAATGCTCCCAAACACAAGTGAAAGAAAGGGCCAGGTTGATTACTATGCAGAAGACAGAGTCAGTCCTAGATTCTAGTCTCTTGTTCTCTAGGCCAGTAAGAACAGTTGTAAGTGAGAACACAAACTTTCAGCCCATGAAGGGAGATCAATCAACAGAAACTCCTCAGATCAACCACTAGGTTCACCAGAATCCTATTCAGCCCTCATTGGACTGGCTGGATTCATGCATCAAACAGCAGTGTTACCACAAAGAACGTCACATGTCTCAAAACTAGATATGGACATTCTGAAGCTCAGCATGTTCATTTGCACAGACAGCAGCATCCAAAGTGCACGTCTAGAACTCAGCTGTCCCATACCAAAGCTAGTGTTGGAACCGGAGAGTAGCTTGAAAGGCTTGAGATAACTGCACATATAATTGCTTCTTGTCTTAAACTGATTAATACCAGAGCAGTCCAGAGCATCATTAACAACAGAGCAAACAGAGGATTACTTTAATTATAACCTTACCTCCATGGTCTTACAGCAATTTAAACTGAAAGCCTCACAGTTCAACAAGGTCCTCACCCAAAATATACTGGGGAGGTCCCAGGTGCAGTCATGGGCAAGCCCAGCCTCTTGTGGTCTCATACAATGCAATACCACAACTCCAGCTAACAAAGAATACACCTGTCTCAAGCCAGTGCAAGATATAGTGTGAGATCCTACCCATTTCTTGTCCTACTTGCATCTGTATTAATGCTGTGGAGAAAGTCTGTTTCCTCGAACTATTATCTAACAAGCTTATTATTGAATAAGCAAAAGGCAGCCGTGGTACTGGAAACACTGCAGCACATGCCCAGCAAGGGAAAGGGTTGCATGCAGAGTAAAATGGAGGCAGTTAATGTGATCTGGCAATGAGAAGGTTATAATGGTGGGGGAGGGAGGCGAGTGAGGATTGGGTGCAAAGAGGTTGAAGTCATGGAAAGCATTCTCTCTCAGCAGCACTAGTTTAGAGCAGTTGTACACATGATCTTCTCCAGCACTGGTCTCAAACTCAATCTCTCACCCCAAACAGGGCCCAGAATAGGACATACATCTGTTCACTCTCTTGAGTGACAAACACATTTGATACTCAGATGGCTAGTGAAACTCATGTATAAAGTAAGTGGCCAATCGAGTAGCGTCTGCAGCTCTCTCTAATCCTTCCTAGCATCATCATCTTGGATTTTACCTCAAAGAGGCAGCAGTGCACATAAGGCCAATGATTTTCCATGAACCACAGCAAATATGCTTTCAAAGCTCCCTGCTGCACCTACCCACCATGGAGGCCTGCCTGCCTGCCTGCCTCTCCCCCCTCTTTCTTTAGGATTGGAAACATACTAGGTAACAGGAGGCTGGTTATACACAAAGTGTACACAGATGTTAGTCAGTTTGACAGTTACAAGGGCAGATGTAGAAATAATATCGCCCAGCTACTCCTGGAGGAAGGCAGAACTCTCCAAGAAGCACACACAATGGGCAAATCTAATCCAGGAGCAGGAAAACGCTACTCAGAAAAATAAATAGAAAACCTCTCCCCACAATCCCACGCCCACTTTACAAAAACATTCTCAGTGAATTAAACAGTCTCAGAAGATGCCAGGTTAAGTATTAAGGTGACTGAAGCCCTCAGTTTATCTTCGGGATAGGATAGATATCACATAAGGCATAAGCAATAGCACATGGTTTCTGTACACTGTCTCACTAGCATGCTTCAACCCTAGCCTTGAGAGGATTATTTCTAGAGATGAGAAGGGAGTTCAGTCTCTATGGCCCATTCCACCCTACACTTTTCTGAAGACTCCCAACAAGGGTGCCAACTGAGATGTGAGTCCAAAGCAGGAGACTACGAAGAGTTACAAAGGGATCTCACTAAATTGGGTGACCGGGCAACAAAATGGCAAAATAAATTATAAATTGATAAATTAAAGTAATGCGCATTGGAAAACATAATCCCAACTATACATGCAAATTGATGAGGCTAAATTAGTTGTTACCACTTAAAGATCCTGGAATCCGCTTGGATAGTTCTTTAAAAACATGTGCTTAGTATGCAGCAGCCAAAAGTTGCAGGGTCCTGGCTCAGAGCTCCAGCCTCCCCCCATCACGGCTCAGATTTGGGCTCCCACTCCACTGGTGGCAGGGAGCTAAGGGTCCTGACACCACTCATAGCAACTTGGCGCTCCAGGCTCCCACGCACCCTGCCATGGCTTGGTGCTCCGGGCTCTCCCTGCCACCACTGGCAGCAGGGAACTGCAGAATCCCCCCGCTGCCCAAGGCAGATCTGAGACCTGGGGCGCCCTGCTGCCTAGAGTCTTCCTGTTGCGTGGGGCCGCTCAGAACTGCAGGGGGACCCCACCAGCAATGGCAGCTTGGAGCTCCAGGCTCCCTCTGCTGCCAATGGTGGCAGGGAACTGTGGGGTTCCCCCGTCCACTGCAGCAGTTGGCAGCTGCAGCAGTTTGGAGCTCTGGGTCCTCTACCACTGGGGGCTGTTGGGAGGCAGGGGGGCCCCCTGCCACAACTTGAAGTTCCGGGTCCCCACTGCTCACAGTGGCTGGGAGCTCCAGGGCCCGTCAGCAGACAGCTCCAGCTCTGCCTCCCAGGGCTGAAGGGGAAAATGTCACAGAGGTCTCTGGAAGTCACAGAATCTGTGACCTCTGTGACTGACTCACAGTCTTAATAACAAGACAGAAAATATCATAATGCCACCATATAAATCCATGGTATGCCCACACTTTGAATACTGAGTGTAGTTCTGGTCTCCCCATCTCAAAAAAGATATATTAGAATTGGGAAAAGTACAGAGAAGGGCAACAAAAGTGATTAGGGATATGGAACAACTTCCATACAAGAAGAGACCAAAATGAGTGGAACTGTTCAGCACAGAAAATAGACGATTAAAGGTGGGATATGATAGAGGTCTATAAAATCATGAACGGTATGGAGAAAGTGAATACGGAAGTATTATTTACCCCTTCATATAACAAGTACTAAAGGTCTCCAGATGAAGTTAATAGGTAGTAGATTTAACAAAAACAAAAGGTAGCACCTCGCACAATACACAGTCAACCTGTGAAACTTGTTTCCAGGGAATGTTGTGAAGGCCAAAAATATAACTGGGTTCAAAAAAGAAATAGGTAAGTTCATGGAGTATAGGTCCATCAAGGGGTATTGGACCAGATGGTCAGGGACACAACCCCATGCTCTGGATGTTCCTAAACCTCTGACTGCTGGAAGCTAGGACTGGATGACAAGGAATCGATCCCTTGATAAATTGCCCAGCTCTATTCACTCCCGCTGAAGCATCTGTCACCAGCCACTGTTGGAAGACAGGATATGGGCTAGATGGACAATCGGTCTGACCCAGTATGGCCATTCATCTGCCTGACGCTGGTAGTCTCCTAAACAAGCCATTAAACTCAGACTGCAACCCATGAGCTCACAAAGAAATGAGAACCCCATTTCCTTGATAGCCCTCTACTCAGCAGGTCTACTAACTCCAGAGAGGATCATGTGCCCTAGTCACATTGTACGTCAACCATGTAGGACCAAAATTATGAGGCCGCTGGTATGAAGGGGACATCCTCCTAGTATTTCTGGATCATCCAGTGGTGGACTCTAGTTATCAGAGACAACGAAAGATTCCCTTGATTATGCAGGAGAAAGATCATCAAGCTATAGCAACAACTGTAGATTACTTCACATACTAATGCAAAACATGCAGAATGAAGTCAGACAGAAACAAACCAACTAGGGATTCAGAACCAATCTGCTTAAGATGGGATGGCTCTTATTGGGAACTTACCTTACACTTCTCCTTTAAGTCCATGGCTGCCCGGTTCTGTAAGCATGCCCAACACAACGTAACCACCCCTTCGGGGGAGAACCTCTCATAGGTGTGTACGATCCTACTGTTATTACTGTTACTGTTATTGCAACACCATCTGTGGAAACAAAAGGGAAAGAGTCACATTCTTCTCCACTGTCTCTTTAAGGCAAGTGTACAATGAAACAGATAGAATTCAAATGACAGGAAAGGGATGTATGAGAAACTGGGAGTAGAAGGTGGTTCTAAATTGTGACTCATTAGTTTGCAGCCCCCTTCCCCAAGTTTGTTTCTTCAGTTTAACTTGCAAAAAAGCTGTCGGCACTAGATGAATTAAGTTCCCTGAAGAGCAAAATAAAATTAATGCAGCAGCCTTGACATATATCCTTGCACACACCCAGGAGAACTGCCAAACTTTACCCCTATCAAGAAGCTGGATTCCACCAGGTGCTCCGAAGACAGCAGGCTGAAATGCCAGCCAGCAGACGTGTGATCAGACCAGGCTGTCACCAGGGGCCATTTGTCTTGCTATTTTTATCTAACCGGGTCTCTGTCCAGATAAACTCTAATGGAGCCTGCAGTAATGACTCTTCCATTTGCTGAAACAACACAACAGATCCTTTTTGATAAGGCTATGCTACAGGGCTAAACTAAAATCTGACCCATCATTAAACAAGCCAGAAGGCCTAAAGAATGCCTCCAGATCACCAGGGAATAAACTAGCAAATTTTATTTTAGCAAAACTGGGATTAATAGAGTTATAGCAGGAGCCAGCTATGGGACTCACTTTCCCCCTTACTCTCATAGAATCATAGAATATATGGGCTGGAAGGAACCTCAGGAGGTAATTTAGTCCAACCCCCCGCTCAAAGCAGGACCAATCCCAACTAAACATCCCAGCCAGGGCTTTGTCAAGCCACACCTTAAAAACAGGCTCTGACACAGCTTGAACTGGTTGACCTTTGGGGCACTTAGCAAGACTCATCTGTTGTTTTGGACTTTGCAGGGAGGGGACAAGTTGAAGGAATTTGGTTACTCATTGCAGGGTATTGTATTTAGGAGGGGGCCATCTTAATTATTAAATGAGTAGAGATATTAAAAGAGGCTATATGATGAAATGGCCTTTGGCAGCAAAGTCTTTTGGAAATAAGAGTAATTACTTGTATTTTTAATAGTTACACAGAGCCTTAGCGCTTGGACAGATGTTCTAATGAGCACACAGTTCAGCAAACTGATCCATACCAAATCTGCATTTACTAAACTGAAACAAAACCCTGTGATGTGGGACGAGGCTGGCTCTGGTCACCAGACTTTCCACCCTAGCCTAGTCTATAGCTTAGCCCATTTTTCACAGCAGATGGATTCTGCTGATCCCAGTGGGTTGTCTCTCCCTGAGATCTTCATGTACAGCACTATTCGCTATGACAGCAGTGTAACTAGTTTAATCTGAGCACAAAAGGAACCCTCAGCTCCCTTAGAAAGCAATGTTCCCCTGGTGACTATGACCATACACGTGTATATGTTATTAGGGTGAGTGGCAAACACCAATCATTTGGTCAATTTAATGTACCCCCTCAACACATGCGTACATCATGTATCATTTGAAAACGTGTTATGTTTACTTTAAGATAAGGTATGATGTGAAGCTGTCAAGTGGAACAATTAACACAGAAATGGAGATAAACAATTATACCATGTTAAAATGACCACTTTGAAATATACGCCTTCATTTTCATTAGTTTAATGACTATGTATTATTTCAAAAAATAAAATTGGGTTTCTTTGTAATCTCCAAGCATCACAATAACAATCTAAAGGTAAAACAAAAATCTAATAATAAATTTGTACAGATATCACTGAAATGTAATAGAGCTGGTGACATTTCTAATCAACATCGTCTTGTTCATCCTATTGAGAATGTGGATTACCACAGTCTTCATTGCCTTAACACACACATTCAGCTCTGTGCAGGAAAGACTGTGGACTACAGAAACAGTTGATTGTGCAGGGACCCCTGCTGGTACAGGCACAAACAAATAAGGTCTTATAGAAACTCCAGTGTCCTGGGGCCATTGAAGAATACAGGAAGTAGTTCTACATTTTTCCATCTAAGTTGCAATGGTGATCCAATATCTGGTTTACCTATGTGCAAAGACATCCAAATCTTTGTTTGCAAAGGTTCTCTTTTGACATACTCTTCAAAACTGTCCTCATGTGGTGGGAGTTTGGCCAGCAAACTGTCCTTTTTCATGGCTAGATTGAGGCAAAAGCAATTCAGGTCTCTGTGGACCTCCTTTTCTTTCTCACTCTGGTCATACAGCATTACTTTCTTCTTGCAGAAATTGCAGTTTGTCTGTCACTCTCCTCCCCCCCCCCAATCTGGCAAAATCTCTGAAGCAGTAAGCGCCTTTTGTTTTGAGGACATTAAACACTGACTTTTTCCCCTGAATACCAAATAGGGATGACACAGAGTTACACCCTGTTAATGTGCATATAGCAAGAAGTATGTTGCAGAATTCAGGCTTGAGGTGTGTAACAAACTGCGTGCACAAGTATGCAGTGACATCAGTTGTGCTGGTAATTATGCCTATTTCAATCCACGTTATTTTTGGCAAGCAGTGAACAGCAAGGACCCAAAACATCAGGTGACCTAATTACTATGATTCCTTTGACACCTAGACACCCAAAAGTCACATTGGCACATACAACATGCAGAAGCATCCTTGTGACCACTTCCTCTTCAGTACTGTACAAGTCTTGGACTTCTTCAACATCTCTGCGGGTGATGGACTGTGTTACTTCACCTTTCAAAAAGTCTACAGCATGAAAGAATGTGTAGGTGTGCTCCTACCCTCTCAGGTGCATTTTGAACCATATATTCACAGAGGAATTTTACAAGTGATGCCTCGTTGGATGCCATGTTTAGAAACTTCTTCCATGGAGGCACAGGACATCCACCAATCAGCTGGTATTTCTTGCATTCCATCTGAGACACCAACTGGCACTGTCTTTCTGCAGTTTTAACAGTTACTTTTGTCATATCTGTCAAAGACTTTGATTACAGACTTAACTTTGTCAAATCCTTTTAGGATCTGCCTCAAGGATTCAGCAGCCAATTCATCAAATGCGTGTAACATGTCACCAGCCATCATTTGTATGCTAGCCATGGCATTTCTGATGTACACTGTGGTTTCTTTCTTGCATGCTCTAAGATCCTGAATTCTTTCGGCTTGAGTTTCCAGCTGATGCCCTAATACAGCTTTGTTTGTTTTTCTCATTGCTCCATCATCATGGAAGAGGGACATAGGCCCCAGTCCTACGGGGTGACTAAGAACAGTTGCCATTGAAACATCATCTCTGCATTTTGCTAAGGACAGGACTCTACAGAAAAACATTTCTGGACAGATAACTGCTGTGACTGTTTCTCCTAAACAGTCTTAAATTTAGTCTTCCTGGCCATACCAGCAAATGAGCATGCCAGATTTCTTGACTGGGCTGCAGAAGCTATGTGACCCATCAGAATTAAGGGAACCTCTCACAAATCTCTCCATTTGTCCTTCACCAACATCTGCTATTTTCAGAGAGACTCTTGTACGGCTGATATCACATGCAGCCCAATAGATTTGTTAATAATGCACCCCGGATGTGATTCAGAGTCAAATGGGTTTGTCAAATTGTTGATGATATGGTTGGTAAGAGCTGTAACATGCTCTTCATCCCTCCTAAGTGCAGAGGTAAGGATTTGTCTGGGACTCGGTCTTCCCTACTTCATGTTAGGCAACTTCTTTCTCTCAGTTTTTGCAGGTTCATAATACAAAGTTGTGTATTGTCCTCTGTAACACTAATAATAACCTTTACATAAAAGTGTCACTAAATTTAAAAGCTAGTTCCTTGAATATTTCAAAGGCTAGCACTGCATGTGTAGGCAATTATAAATTAAAACCTTCTACCAGGAAGACAAGATGGAGGAAGACTAATGCTACATGTATGTAGAGCCCTGCATGGGTATAGATATGTGGATCTGAATCCGATATGCATCCACGAGAATAATTTTCTATCCAACCTGCAATCCACCTTCCCTATTTTAGATGTATCTGCATCCACACCGCCAATCAGCTGTTGAGCCCCTCCAGATGCCCAAACAGCTGAACATCCCTTCCAACTAACAGCTGATCAGCTATTCAGCCCCAACTGCCACCTAGCTGTTCCAGTGGTGCTTAGAACTGGCAGCTGCTCCAGAAGTCCCGGAAAGTCAATCCATGACCTCCATGACATCTGATCTGCAATCCACAAAAATGTTCTGCAGATATCCACAAATATAAAGAAGATATCTGCAGATTTGCAGGGTTCTAATTGTATGTACAAAAGCTTATAAATGGAGAAGCATTACATTAGGAATTCATGTACATTTATATTCACCCACTATACAATATAAACTATGGGCATGCAGTCTATTGTTACTGGTGCACAATGTTCAGCGAGAGACTAACCTGGACAGCAAATTTCAACTGAAAATATAGAAAACTATTATAATCATTTATGATATACTTTGACAATTAAGAGTATGCAATGTGAAAACATTTCATGTCAATATATTGCAAAATGTTGTTATTCACCATTTTTGCTTAATTATTTCTAACAAAAACTTGCCCATACAAAACCAATAAAAATCTTTTAGTACATTGTCATTTGGTAGCTTTGACCAATAAACACCACAATAAGGTGTTGAAACGAACTTCAACAGAAAAAATTGTAGTCAGTCATGTGGCAGTGTTTCTGGAACTGTGCAAAAAAAAAAAGACACTTTCATTTTGGGAACCATTATTTCACCTCGCCTACAGGCTTACGGCATCACTTGACAGCTCCACATGATACCTCATCTAAATGGATATAAAATAAGCTATCAAATTATATATGATGTGGGTGTGTGTAGAGTGGGTACCTTACACTCCAAAAATATGGCCCCTTTTGGAGAACTGCCATATGCCTAAGTGTTACATATACGCATTTCCGCTCATGCAGATATCTACATCTGAGGTTGCACATACTCAGTTCACTTGCCTGGGATGAACTGTTCAGTGTGCATAGGACAGAAACCATCTGTAGTTACTTTTGCTATCTACCTTCTGGCTCGCACATCACCAGAGTTAGCCAGCAGTCTGGACTCAGCCCATTTTCTATTCTATGACCCTCGCATGCAAAGGGACATGCAGAGAGACATGCAGAGAGACAATGACACTATCTTCTCCAATTGCTCAGTCAGCTCTGCCAGGCCAATTAGCAAGTGCAATGAGAAGATCACAGAAAGTTACTGGAGTATATTGTATTTACCAGACAGTGTAGCAAATAAAGAGGGACTGGGAATGGAAAGGAGGCACATACACCTTAGTATGCCTCTATAGAGCAAATTAATGCTTTGATATCTTGCCCTTAACTCAGGGATCACTTCAGCACAAGGGAATGCAAGAGAGGATGGACCTTTAAAATGAAGGAAAATGGCAACTCAGAATGAAAGGATTTGAGAAAGCTCCAGGATTCTTCTTCCTATTTGCCCAAATAGGAGACTCATGGCCTTGACTAGCAACGACACACTCAGATATCTGGAGGCCAAAGCCACAAAAGCAGAAAGTGAAGAAAATATCCTGAATACTCTCTGTGCTAATCCACTGCAGCCCAGATCATTAGCAGTGATGGCTCAACTCTGCTCCGCCCTTCCAGTACCATTAGAATGGAAGGAGGTCATGAAGGGAAACAGCTGTGCAGGAGACAGAAGCTTTGCTCTCTACTGAAGTAATCTTCTGTTTCAGGCAGCAAACTGAAATGTGATCATGAAGGCAAAATATGATACTCTCAAAGTTCAAAACACATTGTCTTGTACATGTAGGAGCAACACTTTAAGATCAGTGCAAGCATCTATAGTGCCAGGGTGCAGAGAGGGAGGTTGTCAACAGTGAAGCTAAACACACACCAGATTAGTTGGAAGGAATGGATACTCTACCTAGATAAATCGAAATGGCCACCAAAAACGACCAGTAAGAATTATGAATGATATCTCCAAGCTATCTAATCATCTCGTAAAGGGAGGTCTAGACACATAGGGTTTCCCCAAAATCTGAACTGAACTGATCTGAAACCCAACATCAGTTCAATTTCTCCCTCCCCCAATTTAAAGTGGCAAAAATAGTTAGGTCCTAAACACAACAAAGGTGGAGCAATGAACCCGCATCCTTCTTGTGCCACTCTGGATAACCACAGCAAGTAGATCTTTTCAAAGCACAGCTATGCTTTAAAGAGTTTGTTCACTAAGAGTCAAAAATTTTGAGCATGAATAATGGTAGACAGGCTAGGACATTTTATGATGAAGACAACTGAAAGCATGGAGGAAGTCTGGATATCTCTTCTGCCTTTTCTGGCTAGATCAGTATTTGAATCATGTAAAATGTCATTTGCCTGCATATAAAGGCCTTGTTTTTCAAATACATATTCTGTCATCATAAACAGTCCCCAATTTGTTTGCAACATTTGTGTGGTGGTAGCCACTAAAAACAATTTGTGTACTACAGGGGATCATGAGATACAAATAGTAAATATGACTTCATAGAATTAGGGGTTCACACACTCTGCAGGCCAAGCTCACTGCACACACTAGGGGCTCCTGGCATTCCTCCATTTCTCCTATAAGCTTCCCGTGTGACATCATCCCATTCCCTTCCATTTCAGGGACTCCCTGCAACTCCACTCTGCATTTCCAGCACATATCAGTGGCTTTGTGGCCTAGACCCTCAAAAGTATTTAGATTTTTAACTTCTATTGGTTTCACTGAAAGTTAGAAGCCTAAATACTTTTGAGTATTTGGGCCTGGGTCCCCCCACCATTCCCTTTTCAGCACATGCCAGGGGCTCTTTGTCCCCCCTGTGACAGGTCTGAAAGAGGTTAACTTGCAGTGAGAGGTTCAGTTAGCCTCTCCCAAGGGGCACTTGCACTGGCTGTTATGCATGGATGCAGAATTTAAAAAGAAAGGAAGAAGGGGAGAAAGGTAGACAAACTTCTCGAGGGGGTGAACTTGAAGACAGAGTGAAGACCAGGGTCTGATGACCTTGTAGTCTGCCTAACCCCAGAGTAAGGAGAGGACTGCATCACCCTTAGATTGTGGGATTGACTGAGGCACAGAAACCTGTGATTAACAGGCGAACGGTCTAGAGCAGCAGAACCATGCCTATGATGAGGTGGCTGCCAGCTAAGCTGAAGGTTTGTTTTTTTTATACACTTCTGTTTAACTCTGACATTGGATTCTGTGGCCTTGAAAAGAGCTGGACTCTGTAAAACAGTCTGGCTGGAGGGCAGGTCACTCCTACAGCCCAAATAGGCCAAAGGACGGTGGGGGAAACTGAGGCAGAGCTGCTGCATCAATACACCTGGTTAAGAGCAACTATACTGGAGTGGCAATTTTGCTACATTCCCCTCCCCCCATACCAGTGTCCCCCATTCTAGGGTCTCCATATGCACCCCATTGCCTCTTCCCGTACCAGGGTCGCCTATTTCCACTCATGCCAGGGGCTCTGTACTTCCATTCCCACCTTCCCTCCAGGGATTCTGCCTGCCTCCATTCCCTCTTCCTGATACCAGGGTCCCCCCATGCCAGGGGCTATGTGTGCCCCGTATTTTCCCCTTACCCCTTCAATTATTCATTATTCATCTTCTTTCTGGGAGATAAGTCATGAAGATTATCAACATGTTAAACTCCACTGCGTGGATGAGCAGAGATGAGATATGGGTATTATTCTGGAAGGTGTTAATGGGTATCATCAACTGGATCTTTGAACAGACAATTACAGAGATGACTAAAGCTATGACTCTGCTGAACAAATGACAAAAGCTCAGAGTTCCCCTCCATTTCACCCTTTCTGGTTTTCAGATTTCCCCCTAAAAAAAAAAAAATCCAGAGTGTTTTACCTATTGATGCCCAGAACATCCTCTGGAATTCTGATACTGACTGGATGTAGCATGCAAAAGTTATTGCATTACATGCAAGCAGAGAAATGCCAACAGGCTGAATATAAAGCCTTGCAAGCTCAACAAATAATATAGCAAGGGTAATTGCCATCTTGAAAGTTCAGTTAGTTCTCTCGATACATTACTTAGGTCAGCAGCAATGAGGTAATGTTCCATGTAGGGCCAATTCTGTGAGAATTCTGCAGGCAAAACAGCTGCAGAATTGGGCCAATACTATCTACAGTAATGGTTCTCGACCTTTTCAGACTACTGTACCTTTTTCAGGAGTCTGATTTGTTTGCGTACCCCAAATTTCACATCACTTAAAAACTACTTGCTTCAAAATCAGATAAAAATAAGAAGTGTCACAGCACACTTACTGAAAAACTGCTTACTCTTGCATTACTACCATATAATCATAAAATAAATCACTGGAATATAAATACTGACTTACATTTCAGCAGTATACACAAGTCATTGTCTGTATGATATTTTTAGTTTTGTACTGACTTCATTAGTGCTTTTTATGTATTCTGTTATAAAACTAGGCAAATATCTAGATGAGTTGAGGTATTCCCTGGAAGACCTTTGTGTACCCCCAGGGGTACCTGTGTCCCTGGTTGAGAACCACTGACCTAGAGAAACAGAGAAGTTCATAATTTTACTTCAGAATATTTCCTATTATTTCAATTTATAATAATTCACCCATCCACTGCTTTGGCCTGACACACAATCAGTATGAAACAACAATCAGACCCACCATCCAACAAACTGAACCCTTCAAATACAAAACAAAAAACTTTCCCACCACTCTCAGCATATTAACTCATCCCTCCCACCCAGAAAAGGCCTGGGAGAATAAGTGAGACTTGTAGGCTGACCTTAAGGTCAACCAGACATCCACATGAACATCACATGCTAAGCCTCTGGAGGGGTCTATCTGAACATAAAAATAACTCTCTCTAGAATTGAACATGGTCTCCCCAAATTTGGGCACTTACAAAGTATATTTCTTAAATCTGAGCTTTCATATATTAATATTAATATCCTGCATTTGCTAAACATGTTCCATTTGAGGATTTCAAAGTACTGTAGAAACATTAACTGATTAAGCCTCACAATATCCTTTTGAGGTATTTAGGTTATAACCAAACAATAAAAATAACACACTGTAATACATTATACAAGATGGCAGCAGCTGAACAGGAAAAATCAGACAATTACACCATGATTGCACCTGGAAAAAAAATTGTGCTTCAAAAGCATCTCACGTTACAAACATTCCAGGACAGAAAAAAATGTTCTTGGCTACAGAGTTTTCCCTAGAGTGTTCAATTCCTAATGCTTTCACTTTATGTATTTATAATTCTCTATCTAGATTAAATCTACAAAGATGGAAAGTCTGAACATCTCCTTGCCAGAAATGAACCTCACAAGAAGGGAAGTCTGTTATAGCATCTAAAATAGAAACATGGGGAAAACAAGAGAAAAAACACCTGCCTTAGAAAGAACAGCTTAGAGTCAAACTGATTTTTTTTTATATTAGCTTTTCTATAGGGTTTTCCTACTCACCAGTATTTAGCATCTAGCTGATAATTTGTAACATTGCTGTGTTTACTGATAGCTGGGCTTCATGGAGTGCTTAAAGTGGCATTGTCAATTGTGTTAAGGCCCAGCAAGTGTGTACAGTAATTAGAGCAAGTGAACTGGCAGTCTGACAACCAGGTTCTACTTCTGCTTCTCATCCATGGCTTGATCCGGGACAAATCTGAACCTCTCTATCTTAGTGTCCCTACTTTATAGATGAGACTAATACTTACTGACTTCACAGGTGAGTTGTGAAGGTATAATTCATTGATATCTCTAAGGCTGGTGAGATCCTCTGAAAGAAGGTACCATATAAATGCAAAGCAGTGCTGCTTAAAAACTGACAACAAAACAGTACTTAAGAAATATTCCCTTGAGGTTTCCACTGTTCTGTGCTGCAAATGAGTCTCAGTGCTTGTCTACAAGGGACATTTCTATGTGACAGCCAGAGTACGAATCTACAGTGCGCTAGGTTGCCACACAGTAAAGTCCTGTGTAGATTCAGCTATAGGTCTGTAGCTTGCTTTGACATGTAACATGAAATCTTAGTGCACTGTAGCAATGTCCACACAGGATGTTACTATGCTGTAAGCTAGTGTGCTGTAGATTCAGACCTTGGCTTGCTGTGCAATAACTTCTCATGTAGACAAACCCTCAGCTTATTCTATGGAGGTTCACTGTTCTTGCTAACAGAAGAAGAGACTTATTCTGCCTTGAAATCAGTGAGGAAACCCTCGGTTTCAAAATCCAGTGCTATGTCTATGCTGCAGCTATGCCACTGTTACACTAACGTGTAGAAAGGGTTTATCCATCAATGTAGTTAATTGAAATAATTCTTCCATCAACCTTGCCATGTCTACACTGGGGGGTTAGGTCAACCTAACTACAGTGCCAGGGCATGAAATTTTTCACAACCCTGACCAACATAGCTGTGTCAACCTAATTTGTAAGTGTAGACTAGACCCCAATTTTAAATTAACTTCAATATACCGTACATTTTTAAACATGTTAGTAAAATTAGTTGTTTCCATTTCACTGGCATTTCTCCCTTATTTGCAGTGTTTCCCAACAAGAAATGCACATCTGATGCTTTTCAGAACATTGTCCCAAAGGATAGTTGGGGGGGGGGCTAGGGCTGAAGTTAGGCAGCAAGGATGGAGAACACGAATCAGAAAGAAGTCCAGTCTGCAAAAGCTCCCTCAAGTAAACAGTCCCATGCAAGTGATGGGACTAGTTCTAAGATACAGGGTTTCCAGGAGCAGGCCCTATGCATTTGAAAAAAATACAACCTTTCATTTTAATTTTGTCCCAGTTAGTGAAGTAGTAATTGCCAGACTAGATCAGGCCAGTAGTCCATCTACTCTAATCCAGTATCCTTCCTGGCAGAACCAGCTGCTTCAGAGGAAGGTACAACAGATCTGAACTGGGCAATACAGGGAGCTTCTTCCTAACATCTATAATTTAGAGATTGAAACAGGAGGATTTACATCCCTTCCAAAAAAAATGTTTTAAATGACAACTTTAACTTAAAGGATGTTTTGAGAATCCATAAAGATGGTCAATCTTTATTAAATACTTGTGAGCTCTTGATAAGAGAAAGTTGTCTTAAAGTTTATATTATTTAAAGTATGTCAGCTGGAGCTTGGAAATCTTGCCATTGACTTTACTGGATTTTGTATAAGGTTCTTGATTGGCCTCACCGAAATAAGCTAATCATAGGCTGTATGTTACAATAAATTATTAGCAATTATATCAACAAAGTCAACCAGAGGCTTAGGTGATGGGTGGGTGGATGCTTTTATAAATACAAAAATTAAAGATAGCAAGTGCAAATTTACAAAGTCAATCTAATTGCAAGGGATGCAACAACCCTACAAGGTAGTATTAGTGAATGTATATTATACTGAAAACAACTATTTCTCATATTGTTAAAATATAAGATTTAAAACCAAGAAAATATTTCAGAAGAAAAAACTCTATTACTTTCATTCCTTTGAGAAGAAATTAAAAGACTAGATTTTTTTGAGGTTTCCTGTGTCTCTTCTATCCCAGGTGCTTATACAGCCCCATAGCCCATCATATAGAGAAGTAGCAGGTGCTAATTAGTATTCAGTCCCAGACCAAGTGAAAAAACTACTGTTTACAGCAATGTGGAGCCCAATTCTGAAAAGTAATGAGAGCTCTCCAGTCCTATTGGCTTCAGCAGCTTCCCAAAAGAGCAAACATAATACTAAAACATTTCACAGTATATGTATACAAGGATAGATAATACCAGAGAAGAGACAGATGTCCAACACTGTGGTGCTCAGATGCTGTGGTGATGGGGACTTATGAACCCCTCAGTTGATAAATGCTGGGGAGGGGTGGACATAAAGACTGGGGATTGTAAACTGTATTCACAAGTTCTTTTGCCAAATTCATCTTGCTTGCCTAGACCGGCCCCACAGATATAAAATCAGCTCACACTCTTAGTACCAGCCTAAAAGCAAAGGTACTGCATGCAGAAATTGTTCTGTTTCTATGTGTAACTAGATTATGTAAACACCAATTATGCTTGCAATAGTTACCACCTGTAAGTATTTAACAACTGCAAAGTCTGTGGGATTTTGTTCTCCAGGGGCTCCCAAGAAGCAAACATCAAATGAACAACATCAAGTTTCTCATAAATTCATTCAAAACAAAGCACAGCCCTTGTGTGCAAAAGACAGAATGGTGCTAGTCAATCCCATGGCTTGGACATTATTGCAACAAGTTTGTACAAGGTATCTAGATTAATATCTTGATTCACTACAAACCAGCAAAGTTTGGCAAAGTTGCAGAGCTGACTAGTGTGCAGAGAGGAGATAGTAATGCACTCCACACCTTTTGATGATCCATCTATCCCCAGTTTACCCTGAAAGACAACCTTCCCATTCACACAGGAGTATTCTGGACAAAGAGCCAAGATTCCATATTTATTAGACAAATCATATAATCACTGCCACTCAGTGCAAAAAAATCCCTGAGCATTTGCTGCTTCCAGGTCTGGACAGTGAGGGAGAACATTATAACCCGCCAGACCAAAACCACAACTACACAGAAAAGAAAAAACAAACAGCAATGCTGTCTAGAGAATAGAGAGAGGAGAGACTGGACTCCTTGGTTCTATTCCCAGCTCTGTCGTTGACCTGCTGCATGACCTAGGCCAAGACAATTAACCTGTCTCTGTTTCCTCATCCATAAAAATGGGGATAATACTACCACAAAAGGGGTGCTGTGAGGTTTGTGCATCTGTAAAATGTTTTGATATGAAACGGACTAAAGACATGTGAAGCATTAGTGTACAGAACACAAAGCATTTTATACAGAAATAAGTATACCAACTATTTACGCTTGGCTGATAACATTAATTAGAGCACAGTCCATGAAGTAATCCAACAAGTGGGTCAGATGCAGGCTACTGTACTTTGGCAAGCACTATATGGTTCAAGGATCAGCAGCTATTAAGGAATAATGTACCTTATTTTAAAAATGTAAAAACTTCCATCTGGAAGGAACCCAAAGTGTTTCATAAACTATATACACAACACTAATGCAATTCAGCCACATGGGAGGGTGAAGGGTTTCAGCCCCCTACACACAGCAGCTGCACAACTGCATAGGGGCTAAGGAAAAGAGCGTTTTGATGAAGCACACAAGGGCAATTTCCTGTTCTTACAAAAGCATCATGCAATCATAATACCATGCAGAACAGGCATCTCTCTCAGAAAGATGAATCAATGAGTTTCTATGATTCAAACCTGCAGCCAGCCTTCCATATACAAATCTTTGCCATTTGGAGAGCCTCTAATTTTAATGCAGTTGATCGTAAAGCAGTGATTTATCCTTCCCCGATAGGAAGCATTTTAAGAGTGTGTTAATGATATATTTAAAGCTTACAACATGTTTTTTAAATCTCCTCTGATGCTTGTATATATATTGCCGCTTCCCTCCAGTCCTCTATAGTCTACTTAGATTATAAACTCTTCAGGGCAGGGGCTCTCTCATTCTTTGGTTGTACAATGCCCAGCATAGTAGAGCCCTGATCTCTGTTGGGGTCCCTAAGTGCTATCTATATAATAAATAATACTAAATTAAATTTCCTCAGCTGGAAAAAACCCTCTGTATAGAATTTATTTAAATAACACAATGGAAGCAACATGCAGCCTGAGAACTAGAAAGATCAATCCTTAAAAGAATGGAAATTCAAGGCAATTAAACAGAATGGAAATGAACTGGAAGATGGTAAAAATCCAGCAAAACAAGAAAGTGTTGCATTGGAGTAGGAGAGCTAAACTGGGGCATATACCAACGAAGATCACAGTACAGACCCTCTTCCCATTAGGGCTCATTGAACCCCAAGGGTGAGCTGGATAGGAGGGAGTATAGCTAGATTTTGAGGTAATCCCTAACACCTTTGTCTACAGCTGAGAATTGCCCCCTATAACCTTCAATAATGTAAATGAAGCAGTGCAAGTTGCCAAAGTGCACCATACATGCTAATCATCCTGTTTCAGGTCTACTGTGTCCACACAGCACTTCCTGCACCCACACTGCATTGTGGATACCCATCCCACAGGCCACAGCTCCAGGCACAGCTCCCCACCCAATTTTCTGTTAAAATACACATATCACATTTCTTCCAAGTCCTGGAGCACAGAGCCTTTACTAGAGAGTTCAGTGAAGACATTACAGGAGGACTAATTGCACCAGGGCAGCTGAAATGCAATGCTTTCAGTCTGTTGCAACAGAGCAGAAGAACCCAGGCAACCTGCAGAGGCTTTGCTCAGCACAAGTACAGCTGAAACAGTACTGGAAAAATTGTGCAATGTTGAAAGAAAGCTCGTGTATGTGTGGATGCAAGACGTGTTACAAGTATTGAAAGTGCTTGCAAAGGTAAAATTCTCTAGTATCATCAAGCATCATGAAACACCACTGCAGTTCTGCCACACTTAAGCATTAAAAAATAATTTGTCAGGCACCAAAAAGACAACAACTTAAAAACCACCACATATGCTGGGCGTTGGCTCTCATTTGCATAGTTCTGGTTTTTGAACCTTTATGGTGCACCTGGGTCATATTTTTCAACCCTGCCAGATAGAAATGTGCTCTGGTTAGGAAAGCGTGACCTCGTGCAATCACGTGCCTCCGGAAGCTGGGGATTT
This sequence comes from Mesoclemmys tuberculata, assembly GCA_007922155.1. NCBI lineage: Eukaryota > Metazoa > Chordata > Testudines > Chelidae > Mesoclemmys > Mesoclemmys tuberculata. The sequence continues at coordinate 10,744,833 of ML675637.1, forward strand.
AAGGAAAAACACCAAAGAGTGGGAAACCTGCAGCAACAGCGGGAGAGAGGTGGCAGCCACGGTGCCACGCTCCATCTCCCCCAAACCCCCTGCCAGTCCTCAGTGGGGAGAAAGAGGCTCACAGCTTCCAGGGCTGAGGGGGGGTGGTCTGGGGTGGGGGAGGGGGCTCTGTGGGGGGAAGGGCTCTGTGGGGGGAGGGCTGGGATATGGGGGGTACAGACAAACAGTGGCTCACCCCCCAAGCTGACCCCCAGCAGCCCCTTCTCCAGCGCCACAGGGAGCCCCGACAGCGAATGGCCCCTGGAACCAGCTCCCGCCCCAGGAGTCCCCGCAGGGCGGGAAGGGGAATCTCCCCTGCAGCTGGTCACGGTCCTTACCAGCCGTGCCCTGGACGCCTCCCTTCCCCGCCCTCAGGCGGGCCGAGCAGCTCCTCGGGGCGCCCCGCCAGCCCCTCGCGCCGTCTACCCCAACGGCGCTACGACCACCATCTTCGTCACTGGCGAACACACCGTTGGTTTTTTTTTGGTCTCCCTCAAGGCGCCGGGCCGGCGACTTCAAGCACGGCTCAACACGGCGTCGTCTAGTTGGTCGGATTCCCCGCCGGGTGGCAGCATGCCGCGCTGTGATAGGTCTGAGGCGGACGGGTCGGGACGCTGCACATCCGCCCTTTCTCCAGGCCGCGGTGGGGGGGAGGGAACGACCGGGTGAAGCTGCGCGCGCCTTGCAAGGTTCTAGGCGGCTGCTGCTGCCTGCGGATTGCAAGGGGAGCAGCGTGTTGCGCATCGCAGGCGAGGCGCTCTCCTGCTACAGCACAAAGTGACAGGGGCAGGGCAGTAACTCAGGGGCCGCAGCACCACCGCTCAGGGCGGAGAGCGCGTCCTGCGCCTTGCACAGCGCTGAGCATGGGGGGGACCGCCCTTAGCATTAGCAAATGGAAATAGCAGCCAGCGAAGCGCTTGGGGCGGCGGGTCATTCATTCTCACAGCCTCCTCAAAGCGCTGCATGGGAGGACGACACCTCCAGCTGATGTGCCTCTGCAACATCCCCATTTTGGCTGAGGTTTAGAGAGCAGAGGTGAAAAAGTCCCAGAGGGGTAGCCCTGTTAGTCATTTTCAGGCAGCTGGTAAATTTCCATTTCATGGGGCTAAAATTCAGCACCTTCCATGGCGAAAAGTTTCACAGGGTTCTTCTAAGAGGACTAGGCTGCAGAGGGAGATGAATCTAGAGGAGAGAAAGGCACAGAGAAGAAAGGAGGAAGCCCTGCAGGTTTAAAAAAAACATAAGGGAAATCAAAGTGAGTCAGAAAAAGAATCAAGCCCATCTAAATGGAAACCTAAAGAATATGGATTTTAAAAAGGAAATAGGGGAAGTGAGGGGCAGGGAGGGAGACAGAACATTTGTCTTTAAAGATAGAAAGTTTGCTTTACACATGGTTTTGAATTTGTGATGGGTTGGCTGTTTTCAAATCAGGAAGTGTGCATGTTCAAATGTCGTCAGCCTACAGTATCCCCTCTTTCAATGTGATGGAGTCCACGTCATGTTTTTTTAAAGATTAATAGATATGTTCTCAAGCTGGAAAATAAAATTGGGACAATCCTGCAATTGTGAAAGCCAGGTTGATGTGGTAATTATTAGTATTATTTATTAGAGTCAAATTCTGATTTACTTTGAACCCTAATAATCAAAACTTCCTTTCTGACTATAAGCATGCAGACCATTAAGCAAGGAGTTTGAGACAGGAATATGGTAAATTATGAGCAGCCAAGTTTCAGTTCTGCAGAACACTCAACTGCCACAGTGTTGGAGTTAAATGCCTACAGATCTTAAGAGTTCCACAGAAGCTTAACTTCATCACTTGAGTTAAGCCACCTAGCTGTAAATTGGAATTCTGATGATGAGTGAGGCCCACAAACTCCCAATTTTCTGAACTCTTAAGTTACCCAAACCAATTTAGTGGAGCCCAAGCAGTTAGGAAATCATTCAGGATTCTTATATGGCACCATAAATGCACATGGTGCTTTAGATTCAAATAAAGTGACAGATCTCTGAATATTTTACAATCTAGATTATACATAACAGCAGGGAATGACAAAGGGAAGAGAAGAAGGTATAGGAGGACAAGAGCTGTAACAGTGTAAGATCATGTGATGTGCTAAATGCTACATGTGCATCTTTTTAGTTCCTTTTTGGATTTAAAACAAAAATAAATTAAGTACATTTAGGTTCATAGACATTTTCCAAAAAAAAGTCACGTTGGAAGTAGATCCTGAGCAGGGGACCAGAATCACGGCTTCTGAGTTCTAATCCTGTCTCAGAGACTGATACACTGTGTGATTCTGGACAAATGACTAATGGTCCTTATCCCACAAAAACACCATAGAGGGAATTTCTATTGATGTCACTGGGATTAATGGATTGGACTGTTAACTTCTCTGTGGCTCAGTTTCCCCATCTATAAAATAAATCTAATAATATCATAAGAATATACATAGGAATGGCCATACTGGTTCAGACCAATGATCTATCTAGCCCAGTATCCTGTCTTCCGGCACAGGCCAATGCCAGGTGCTTCAGAGAGAATTAATAGAACAGGTAATCATTGAGTGATCCATCCCTTCAGCCATTCCTAGCCTTTGGCAAACAGCAATCCCTGCCTATCCTGGCTAATAGCCATTGATGGACCTATCCCGCATTAACTTATCTAGTTCTTTTTTGAACCCTGCTATAGTCTTGGCCTTCACAACATCCTCTGGCCAGGAGTTCCACAGGTTGACTGTGTTGTGTGAAGAAATACTTCCTTTTGTTCATTTTAAACCTGTTGCCTACTAATTTCATTTGGTGAGCCCGAGTTTTTGTATTACGCAAAGAAGTAAAAAACACTTCCTTATTTACTTTCACCACACCAGTCATGATTTTATAGACCTCTATCATATCCCCACGTAGTCATCTCTTTTCCAAGCTGAAAAGCCTCAGTTTTATTAATCTCTCTTCATATGGAACCATACCCCAATCATTTTAGTTGCCCTCTTCTGTACCTTTTCCAATTCCAATATATCTTTTTTTGAGATGGAACAACCAGATCTGTATGCAATATTCAAGATGTGGGCGTACCATGGATTTATAAAGAGGCAATAGGATATTTTCTGTATTATCATTGCTCTCTGTCCTAATGATTCCCAACATTTTGTTTGCTTTTTTCACTGCCACAGCACGCTCAGTGAATGTTTTCAGAGAACTATCCATAATGACTCTAAGAATTCTTTCTTGAGTGGTAGCAGCTAATTTAGACCCCATCATTTTATATATCCACCCTTTGGGTTGTTTGGAGACGGAACTGAATAATGTTTGTAAAGCATTTTCAGGTCCTTAGATTAAAGGGATTATGGAAATACAATATTATTATAAGGATGCTCTGAAGAGCAGGAATCCACAGGAATTAAATCCTCTTGTTATTTCTGAAGGATTAAAACACACATTCAAAGAAAGAGCACTTCACCCCATCTATTCCTGAGCTGAGGAAAACTGAACAGAAAATACCTAAAGAATCATTACCAATTCAGATTTCAAAAAATCATGCCAATTGTTTAGAGTACTTGAAAACTCATAGAACACAGAGCTATTCTGCACTGGGATACACTGATTTATTTGTGGCTTAGCTTTAAAACTATTTCCCTCATTTTTATCTTTATTTTGTAAAAATATTGCAATAGTCTAGAATAGTGGGCTAACATTTTATGCCTTACAGCAGTGGGTTTGGATGATTACTCTGGAATACTGCAGTATTTATATAGAGATATAGAACTGGATGGCTAAACAAGTTACTATCACTTTTCAAATTAGCTGCTAAAACGATTTATAAAATGCCTTTTCTTTTCCTTTTGTTATTGATTCACTTCATATAGGCCTGCAGCATCACTGTGGTTGGGAAGATGTGTGCGTAATAGGAATTAGTGGTAACTGTTTCATTTTTGCAGGCCCATATGCACAATCTGAAAATATTTTATTCATGCTCCCAGTGTCTTTGGTGTAGGGATATACTGTCTTGGGATGATAACATATGTGCTGGTAGAGCTACAGCTCAATTTGCAGTAAGCTTCCGCCTTCTAAATGGTTTGCAATAGGAGACCATTCCAGGCGAACTATTTGACTTCTCTGCATGTGCCTTTCAGTCAGCCCCAGTCAGAATGTGTGGCTGCTGGTAGTGCAGAAATGCGAATTTGAGTGGGAGCACTTTAAAGCAGGTACCTAAATGCAAAATATCCTTTTCTTTTCTCTTTTACTGTATGTGAAGCTCTGTATTGAGGCACTGAAGAGGTTTTTAATCAAATGTTTGATTGTGTAGCATTTATAAGCAATAAAGCAAAATTATTTAAAATAACTTAAAACTGGTGGGTGGGAAAAATTCTTACATTTAAAAAAGAATTGTTCCAATTTTTTCCTATATGTTTTATATGAGATGCTAGAAATTGACTATATTTTGAAGTTTGTATGATGATGAGAGAAATTAAATGGAAAAAAGTGACTGGAAAGGGGTTACTTTAAAAATTAATATACAAGAGTTGACTGAGATCATCTAAGGCTGATTGTGGGAATCACTTGGAATATTAATTTAATCTAGGCAATACTGATAACCTGCTGTGTTTTTTCCCCACTTATATTTAACTCAGTGGGTATTTATATTTGAGGTACATATACATGTTACATGCTCCATATGAAATGTGCGTTCTACTTTTGTATGACTTACTAAAAAATAAGATCTGCTTTGTTTTTCTCATGAAAGGTAATCTGAACTGACTATTTCAAAATGTATTGAAAGTGACAGATGATTAAATTGGGTAATAAGAGGAAAGCAGAGCCCCTTTTGTATTAAAGAAAGGGAGATGATGGTACACGCTATCCCATTCCCTAGTACAGGTTCTTCCAGAGCTATAGACTGCTCCTTTAGGGGCTAGCCAACTCTTGTTTCATTGTTTCATTTCCTAATGTCAGCAATGGCTAACACTTATTGTGCACTCTGGGTCCCAGGTATAGTAATAGTAGTCACACGGTCCTAATTTTTATGGCAATCATGTCCTTTCTTCTCTTCGTGACCATAGAAACACGTGTGGTAAGGCAGAGAATCTGCCTTTATTACATTCTTTCCAGCTCTCACAGCTTTACTGCAAGGCTCCTGACTTTTTTTGCTGATTTAGAGACCTGGCTGAGTTTTGTTTTCTGGCCTGTAAAAGTCAGAACAATCCCTGTTTATTGCAGATGATATTTAAGTTGCTTTACAAGCACACTCAAAATCTGTAACTGTTAAATTTGAGGAGCATAATCTTGGCAGATTGGGTGCTCTGTCTGGTTCACAGGCACCAACATTTGTTTATTACACTTAGATGGACTCATAAAAAAACAACCCCAGACTATGGTAATGACTTAGTTTATAAGACTGTTGAAATATGGACACAAAATAAGCTATGTTACTGGGTCATGAATATTTCCTAATGGAGAAAGCAGTCTAATGGTGAGAACGAGGAACTGGAAGTCAGAAATTTGGGGCTCTATTACTAGTTCTGACACTGATTTGCTGTAGGTCATTGTGCAAGTCTTTTAACCTTTTTTTGCTTCAATTTCCCCACTGCAGAATAAGGATCGATATTTCTCTCTCTCTCTCGCTCACACACACACACAATGCCTTTATCTGTGTTACTACTAACTTAGATTACTGACAACTGAAAGAATGTTAAACACTTCATTTGTAGCACATCAGTTGTTCTGTCTGTTTACTACTTTGCTTTTCTCCACATGGACAGTAGAAACAGACTAGTCACTTTTTTTTTTTTCTTTCTAGCAGGATTATGCTAATGCAAGAGAACCAGACAATGGAAACTGCAATGCCTAGACTGCAGCTATTGCAGGGAAATGTTTAAATCCAGGCCAAAAATATCTGTTTTAATTTAATTTTTAGAAAATCAGTCACATATTTATTATTAGGTTTTGTAAAATGTTATATGTGCAAAAACTAAATCTGGGGGCCTAAATTACTTGACAGTGACCTTTTGTTAATTATTGTTTTTTAAATCTTATGGAGCTACAGAAGGGCAACGTATCCACACTACATCACACATGTGTTCTACTCTGAAAACAGCATTCCCACGTTTGATTGCATATGGCCTGATCCTGAGAGACAATGAAAACATACAACTTACATTGATTTCAGAGGGAGACGGGTAACTCTCAGAACGAGGTCGAAAGTGTACATGAAATAGGCAGTATTTTCTAAGGCATGAGGGATCTTTTATGAGACACCCGCAGCTCTGGACAATTTTTAAAAAGTAGATTCTTAGTTAAGGACCAAATGACCCATTAATAGAAGAGCTCCAGATTGGGATGTAAGAGCTCGATTTCCACGTGGATGCTAGCTCAGGAGGGAAGAGGCAAAAAAGGTGATGTTCTTGCAACAAGAATCTTTACTACTCGTTCCCAGCATTCCCTGTTGGCTGTGCTTACATTCCTAGCATTCTGCCGCACCCACTTTATTTCTGCTTCGCCTGTAGTCACAGAGGTATAAAGCTGGTCACAGCTTCTCCTACAGCTGCCAGAATAATCTTATGGCATGAAAATGTCAGCTTCCTAGAAAAATGATCTGGGTTATGTCGAAGGATTATCCACACCACTCCCTACGTTCTCCACAGCAGTTTGCCTGAATCATTTCCTTTGGGAAAAATATACCTTTCTTCTTCAATCTCTCCAGAGAGTTTATCAGAAACCTGACTGCATGTGATCTGGATGATCTGATATATGGAAATATCCTCCCCAGAATCAAAATGTTGTTTCCAAAATTTAAAAGTTGTTTTGAAATCTGGAAGTCTCCTCAGAGCTGGAAAATTGGCATTTACCTGTGTGTTATTTGTACAGCACCAGGCGCATGATGGCTGCTTTTAAGAGACTTCAGTCCAGTTGACTCAAGCCCAGTCTCTGCTTTAGGGAGCCTTACCTATTAAGACAGCAGGACTACAGTTTCTGTGGGTGACAGGTTCTGACCTGTGTGGAGACTGGCTGCAATATTAGGGATGAGGGTAAAGATTACAGGAGGGAGATTCTGGAAGGCTCTAGCAAAGGAGGAAAGCTTCCCTCCTGTCTGTGGATGGGAAGACATTTTACAGATTAAAATACTTGTGAGATAGGTATTAGCCCCATTTTACAGACAAGATGAGGAAACTGAAGCAGAGAATTCATAGAAGATGAGGGTTGGAAGGGATCTCAGGAGGTATCTAGCCCAACTCCCTGCTCAAAGCAGGACCAACCCCAACTAAACCATCCCAGGCAGGGCTTTGTCAAGCCACACCTTCGAAACCACCACCTCCCTAGGTAACCCATTCCAGTGCTTCAGCAACCCATGTGACTTGCCCAACCATAGTTCCCTATAGCTCTAAGATCTTCCTATAGAATGAAGTATATGTTAGTTGAGAGGTAGTATTAAAGAAAGTAAAGGTAACCCTCACTATAAACAAGGTAGAAAAACAGTTTTAATTATAACCCCTCATTTTCACACTTGTCCCAAAAATTTGTCCTTTGGGATGTAGTAGTCTGTGTTTGGTCTCTGCCTAATGTTTTTGTTGTTACTGTTTTGAAAGCTAGATTAAAATCCCTTCCGCTATTGTCAAGTTATGTTGGGGGGGGGAGGAATTACAATCGTAAAAAGTATTTTAACCACCATTTCATTTTAAATGGGGCAATAGCAAAAATGGCTGAGGTTTGAAACATGGCATGGATATAGCGCTGACTGAGAATCAGGGCCTTTGCCCAGATAAAAAATGTGATCCAAATTTTAAAAAGCAATGAGCTACTGAAAATCACTTCTGAGCATATTTTTTATATATTTGCTAAAATATTTTTAGCAGAGCTAAATGGAGAGGCAAAAGGAAGGAATTGCAAGGCAACCAGATGCAAGTTTTGTCCTAGAACTACAGTAAATGGCAATAAAACAAATGTTCTCTCCCCCAGAGTTTTTCCCAGTTAAATCTGTCTTTGATCATTACTGATAGCTCCCATCACCTATTGCCAATAGCCTGCTTTCCCATAATTATTTGTATTCCAGTGGCACCTAGAGGCCCCCATTGAGTTCAGTTGCACTCAATACTGTACGAACATGAGACAGTCCCTGCCTTCAAGAGTTTACTATCTAAATAGACAAGACAAAGATGTGGACAAATTGAAGGAAGTCCAGAGAAGAACCACAAAAAAAAAAAAAAAAAAAAAAAAAAAAAAGATGAAAGGTCTAGAAAACATGACCTATAAGGGAAGATTGAAAAAATTGGGTTTGTTTAGTCTGAAGAAGAAAAGATTGAGGGGGACATGATAATTCTTTTCAAGTACATAAAAGGTTGTTACAAGGAGGGAGGAAAATTGTTCACTTTAACCTCTGGGGATAGGATAACAAGCAATGGGCTTAAATTGCAGCAAGAGTGGTTTAGATTAGACATTAGGAAAAACTTCCTGTCGGAGTAGTTAAGAACTGGAATAAATTGCCTAGGGAGGTTGTGGAATCTCCCTCAATAGAGATTTTTAAGAGCAGGTTAGACAAACAGTTGTCAGGAATGCTCTAGATAATACTTAGTCCTGCCTTGAGTGCAGGGGACTGGACTAGAAGACCTCTTAAGGTCCCTTCCAGTCCTATGATTCTATCAAAGAATGGGAGGAGAAACAGAGGTACAGAGAGGTGAAGTGACTTGCCCAAGGTCACACAGCAGATCGATGGCAGAGATGGAGTAGAATCCAGCTCTTTTACTCCCAGTCCAATGCCCTATCCAGACACTGAGCACATTTCCCCCTAACTACTTCTCATTTTTTAGAGGGTCAGTTTGCAGACAGCTGATCTGGCTCCAGACAGTGCTAGTGATTTCTTTTTCCATCTTATCAAGCAGCAAGAGCTGGGGCCAGAGTCAGGATTCTTCAGTTCTATCCCCAGCTCTGCCACTCACTCACTGTGTGATCTTGGACAAGGCATCTCCTTCTGTGCCTCCATTTTACAATCTGTCTATAAATGAAATGGGTCTATAAACATTTATCTACCTCACACAGGACTTGAGGTTAATTAAGGTTTATAATTGCATTTAACGTCTACAGTATTTTGAGATCCTTGGATGACAAGCACAATAGAAGGACAAAGCATAGGAGAATTTGATGCTCATTAAATTAATAAAAAACAGTTTGAAATCAGTTCCTCCTCCATCATGCCTATATGAACCACCCTCCAACCTTTGTTTGTAATTACAACTCCTGTAAGCGGCATTAAAAGTTACACAGAAAAGTTTCCATCCATTTATCGGTTTTAGCAAATGGACATGATCCAAAATGCCCTGTATTTCCACTTCCCACCCCCAGCTTTCTTTGGAGAGCCAGGAATGCATAGTTTCCCTTCCATGGCATCATGTAGCTTTTTAATTAAATTAGTTTCAGCAGAGATTTTCCTGTAGTCCCCTGTACTCAGGTTTGGAATATTCCAGAATAGAGTGCAGCTACATTTTGAAAAGTGTCTGCACCCATACTGTTCTCATTTCACCCTCTTGGCTCCCCCAATTAATCCCACCTCACCACTCCTTTTGTAGCCATCTCCCATTCATCTTCCTGCCTCCTTCCATGCTGTCCCCAAGACATAGAAATCCCTCCCATTCACAGAGCAGTGTGTGCCCTCTCTTACCATTCCAGTACTTCTTTAAAACTCATTGTTTAATTCCAGCACTACTGATGGTCAAAATGCTGTCGGATACTAAATTTACACAAAAAGCTATACACTCCAATGGCCTGAATCCCCACAGGTCAAATGCTTTCAACTCCCACTGAAGTCAATGAAAGTTGAACACAATCAGCACTTCACAAAAACTTAAAGGGCTTAAGAGCTAGTCTACACTTAAAACTTACAGCTGCACAGCTGTTTGGTACATCTGTGCTGTTGTAAGAGCACTTGTGTAGCCACGTTTAGAGCTCTCCTGCTGCCATAATAAAACCAACTAAATGAGTGGCAATAGCTATGTCGGCAGGAGAGAGTCTCCCGCAGACACAGTGCTGTCTACACGAGTGCTTATGCCAGCAAAATTTATGCTCTGTGGAGGGGGGGGTGTTTTTTCATACCCCTGGGCAACAAACGTTTTGCCGGCATAAATACTAGTGTAGAAAAGGCTTAAGGTTCGATCAAAAAGTGACTATTGTGTCTGGTTTGTGCTCTCTCCTCATTTAGATGGTAAGCTCTGCAGGGCAGAGACCATATCTCTGTTTCTGAATTGTACAGGGATAGGCATACTGTCAGTGCTTAACAAATAACAGAGACATTGGGGGGATTCCAAATTCAACCTCCAATGACATTTCCAGGCTACGTTTGTGTAGTTTGCACGTCAGACTAGGATTTCTGCTGCTCTACCTGGTGATCTGACAACCTCAATGGGACATTTCTGCTTCTTGTAACATCACTGAAAGATTCAGCAATCATAACCTTGTTATTATTTTTGCTGATAATGCATGAGATAGAACACAATCTAGCTTCTTTTTTCATAGATGTATCAGTTCCATAGGTCTAGAAGCCTACATCTGCTAGTAAATGGAACAGACATATCCATTTCTTAGGCCTAAAACTCTGTGTTTGGCATTAGAAGGAACAGATAGGAGTAAAAGATACACAGACAGCAAATATGTGGATTATAAAGTTGCTTGTTTGTTGTGCTTTTAAAAAAAGCACATTTATACTTCTGACTACCACTGCCCTTTAATTCTAATGCTTTCTCCACCAAATCAAACTTTGCCCCTTTTGAGCTAGCTTCTAACACTGGCTTTGGAGTTGAATAAGTCACCATCTATCAGCAAGATAGAGTAACAGGCCACTTTTCCACTCCTTTAAAACAGAGCAAAGAAAGTAAGTCTAGAATATCTTGCTAGTTAGTTTTAGCCGGTACATTAGGACTCCACCGAAGTATGTTTAGCGTGCTCAGCAGCACTGATGTGGTGGCAAAACTTAGGAGCATGAACTATACATCTTCTGTAGTACATGATGAAAATACTTACCAAAGGAATGGGTATATTAAGAAAAGGCTCAAGGCTAATTTCATTAATTTACTGCAACTTAAGAGAAAGTTAACCTTTGGATGACATATGGTCTGAGTTCCAACTCCTAGCAGTTTAGGAGAAGTTGCATCTCAGTCATACCTACATCTAGAATCATTATATTGCAGTCAAACCTCAGGGTTACGAACACGTCGGGAATGGAGGTTGTTCGTAACTCTGACGTGTTCATTACTCTAAACAAAACGTTATGGTTATTCTTTCAAAAGCTTACAACTGCACATTGACTTAACACAGCTTTGAAACTTTACTGCAGAAGAAAAATGCTGTTTTCCTTTTTTTTTTGGTAGTTTGCATTTAACACAGTACTCACAGTACTGTATTTGCTTTTTTTATTTTTTTTCGTCTCTGCTGCTGCCTACTTGCATGCTTCCAGTTCCAAATCAGATGGGTGGTTGTCTGGTCAGTTCGAATCTCTAGTATTTGTAACTCTGAGGTTCTACTGTATATTGTAGTGACTCTGTGAGCTCTGGGTCTAAAAGCATAAGCCTCTATTGCTGGAACTAAAGGACCACTTCAAAGGCAGAAGCAGATTAAAAAACCACGATCTGTGGTCTAGCCCTTACGGAGGGACAAAGCCACACTGTTAGGTTAGGTTACAATTGCATCTTCTGAAATCCTGTAATGTAGTAGTAAGCAGTATGTCTCATATTAATAGACTTGGGACAAACATATTGTGTCAAGAGAATACTAATGCTATCTTTATGGCTTGTGTCTACAGAACAGTGTTAACGTAACTCCAATGCTACCATTATACCTTATGTCACCAGTAACAGTATTGACCTTGATCAGTAACATCGTGTCAACATTCCAAAAAGTAATTTTAAGCCTGAAATAACTGTTTATACAAAAATATGTTTAATCTTTCAACAAACATTCTTCCAATCTATTCATAGCAAAGAATCACACATTTAATTGCATACCCCAGACTGTTCTAGGACATTTTAAAAAGGGATCTAAAAGGAAATGTCAGACATCAGAAAAATTTAATCAGATGGCAGTTCTTAAAATAGTCATAACTAATTGAGATTACACTTTGTCATTTATAAATTGTTTGAATTTTCTATGGTAGTTTGTCATGATAATCAAAATCTGAAAACGTATTTAACTCACACACAGTCTTTTTTCACCCATTAAGATTGTGCCAGGATTTCCATTTTAACTACAAGGGAATACTACAATACCTAAAGCACATAAAGCCAAAAAAACAACACTATCCATTGACTAGTGTGCACGCTGTTAGTACCTGCTCAGTTAATCAGTATATAAGCGAATACCAAAGCAATTCCTTTATCTAGCTGCACCGTCCTTATAAGCCTCTTGCTTCCTACTAGCTCTTCTGACTACACATTTGCCCTCTTATAAGATTTGTTTTCTCCCAGAATGCCTTTTTGGAGCAAAGGCAAGCAGCTGCCGCCCTAAAACAACTATTTTACAACTGACAGCTGTTGGCTATATCTATCTCTTTTTCCAGCTAGTAAATACCTGCTATATTTTTTCCTTTTCTAAAACTGATATGGCATCTTCTCAAGAGATTCCCAAATTGTCACTTTGAGATCATACATGAAACCAGAGACTTTTATAGTGTGCTCTAGTGCCTAATGTTGGGAACTGAGAACTAGGGGTCTTGGATTTTATTCCTGATTCTGACACTGATGCACTATATGATCTTGGATAAGTCACAAATTCCAGGCCTCCATATGTAAAATGGGTGATAATTATGACAACATTTGCAATACCCTCAACCCCCCTAACATTCATTCCACTCACCTCTCCAGTTCAGTGTTTGAATAATCCTCAGATATAAGACTATGTACAGGTAGGGGGAAGGTGAGAGTCCTACCTAGAACAAAATGAAATTAAAGCCCTTGAAGTATAGTGGGGGAAGTTATTTTAAGGGGGAAATTGTCTTTCCATTGATTTAAAATACAAACCTTCATCTCCTAATAATCTCAGAATTTGTCCCCAACTGCTCAAACATTTAGAACTGACATATGCTCACAGGGAAACCAACAGACCTACAGGTACAAAAAGGCCAATGTTGTCCAGCATTATTGTAAATGGAGAATACACAACTTTCTTTGATATATTAATTAAAACATTCAGTATCTATTCGAACACTAGAGAGGGACTTGAATGAAATAACAGGAGCCAGGCCACCCTGAAATTTGAGTAAACCCAGGTCTGAATGCTGCAGCTCGGTCTCTTTTCTAGTTAATACCATATATGCCACATCTAGAAATCCATTCACAGGTCTGGAATCCCTAAAAAAAGTCCTTTATATTTGGCCTCTAGTTAATAACCACCTCCAAAAGCTGATTGATAAGGACTTGTGGGCAGCCTCCATGCACCAGAGACATGGGAGTAGGAAAACAGCTGTAGAAAAGCTTGTTTTTAAAAATGAGCCTTCTCATCTGAGAGCAAGAGAAAAACTTGTTTTAAAAGGGTTGGCTTTGTCAAGGAACCAGAGTCAGACTTTTACCTAAGCAACTGCTTCAGAGTATACTACAATACAATTTTTAAAAATTACAACAAAAAAAAATTCTGCCCCTTTGTGCATATGCATCATGAAGCACTCTTTAATTACATGATCACATTCTGTTTTTTCTACAGGACCCTGCCTCATTAAGTGCACAAGATGGGTGGTACTCATTGAATGGGTAGCTGTACAATATTTATTTTTGTCCTCATCATTCATTGTGTTGCCCATCTCTTATTTACTACACACCATCCCACCTCTGCTGTGAAGATGGTATTACTAATTTTCTCATGGGGTTTTCTATGGTGCACCCCACTATAGTTTCCAAACACTTCACCAACTATAATGAATTTATCTCCACAACTCCACTGTGAGATATATATTACCCCCATGTTATAGATATGGAACTGAGGCACAGAGAGATTAAGGCCAAAGTACCCACTCATGTTGGATGCCCAGTTTGAAACTTGTAGGGTCTTATTATTCAGAATGCTAAGCATTTTTATGGTGTTTTATAGGTTCAAAACATCACACAGACATTGCATAACTAACAGAACACCCCAAGAAGATGTATGGGTAAACATTATTAATCCCCCTTTACAGATGGGGACACTAGGACAGAAGGGTGAAGTGACCAAATAAAACTCAGGCTTCTTGTCCTCAGGGCCCTTCACAGCTCCAACCTTCCCTGCCTGCCAGCTTGCCTCTGACCAAACTGTACCCTCCCCACTGTGCTCTGCCAACACCACCAGCCTTATTCCCATTTGTCAGCTCCTCCTAAGAACATCTCTGCCTTCTTCCACGCTGCCCCTTTTGCCTGGAGCCCTACCATCTGTAGATCCCCTGCTATTTTCCCTCCTTCAAATCTCTTTTCACAACCCTTTTGTGCTGCGATGCCTGTGAGACACCTGCCAGCGGATGACAGCTAGGACGAGGATCAGAACTAGCATTTAATGGTAACAACAGTGCAAATCCAGGTGTCTATTAAACCTGTCTGACTGTATCCCCCCACTCCTGCACCACTTATCTTCAGTCTGCAAGCTCCGCGGGGCAGGGACTGTCTGCACAGCATCCCACCCAATAGGGCCCAGACTCCCCCTGGGGACTCCACCAGCTGCTGCAGCACCACCTCTTCCAACCAGCACTGCTGCAAACTCCTGCGCCTGCGTACTGGCATCGGCCGCCTTGATGACGCCGCAGAGGTTGCGCTTGCGCACTGGTCCCGCTCGCCGCCGGGCCGGTTCAGCAAAGGAGTGCGCATGCGGCCGGCCTCGTAGAAGAGCGTCCTCCCGCCCAGCTGGGGAAGGCTGCGCATGCGTGGTGGGGCCTAGGTGTGCGAGGCAGTCTCGCGAGAGCTGGCGCGAGCCAGGGCTGTTGCCTGTAGCGGAAGCCGGAGGGGCTGTCGGGCGGAGCAGGGATCGGCGGGGCCGCTCGGAGCGGAGCCCCAGCGCCACACGGTGAGCGAGGGGCCGGCCCAGGGGGGGAGGGGCTCGGACGGGCAGCGGGGCTCCGGAAGGGGGGAGGGGATAGGCGTGTCCAGGGCCTCCGTGTCCAGGGCTCCGGCCCCCGGACCGCTGTGGGAGGGCAGGCCCCGGTTCCCAGGGCCCGGCCCCCCCGGTTGCTAGGACCGTTGCCCAGGGCCTGGCCGGGGTCCGCGGCGGCCCTGAGCTCTCTGGGGGGCCGGGCACCGCTTGTCCCGTTCCCAGGGCCACGGCCGGGGCAGGCTGACGCGACAGGGCCATGCCCCTGGGCACGGCTGGGCTCTCTACGGCCCCCGTCCCGGTCCTCGTCCCGGAACTGCAGGCCTTATTCCCCTGCAGCGCCTGGCACTTCCCGGGTGCGTCTCCCTGGAGCAGGGCTGGCCCACCCCAAGTAATCTAAGCACATGCCGCCCTGGGTTCGGTGTTTGTTTCCTTCCCCATCTCCTAGTTCCAGATTCATTTCCGAGGTGAGCCCCGCTGCCAGTTGGGTGCTCTTCTGGGGGTGGAACCGGTTTGGGAGGGAAATCATTAGCCAGTCTCCCAGTAGCCGCTTGTAGGCCAGCCAACTGTTGTTTTGTCTTACCACAGGCACCTGTTTTTGATGTTCAGTAGGGGCTCCATGGGACTTGGGGCGAGCCAGTTCTGAGGATAAAATGTTATGGGCACGGTGTGGGCTGGGAGGTGTGAAGGTTTACCCCATTCCGATGTAGCCCATGAACTCATGCTTCTCACATATGGTCTTTAGGGTCGAGGTAGGGGGAGGTATTTCATTTTTTTGTCCATGTGGTTTGTTGTTTTTGTTCACTTTCTTACTGAGATCTGTGGATACATTCTTTCTTTCATAGTTTTAATAAGCAGGTCCTATCCCTTGTCTTCAGTAACTTGTTTGTGAAACTTCCAGAAGTGGAGGAAGTCTCACAGAGGTCTCTGTTATGGAGCAAGGTAAATAGCGTTGTAACATACTTAGCAAATAAAAGAGCAAACTATAGAAGAAATAAAGCGCAGGGGAATTCATTCCCTGTTTGGGAAATTATTGAACACTTAACAGCCAGGGGCCAGAGTTTGGAATATTGGGAGTGGGGAGCATCCCAAGTTTCTCTTACAAACAAATTGCTACATTCACCCATTTCTAAGCAAACCTCTTGTCATTCAAAATTTTGCACAAAACAGATGGTTATTGAATCACTTTCATTGTGTCTCTTAAGGCAACATCTTGTATTAAAAGTATTTTACAATACTAGGTGATTTTGAAATTGTTCTTTTGCACTTGATTTAAGAGGTAATGTCAGTGGGAAAGAATGAGGAAACTAGAAAAAAGAGGGCCTGGTACCAGTGCCCAAGTGTGTCAGGGAAGGCTGCACATGCATTGTGGCCTTGACAACACTATTCCCTGCTGGTATTGGGGGCAGTCTCATGAGAGCTGCTATGAGGGCTGTAGTGGAAGTCGGAGTGGCTCTCAGGAGAAGCTGGGATTGGTGGGGCCTCTTGGAGCAGAGCCCCAGTGCCACATGGTGAGTGAGACAAGAGGGAGACAAGGAGGATCACCTGTTTAGGTGATAGACCCCATCAGGAATGTTTTCTAAAAATCCGTATAAGAGCATAAAAATGGCCATACTGGGTCAGATCGAAGGACAAAGGGCTACATGGGCCAATCTTCTGACTGAAGCATCTGGCATGGGCCACTGAAGGAGTAAAGAGAATAAGGTAACTTATTAAGTTTTTATCCATCCCCTGTTGTCCAGTCCCAGATTCTAGCAGTCAATGTAGAACAGGAAACTTGTTTAAGGCTGAAAATCTGTTGATCAGTTCGCAACTTGTTTTCTGACAAAGCGTACTTGGGTCAACTGAAATATGAAGGAAGAGAGTTAGGGTATCATCTCAAATGTGAATGTCTTTCAATTTATAGGTTTAAAATTGAACTTACACACTACCTTGCTATACTTGGCTCGTATTGTTGTACCCACTTAATTTAGGTAACTCAGATGAATGCATGGACTCTCCCCTTCCACTTGTTTCATTCTGCCCCCTTTTGTTTGAGTCTCCCTTTTTGTGTAGGTGCCTTCCAAGATGACACAACCTCCTCTGCCTCACATGTTTTCCTTCCCAACAGTAGACTTAGTCCTCTACCCTTTGTCAGAATATAGGGCCAAACTCAGTTCAGAGTTATTAGGTGCTGCCACTAGACCTCATTCTCTCCCCACCTTTTTTTTCTCTGATCCTCCTAAGTTCCTCTGTGCTTCTTTTCCTGCCCTTGCTACTTCCTAGAAGGACAGCAAGAATGTGGCGTAAAACCCAGGAAGCTCTCATAGATGGAGATAGCTGGGGGAAGCACTATTTGCTGTAGCACCAGCATAAAAAAAATCCTACCTTCCCTTATGGTATTGCAGAGGGGATCATAGGAATTTTAATTTCTGCTAATGCTTGGTGCATTATAAATACTTATATTCCAACCCAAATTTAAACTTTATATTCCTAATAAGAAGATACTCTGTTTTCTGCCTACCTCCTGTTCCCCAACCACTCTGATTTTAATTTAATGAGTGAAATATCTTGTCCTAACCCAAAGTAAGTTGAGAGATGAGAAACATTTTAGTGGCATAAATCTTCTGTGAAATCTTGGTCGCTTTTCTGATTAGGCCACCTGTTAATTCTTGTAACATTCTTGTTTTGGCTGTACTTTTATCTCTTTATGCTGATGGGCTTAAAGTAAACTCCAGTCTTTGCAAAGTTCCAGAGGGGTAGCTGTGTTAGCTTGTATACGGTAAAAACAACGAGAGTTCTGTAGTACTTTAAAGACTAAGAAATTTAATTTCTGCAGGCATAAGCTTTCGTGGGCTGCAACCCACTTTGTCAGATGCAAGAAACAGAAATCAGGGTGTGTGTGTGTGTGTGTGTGTATATATATATATGTATGTATGTACCTTCCTTACCCTTGGATGTGTGTATATATATATATACACACCCCCTATCTGATTTCTGTTTCTTGCATCTGACGAAGTGAGTTGCAGCCCACGAAAGCTTATGCCTGCAGAAATTAAATTTCTTAGTCTTTAAAGTGCTACAGGACTCTTGTAGTCTTTGCAAAATGTCATATCTGCTGGTTGTTGTGCCAGTACCTGGTCCAAAGGAGATATGCACAAGCACACCTGATGATGTGGCAAAGACTAGTACAAGCCACTTCCTAAGCAAATCTGGCTTTTTTTTTTTGCATTGGATTTATATTGTTTTGTGTTTTGTGGTTTTGTTTGTTGTTTTTTGGGGGGGGAAGTTGTCTGTGTTGTTTTTTTTCATTCATAAATTTGGCTGATTCGACCTGATTGAAGGTGTCTGTCAAATTTCCTCAATTTGGTTTTCTGTGACTGCTGATGCTGTTATGTATTTTTATCAACAGAAAATGCATCATCACACCACCTTACTTGATAGGAACAGTGAGCAACAAAGGTTTCTTGAGTGACTTTGATATACAGTGCATGTTCTCATTTCTTTTGCTCTGTCTCTGGTGGCATTCACTACAAAATCATTTTTATACAAATTTTATATTTAAAAAAAAAATCCAATTTGCTTGTAGCTGTAGTGCCTGAAGTTCAGATAAATCTCATCCACAGTCATGAATGCTATGTAGCAAAAAACTTGTTCTAGGTGTAGCAACTAGCAATTATCTGGCTGCCTAGAGACCTCTTTACTTTGAGTTCTCTGCCATTCAAAATAAAGGTAGCGTCACCTTGCAACAGTCAATGTGTATGTTATATGCAGTGCAGTTGTAGCTGTGTCAGTCCTAGGATATTAGAGAGACAAGGTGGATGAGGTAATATCTTTTATTGGACTGACTTTTGGTGGTGAGAAAGACAAGCTTTCAAGCTACACAGAGCTGCTTTTCAGGTCTGGGAAAGGTACTCCAAGCTTCACAGCTAAATGCAAGATGGAACAGATTATTTAGCATAAGTAGTTAGCACATATTCAAAGGGACCACTCAAAGTAGAGTGGCCTGTTAACACTTCTGCAGTCCAAGGACAAAAAAAAAGGGGGGGGAGAGGTTAGTGGGTTACAGATTGTTATAATAAGCCATAAAGCTAGTGTGTCTGTTCAGTACATGATTTTTAATGTCTAGCAGAGTTGTGACTTTAACCTCCCAGGCTCATCTTTTGAAAGTGTTGTGCAGGTTTCCTTTGAGAATGAGGACTGATCGGTCAGATATAGAGTGATCGCTTTGTGAAAAGTGTTCACCCACTGGTGATAGGGTGTTTTTGTCTTTCCTCTGAATTTGTTCAAAAGCATAAGGATTGTCTGATTTCACCCACTTAGTTGTTGGGCATTTAGTTCACTGGGTGAGGTATACCACATGTTATGATAAGCATATATAGGCTCCATGGATCTTGAAAAATGTCTTGTTTAGGAGACCGTTGATCATTGTAGCAGGTTTTGCATCTGTTCTGGCAGCCATTTTGAATTGGTGTGATTTGGTCTATGGGATGCTTACTTCTCATGATCGTGGAGATGTTGGGGGTGGTTTGAAGGCCAGAAGTGAGGGTTCAGGATAGGGTCCCATCAAGTATGGGTTGTAGTTGTTTGATATGGGTTCCAGTGTCGGGTGGTAGATCATGATTAGGGATGTGGAGTTGGAGGGGGTTTTATTTCTGTATTGAAGCAGGTTTTCTTGGGGTATTTAGGAACAGGCCACAGACCAGGAAAAAATGTACACATTTTAAGGGGCTTCTGTCCATTTGATTTCCTTTTGGTGGGTTGGTGCGTCCAAAGATCTTAGGCCAGATCTGCACTGGAAGCTTTTGTTGATGTAGAAAATGTTGCTTGGCGTGTGATCTTGTTTTGTTGGTTTGTTTTGCTTTTTTGTTAATGATGCTTCTAAATGGCAAAACTTTTATAGGGTGGACTAGGCTAATTTGCTTTGGTTCTGTCTGTGATAAGAGAGTTGTTTATTCCCTTGGGTGTAGGCCCAGCTATAGATACACGGTGGTTATTCATTTGTCTTCCTGTCTGACCTACCTTTTCATAGACTGTCTCCTTTTTTTTTAAAAAAAAAAAGAGAGAGATTGAGAACAGAGAAAACATTTAGGCTATATACTTCTTTCAATTCTAAAGGTGGGAGAGGGAAGAAGGATGCACTCTACAATGAGGGAAGCTAGGAAGAAATTTATCAGGCTGTGAACCAGATGAGGTGGGAGGGGAAATAGGATCTGAGAAGAGGCAAATGGCTTATAGAGGGGATCAAAGGGTGCTAAGGGGACTAATAGCTGCTTTTACTGTGAATTGGTCTATCCCAACTCAAAGCAGCACCAGGCCCTGCTAGAACAACAGATGCAAAACCTGTAGAGACATCTCCACTAAGATGAAGATCAGCCACCCACAAATCCACCTTTCGAGATCCACAAGTCCTACACCTGTCTATCACAACGTGGTGTACCTCATTCAACGCACTAAATCTCCAATAACAACTATGTGGGTGAAACGAGACATTCACTGTACCCTCGAATGAGCTTGCACAGGAAAATGATAAAGACAAAAACATCAGGTCACCTATAGGTGAACAATTCATAAAGCGATCACTCCCTATCTGATCTCTGCCTTCCTTCTTAAAGGAAACCTGCACAACATCTTCCAATGATGAGCCTGGGAACGTGAATTCATAACTTTGCTTGCGGACTGAACAGAAGCACTGAATTTATGGCTCATTACAACAACCTGTAACCCACTTAACCCCCCTTCCTTTTCTCTTCCCTTCCCTCCCCCATGACTAGAGAATTGTTAATGGCACACTTCACCTTGAATGGGCCCTTGAAATAGATTAGCATAAGTAATTAACATATCTCTTCCATTTTATACTCAGTGTCACAGCCAAATACCTTTCTCAGACCTGTCCTGAAGAAGAGCTCTGTGTAGCTCACTAGCTTGTCTCTCTCACCAACAGAAGTTGGTCCAATAAAAGACACTACCTCAACCACCTTGTCTCTCTAATATCCTGGGACCAACACAGCTACAACAGCACTGCATCTGCCTCATCTGCTCTCTAAGCCTGGTGCCTGAAAGGTGAAAAGGGGTGTGTGGGTGCTCTCGCTGCTCTTAGTGGGGACACTTGGCGTCACAAGCAGGGCAAAATGATCCAGGCAGGGTCCCCAGCCCCCCCTGTGCTGTGTGTGTTCCCCCAGCAGCCTCCCCCCAACCTGAGCGAGGGGAAGCAGAGAATGGAGCCGCACGTCAGCGAGGCCCCGGCCGGGGGAAGTGCTAGCTGTGGCATGGTGCGGCGGGATTGCTGGGAGCTGGGGGGCCCGCGCTGTGTCCTCTCCGCCGCGCACGTCGCTGCTGCTCTTGGCCGCAGCGCGTGTCGCTCGCTGCTTCCTGGCCCGGCCGAGAAGTGAGGAGGAAGCGGCAGAAAGAGGAAGCGGCGGCCGGCTCGGGAGGGAGGAGGGAGAGGCGCAGGGCGCGGCTCCTGCCATCCATCCCTGCCGCTGCCCCGGTGATCACTCCTCTCTTTCTCCTCCTCCTCCCCCACTAGGGCGGATCGTCCCTTGGGCTCCCTCGCATGTGGTAGACGGAGCCAGGCTCCCTGCAGCAGCCGGACCCGGGGAGGGTGAGCCGGGAGCGCCCGGAGGAGGAGGAGGAGAGGAGGCTTCAGGGAGAGAGAGAGAGAGAGCTCCCTCCCCACCCACCCCCCGCACTGCTGTACGCTGAGCAGCCCCAGCATGGAAGCCATCGCCAAATACGATTTCAAAGCCACTGCAGACGACGAACTGAGCTTCAAACGGGGGGATATCCTTAAGGTAAGTGCAGGGGAAGGTTTAACGATCCCCCCTCCTTTCCACTCTTTCCCCCGGTCAGCCGCTCCCCATCTTGTGAGTCTCCACCCCCCCACTCTCCCCATATCCATTTCCTCTCCTGTGTCTCCCCCAGAACCACTCTGACCCCTTTTGATTGCAAGGGACGGGGTTTAAAATTTGTTTTAAGTTTATGCCCAACATCTTTTCAGACTTATTGTATTTAACTGCTGAGTGCTAGAACATAGGCCAGTAGCAAGTAAATATGAAGCACTGAACATGTATTATTAATTGAATTATTTTCTACAAGGTAAACCTTTAACGTTACCAAGACCAGCTTAGTATTTCTTTCCTTTGCCTCCTGCCAGAGATTCTTTCATCAAAGAAATTCTTTTGTCATCATGCTGTCAAATATCAATACTGAATTGTGTCGTCTAAATTGATGAACTTCATTGTTAAGTCTGTAGCACTGAGTATATATAATGGAACTTGAAGGTGTAAATGAATGCCTGGGGTGGATTAGATGGAGTTTGTGTGTAGATTTCTCAATATATCAAATCTTTGAGTCCCCTCCATGACACAAAAAGTATCTGTTCATTTATAAAAAAATACTTATATGCCTAAAACTGAAAAAAGATCCATAAAGCAGAAATGAAAACGGTATCCAACAAAAACAGAAAATGTGGTTTTGGTAACGGATTATAGTGCATGGTTTTTATAAAGATTGTAAACTACGCTATCTTCGGAATAACTAAAAATGTCTAGTGTCATATTGTTCTTATAAGTTACTTTTCTGTAGTTAATACCTCCATGTTTGTTATCAATATAAAACAAGATGGATCTTGTTCTTCCAAGCAATTGAGCTGTTTAGCTTTAAAAAGTTTAGATCCAGATCTTTACTCTCCAAAATGACCTTGAGGTAGAAGGTTGATAATTAGAAAACACATTCATTAAAGCCCTGATCCTGCAAAGAAGTAAGCACATAAGTAACTTCGTGCATGTGGATATTCTTCACAGGGATTATTAACCACATAAAGTTACAAATGTTTAATTTGTTCATAGTTGGGGCCTATGAAATAGCAGCTCATTCAAGGCGTTATGAAGAGTAGGATCCTTTATTTTACAAAACTGGAATTTGATTAATTCATAGACGTGAGAAATGCGTGGATTGTGCAATCACTTTAGTATTTTTTTCATAAATCGTGATTTTTCTAGTGTGTTGGAGACACGGACTGAAATTTAGTACACAGTGTCTTAGAAAATCAGTTTTACATATTTTAGATAGGAGGACAATCCATTCAATTAAATGTAAGGTGGTTAAAAAACATCCATTTTTGAGATGGTTCTCTTGTAGTCATGTAAAGCAAAAAAGCTTTGATTTTTAAAATAAATCAATTTGCTTCTGCACCTTCACGTGTCTCTGACCCACAAATTTCATTTAGTATTTATACACCCTGGCATACCTTAATTACGTATTTACATATGTTAGTGGAATAGTTGCATCCATTGTTTCTACAACTGTGTGCTCAGAATAGTGTCTCAGCTTAAACTTTAGACCTTCTAGTGTAAGTGTGAGCATCAGATTTTTAAATGTTTACACTGACTCTAATTTTTACAGTTGCTAACCTGAGCTAAAGTCTGCGAGTTTGTGTTTTAGTATCTTGCCTTGACTTTGTTTACTATATTTGAAGCAGCACAACTGAGGTGAAAAATTGTAGTCTGTAAGAACTAAGAAAATGCTGACCAGGAAGGAAAACTGAAGTGCGTATGTACAGTACTTTGTACTTTAAAATGTACTTTTGGTTATTTTAATCTGGTCCAGTCTAGATCTTTAGTTAAGGGTAAAAGATGCCTGACAGAGAGAGAATTAGCACATGTTCAAAAGGTGCTTCCTTCTCTAACAGCAGTACCATGTGGAAGATGAATTGGTATTTTTAGATTTATTTTTGGTGTCTAAAGTAGAAAAATTAATACGTGTATTACAGCTGCTGGTTTTGGTACTAAGTACTGTACTTATGTATACAGGGCTCAGGCACTCCTACTGCCATCTCATGGTTGTTTTTTTTTTGTCTCATTGTGACAAAAATCTGATGTAATCTCAGGGATGGGGTTCCTGGAAAGGAGATATTGACTGTAACTTTGAGGAAGTGTTTGCCTCTAGTTTCATGGTTTTAAATTCGTTTCTTTTTACAGCACTTGAATATAAACATGAACAATACTTTGCACTACTATAATACCTTTCATCTCCGGGCTTTAAATTAGATTTGCAGTGCCTTTGTTATGAGGGTAAAAACTATTTTCATTTCACAGAGTAAACTGAGGCTCAGAGAAATTGACTTGCTCATGGTCACACCCAAATCCAAGAATAGAACCCATGAGCCCTGGCTTCCAGTCTTATTCTGACAACAAATGCCTTGATGCACCACAGTGAGGCCAGTTCTGGTGTTCAGAACTGTCCCAAGTGTCAGCAGCAGTGAGAGACTGAAGTGAATTGCACAGAACTGTGCTTGTGGGGCACATCTGGAGTGAACTAGACTTTGAGTGACTAGTACATTTGGGCTGTGGAAGTCCATTTGTACCCAGCACATTACTTCTGCTAGCACTTCTCTCTTGATTGAGAGATCTCTGGTAATATCTCCTGATCCTAGGTGAACTTCCTTCTTCCCCATTGTCATGCCTAGTAGTGATCTGTCCTGTAAACCAGGTCAATCTTAGGTGCATGTAAATGATTAAGAACTTCTAAGGGGAGTAAACAGTAATATATGGTGCAAATCTAATACGCTCCCAGAAAAAGAAATTTCTCACTTTTCACATGATTGTGCTGGATAAAATTGAGGTTGTTGAGAAAAATTGCATATCCTACAAGCAAGTACTGCTGCACTTTTCCATGCCCAGCCATAATTAGATATCCACCTTGAAACAATGGTGAATATTGCCCTCTGATGGCATACATGACTTAGAATGTTGTATGGAGAACTGTTAGAAAGCTTTGTGCCATGTTAAGGAATGAAGTTAAATCTAAAGTACTTAATTACCACTGTTTATACTTTCATGTCTCTCTCTGTGAAGAGGGAAGGGAAAGATGCATATTGTCTAACTTCATCTGATTTCAGCAGATAAGTTGCTTATGATATTATGGTGCCATTACTGCAGTATACCCACATATTCTGGACTTGATTGAATAGCATTTGAACTGTAGCCATTAAGCTGCTTGTTAGTGATCTTGTGGCTATGCTCCAAAAGAGAGTGAAGATGGTTGATCTTTGACTCGCAACTCTGCAAAGTTGCTGAGTGAGGAGGAAAAGTGCTTGGTCTTTTCTTTTGTGGGCACTGTGTGATAAAAGCTTGTATGATTTTGTAACTGTGGCAGTCCACTGGATTCTCACTCCTTTGTCAGATGCTGCTGCACCAGTGTATGGTATTATGCAGAAGCTGCAAATTGGCATCTTTCTCTAGACTTGATCTTTGGGCAAGTGGAGCTTGGAATTTATAAAGTGTCTCAGAAAAAGGAAAGGCTGCTGTTTTCACAGTGTCCATCCAGTGCCCCCTACTATTTGCTTCGTATACATTGAATGTGGCTCTGTGCAAGACCGTCTTTCTGTTCATGTTTTGGATATTGCTGTGTGAAAAAAGGTATTGGTAAATGGCATCCTCTGAAAGAAGTGAAGAAAACTGGAAGATTTATGCTTGTGTCCCCCTCCCATTGCCCCCCCAAAAGCCCACACTTAGATGCAAGAGGGTCCCACTTCTAAATATATTGATCTGGCTATTTTATGCTTTTATGTTTGGATGTGTCATGATATATTTAGGCTTCTCTGCTTTCTCTTCACTTGCTGTACAGTGGTGTTAGGACCAGTTACTCTCAATCTGTGCCTGTGTGTGTTGAGTCTAGTCTTAAATTCCTGAGAAACTGTAATGTATTTTTGGTGGCTTCTGGTTTTGTTGGCCTCTGTGCCAGATGGCAAGTATCCAGACCTAAAGTGTGCTGATACTTGCTTTTGGTTTGGCGGTAGGGTGGGGAAAGGAGAAGAAATTATCCAAAGATTCCACTAGCCAAAGCTAGGCTTTTTTCTTCTCCCCCATTCTGTTTAAAATGTACAGCTAATGGAATAATTTGAAATAAAACAATGTTTAAAAAAATCCATAGGCACTAATCCTGTACTTCTTTTATCCCATATATTAAAAACACAGAATAATACAAAAGCACTGACCATCCTGATCCATTTCTTCTCCCAAGTCCAAAAAACCCCCCTAAAAATGGGTTTTGTGGCATGCCTGGAAGATTAATAAGTCTGGAGAGCCTTCAGAAAGTGACTGTTTTGTTCCCTGTAGATGTCATTGTAGTTCATGGCAACTTATTGAAAGAATTTTAAACATATGGGATGTAAATTGGCCAGATAGTAGGTAAGAGTCCTCTACTTTTGAGTTTGCTGTTCTGTTTTCTTGAGTCCTTATGGGTAATTACATTTTTCAATAATGTCACCTAAATCAACTACCTATGTGTTAGTGTTTTTTCATTTCTGCAGTGTTGAGGCTTGAGTTAGCTTATTTGAGTTGTTAAGGCTTCTTCCTCTTCTGAACAGTGATACCAGTCAAGTTGTTTGGGTTCCACAATTGCATACTGTTCATGTGATTTCCCCTCCTCCCCCCCCCCTAGACTCATTCTCTTTCCCTTCAGTCTTCAATGGGATTGAGTGTTTCCAAATAATGGTGCTGAGACTGCATTTTCAGTTCCAGCATGAAAACCGTTTTTGGGCCTGACTGCAGAGCAACATGTTTGTGTACAGGAGGGGTGAGATGAGCAAGGGTAGTAGGTCCTCCTGTCTATACTTCCTTCTCCCACCACTTCAGTGACCTCACCTGTGTTAACTATTATGTAGTGGTGTTTGTACTGGCAAACAAAAGCAGATGGTTTGCTATAGAGAGGTGTAATGACAATGCTCCTTTGTTTTGTTTGAAAGTCTTTGGTGGTTTTTTTTTGTTTTTTTTTTTACTATTGAGGGAACTATAATCTTGCCCTTGTGGGGGGATGGACTCAATGATATAGTGAGTCTTTTCCTCTCTATCTTCTGTGGTCCTGTTTAATTCTAGCATACAGAAAACCACTTTCTTAGTCAACAGAGCAGGACATTTGCTGTAAGCAGTGGGGTCTGGAGTGAATCGTATACAATTTGTCTGGATTAAGTGTGTGTCAGTCCATTGTGATGGTGTTTTTGAGGCATGTTGCTCTTTTGATGTTGAAAAAAATTAGGGTTTGACTTGAATGATGGAGCTATTTGAGGTGTTTAAGTGGGAAGACCAAACAGGTCAACACTGAGATCTGATATGAGGAGGCAAAGCTGTCAGCAAGCCATTGAAAACCTCAGGTAAAGATGTTAAATGGAGATCTGTAGTAATTTTTAAAAAAATCTTACGAAGACAGGAATGCTTTTATTGTAATAGATTGGTAGATCAATATTTTAAAGTTAACCTGATATCTTGTACTGTCTTGAATACTAAACAGTTATTTTTAACGTGAGCTTCTTCCCAAATATGGTTACCTACACCCAGTGACAGTTTGAGAGTAGGATACGTCCTATTAGCCAGGCAGTTCTTTAAACAGCTTTTCTTCCCCTCAACCCTCCACAAGGGCGCATACTAGGAAAAAGTAGATAGTGAACATACTCTTAAATTCTGGCCCTGTACAAGATCACTTGCATTCGTAAAGGAGACCTTTTAAACTTGAGTGACTGACTTGTTTTTTAAATCTAAAATGTACAAAAACTGGAGTATATCATCTTGCTGGGGACAGTCCAGACGATGTGGTATTATTAAATGTTGCTTCCTTCAGAAACCTTCATAGCAAGGATGAAATTAAATATTTCAGATTGCAGGTGTAAAGTAACCTTTGCCAGCATCCAGAGCAGGAAAAATAAATGCGTTCTTCCTTGAAAATGGCTTTTTTGTTTCTTTATATTGGTAGCCAGCTGTGGTCTCCTTCCAGGGTTCTCACTGAAAGCAGAACAGATTGTCTCCCTTCTGTGCTGCCCTGTAACCAAAATACAGTAGATTTAAATCTGTGTAATTCAGGATGTCAATTATCCCTCTTTGGCTAGATGGTGCCAGATGAGTTATTGGTGAAAACTAGTGACAGTCAGCTTTGAAATTCATAATATGCAGAAATGTATACACTACTATAATTTCTGATTATTGTAATTTATACTGATGATCAATCTCAGTCCAATCTGGAGCCATATGGCTGTGTCTACTGGCTTGTCCACAAGACCCACCTTCTACCATAGTTGTTTGACACCTCAACTTGTAAAACTGATCTTTCACTACCAAAATAAGCATCCACCGAACAGTTTTTGGCCTTCAATTATCTGATGTGCCTTATTCAACATACACCACTCTTTGTAGCAGTTTGACACGTATCTGTGTGTGATTTGTTCATTGGCCAAGTGAGGTTCTGTGTTCTACACAATGACAATTCTCTATTTTGTTATGCAATAATCTCTGAGATCCAAAATGCCATGGAATGTTCTAGGCATCCATATTGGTGAAAACTAAAAGCACTATTTGATCACTCATGATAAAGGGTGATGCAGTGATCTCACAGATGCCTGTGTCAGGAAAGCAGTCATTTTGTATATATGGGTGAGGCAGTGATCTGAAGGTTAGGGTTAGCTGGTTCCCATATGTCTGCTCAAAGCCCTTTTGATTGTGGTGAAAACCAAAAGCCCGACTTCCACTAAAATTGGAGAAATCAAACTTTTCTGGTTTTCCAACTTTCACCAAAATCAAGAAGGTTTTGAGCAGAGTTGGGGCTAAGTAGGCCATAAAAAACCAAGCCTTTGCAAAAGAGTCTGACTTCATAGTAACATCTTCATTGCATTATTACTGTCTGCTCATCACTGAAAGTTGCATTATATCTCTAACAGTAGTTGTTATTCAAATAACAAATATCACAGGATCTTTTTCAGGGGATAAGGCAACAAGCCACGTTTATTGTGAACACAGAGATTTGTTAAATAATATCAATAATGCAAATACCAAGGAAATGGTATCAACACTGTAGTGATATCAATATTGTGCTTTACTTCATTGACACGTTTCAATTGGTACTTTCATTCACACAGACAGGCAGACAATACATAGGGGTCTCACAGATGTTGTAGTTACCAGCCTCTAGGTTCTTGTGGTAGTCACTGGCCAGGTGGCTGTAGCACAAGAGTGAGGAGCAAGGTTCAGCCAGTACTCCTGGCTGGCGTGGTGATGTAGACCCGAACGTCCAGCCTTCATCTTTGTCTCATTTTATAGGAAAAAGACCCCAGGTAAGTTTATGGGTTTTTGCCCTGTCATCTCTATCTGCGTTTGGTGTGATCCTTAATCACCCATGTTGTTGCAAGCCTGATCAGATTTTGTTCTTTGAAGTGGGCTGACTCCAAAGTTATCCAGGGTGGGCTCCTCTTCGGCCAGCTGAGTGGTAAAAGTTGTTATCTTCGTTCCTTTCTTCCTCCCTCAAACCTTTGAGATGAGGCTGGTGTTTTTTTCATCTGTTTCAACATCCTTTACTGAGACCAATTGTTCAATCACTCTTCCTGTCTACACCCACCTCAATCGCTCAGCCATTCACAGTTCAATCACTCAGTGCCAGCTCCTAGCTGAAGAATTCACATATTATTTTTAAAGCAAACATTATTTCATTTTTGCCAGTGTCTTTCACAATTAGGTAGGTATATTACATTTCACAGTGTGGCTTCTTATACTTAAAATAGGGTTTTTACAAATATATTGCAAGTGGGTAAAATTAACAGATAAAATGGTCAGTGGAGTGGTTTTACAAACAATCTTAAAACATAGAAGTATACAAAGTAAAGGCAGACTTGAATTATTATGCAGTAAATGGATATTTAAAAAAGCTAAAGTGAACATTTCAAAGGGTAGAACAATAAGTCAGTTGAGGTTTTAGCTTTTGATTAAAGGTACAGTGTATGAGACTGAAATATTTCTTGGTAGGAAGGGGGGAGTGTTTGTGGCACTGTTCTTTCATGTATTTCATGAAAACAAGATTGGGCCAACATAGTTGCATTACATCTTTGCTCTGTATGCTCTCTGGAGTTAGAGATTTATAATAAGCATTGCATCAGACTAGAAGATGGAAGTCTAGCTCAGTGTTTAGGTTCATCTCAGTGACAACTTCATATGAAGTTCTTGCAGTTTTCATAGAGAGGTGCAGGATATTGGGTACCAGTGCAGCACTGGGATGGGGATCATCTATTGGAAGTATCCAAGGAGGTGTGCTAAAATAGAACAGGACAAGATGTGTGGGTGCTACTTGAGTGCCATGCACAATCTCACCTACAGTGTGGGGCAGTTCTGGTTTGAGAGAGCCCCTCCTAGTCAAAGGAAAAGCAATCACAGCCATAACAGGTCAAAGAAAGGAGGACTCCCCTGTCAACGGAGCTTGGAAAGACTTTTTGTACAGAGAATCCTTTTTCAAAGCTTGAACAGCCAGCTCTTCATTGACACGCTATTGTTTGAATATGTTGATGTAATAACTACGCACCTAGATCTGGGCAGGACATTTGAACGTTGGCTCCATGTGTGGCATTCTTACTAGCCTGTAGTTCAGCTGCTAGCTAGTGAAGACTAGTCATGGTTTGTGACATACCCTCCTCCCCCCTGGCCCTCCCAAAATAAGGTGGTGACCTGGCGACCAGATTTTCCCTGATCTGTAAAATTAAATCTCAGGTCGTAATCCTCTCTTTTGGTGCCTAATAGGGCCCAGAATTCTTAAGAATTGTCTGGGATTTTATATTAAGATCTCTGACTTCATGCTCTTTACATTTTATATTCAGTTTATACTGTTGATTTAGCAACGCACAAGAGTGGGTGAATTGCTGCATGCTTTCTGCATTTCTTCACAGATCAACAAACTGATAATGCATTAAATGTGGTGCACAAGTTTTTATCTACAGCTTTATCCCACAACGGTTTTTGCTCTTTTGTTTCCTCTGCTGGCTCTGCAATAGTGGTTAACGTTATCTCCAAAGTTGGGCTAACATCAGTGAATGGTGTACGTATAAGGAAGTAAATAAAGCCATGTTCATTTTAAGTTTCGTTATAAACTTGGGAAAGAGGGAATCAAAATGAGAAGAGGATTTTTTTCTTGGGAGAGGGAGAGGAGGAAGGAGAAGGGAGAAAAAGCTGCACTTTCAATATTTTTATCTGGAGAGTAAGGAAAAACTAGTTTCACATTTCATTTTTAAATGCTTCTATTCCACGCAAAATGAGAATGAGTACTGACCATTCTAATATATCATTCCAAGCTTCAACTTCCCTTTTTGTCAGGCTGTATTTAAGCATTTCTGCTTCAGTCTCAGGCCCTGTTACATGTTTAATGGCTTGATTTTACAGAGTGCTGAGTTCCTTCAACTTCTACTGAAGCGGTGTTGTCACATCTTGCAAGATCGTGTCTTAATTGGGGAAGAGAGTGGGTGCTGAATAGACTGGATAAGTAATGCAGCATGGCCTTCTTGTCATGTTGAAGCTGGAATTGCCCACCTAGATAAGACAATTCCAGTGAATTATTTGAAGAAAAACTCTCAACTGAGTTTGTATGAGACATCATCTAAACACATGGAAAGGTATAATTGACCTCTTTCAAGAGGTTGCAAGAAGTGTATTAATCTTCAAAACTGTACGTGATAGGAATATAAAGTCTTAAAAAAATCTGAAAGACAAGCAGCTAGACTGTAATACTTTGATTTAGTTTCTTGATACATCTGACAACTGCATTTTAATTTCAGAGTTCATAATTTTCCTTTTCTTATCTTCCTTTTACTAGGTGAATAGTTTAAGACATAAATAGCACAATGGAAATCCTACCTGAGTTATTCTAAAACATAAATGGTGAAAGAAATCCAGGAAAAAAAAACAAAGAATTTTTAATTGAAGGTTATGATAACTTTTCTCTAAATTTCCAATACCCGATTCTACTTCCCTTTGCCCTCTGTGTTGGGGAACAAGAGAAGTTTCTTCCTGTTTTAAAGGCGAACAAATCAGTTCATCCTGAGACCTTGGGGAATAGGGTAAGGAATCTGGAATAAGTACAAAGTTTTAGGGTTTCCATCTCTGGCTACAAAACAGACAATCAACTCCTCCCCAGTAATAATTTTATAAATAATCTTGAAGTTCATATGGCTAACCTGTATAAATAAAATACGGGAGGGAAAATATAAGCTTGTACCTGCTGAATTTGGTTTGCTTCTGTGTGTTCAGGTCAGCATGCACACAGTGTCATTTGGAACTGCATGTTCATATAGCGGCAGCAGCTAGAGCTCTTGCAGAGAGCAGAAAGTATTTTTTTTTCAGTTCAGCTGAACTGTAATTATACTGTTACTCTCTAAACCCTCTTAATTAAATAATTTGTCTCTGGAATTCACACTTCAGTTTGCTGAACTAGGTCTTGCTCTAACTTGCACCAAAACTTTACAAGTTTAAAGGTGAAAAAAAACAACTGCTCAGTTATGCAGAAGTTCCCTTGGCGGCTTGAGGACTTCATGAGTTATGTATGACCCAGCAGGTTCCACTAATTATAGTAGCTAGGGTAATGTATGTAGATTATTTGTGGTCTGAGCTAGTCAGCTCTTTGGTTTGCATGATCAGCACCAAATTCTAACCATGCCACTCTAGCTGAGGTTGAGTAGGTTTTTCCATTATAAATCCTTCTGTACAGTCAGATTGCAGATATGATTTGCTTATGGGAACTCTACTTCTTGGACACTGATAAATATGAAACTGACATTTTAATAACTTCAGTCTGTGTTTTCAGTTATTGCTGTTTACCTGTGGATTATGGTCTAGTCAAATAAAAAAAATTATTGATTAGAAATGCTGAAAATAGCAGTTCAGATCTGATTCATTGGGTAGTTAAATTCCAAACTTGTACCTTGAATATTGGAAATCAATTCACTTATTAGGAAGGAGTTTAAATTGGTCATTGAATTGTGGAAATCCTGTGTATAAACTCCCCTCTTCCCCAGCAGTCTCTGGAAAATCTCACAAAATGACTTGCAGGATTGTACCTTTGTTCCCATGCAGCGCTGGTATTATGCAGTTCCAGTCTGTTTCATCTGGTCTTAATAGTGCTGCTGGAGAAACCACTGTCTAAGCCAGTGGTGCCCACACTTTTCCTGTCATGTCCCCCCTTTTCAGTAATGAAATCTGTTTGCGTCCCTTCTCCATTACAGCACAGTTGGCCCAGCTGTGGAGCTTGGGCTGAAGGTACAGCTGGGGGCAGAACTGGGGATGAGGGAGGAGCTGGGGCTAGAGATGGAGCTTGCTTGAGGGGCAAAGAGGAAATGAGGGCATAGCTGTGGCTGGGCAGCGCTCCCTCCCTGCTCCTTGTGTGGGCTGACCTGGGCCCCACCATGCAGCCCTGAACATTCTTCTGCAGGACCGCCCTCTCTCCCCTGCCCCCAAGAAGGCACACCCCATAGTTTGGGGACCGCTAGTCTTCACAGAGTACTATCAGGATGTGCTTAGACTCTAACAAATGGAAGGTGGTAGAAAGTGGCAAGCATATAGGTATGGATGGGGAAGAAAGAGCCAGGGAAGTAGAGAGGGAAATGGAAAGGAGGTACTTACATTAATGGGGCCTAATAGCTGAAATTCACTTTTAACTACTCATTCATAATTTTCTGATACCTTCCCTAATCCAATTACCCAAATACCCATCTCACAAAAAAAATCAAATGTGTATCAACTTTCTCAGCCTGGCTTGTTGGGTCAGAGTATCTAAACATCTCTGTGTAAATTCCATATAGCTGAAACTTTTCCTGTATCTTTTTAAATATCGAATTGTAGTGCTCATGAACAGTGCCACGCTGATCTGGAAACTTATAGCCACAGAACAAATATAGCACAGACCACCAGTTCGGGCTCACCTTTGCCTCCTTCCTTCAGCTACACATACTTTGGTCCATTCAGGCCCCTATTCTAGTATTACTAAAACTGTATTTTCCCAGAACATTACTGAGCGAGGTATAGTGATCAGAAGTCAGACAATGTTTTTATGCTGATAACTGTTTTTAAATTCAATGTAAATGCAGTGGCCATGTCTATTTTGACCAACTGAACT
The DNA here is from genome assembly GCA_007922155.1 of Mesoclemmys tuberculata. NCBI lineage: Eukaryota > Metazoa > Chordata > Testudines > Chelidae > Mesoclemmys > Mesoclemmys tuberculata. The sequence goes on from ML675637.1 coordinate 10,778,781, forward strand.
GGGTTTAAACAGTCTGATGCAATTCTAAACTGTTTTGATAAACAATTTTACTCCCATTGCAAAGAAAGCCTAGTATGCCACAGCCTCATCCTGGAGAAGACCACTTCTAGGTTTGACAGAATAACTTACTCACCCAGCCCATTCAGTCCTTTTTTCTACCGAGACTGCCAAGAAGGATGCAAATTGTGATTTATAATTAGGCCTGGAAGAATTCAGTTTTATTTCTGATAATTTGAACAGATATCAATGTATGTTTTAAGCTTTTTTCCCCAATTTTTATTGATTTTTAAATTTGCGCAGGTGCAGGCAGCTATGGGCGAACGGGAGTCAGACAATTATATAATGACAGACATTGAGATTCTAAAAGCTAAGTTTTATGAATGCCACATAGTTGTCTGCAGCTCTAGCTCAGCTAATGCCGGAGCTGGCTGTTTTAGCAGAGCTCTAAATATATGCTTTATGCAGCATTCATTACACACATTATATATACTTTAAGGTGGGACTCTCAGTTCTTAAGCAGCATTTTTCTTTCTTTGCCTATCTGTAAATTTCCATTATTGATGGAAATTTTTTTCATCTGTTTGAGTGTGTATGGTGAATTGAACATTTACAGATAAAAATCTAATCCTTTCAAGCCTGTGTATGATATTGTCTAGGAACTGGAATGAGACCCCCAACTCCCTTCATGTAGGCCCCCACAAGAAAGCAAGAAAAGTTATTAGGTTTGATGGTTCCTGACCTGAGCTTTATTCATACCAGAGATCTAGAAGGGAAATGTATTGTCTCTATTACTGATCCTTTGAGCTATCCAATTTCTTCTGTTAGGTTACATTCCAAATTTTGTGTGAACATTTTTGAACACTGCCAAACATGCCTCTCTCAAACCTACCACACTTTGTCTCCTGGAGTGGACATTCCCTCAGAATAAACTCTTTCCCATAATCTCTCCAGCAATTGCCTTCCTCAGCCTACTCAGTAACTTTACTTGTGTAAACTTCCTTCTCATCCTCCATTCTTGCATTGTCATGCCAAACCCTTCTTTTTGTTGATCCTAACTCCAACCACTGTACAGCACCATACACAACTGAGACGCTATATAATTTATATATTTAAATTATAAATACTAATAAGATATCCTGCAAAGTTAAGTGACATTAACACTTACATGATTAGACTCAGGCTGGGTCCACACTGACGGCCGCTGTCAGATCAATTGCTGGGTAGAGCCGATCAGTCGATCCAGCAATCGACACAGGGAAACCACCCCAGTAAGTGGCGTGGCGCAGCGCAGCGTGGATGGCGCACAGAGGAGACGCAGTGACGTCGACGGGAGATACGCAAGTATATCACTTGCGTATCTCCCGTCGACTGCCGCCAAATCCGGAAGGTAAGTGTAGACCGGGCCTTATTCTCTGTGTTGGGAGTAATTGAATGATCTTTCTCTCCCTGACTCTCTCAAAGTTGAAAGGCCTTGAGCATAAGAGAGCACGTGTATTAACCTAGAGCTCCTAAAGTCTTTAGTATGATACTGTAGCTCCTGCTCTAGATTTTTTTTCTGTCTGGTAGTACTGACGAACTGGATTCTAGTCTTTGTTCTTGAACATACTGCCCAATTTTGTAGGTCACTCTATGAACAGTTTACACTTGAATGCGCAACCTATGGTGAAATGAATTTGTGCAGTTTTCATGATGGAGGGGAATAAAGAGCTCTTTACATTTTGTTTGTAATAATTGCTGTTGCTACATTATTTTTAATTAGTGCATTTGTAGAGATGAGTAACCCACATGAAACTTACAAGGCTGAAACACTGTAAACCATTCTGGGTTGTCTCACTAGTTAGAGGAATAATCTCCCTCTGTGTGGGGGTTTGACTCTTTGTTCTGTTTCATCACTGATTAAATAGAGGTCTGAGGTGAATACTGCTTTTCTTGCTTTTTATAGCCTTGCCAGAAGAGCTCAATTCCAAACAGCTGTTTGAAACTCATCTTAATTGGATAGCTGTATTTCAAGAGAAATTTTATGGCTGTGTATTAGCAATATTGCTATAAACCAGCTGGGGCAAACTGGCATACTGTCATGGTGTCAGATATAAATGTCTAATATCTCTATGGCCAAATCCCTGTGTTAGTGAGCTAGTGGCATGAATTTGTGCTTGTTGGGATTTTGGGAAGAGCTCAGTCTTGTAAAAAAATAACCCCACCATAGATTCGGAGAATGATTTGTTTAAGTAGCCATGTGATACTTGATCTATATCTTCTATTTTGTTGTGCAGAAGCTGTTATGACACTCTCTAGAGGCCTTGGGGAGGGGGCTTCACAGGTCAGGCCATTGATCTCCTGATTGGAATCTGCCAATAGGGAAGAGTTTAGTGCTTTAGTGTCGCTGAGACTTACAATGGAAATACTGTGCTCCTGTAAAGTGTTTGGGAGCTTAAAATTAGTCTGTGGCCGAAAACTATACCGTAGGGAGTCAGTGACCTGCATTATGATATCCCTCCCAGGCTATTGCACTGCAGCCATAGAAAATTCTATTCTTGTTTTTAATTTGTTCTTGACCTGGAACAGTTCTGCTTATTTGGAACACTAATTAGGAGATGGGTTTTAGTTAACCCTGGTCTTTTTTTTTCTCCAAAAGAATTGGTTTCCTCAGCTTTCTGACTTAGGGTTAATTTAGTGTCTACGTACGTGCATTGTTCATGTAAGGACATTCTGATTTTGCCCACGCACTTTAGCAAATTTAGATGCCAAGAAAGAAATAGCTTTTAAGAGAAAAGTGAGACTTAATGTTAGACTTAAAATAATTCATATTTAATTGTTGAGGTACAGTATAATTATGTGTGAAAACCAGAATAGAGGGTCAGTCTTCTCTTTGTGGAAGGAATGCTCTTTTTCTTAATATAAAAATATCCTGTGATATGCCATATCCTCCTTTAGCCATTTCTAACTCTGTGAGTGACCTAAATACAAGTATTCTATCTTCTCCCAACCCCCATAGCAGTAAGGGCAGTGATTGCTATTAGCTCCATCAGTTGGGTGGTCTGAAAGTTAATTGCCTGCTCTAATATTAACTTAGTGTAAGAAAATTCCATATAAACGTTTTCTTCTTTATAGAGAATTTATGTCCAGTTCCACGTATTACCCTTGGAAGTGAAAGAGGATCTTTAGCTTAGTGGAAACTTTAATATGTACGTGTCACCAATTTCAGCCTCCCACACCACCACACACACACACACACACACTGCATAATTCAAAAGATTACTTTACTGTAAACCTCTGCAACTGAGACTTAAAGAAAGAAAGAAAAGAAATCAAACGGTTCACATGTGGAAATCCTAGCCCTTCCTGCTTCTTCCTGCTTAGGACACAGACTGGGGAAACTATTCTGACACTGAGGTGGCACATACCTGAGTGCTGCTGTATGGGCAGAGTTATTACTGTGTAATGGGATCATTTCTCTTCCACGTAACAGTCCTCCGGCAGTGGTCCCATAATGTCCAACAGTGACCACTCTGGACAGTTGTGAACTCCACTGCTTAGGGATTACAGAGACTGGAATTCACCCCCTCCTCAAAATATCCCACATTTTTTTAAATGCTTTTCCCTGACTGCTCAGGTTGGCAAGCATATCTGGTGGCTCTCCCTTGTTATAGGCCACTGCCCAGCCAACTACCCACTACAGGTATGCTCCTATCTGGAGTGGCAGAAGGTATTGGATCTCCTGGGCCTATGAGGAGAAGAGGCTGTATGGGCGCAGCTAAGGACCAGTCATAAAAACGTGGACATATACCTAAAATTTACACAGGAGATGCAGGCGAAGGGGGTATCAGAGAGATGAGCAGCAGTGTTGTGAGACAGTGAAGAAACTGCCGCAAGCATACTACTAGGCTAGCGAGGCTGACAGTTGAACTGGTGCAGAACTGCAGACCTGTCTTTTTTACAAGGAGCTGCATGCCATATTTGGCAGAGAACCTGCCAGCACCCTGCAGACTACTAAGGATACTTCAGTGGTGCCCCCTTCCACACCTGCAGAACACCTGACCCTTATGCGAAGGAGAAGGAAGAGTAAGGAGGATGTGTTCAAATAGATCCTGCAAGCCAGTGCTGCATCAGACCACAAAAAGCCTGCCAGGCCAAGGTGGCAGGTGGCATGGGGGGAGAGAGAATACAGGAGAAAGATCCAAGAATCCCATCAGGAAAAAGAAAGGGACATGCACCAGGACACCATGGGCCTTCTCAGGCAGCAAACACAAATGCTACAGACTCTAGTTGACCTACAGGTCCAACAGTCACACTAGCCACCCCCTGAACAGCTCCATGGTGACAGCTCCCTACACCTCCCAAACAATCCATTCGACGACATAAGTCGCATCCCTACGCCGAGGGACAGTAAAGACAACTACAGCTTCACGTGCACCGGACTACAAGAGGCACAGTTTGTGTGTATGTGGCCAGAATGGGCTGCGTTTATGCACTGAAATGGACAGAACTAAAATCTTCAGTATCCTTGTCCAAAATCCAGTTTCTTGTTTATGATTGTGCTATTTCTCTCCCTCTCCTGCCTCAGTTAAAAATCCAGATTCAAGTGTATTGTTCTTCAGGCTGTAGAAAGCAGTGCATGATTTTACAGGTTGTCTTCCTATGTTGTTTGAAAGCTGTGAGGGTTTTGCTGTTATTAGTGAGGTGGCTGTTACCCCCTGTTTTCCTTATCTTTTACTCTTGGACACAAAGAACCATGTCTGCTTCACGGTACATGTTGTTGGTTCTCAAACAAGAAGGAATCACAGCCCAGTGATGTGCTTGGAAAGGGTGTAATTTCTCACAATTTTACTTGTGTATTCTTCTGTCTGTAGAATCATTCTGTGTAGATTAGATTGAATCCCTACTTCTGAGGCCCTGTGAACTCTGTAGCAAGTTGGACCTAAATTCTGCTGCAAGATCTCAGGATTTTCCAGCACATTCTTGTAGCAAACTAAATATCTGTGGCAGTTTTTTTTAAATTTAAAATGGGAACTTTCTTATGAAATACTAAAAACAAATACTACAATAACCCTGTGTTTTAATCTTAAATTGAATTTATTTATGCTGTCCTCCCAGTCACAAATGCCATTAGCATATCAAAATCTGAATCGATATGACTGCATCATTGAAACTGTGTAGGGAAGGAAACTGGAGGTTGTGGCAATTGGAGAAGTATGTGAGGCAGTCACAACTGTATATGTGACTGAATTCCACTCCAGCCCTCTGTGACTGTTCCATTAAGCCCTAGAGAGTAGGATATGGGTAGTCCCAATATCAAACAGAATTCATAAACTGTGCATAGATTTCCCGAATCATCTGAAGAATAAACACATGGGTTTGATTCTTTTTCTCTGTCAAAATGAATAGCGGCGAAATAGTTACCAGTATTGATATTTAAATTGTCCCCTTTAGGTTTGAGAGTTAAGAATCCATTGAGATGAAATGAGCAGCTCGTATCTCAGAGCTTTATTGCTTCAGGCGCCCTGCAGACTCAGGAAGATAACTGCTCCATCAGCATATGCTCAGTTTGTGTTGTCAAGCTTTTCTTTGCAGCCATAAGGGCTAGAAGCGTTTCTTAAACCGAAGGGTTAGATTCTGGAGCACAGTTCGGTAGTAAGAGGTAGTTTTTTGCAGTAAGTTCTGTAGCTGCACAATACATAAAGACCTGGCTTCCGACCAGCCACCTTTATTGTGCTCTCTCTTGGTCTAATCCCTTGATCTTGTTGATATTTTCCAACACTTACGAATTCTTGCTGAAGTGTGTTTGCACTGTTTATAAGCATCTTCCAAACTGGGAGGTAAATAATTACATTTTGGAGTCTGTATTCCTTATGTTGGATCTTGTTCTGTTAGCAGAATTTTGCAGTGAAAATGGGCAAAAGTACAGTGTAGGTGACTTAGAAAAGAGACACACATTATGTGCATCTCTTATAACGTCCTCTAGCGGTGAGTTGAGAGGTGTGGAAGAATGGATTGTACTTGAACTTTCATTGAACTTCGAACTGTTACCATGTCTCCAGCATAATCCTATAAATAAGTGTGACTAACTGATGGCTTGCTGCTTTGTAGCTCCACCCATCTATTAAAGCCCTGGCACAAGAATGTGGCAACATGCCATCTGACTCCTTTAAAAATATTTCCCTGTTAGAATACTTCTTTATTCCCTATGTTGCGCCTTCCTGCGGTGTAATGTTGGCAGAAAAGCCACTGATACTAAGTTAGGTAGTGTACAGTAAACCACCTTCTAACTTTCTGGTTGTAGCCACTTACCGGTAAACATTCCATAGAATATGCATCTCGTGCCCTGTTTATGGAGCCAAGTGGTCTATAGCTTGTAATAAATGCATTCCCCTTGAGCTCCCGAGCAGAGACCTGGTAGTTCCCTCTTGTTTTTATTTGATGGATAGAGTGATCATTAGTGATGTTTGTAATCCAAGATGACAATCCATTTGTCATCCTTAGAACTGTGGTTCTGCAGGGTCAATCTTTATAGGTGGTTCTAAACAACCCTTGCGTTGCCTACAAAGATTTGGGAGATCTCTTGTGCTGTGTCTGCACCATGCAGATGTGGCATTAGGACTTAGATGATACTTGGTGATCTATGACTTGATTCCATTTGCAAGTGCCCTCGTTTTTGTGTGTGTGTGTGTCTTGATGAAGAAGTTCAAATAACTGGACAGTGATTAGGTAACAGACAGAAACTTTGCTTTAACTATTCTGCATATTCTGAAGAAGAGCCGGTAAAAGTGGTTATATGTTTCTTTTTCTCCAACTTGAGACATTGCTAGACCTAAGTCAGAAAATAAGTACTTGAATTGAAATATTTCTGCTTCAGGCAACTCCTGTGAACAGTTACTTTACCGAATGGAACCAAAACCAGAAGCTCTGATCTGATAAATATAACTGAGGTTCCTCATTGGCACATCTGTATTCAATATGTCTCAAATGGATTACACACAAGCATGCATTGAAAATGATATCTTACGTCACACTGCGCGGGAGCGGTGTTAGTAATATGCTTGAGCGTGTCCTACTTCGGGACCGACTTCAGGTTGTACTCTGACTACCTAGAAGTAAAGTGTTTTTCATAAATTTAATTATCAAGCCCTGTCCACATTACAACTTGTAACTGACTTTGTAATCAGTAAGTAACTAGTCTGGAGAGGAGAAGACTAAGCTGGGACATACAGTAGAATCTCAGTTACAAAAACCACTGACTGGTCAACCACACACCTCATTTGGAGGCAGAAGTACGCAATCAGGCATCAGCAGAGACGGGAGGAGGGAAGCCATACTGCACAGTATAGTACTGTTAAGGTGACCAGATAGCAAGTATGAAAAATCAGGACAGGGGCTAGGGGTAATAGGCACCTAGAGAGGACAAAGCCCCAAATTTCGGGGCTGTCCCTATAAAATCGGCACATCTGGTCACCCTAAGTACTGTTAAACGTAAACTACTTAAAAATAAAGGGAAAGTTTTTTTAAAAAATTGACAAGGTAAGAAAACTTCCTTTGCTTGTTTCATTTAAATTAAAATGGTTGAAAGTAGCATTTTTCTTCTGCATAATAAAGTTTCTAAGCTGTATTAAGTCAATGTGCACTTGTAAACTTTTTTTAAAGAGTTTAACTTTAAAAAAAAAAAAAAAAATTTGTTCAAAACTCTGAACAACCTCCATTCCTGAGGTGTTCATAAGTCTGAGATTCTACTGTAACTGTCTTCAAGTATGTAAAAGGTTGTTATAAAGAAGAGGGTGATAAATTTTTCTCTTTAACCTCTAAGCCTGTTACTACTTGTCTTGTCCTCAAATTGCAGCAAGGGAGATTTAGGGTTAGCCATTACGAAAAGCTTCCTAACTGTAAGGGTAGTTAAGTACTGAAATAAATTACGTAGGGAAGTTGTAGAATCTCCGTCATTTTGGAGGTTTTTAAGAACAAGTTAGACCAACACCTGTCAGGGATGGTCTAGGTAATACTTAATCCTTCCTTAATGCAAGGGACTGGACTAGATTAACCCAACAAGGTCCCTTCCAGTCCTACATTTCTGTGATTCTATGGCTGGATCTAAACGTGTTGGATTTACAGACAAACATTGTCAGATTTAATTAGTAAGCAGTCAGGATGCTTTTACTATGTTGTTAACTAATTGTTGAATACTTGGTCAGTCATTCTGCTGTGAGAATTTTATATAAAAAATAGTAAATGAAACAATGGTTTATCTTTGGAGTAATGTTGATCATTGATTTGGCTCCTGAACCACTTAAGTCTAAGGCCTTGTCTACACTGCCGCCAGTCTACATAATGTCTACATTATGTATAAAGTCTACATAATGTAGCTTGGATATCTCCTGTCAACTTACTTTGCCATAACGCGGCATGCCCCCTAAATTGCATCGACAGGAGACACCCTCCAGTCACCACAGCCTTACTCCTTTCACTGGAGTGGATTAATGGCATCGACCAGTTTCACTCAAACCACTTCCGGGGGTCTCCACAGCTTGCTCAGTTGAACACTCACTGCATTGATTCCTGCAGCCCCAGCATTGTAGACATACCCTGAGTATAACTGGCCTAGAATGCAGATGCAAACATGCTGAGGCAGTGAAGTAGGTGTGGACATGCAAATATGGTTATGATAGCAGAAAAGCTGCTGTAGAGAGAGAATCCAAATTGCATTACTTGTGGCTATGCCTGTAATCAGTTACAGAATTCATGGCTATGGCTACAGTGTGAACAGGCTCTTTGTGAGCCACGATGGTCTTGTGACATACTGTACAACTGCTTGCTAAAAGCATCGCTATTCTAAATCACTAATTGCTTTCACCACCACGTGAACAAGTGTTCACTTACTAGTCCTATCAGAAAGATTATATTTTGTGGGCCTCTTTAAATTTTTCGCCATCCTTCCGTAAAATTAGTTTAAAATGCTGCTAAACTTTATAGTGAACTACAAAGATCACACACATCACAAGTGTTGGTTGAAAGTAGGCCATGGTTTTCTAGCTGACCTACATATTAAATGTTTTTTTCATAAAAGCAGCTATGGCTTGTTAGCATGTTGTTAAAAACTTTCTTTCCAGTTGTGTTATCCAGCCATTAGTCCCATTTGTTTTAAGACCACAAGCAGTGAATGAGCTTAAATGCTTATTTACCATTGGTTTCTCTGAACAATTTTGTTTAGTTTTATGCCATCCTACTGATTATAACCTTGCTTTTCTTTACCTCTCCTTCCTCTATTATAACGTGCTCTTTATCTATAACTGACTCTTAACCAGATAGATTCCATTGTGGGAGCTGTGTACTGGTCACCTTCAATGATCATATAACTATTTATCCTGAGGTCATTCTATATCAGATTTTTGTTGAAAGAACTTTCAGCCTTTTCCATGTGGAAAAGATAAGTTCAATACATACCACTTTCTCTTTATTTTGCTACCTTAAGGAAAGACACTGAAAATGGCCCATTGGTACAAGAAAACGAATTGACACCTGCTCTCTTTGGCTGTTTTACATCATGGCTGTTCACAAGTATAAATTCACTAGTACCGCATGCCTCCTCTGTCGGGAAAATTGATAAGTAGATAATTCTTTAGTTTTGTAAAGTCAGATCATGTCTGTCTCTTTCTCTTATTGATCGTTTCCAGTTACAGCATCAGAAAGGGGTACAGTAGGATGCAGTCTCTGCCTTAGCCCCTGGTATTTTCCAATACATGAAATTTCCAGTCCTGCTACTAGACAACTAACAAGATAGTACAATATGGTGCTGGTGATACCGTCTTCGACCAGCTAAAATTGTGTTTGGAAGTGGTCAGTGTAGGCAAGGATCTAGCAAAATATTGAATTACTCTGGATTAAACCTTGAAAAGTTGCCTCTACTAGGAAATTAGCCTCCTGTTATCTCTGATTTCATGCTTTCCATCTGTCTTGAAATGAAGAGATTAGGACTGATTCCTGCTATCTGTGTGAGGCTGATTATGATAATCTTATTATTCTGATCTCATTACATTTAGTCTTCTGGATTTGAAAATTCCCTCTATTTAACCTTTTCTTCAAGAGCAACAAAAATGGTAATTATGGGGCATGGTGTTCTGTTTTCTCCTGGAGTAGGCAGTTATTTCCCATCTTCGATTTCCAAACAAACTCACATTTAGAGGTGAAAAACGTGTTCAAGTTCTACTTATCCAGCAGGCCATATAAGGGTGATTCATTGTTTCCTCATTTGAGTTCTAAAAGCAGAATTATCACCCAAAATGGTGAGCAAATAGTTAAGGTATGTTAAAGGGATATATTAACATTTCAACATACTAACTTTTTTTTTTTTTTTTTAATTTCTGGGTTCAGAATATTTATATCAAATCTGGTCCCTTGTGAAAATCAGGTCCTTGTGGGACAAAGTTAAATAGATCCAAAATTAAGTGTACCTAGAGGTTTACAATTTGGAGAGATGCCAGTACTGATTCATAGAAGATCAGAAATTTCAGATTATATTTTTGGGTAGAATAACTTAATTTAACAGATCTTTGTCCCAGTCTTTGAGGAAAATTCTGAGACCCTGTACATTTTTGCAGTGAAGTAGTCTGTGATCTTGTTTCAATATGACGTGAAACTCTAACTTGTCAATTCCTGACCCATTTCATGCTAGCTCTTAAGATATGTAGGTACATATTCTACGCTCTGGGAAAATGATTGAAGTTTGATCAGGCAGTCCCTTCCCCCCCCCCCATTCCCGGTGCAAAAGAACATTGACCTTATTGGGAGGTCTGCTTTAGCTGACTGCAAAGGGTTAAATTATGATGCTTGTATTTGTGACGGAAAAAAGGATTAGTTATGCCTTGGACTAGCATGTTTTACTGCAAACTCTCTCTAGTGCAATCTTTGTCATGTGGACTCAGGTTTATAAGAGGCCTTTGTCTCTAGCTTGTGAAGGAAGATCTTTTCTTCCGGGACAATCCCAGGCATAGGTAGGTTATGAAACAAGCTCTCTTTCACTTACTAGGTCTGTGTAAATAAGGAAGGTAATATGATAAAATGAGGGTTAGCTGGCAACTGCTACACTTGGTAGTTGTGGGTAGTAACAGTCTGGTTCCATCATGGCTTTAAAAATCATTTTACTGTAACTTGTATTGGAACATGTGCATGGGGCATTTGAGATTATATTGCATCATAATGCTAGACTTCCAGATCAATTTAATGTTGGGCATTTCTTTTGAGGGAATTTAAACAGTGCCTTTGCTTTTTCATGGTAATTTGTTGCTGTGTAAAGGCAGCCAGTAAGGCATGTAAAGTGAAATTTAAATACTGTTGAATCTTGGAACCAAAAAAACCCCTCTGGCACTTAACACACAAGGTTTTGGGGAGGGAGGAAAATGTGGGTTCATACTGGGCGGTGATGGTGGTTTTGTTTGAGAGCTGGGTTGCTGCCAATGTTTTAATATAACTTTTTTAGATAAGTGAAGTATTCGTTTAAGACTAAAGAATTGCATGATCTGGCCTAATCTAGTATAGTATGTCTGTTCCATTTTGGGGTTCCTCAAGGGTGGGGATGAAATGAGAGGGAGTAAAATGTAGTTTTCAGGAGACCCTCCTCCAGCAATATTTTTGTCTGCAAGCAGCTATAAAGGATAACAGGCTAGCAAATTCAGGAGTTTCATTATCTTTGGTGTTACCATAGTTCAGGGCAACTACACCAGTATTCCTCCCTCTATGGTCCCTTAAGGGCACCCACTTTTAGGCTCCTAGCTACTCAGCTGTCACTTCTTTTTGGCGGATACCTGTATGTGTCTCCCTCCTAACTGGGTTTTTTCCGGGCTGCACAGTTCCCTGATTACACTGTGATATCCCCAGCAAACCATATGGCCTAAAAGGCTCCTGTCTGAATTCCGCTTACTCTTTGAAGGCTCTGAACTACATAATTGCCAGCAGTTACCAGTTACCATGCAGGTCTTTCTAACCAAGTACATATATTCTTAAAATGAAATCAAAGAATTAGATAAAACACATGAAAAACAATACAAAGATTATCTCAAGTCCAACAGGGGGCTTCTGGCAGCTGTCAGTCTTTCCAATCCTTTCCCAAAGATTCTTTCCATTTGCTGAATCAGAAACGAGGCTCTGATTTAAGACTTATGAATAAATAATATAACTTTTTTGTCTATTGGTCTTTGAAGTATCAGTTTGTATTAGTATATGCAAACATCTGGAGGTGGTGGCACTTCTCTAGAAGTATTACTACAGACTGAATTAGCCTAATTACCCCCCTACTCTTCTTAGTTCTGGAGGGCTGTGGTCACCCTTCCCATGAAATTACATACAGTCTTTGGCCCACAATTGTACACAAATGTAATAGAATAAGATCTCTCAAAGACATTTCAGGAAATTACTTCATCTGTCACAGATGGCACTAAAAATAAATGGGTCAAAATTACACTTCTCAAAAAGGGAAAATAATCCAAACAAGCATGATGAACCCATGCTGTAGTCAATAAAAAATTGTAGAAAAGATTTTAATCAGGTGTCTTGCCTTGCTTCCAGAGGCAGGAGATGGATTTAGTAATCCACCAAATTCTAGTAAAAGAAGGTTTGGAGGTTCCATTTTCAAGAAGCAGAAGGCAAGTAATGACTGATTTGCAGAATTGCTTGTTATTAAAGCAGTCAGGACAAATTTTGCAGCCATAAAATCCGCATGGTCATTCATTCAGAAATTTATTTTGCATAAAACAGAGACAATGAGGTTTTTTCTGCAATGGTGTAGTTGTGGTTTAAAGTTTATTTTTCATTAGTCAGTGTTTCTGTTGCCAGTGCATTAGGTCAGATTAAAAAAGATCTGTTCCTTCCACACTGGTCATCTGTGTTCTGTTCCTCTCCATTAGTTTTCCTATTAGTCTTGTGGCTGAAGGCACAAGCTATTCCAGTGGTCCCAAAATGTGCAGATACAGTTGCTACTGCACTTCATGACAGCAAATGGTAAATCATGGCATCTCTGTCCAATGCATTGATATCTCTCAGCAGGGATCTCAGATAAAATCCCCTTTCGACTATTTAAGAAAAAGAAAAAAGAGATTGCTATTTGCCATCCTTTCCTCAATCAAAAATGGAGATGCCAGCCAGTTTTTACTTCCCTTAATTGGGGGGATTTGGGGGAATTTTAGAGAAACTTTGCAGTTCAGGGAATATAACTGAAATCGTCATAACTGTGCATTAATGGAATGGCTAAAGCAGTAAATCCTGTTTGGTGTTACAGAAAATGGCAGTCTTCCAGTTCATTGGTCAGAATGATTTGGAGTTCTCAGCTTGGGTAATTGTGTTGATTAGTGATAACACTTGGGGCAGCTGTCTCTAGGGAACAGAATGTGGGCTTTTCCTTACTTTCATATGCTAATCATGCATATGGTGTGCTCTAGGGACAGACAAAAAAACACACACAAATGTCTTAAATGTGTAAGAAATTCAAAAAGCTCTGGTGAATAAATCTACCTGAAAGGATATGGCAGTCATTGTCATATGGCTATAAACTCTTCTTGGATAGGCTGGAGTCTCACTATTAATGCACTAGTATTAATAGAATCTAACTTTTACCGCTTCAACCTGTAGCCCTAGTTTTCTCCTTCTGTGCAGGTCAGTAATGAATGATCAAGTGGAGTGGGCTTATTTACTGTGCCTGTCAATGAGGAGGCAATTAGAGAAACAAACCTGTCTAAGAACTGAGGGCAGATATGTCATTTTGGATTATAAAGCAAAGGGGGGGGGGAAGGCTTTAACAGTCTACCACCCATTATTATAATGAACTCAGTGGCTCTGAACTCTGCAGCTGTTTTACGGGTGAGGCCACCATTCATGCTACAGACACCTTCAGTGTCTCTCTCCAGGATCAGTATTAAGGCTTAGCCCAGGCTGTCTGGCTGATCTGTGAAGTATCTTTTCTTCCTATCTCAGCAATTAGAGGTCATGATTTTCAGAAACGGTGACAAGTTGAATGGAACCTCTCTATCTATATACAGAGTTTGAAAAATTGTCTGGATATTTATTCACCTGAGGGCTAAGCCTGTCAGCCCAGAGGAACTATGTGTGGGAGCCTCACTAATCAGTCCCATTCCCCCCTCCCCCCCAAAAAATCTACTCCCTCCTCCTCCCCCATACACCAATAAATTAATTTTGGGCTCCCACTACCCCTTTGCAGGGCTCTGCCACAGTTGTCACTGTCCTGGACATTCAGTAAAGCATCTACTTCCCAGCTCAATTTCATGTAGTCTAGGCTCTCCCCCTTCTTTTTCTGTTGAAGAAAATGCAGCAACTATGACATTCTGCTTCCTTGCTCCTTTCCCTCAAAAATTGCTGTCTTGTATACCATCTTCCCTCTTTCTCTCTCTCTTAAAGGAGCAACAACACTTGGACCATTCTATTGCTTCCACTTCTCCTTCCCCTCAGAGCAACCAGAGACTTCCTGCCCCATTCAGCTCACTGCCTGGGCAAAATTTGTGCTGCTCCTAGGAAAGCAAAAATATTAACTTGTTACTGCATAAGTGGTTATTTTTGAAGCCTTCCATCAGAAGCCCTTGTATTTTAAGGGCTGGAGAATTGTGCTTCAGCCTATCTGCTTGCCTTTTTTTTTTTTTTTAAAGTTAACATTAAAAATGTGAACTGAAATGTGAATTGATGGATGCATGCAGTCTTCCTGAGTCTGCAGATCACATGGAACAAATGCTTAGAATGTCAGTATTGTAAATCATGAATGGAAGATCTTGTCTGTTTTGTCTAAAAAGAGAGATTGACCATTGAAAGGAAGGTCCTCTATACTCTGTTGTATAGCTGGTGGCATTGCTGAATTCTGAAACCAGGATGCCCTTTCATTGTGATCACCATAGCTGACACTGCCGTCGGAGTTATGGCTAAGTCCAGGACTTGGTCACCAGATGACTTTCCATCACAGACTCCTTGAACTCCTCCCTAGAAGGCTCAGGCAACTATTCTGTGAATTTTGCCACAGAGCCCCAATTTACAGAGTTATATTTTGAGAGCAATGCCTGTTGATTTGTGATTCTCATTTGTAAGGAGGAGGTCAAATAAATATTCCTGCCCATGAGATCCAGCCTCTTTGTCCTTGGGCAAGGATTTATTCCTCCCTTGGCATGATCTCTCATTAGCCACCATGACAACAATCAGGCTGGGAGCCAGGTGCATATATAAAAGCACTGAAATCCCTAAGTAGGGATGTAGTAATGCTTATCCAAACGTTTTGCTATAGGTGGCACAGAAACCAGGATGTTCCACAAAGCTCTGGCAGTTTCCAATAGTGCCTCATTGAGCATAAGAGCTACTCTCCTTGGGGACGAGAACTGGAGGATGGCCACTAATTTGTGCACGTTTTTCTGTATAAATTCAGCTTGGATGGAAGGTTGGCTTCAGCACTGGGTAAGAAGTTCTTGATATACCCAGAAATCCCCCAGCTGAACATCTGGTGCCACAGCATTGTCTGGTGACAAGAATGACAAAGGACAAGTTTCTGGTTACTTTTTGATGCAGCACTGTGCAATGGCCTCAGGCTGCACCTGCGCTGCGATCACATCCTCCATCTGATTATCTGGCATGGGTGACTGCGTCACAGGTTGGTTAGGTGATCTTACCTAGAGTGGCTTGAAGAGCAGGACCTAACGCAATGAGGAGTGCCCCCTGTATTCCAAGGCCATTGAGGATAAGAGTAAAGCATTGTTGGGCAGGCACAAGCCCCTATGCCTACTGTGTGATCAGTACCGATCCCAGTATCAGCCAGGGTACGGGCTATGAGGCAAAGGGAACAAGCACCACCCCTATGGGTATTGCTAGGTGAATTTCTCTGGCTTTAGTGCAGTGGCTGAGCACATACCTGAGTAGAATCCATGTGTGCATCCACATCTTGAACAATAGTTACAATACAGCAATTTCTTTGAGTGTGAAGTGTGTAGGGGCTAATGATTCTTTTAGGTAAATGCTGTTGGAAATGTACTTTTTATTTTCAATTCTTTATTGAGTAGTTTGGGGTCTATCACACCTTTGGAAAAAAAAAGGAAACGTATTTCAGTTCCTGTATTCCTTTGTGCTTTTCAGTCTTGGAAGAGGACTGTTGGGGGTGTTATATTAGAAGTCTGGGGCACTAAGAGTGAGATTTTTTGAAGGAGTGGCTAGCCTCCAAAACAAACATCCTGTTCCTCGTCACTGAAATGCAAGCCATGTTTCATTTGTCATCTAATCGCATGACTGCTTCTGTGCATGAAATAGGGTGGTTTAGTGAACTGAAATGTGGGTCCAGTAGTTGGGAGCTCCAGAATTCTAATCCTGGCTTTTCTACTTGCTGTGTAACCTTGGGCAAATCATATTAACTTTTGTTTCTTCCTCCATTTTGTAAGATGGAGATATCTACCAGAAAAGGTTGAAGAACATTTTGTTTGTAAAGTTCTGCAAATGCTAAATCCCACAGTCACTAAAGAGGAGCAACAGTAATGTGGTAAATCAATGAAATCTTCCTAATTTTTCTGGGCAAAATGAGGACTGGTCTGTCCAAGTTATAAACCTAGTATCAGAGCTCTGCTGTGTCTTGTGATCCATACTGTTTTTTTTCTACAAGATAAGTTTTTTAGCTTTCCTATTTTTGACCTTCTTACTTTGTAGTGTGGTGTAATAAAAGGGCAAGCACTGAGTTTGAACTGTCATAACAGTTAGTATGTACTGATCGTGTCCCTGTCTTCCACTGGTTGTGTTTTTTTTTTTCCAGCTGTCCTATTTCTGACACATCACCTAGTATGACGGTCCTTGTGACAGAGCCACCATGATTACTTTTGCTGAATGGAAATAGCAAAATCAAGAAGATGCCACGTTCTTACAAGATGCCACAAGACCATTGTTGGTACTTATACAAAGTCTCTTCCATGAACTTAAAAGGAACTGTAAAACACACTCACTGGAATGTGTTTGATAGTTTCTTTTTTATTTTCTGGCAGTGACTTTCAACCTCCATCCCTCAGAGGTTTTGCCAAGAGCATTTACAAAAGCCTTGCAATTTCAAAGGCTGCTCTGAGAAGTTATGGTCAGAGTTGTTCTTGTCTAAATGTTCTAAAAACATCTGACAGCAAACATGTATTTCGTGCTCAATATCTGTGATCCTAAACTTAAAGGGACAGCTGGAGACAGCCGGCACGTACTGGGAGGAATAGAAGCTTTTAAGGCTGAGATGTAAGTGGCAGATCTGGGACTAGACCAGGAAAACTGACTTTACCCTGACCACTAGATAACATTACTTCTCATTTTGACATGTGTTGCAGGATTTCATCAGAAGTGACTAGATTTTATTAAATGGCAGTTAAGTACATCTCATCTAAATGAATAGAATTAGTTGGTACTCTCCCAGTCAGGCCAGGTCTATGCTACCAAGTTTTGTCAGCATAGCTGTCTGTAACGAGTATGGGGGGAAAAAAAACCTCCCTCCCTATAGCCAGACTTGGTAGAACATGATTTTTGTTATCATTTCGATGGATAACAACAAAGTTTGTTTTAAGCATTTTTTAAAAAGATTTTTCACTATTTAAATTTTCAGTTGTGCAAAAAAGTATGGGTTTTAAGCATTCAAAATTTTTTAATCAATTTTAATTTTCACAATTGCTGAAAATTATGGGGGAGAGCCAGGCTATTTAATTAAAGGAAATGTTGAGATTCAGAAAGTTCAAGCTTTGTAAACAGTTAAAACACAAATTGTCAACATCACATATGAATATACAAAGTAAATATCCTTTAAATCAACAATCATACCAGTTTTTGCAGTCCACTTGCAACAAGCCTAATTCAGAAGTCTGTCACTGTATTCTGAATCTAGTAAATTCTCAAGCAACATTGTCCATAATTTGCCTTTCTATACATTTTTATTATCATCAGTGGAAATATTTTGTCATCTGTGTTCACACGGGACATTGACTGATAGACTTGGAAGGATTAGATTTTTACCTATAACCAACATAGCTATGCCAGCAAAACCCCCAACGTAGACGCAGCTATGCCAACAGAGTGCTGCTGTTAGTACACCTAATGCTGTACCGCCAGAGCCTATGTAGTATAGACTGTCAGTCTAGTCCTGTTGAGCCTTGTCCAAAACAGACCAGTACTTTGTTCAGACTTAGTGAAGTCTGTCCATGCTCTTCAGTGAGTAAGAAGGGAATAGGGTAGAGATCTCTGCAGGTTCTGAGAATTTATATTTATGGTTCAATTTCCTTACTTCACTGATCATTTCTCTTTAGAGGGCCGGTTTAAACAGTGGTGATTTGTCATCAACTTAATGAAACTTCAGCAGAGGGAAACGTGTTAGACAAGGGACCATCTTAGCAGGACCTGAATAAACTAATCCATTCTGCATAACAGCAAACTGGGGAAATGCAGTTTTCTTCAGCAGTTCCGGAGTTAAATGTGGATTGGGTTTGAAATTAAGGAAGGATGTTTTGTCTTCTGTTTCCGTAATAGCATCCTGAGCAATGTAGTTAGTTATAAAAGGCAGCTGGTCCTGGACTTCAGTCAGAGTGAACTAGTTTGTGGTCTCTTGGAGGAAAAGTGTTTCCCTTCCTCTTTTTAAGAAACTTCTTGAGAGCAGAAGATCAGATTTAGTACATATGAAAGCAAAGCTATGGAGTTAAATCTACAATAAAGATCTTTTTATACCATATATCTGATCAAATCCCTGTAATCAAAGTGCAGTGTGCTTACTGCACCCTGGAACTACTGAACAGTCATTATTCCTCTGGTCCTAAGATCATAGGAACTATAATGGCCAGTTTTTATGCTTGGTAACTTTATCTGTGGCGCTTGTCTTGAAGCTCATTTTTGGATTTCCTCAGCATGTTAATGGAACTTTTGGGAGCCTTTAGGGTGGAGGGAGGCCCAATCAGAGAGCATGTATTGACTACAGCTCCTTCCAACTTCATAAAGCTATTCTTATTATGGCCTATTAGTAGTTTGACATTTTAACTTTTTTTAACTAAATTACCAGTATTGCTAGCATGCACTCTGACTACTGTACACTAGCCTTTCCTGACAATTTCTTGTTACCAGTGGTTCAACTCCATCAATGGTAGTCGCAGTGAGAAGAGTAGTGTAAATGACACTATTGCAACCTCTGGGATTTTTACCACTGTGCCTACCTTTTACAGGAATTCCAGACAAGACAACAGGAAAATAATGGCACTTGATCTATGCTTACTTATGTCAATGGTAGTAGCAACAATGGTAAACTTCAGAGAAAAGCTGGTGTTGATGAGGCCTGGGGCTAAACTTGCGGAGAGTTACTCAGAATGTCTTTGCTACTGTACAACTTTGTTTAGTATAGTGGCTTTCATGGTGTTGAATGCTTTACAAAGCTAAACACAGTTAGAAAAAAGCTGAAGACCGATCAAGAGGTATAGGCTGGAGACAAAGAATTATTTACATTTTTATGAGAGTTCTGAAATTGAACCTTCCTGCTACAGAGGGGCATAAGCTTTCACCAGCTGTCGGTGAAGGGATAGAAGGCTGGTGCTAGGCGAGGGGCGTAATAAGAAGGCTTGGGAAGTTATCTTGGGTGAATTCATGTAGGATTTTAAAAACAAAGGCAGTTTTAAATGGGAGCCTTGAGCACTGATTGCCTGACATGGTACTGACTGTGGTTCTCCCACTTTTAATGCATACCTTTCACTACCTATCGTGCTGTGGGTTTCTTTTCCACCATAACTTCCATTCTGCTTCTATGCAGAGTTCTGCAGTTTAAATGATAGAGGCAAATTGCAAGTACCATTCCAACTTATGTGTTTAGAAAAGGAATCCTTTATGAAGCTACCTTTCCCTCTCATCATTTTGTTGATGGTTTGGGATATTATTTTAGCATTTCGGTAAGCATTCCTACAGCGCAGTACTGTATGATAGGTATGAATTGGTGTGACATGTTCAGGGGAGCGCCTTTTTCCTGTTTAGGCAGTTTGAAGAGAGAATCATGGGTTCTGGCATGGTTGGTTTCTGTGACTTCCACTGTTTTATATGTTTATGGTAACTTTAAGCTTTGTTTTACATTTCACCGCTGACCAATATAATGCCCTCCTTCAGAGATGGAGAGAATCCACGAGTTTCCTTCTGATGCAAGAGGAGAATGTCAGGGATAACATAGTATAATCAAGAAATGTACTTCAGAATGTCCAGGACGAAACTAGTTCCCCTTGGCTCTAGTTGAAAGTGTGTAAACTTCCTGACTCTTGCTGCAGTGAAGGGTGTCAATCTGAGAACCCAGCAGTGTGTATGCCACGTTGAAGTAGTAAGTAAATACTTCAGCCAAACCTTCCAGCAGAAAGCAGTGTTGAAGTACAGGGCTATCCCTGGCTGCTTTTCAGATTGGTTGTTGTGTGAACCTCCCCTTGTTAGCTGCTTTTGTATGGGCCTGATTTTTTTTTTTTTTTAAGTGGTGGAGGTGGGAAAAATAATTTGTATGGAGGCATGGGCAACAGGTAATCTGGGATGGAAAATTACAAACCTTTGAACCTTTTTCATATCAGTTGACATGAGTTGTTGAGATGTTGAACTTTGCTACTTGATTGTGAACTGCAGCTTGATAAGAAATGTCTTTACATTCATTATTTGATGGCTGTTTCAAGCCTGCATTTGATGGTCTGCATTTTTCACAGTTGCTGCATTTGTCTGGATGGAGTACTGCTAACAATAACAGATACACAGTTCTTCCTGTTATGCAGTAGTGTCCAAGAAGCTCAGTCCCTCAGCTCCTACTCTGTAAAATGGAGATATTTCCTTCTCTTCCCCCTCACATATATATGGGGTGTGGTGAGGATAAATTGAGATGCAAAGAAAGCCATAATAAATAAATAAATATAAATGTATTCTTGAGCCAGTTTTCTCTTCTCAGCTGTTCAACTATATAGTCTTTGATATCTAACATTTGACCTGGTGTAGTTAGAATGAACTGCAATGAAATTATGAGGGGGATAAACCAAGAGAAGGGGAAATTGCCCTGTGGTTTATAGCCGGATTTGTCTTGATCGTATTAGAATGCTGGCTATTTTGTTGGACAAGTCACCCTGTGCTATGATAAGGTAGCCTGTGCTATGCCCTCTTACTGCCATTCCGAAATGCTGACAATGTTAGAGACTTAGTGTGAAGAGGATTATGCTACGTGCCTTCCTGTGTCAATAAGATCCTCAATGGAAGGACAAGGAAGGCAGCCTTGATATATACTTGAATAGTTTTCCATTGCTAGCCAGGGTCTGTCTAGGGCTCAATATACAAAGCTAGCAAAAGGAGAAATTTCAGTATTCTATGGTGCTAAATTACACAGTTACTTTCTTCTTTGGAATTAAACACAGTGGACCAGATTCAACTCTGTTGTAATCAGAAGCAGTTGACATTGAAGTCATTGGTTGCATCAGTGCTAATTTGGCCCACTTTTTTTTTTGGAACGGGGACTTCCTTTTATCTCCCATCACCCTTAAAAAAAAAAAAAAAAGAGAAAGAAAGAAAAAGAAAAGGGCCCAGTATCAAGTCACTCTCCTGAGAATGGTTGGACCTGGCTGTCTCTGGAGCCTCTCAGTGCTTTTTGATGTTAGCCAGGAGTCAGGTGACCAATCCCCCTCCTAGCCACTATTTCACATAAGAAAGTAGTTGGGGATAAAACATTCTGTGTCTTTCTGGGATTGTTTGTAACAGTTGCTTGCTTTTCTGAGTTTGAGAGAATTCCTATTCTCTAGTTGTGGAGCATTGTGGACTTTCCTCGGATGCCTCAGACTTGAGGGAAGAGTTCTCAATATGCTGCATTGTTTTCACTATAATTAAGCCAGACATTTATGGGAAATCACATCAGCTGCTGATTAGGGCTATGTTTAAGAGCTGTTCAGTTGCTCTTTCTCTCTTAATTTGCACAAAGAGGACCTGAAACCTTGCATCAGGGTTGACAGGCAAAGCTCCATTGTGTTGCAGGAGTCCTTGTATTTTGTGACACTCCAGTATAGCAGTCTGGGAATTCTGTGGCAGTTAGAAAGAATTTTTAAAAAGAGGTTCTATTTAATTAAATATGAGAGTGAATGCTATAATCAGCAAATATTTCCTGATCTATGTTAAATTTAATCCAACCCCTAAACCAGAGGTCCCCAAACCGGGGTGTGGAGGAATATTCAGGGAGGTGCAAGGAGGGAGCACCACGCAGTCATGCTCTGCCCCGACCTCTGCTCTGGTCCCGCTCTCAAGCCTCGGCTCCCACCACCCAGTTGCAGCACCTGGCCATGGCCTTGGCACCTGGCCCCTGCCTCAGTTTGCATCCTAGGTTCCCAACCTCGGCCCCCATGGCCCACCGTGACCCCTGGCTGCCACAGCCCATGACCACCACAGACCCACTCCCAGATTTGGGCCCTGGCCCATCTGTAGCTCCCTGACCATGGCCTCACTTCCAGCCACAGCCCACTGTCCTGACCGTGGCTCCACTCCTAGCCCCAGCTGGAGGGTTTGGGGCAGGGACAGGAGTAAGGGTGCTGGATAAAAAGTTTGGGAACCGCTGCCCTGAACTAATGTTCAGTATGCTGCAGAATGTTGTATTGAAAATTCATAACCCTGTAATAGAGGTTGATGGGGAAGCTGTGGGTTTTAGAAGTTGGATGAGGAACTGCCGTTGGGGTTTTCAGCACCTAGGAGATGCTAACTGGACAGATACGCTAGCCATCGGTAGTTAATGATGATACAGGAATTTTCACAATGTTACGAAGTTCATTACAATGAGCTATGTGGTTTGTAACTTTCAACATTGTTTTAGGCTGGCTGCAGACTCAGGAATTGTTTGCATTCAGTTAATGTTTGGAAGCTTTTCTTCTCAGGCGTTTAAGTTTTTTTTACAGGAAGCTGAGATATTGAAGTAAAAAACTGCCGCTAGGGAGGATTTTGAGTAAATTCTACACATGCAGAATCGTGGAGTACACAGGGCTGTCTTTATACACAAAAATACAATATACTGCAAGATTGTCATAGGCTTTTCATTATAATGTTCAAGTTGCCCCTGCTATCTTCTTCTATGGAGTCCTAGTCACTTTGCAGAGTTACTTCTAAGAGGGGCGAGTGACACTTACTTTTGTGCTACCATGAAGAATGAGTCATGGGAGTCAATATACAGTTCTCAAGTTATATATAAAGCAGAAAACAGCTGGTGCATAAATAGCTTTGTCCTGAGCCTAGTGATCAACCTTGATGTGGTTTTTCATCCTGTCACAGCCAACGTTATTTTTAAGTGTAGTTAATTTAATAGAATGGGGTTGGCAATTTGTGGTATCTTTTTTCCACATTTCACATTTGTGACACCTAACAATAAAAACATTCTCCCCACTCTTTCCCTCTGCGATTTTGTACATCAGTACAAGCCACCCCTGCTATGACTAAAATTGCAATTGTATTCTAATAGTCACAATTGTGGACATTGCCCTCTCCACCCCCACCAGCATATCTGAATGAGTTTCAAATGTAAAAATTGGAACCATCATAATTCCCAGACTGCTAGAGGTTTGATTGTAGTCCTCCCATTCACGGTTTCTGCAGGCCCCTTAGATCTCTTAGCTTGTGTTTTGAATCTGTCAGGAAAAGGATAATGCTCAATTTGGCAGAAAGCTTCCTTTCTACAATTCCTTAAATTATTGGAAACATTCACTGGGTGTGGGCCTGGGAACATCTTGGAATATTTTCCTCAAACTGTTGCAGCAAGAGCCTCATCAAAGCTATCTTGCTGTGCAGCCATCCAGCAATGTCTCCATTTCCACAGGTACAGATGGCCTTTTTCTGGTACGTGATCTATTATGAAACCAGGAAACTGACAGGTGGTAGTTGAGCCACTGTTGTTTTAACACAGGGCTAACTACAGACTGAGACCATCACACGGCAGATTTATATTCAAATGTAATGGCTAAAAACATCTTTCCTCCTCCTCCTCCTCACGCAAAAATGCTCCAATGTAAAATGAACAGTTATTTAATTTCTCACTTTTTACTACATCAATAGCAGATTTGGCTCAAAGGAATCTCTGCTTCATGTTTAACCCCTACAGAGAGCAGGAATTCTCAATGCATTTCAGTGAAGATTACAGGGTTTGGGCTTCCAGATTTCTGCTGACTCCCAAAATCACCACCATCTAGAGCAGCAAAGTTTGACATTTTTTTAACACTTTCATCTGGAGGATTTCTGTATGCCTTTTATATCACTAGCTTGTACAATTGGTTGAAATTGGGAAGTACTGTTCCTGTACTCTACAGCATCCTGGTGAAACAGTCTGAAAAATTTGTCGCAGCTTCAGTGAAATTTAAAAAATTAAAGTTTCTAATAAATTGGATTTAAAAATAATGCTTCAGATTATGGAATATATAGGTTTGCCAGATAGTTTTTTCCTAAAATTTTCAGCACCAAATAGGTAACTGACACTTTAATTGTTACCATTTGATTTCAAAGTTCACCCATTGAGATTGGGACAGTTCCTACTTCTCAGAGCTGTTGTTTTAGGCTGCTTGCTGTCTCTGGAGAGGCAACATTGCTTCATTTTACTCTCTGTTCACATTTTTATTGTTGTATTCACATCCATGAATATTAGAAGCGTAATATTTTTAGATAAAAGCTGAAATTTTGCAGCATACTTCTGTAGTAGGGGATAGATTCCATGGCTGCAGAATTGTGGGATAAATGGGGCTTAGCTAGAAGAGCTGTTATCTTTCGCACTGATTTTGTGGCTCCTGGCTATCTTTGACAGTTCCACTGCCATCCACTAAATCATTTTTTAAAATAATTCCTTTAACTCCTGCTTTGTTTTTTTTTTTTTCATTGCATCTCATGGCCTTTGGAGTCATATATCATTGCATAGAGGATCAACAGGTCTCCCATCCTTTCAGAAGGCAAAGACCAGTTTCCTTTGATTGCTATCACTAATACGTCCTTCAGCAATGCCCCCATGCTGGCATTGGGCTCTGGGCCAAATGTTGAGTACCCGCAGGCATAGGCCATTTGGATTTCCATATGTAAGCATATCCCTAGAACAAGATCAAGCTCATTCAAATCATGTATATTTGAGTATTAGAATTTCAAATAATTTTAATGCATCCTTACAGTTTTGGAAAAAGTATTTAATACTGAGCCTACGGTCCACCTACAGATCTTCACTTTTATTCTGGAGGAGGGAAAAGGAGCCAGTTACATTCCCTCAGCTACACACTTAAAATTTAAAAGCATCCATTGTAAGGGGATCTTGACGCAAGAGCTTCTCAAAGATTCAATCTGTGTCATAGTGTCTTTGGTAAAAAAGAAATGCAGATTGCCACAAAGTAAATATTCACTCATGGCGTTCAGCATGTGCAGAGCACGGTCAAATACACCAATATAATCAAATGCAAACATGCTGCAAGTCAGCTTGCTGATGACTCAGGTGTATAGCAACTGGAGCCTAACAAACACTGAAACGTTTTTTGCAAAACAAAGGAGTCGCTGCACAAAAGAAAGATCCTTTAAAATTAAATTTTCTGAATGCATTTTTTTTTTTTATTTTTATTTTTTTTTAGTCTGGGACAGACAGTTCAAACCTTTTCTCTGATACTCTTGGAGAGGGCAGACACAGCATAGCTACTTGATGAGTAGTGGCTGCTATCTAATGAGTAGTTTGGTGTGGATTGTATTGCTAGTATTAAGGAAGAAATTACCTTTAGATGATCATCCATTATTATTAGAGAAGTATTACTCCTTTTCAAAAATCACTCATAGTTATTCTGATTTACCGTTGTTGTGTTTACCAGAACCCAGTTCAATCAAGAGTAGGGTTTCCTTCTTATCTTGATCTAGCTATTGGAGTGGGTAGGTTATGATATTGAAATGCAAGAGTCATTGAGCGCCTACAGTAGTAGTTCTGAGCAGTTAATCTTTTGTATAGCCCTCATCAGCTAAAGGGCCTTGCTGAGGCATGTGCTAATTGCTTTACTTTGTGTAACTCTGATTCCCCCTTTTCTCCCATCCCTTCCCCCCCCCCCAAAAAAAAAAAAAAAAAAAAAAAAGAGCATGTGGCCAGAACTTCAGAAGTGGAAATAATTACTAGCGAAAACAGGTTTTTCCTTAGAAGATTTCTCGGTTATAGAGATGACAGTAAATCAACACAAATATAATTTGTGAACTGTGTAACTGTTTGTGGGTGCAGCAGTAGATGTTACTTTTCACACATTTGGAGTCTAATAATAGCATGTTTTGTTCCTCCTTTTGCCTTTCCTCATCCTCACATACCAAGGCAAACCTGCTGGTCTCATTGTGCTTTTGTTATAAAGGGCCAAGCCATCTCTGAATTTTTAATCTTCTAGATTGACAGCTTTTTGTTAGTCACTCACTCTGTATCATCCAGGAGAAAATATCTCTAGAGGGGGTGACTGGAGAGGGAATAACATCATGGGACGTTGGCCAAAAAGTATACTTTTACTACAAAAGTAAAGATATAAAAATGAACAATATGGTCTTTTTGGAACTTTGTGTCTTCTGATTTCTAAAATCAAATAAAAATTATGTTCATGCTGGTAAAAGTGCTGTCAAATTCTAATGTAGTTGAACTTTGTCCTGCAGAGAGTTGTTACCTTATGGAAAAAGTGCCAACCAAAGTGCCTAGGTCTTGCTCCTTCCTGTCTTATCCATCAAATCCCTTTGAAAGAAATTAAATGAGAAACACTGGGTCCAATGTATTTGGGAGTAAAGACACTTAAAACACACCATGTCCCTGGTGCTCTATAGTGTCCTTCTTTAATACAGCTTCATCCCTTATGACTTTCTGATCTTGTGCTCATTTTAAAGTGTCATTATAGTCAGAAAAGTGCATATTAAAACTGGCACCTTCATGTTCCTACATCTGCTTGTAATGTGCCACAGTTCCGTTGACTCACTTTATTGATGTAAGTCTTGTGTATGCTAGGGAACTTACCAAAAAATTCACCATTGCTGCTTCCTCTTCATCTGGGTTTAATTAATGTTAGTAGTAAAAACACCTGAAGCTGCCAGAGTCTTGTTTACACTTGGGCTCCTACCAGTGTTACCCTTAAGGAATTTTTTTTAAAGTTCCCTAATATAAGCATTGCTTAAAATCCTTTGGATCCAGTGCAACTAAGCAGAGATGGGTGGAATCCAATATGCCCAGAGCATTATCTGAATTGCCAAGTTCTGAATGAATTATTACTGGTGATAGGAGGCAGAATAGTTTGTTTTTCAGATCTCAGGTTAAGTTTGCAGTAGTGACAATTAGCGAAATTCTCTCTGGATTTATAACTTGATTTAGAACAATTGTTGAGCGTAAATAAGGAACCTATAGGTTATGACTCCACTAGAGAGCTTGCATCAGTTGTCCCATGGACACAGCACTGTCTACACTGGCGCTTAAATCGGTATAAATTATGTTGCTCAGGGCAGTGGCTAATTCACACCGCTGAGCAACATAACTTTTATCTGGTTAAGCTGTAGTGAAGCCACAGCCTATGACTTTCCTACAAAACCACCCTTCTTCAGCACTGACGTGTCAGGTGATTTTAAGTGACTTTTTTCCTTCACCCGGACCGTCCTAGCTGTCAAAGTGCATAGGGTGCATTGCAGCAGAATAGCAGATATACCTGTTTTGAAGTGGGTATCATAAA
The DNA here is from genome assembly GCA_007922155.1 of Mesoclemmys tuberculata. Classification (NCBI taxonomy): domain Eukaryota; kingdom Metazoa; phylum Chordata; order Testudines; family Chelidae; genus Mesoclemmys; species Mesoclemmys tuberculata. The sequence goes on from ML675637.1 coordinate 10,806,446, forward strand.
AGCATGCCGGTTTCCGAAGCACAAATCTGTCAGTTCTGCTGCATACTGAAATATGGTAAATGAGGTTTTTTTTGGTTTTTTGTTCCTTGCAGGTTTTGAATGAAGAATGTGATCAAAACTGGTACAAGGCAGAACTCAATGGGAAGGATGGCTTCATTCCCAAGAACTACATAGAAATGAAACCACATCCGTAAGTGGAACATCACTGATTCCCTTTCCTCACTCTGCTTTGTTTTCATTTGCCCTTGAAATAATAGGGAGGGCTGCTGAGCCCTTTAAAGAGTGTAGGACCTTATTCACTGGCTCAGTCCTCTGGACTTTGTAAGGTATAAAGGGGTTAGGACTGGCTCCTGCACCCAGAAAACAGTCCTATTGTGATGAATCTTAAGAGTTACATTGCCCCTAAGGTTTGCGCTAATGGGACTTTCTCCTATAGGCCTCTTGAGGAGCATGGGGAAAAGTGGTCTTGGTGGAATCTAGCAAAATAAATTGTCTAGAAATTTGTGTTGTCATATCTAGCAGCCAGAAGAGCTTCAAAGTCTTAGTGTAGCTCCTCATGTATTTTTCTAATTTTTTTTGTAAAAATAGGAGACTATTTAAACAACTCTACATTAAGAAAATGTCAGATACATGGTTAAGCACTGCAAAAATCAATGCATTAGTTTAATATTAACTTCCCTTTGTGTGTTTGATACTTTGTAACTTAAATTTTGACAGAGTAAGAGTGAGAATTTGCTGGCATATGACCTAAATAAAGCTTCTTTTTTGGCTAAACCTTTATGATGTGAAATGTCCATGCTAAATGTACAGTGCAGTTGCATTGGCTTGGCTCTCAGTTCCAGGGAAACCCACCTTGAGTAGTCTCTCAACAAATGTCCTTCTTCAAACACTGAAGAACAAGCACATGAGAATAGTACTGTTGCATGACTCTGCCTGGCCTCTTGACCATTTCTTTTCAAATACTTCTGCACCTTCTCTTGTTCCCTGGTTATACTGAAATTCTTGCTAATTCAAGTGCTTGACAAGAAAGCAGTAGCTCTGTGCAGCGTAGTTGTGGTTAGTCCAGCAAAAGCTGTCACTGGGGATTCTGCCAGTAGCTGTAATGCTGCAGTTGCTCACAAATGCTGTTGGTGCGGGTTTTGTCAATAGTTGGCTTCAATATTTAAATAATAATGAAGAAATTGCAGTTAAATATTGAGCAGGAATTATTTCTATGACGCATGCTTTCCAAACAGAAGGGTGAAGATCCTCGTGCAGTGTGCTAAGAACGTGGTGAGGAACATTGTGTTAATGATAGTTTAATCTAGGTAGGAAACATGGCAAGAGGTCTGTCAAGACCCCAGATGGATTTCTAAAACAGTGTTAAAAGCCTTTTCTACACTGGGAGGGAATTTTATATAAATTTTCCACTGTTCATGCTTGTTCAGCTCTGTTGGTGTCAGCAATGTTGGGAGTCCTGATGTAGCTGGGCAGCTAGTGCTTTTAAACACTGTCAACTGTGTTTCTTTTGATCGAGTTTAGATTAATATTTAAATTGCTGACAAGCCCATCTACATGAGGGCTCCTGCTTATGCATGGAGCTAAGCATGACTTAGCAATCCTGGAAAGCTTTCCCATAATTAAGGTTAAGATTTTGTCAAAGTTTTTTATAGTCAAAGTGAGGGACAATAAACAAAAATTCAGGGATGCCCATGACCTGTCCCTGACTTTGACTAAAAATAACTCCTCTCCTATCAACCCCATTTTGTAACAGTTGTGAGCCTGAGCCTCACTGTGGGGAGGGAGAGAGGCATCTAGCACCCACTGCCCATGGTAACTTGGAGCTCTGGGTATGGCGGCTGGGAGCTATGGGTCCCTCTGTTGCCTGGCGCGGCTGACTGAAGGGCCCCCGCCATCCAGGACAGCTCAGAGCTCCAGGGTCTCCTGTTGGCTTGCAGCTTTGACCCCATCGCCCCAAGGCCGAAGCAGAAAATGTAGAGGTCCCTGGAAGTCACAGAATCTGACTTCCAGGACATAATCTTATCCTTAGCCATAATTTCCCTAGTGTAATGCAGATTTAACTGTAATACAGGATTGCGAGTGTAAGAAGATTGGCAGTTGATATAAACAGCAAGTTGCAGGCAACTGAACAGGGACTACTTAAAAGTGTTACATTCTTTTATAGGATCAGCATCTCAAAGGGCATGTTGTGGGGGAGCAGCATAGAGACTGGTTCAGTGGAGGGGTTGGAAACTAAGTGCTATCTATAGAACTTGGAATGATTGTTAGACCTGTCATAGGGGATGGGCTTTAAATCCTACAGTCCAATAGCTAGTCTTCAAATACAATGTGGGTTTTTTTCCCCCCAGATCACATGGTACAAAACTTCCAATCTGCTTCACAACTATTAACAAATGAAGCCTGAAAGAAAAGTGTTAGTTCTCCAGTCACCAAATGCAAAAACTCTTTTAAAACAGAAGGTTAATCTGTAATGCACACCAATTAATACAACAGATGTAAGTAGAGATAGATGAGATGAGATACTCAATGAAGAGTAGCAGGAAGCTCTGGGGAGGGAGACTTCCTGCTAAACACAGCTCTGCATTTCATGGGCAAGGTTTGCTGTTTTGTGTTGCTTTCATGGTGTGGTTTGTGTTAGACTTTTGGCCTGTACATCTTAAGTGCTTGTGCATGCATACTGGATTGTTCACACAGATCTTATTGGAATATCTCTTCCCCAAAATTGTGACTTCATATATGGAGGAGAAACAGCCAAGCTACATGGTTGCAGTGAGTGAAGCCAGAAGAACTGCTTGCTTACAGCAAGAAACTAGTCTGTATGCAATGTGAAGTTGGTATTTTACCAATCAACGCATCCACTTCCAGCCCTGCAACATCAGTTGTAAGATCTGGATTTGTTTTTGTAGTCTTGACTGGAGAAGTTTCACCCAACATAACATTTGTCTCCAACTAGTCTTGTAATTATCAGATCTAACCATTCAGAAGAAAAACCATTGGAACAGTGTGGATGCTTTCTTTGGTTTAAAATTGTTGGCTATGTTGCAGATTTTGCTAGTTTTTGAAGCAACCTACAGAAAAGATTTGTGTGCAATATTCCATAAAGCCAGAAAATTTATGGTGCCTTGGATGTGTATTCCTGATCAGTCAAATATGTCTCCTTAAAAACAAATTTCCTCTTTTCTTTTTTATATATGAAGAATGCCTGAAAAGCTTGGGTTTTTTCTGCTTTTTTACATTAAAAATTCAGATCTTCTCTATTCTGAGAACTCTATGGATGACTAAGAGCTAGTAGAATTATGACCTCACAAGAGACAAAGCTGAGTTACTGTAAAGAGGATTTTTAATATTTTTTTTACTTATTTAACTCAGATGACTGGGAAACGGTTATAAAATGTCTGTACTGAGGATTCAAAACAGTTCCTCTTCAATAATGGGAGATATTTCTTAATGTACATTTGAAATCTCTAATGAGCAACAAAACCAAGGAAGACTAATCTTGATATTTGTGATTCTTAAAGAAACCAGCCAAAAAAAAAAACAAACCCTGACTGGTAAAATCTTTCAGGTTTCCTTTATGCACCACAGAGGTGCAAAAAATACGCACCAAACATTTTTTCCCCTTTTACAGGTTAATGTTAACATGGTAATAAAATGTCAGTCATAGCTGAGTAATTGACAATTAAAACAAATCAATACAAAAATAGCTAAAATCATAACCAAGAACTATAGAAAGAATCTTAATTCTTTTATATTAATTCTTAATGTAGAATTTGCACTGCGTAGTATTAGTGTAATAATAGTGGAAGAAATCTTGTTGCTTTCCCTTAAGAGCTACTAAATCTACAGTTGTTCCTTCCTGATAAAAAAAAATCACTAGATTTCTTTGCTTAATCCAGTATAATCTGTTGTGAACCAAGAACCCTTAATGCCAACATGCAAGGGAGTTAAAGGAATACCCTGATTCTGGGGTGTACATTTGGGGTCACCAAAGAACGTCATGTGAGGTCTTATATGACAGTTAGTGTCACACTGATCATTAATATTGTGAAAAGTATGTACAAATGCTAAGGATATAATGCTAAAAATATTTTTAAAAATCTGAACCAAGGCAGAGCTGAAAAACTGGTCTTCATTCAGACAGAAAATAAATCCCTCTCTTTTTATGGTGTGTGTTTTTTTTTTTAAATTTTGGAACCTGGTTACCAAAATATTGTCTCAAACTATGCTACAGCCTTTAGGTTTGTCCAAGCAGCTGGACAGATTCAAAGCCATCCATGTGGGGGCAGAGTGGTACACATCTTCCTCCAGTAGTTCCTCTTTCTGCTCTTATTGTAAATTCTGCACTTTGAGTGATTTCATTTACAAACATACCAAATCATCCCATTGTAGTAGAAAAAGGCTAGTGCGAAGCCCCACCTGATGGAATCATGGGGGCAATTGCTCTCAAGCTGAAGTGGCCAGTGGTAAAAGTTTTGTGGAATAGTATCAGGATGCAGTTCAATCCATTACTATTCTTTTGAAATCACTTTACCGCCGTGTAAATGTTCAACCCTGAATTTTTCATGGGGAGGCGATTGACTTTAATTCTCATTTTTCTTTTTCCACAGGTGGTTTTTTGGGAAGATCCCCCGAGCAAAGGCTGAGGAGATGTTAGGCAAACAGAGACACGATGGTGCCTTTCTCATCAGGGAGAGTGAGAGTGCTCCTGGAGACTTCTCTCTCTCAGTCAAGTGAGTAATGCCCTGATACATTTAGTATGCTAATTAGGACACCCAACATGTGATAAAAGTACAAATGACTGTTCCTATTTTTCACCACTGATACTGTTTCCCACATGTCTAGTAGCAGTTGTGCTCTTCCAGTAGCATGCACCTGTGCTGTCTTTTGTAACAATAATTAGGGGTGCTCTGTCCTACTAAGAGGCACGTTGCTGAGCTGATGGTAACAAGATATTGTCCTGTTTTGTGTAAAATGATGTACTGGTTCAGTGGTTAAAGAAGGGGAACAGGATATCACGACTGAACGGATGCTGAAGAATGAGGATTTCCAGGCACTGTTTTTCCTACATTCTGCTCTTCTCATTTATTATTCTGAGCCTGTAATTCTTTCCACCTTTTGCTCTTGCTATCTGGCTAGTTGACACACTTTCAAATATGCAGTTTTTCATAACTATGGGTTATTTGAGGAATATCCTTGTTCTCCATCATAGGGATGTGGAGTTGTGAAAATGGAGCATGCTTCCTGTCTCTTTTGTCAGTAGATTCCACGTTGGCACAGACCTAAAGATGTCATTTTGGAAATGTAGCTGGGTTGCCAGGAGCTGTTACTTAATATTTGTATTATAGTAGCATCTAGAGATGCTTGTTTAAATTGCTTTAACAGTAGCTCCTGTGTCATAAAGTGATGGCTCTCACATATACCCGCACGAGTTGAGAGCCCCAAGAGACTTCTGTGAAATAGAATGGAAATGTTACAAGCTTTAACATTATGGGACATGTACTTAAATGGAAAAAATCCTTATCCTTTAGCAGTTGACTCCCTTCTTCCCATCCACTCACAGTTTTACACCCCTTTGCCTGGCCGAGCTGACAAAGATATCCTTTGGAGCCTAAGCATCACATTTTGATTATCCAGCTGAGCTTGCTACAGAATACTGAGTTTTCCATGTCATCAAGTACAGTGCCTTAGCAGTGTTTCAAGTCCTTTCCTACTGTGATCAAATTCTGGACCTCATATATAGCAGCACAGGATTCTGCCATCATGCTGCGTTGTTTTTAGCAGTGCATTTATATTCTGCCTTTGGCACAATAATCAGATAAGATGGAGTATACACACAGTTATCTGAATGACCAGAAACAAGGTATAAATGGAGCCTTCATTCCAAGAAGCTTATTTCTTTACAAAACTAACAAATTTGTTCTAAACACTGGGAGACCACAGATCATCTCTGCCTTCTGGGTAACCCAGTGATAGCTCACTTACTGATATATTTCTCAGTTTGGGGATTTTTCTGCTTATTTAGCTCTTCTGAAAGGGCTTACTAAAACCTTATCTGCAGGATCTGAAATGGGAAAAAACTGACCTGAGAGGGAGAATTGAAGCATTAGCTATGAAATATTTGCTGCAGATTTGATGTTTGCTCATAGCAACGGTAGACTGTACATCTCCAGGTATTGAAAGACTAAACACCAAATAAGAACTGGTGCCTGCATTTTTTATTTCTTGGTGCTATGAAGGGAAAATGTTATAATTCTGTCTACATGTGCCACTCTACTGGTAGCCTGTTTGGGTCTCCACTTCCTTCAGAAGAAAATTACATACCAAAAGATGTGGCTAAAATTGAATTAAGTCTGTAGAAATGTTTGGGGTTACTATTTTTTTTTTCTTATAGCACTTAACAGCCTTTGTTTGGGTGGGGAGGTCTTAACTGAGCACTTGTTCTGAAGTTTGTTTGGGATTTTGAAGTCTATGCCCCAGAAAGTGGGAAGCAGAAGGTGTGTTGTGCAGCAGCAACCTTAACTCAACCTTAACAAAGTATTTTATAAGTAAGTTTCTTTTGTTTCTTAAACCTGTGAGAACCTCCATCTAGCCTGGCTTATTCACATCTCTATCAACAGAATGGGTTTACTCTCTCATGGCTGGAATAACAAGTCTTATTAGACAATCTTAGACATTCCTTGAGTCTTGGGGAGTTCAACTCAGGTGCTTCAGAAACAGCCAGCACCAGAAAAAGTCTCCATGCATGCCAGTTCTCAAGTCATCTCTTTATTTTGACAAAATGCCTAATCATTACTGATTTTAAAAGGATGTTGCACCATGCACAACATGGACCCATGGCCTCTATCACCAAAACATCCCACATGATCTCCCTAGGAGTACAGGTGACTATGATGTGCATATACATAGAATACCATCATTTGTGGGGAGCTGTTTTGAGGAACCTCTTGACCAAATTACCCCAAATTTGCACTACAAATTTTGATGGATTGTAGAAGTTTGAAAATTTGGCTTTAAAGCAAAACCCTGTTGTGACCTTAAGTATGGAGCATCTAGTCACTCCATAGTATTCCTTTAACAGATCCTGTATTTTCTAGCTTCTTTCTTTCTTGCCCTTCTCTCTGTGTAGGAAATGGTAATACCTTCTACGGTCTTAGCTGGGCTGATAAACTGCTGATAATCTCTTTTTATCTGGAGTCAGTTGAAAGAAACATTTTTTCTTTTCTGTCCCTAGGAATAAAACTGAAAACTTCTGCTGCCTTAATGTTCAGCTTTTTCATTCCTGCCTGTAATATGGGTAGGGATTTTCTGGGAAGGATGAGGTAGCACTTTATTTCTATAAATGTGGGTTCAAATCTTGACTTCTATCGTGTGTGGAATGATTTTCTCATTCTGATTCCAAGATGACCATTCTTCCAGCCCTCACAATTTCTGTGCTGACTATTTTTATTCAGGTGGGATAGCAGTCATTGCCATAGAAGACTGAGTACCTTGGCATAGCTATATAGAAGGAGTGTGCAATCCATCTGCCACTCTATTTACCTCTCCAGCCGGTATTTTCATTCCCTTGCTCATGAACGCTATAGTCACAAGCTTTGTTTTTATAGTATTTATACTTCCAAAACATATCCCAGACAATGACCATCCCTTGTAAAAGGTCTGAGGAAGTGCAAAAGCTGCTTTCCACCAATCCTTAGCCTGCACAAATGGCAGTGGGTTAGTGTATCTCCAGAACTATTGAGATCTGGAATTCACAGTCATTAGGAAAGGAGCCATTTTTATGCTATTTATGCTTGGAATTGTCTTCCTAGATGTAATCGGTTTCATTTCATGTCTTTCCAGGAAGAGAGACTCAGTGTGACTGATACCTGTGATCTGTCTTCTCTCCCTCTCCCACATCCCAGGTTTGGAAATGATGTGCAGCACTTTAAGGTGCTCCGAGATGGGGCTGGCAAGTATTTCCTCTGGGTGGTGAAGTTCAATTCTCTGAACGAGCTGGTAGATTATCACAGATCCACTTCTGTCTCCAGAAACCAACAGATATTCCTCCGGGATATTGAGCAGGTGCCACAGGTAAGATGGTGGGAGAGAAGAGCATTGCTACTATAACCAACATGGAGAACTGTCAGCAGCCCAAGGTCTGAAGGGTTGCTTGCATCTTCAGTAGGGTGATGTGAGGAGAGAGACGTCAACTCTTTAACTTTCCCTCTCTGTTGTAGAATTACCTAATTGAACAATTTTGTCCCCTGGATCCTGCAGACTACTTGTACTGAGAAATAAATGCAGCCCTTGTCCCTTATTTTGGATGAGCTTTGTACCACTCTGAAACACTTGTAAATCCCCTTCTGTTCTGGCAAAGGATGTCCCTATGACTTCTTGACCATCCGGTTCACATCTTTAAGGATGATGTGGGATGATGCCTCTCCTTCAATACATAAAGCACCATAGTGAGGCCACCTGTTCATTCCCACCAGTAGAAATGGCCGTAATCATATATTACATTCTTTTCCTGCTGTTACTTACATGAGATTTTGATTTTTTTTGTCCAGCTGTGTCCCTAGCAGTACACTGCCTACCCTCGATATCTTAATGCGCATTCCTCTTAAGAGAGACGCAGCAGAGGATGGTTAAGAATATGGAATGTGACATATGGAACTTCTCTCCTCTAGATTGCTGATTTGAACCTAGTCCATGCTGGTAGTGACCAAAAGTTATGGTCTAATGGAAGTTACTAATTTTAGTTTATCTCCCAGGTACACCAAAATATCATCATATTTGGCAATAATTGGTATCTGTTGGGCTCTGCAGGAAGACCATCTCGCTATTAGATGTGGTCCGTTCAGGCTTGAGGCATGCTGGAATGGTTGTACAGGGGAAAATTAGGGTATGTCTACACTAGAGCAGGAAGGCATAAATTCCAACTTGAGGAGCTATGCCCAAAGTAGGTTTGATCAGCTTCATTTCCATTTTTAGTGTGTTAGCTTGCAGTGGCACAATCAGCAGGAAGGGCTTGCTGCCCCAATTCTGATCCTGTCTGAGCCCAGAGGTTTGGGCTTGGGGCATGTAGTCTGCTTGTCCTGCCATGCGTATACATCTATTTTTAGCATGCTAGCACAATCAGAGCTAGTACAGGTATGTCTCCTCAAGCTGGCTTTTATACCTTTCAGCTCTAATGCAGACATACCCTATGCTGCTTGGTCCATGCTGTATCTAGCCTATAGAGAAACAGGACATCAGTCTCCAAGGCTGATGGACCAGTACTAAATTAACAATATCAAAAGACACTCAGCTGTAAAATACAGAAAACATAAAAATAAAAGTACTTTCTGGCACATAAACTCATTTTTAAAATGAAGCTTTAGTTTTCATAAACAGTATGCAGATTTGCAGAAAACCGATTGGATAATGTCTGTCCCCCCAAAAAACTTCACCCAGCATGAGTGAATGATGGTTAGAAAACGTCAAATGGAATCATTTAAAATTTCAGTATGGTCTAGCATGTGATTGTTTAGGGATACAAATAAAGTCATGGTATAGAGTAGGTTAAGAATATTCACTGAATATTGTAATCCATGTGAGAAGCAAAGTGAAGTAGATGAGATCTGAAGCTGCTGGAACACAGAAAGGGAAGGGAAGAGAGGAAAGGGACAAGGATACAGAAGTGAAGGGAATATCTAGTGGGGATCCAATAGCATATACAGTATGGGCCTATAAGAAGACATGGTCACAAAGGGTATCTTACTGTGAAAATGCCCAAGAGACTTCACCTTCTAGAATTTTATTGAAACTCATTTTTAAATGAATTTGACCATTTTCAAAGGCCTTCTATATTCTAAACTTATCCTTTGAGCAGTTTGTCACAGGTGATGAAAGAGGCAGTTTGCAGAGAAATGCAACAGGCCGAACATTTACTAGTGGCATCTGAACTCGGTTGCAGAGCTAGAATACAGCCTGTGAAACTTGGACAGTAAGAGATTTATATGCTGTGAATGACACTCACGCTTGTTTTTTTTTCTCCTGTGCAGCAACCCACGTATGTTCAGGCCCTTTTTGATTTCGACCCCCAGGAGGAAGGTGAACTTGGCTTCCGCCGTGGAGACTTTATCCAGGTCCTCGACAATTCTGATCCCAACTGGTGGAAAGGAGCCTGCCACGGACAGACGGGCATGTTTCCGCGCAACTATGTGACCCCAGTAAATCGGAACATCTAGAGATAAATATTAGAGATTATTTAAAGAAACCAGAGAAACAGTAAATACACATACAGAGTCTAACTACAGCCAGTGATCTAAAATCACAAGATGGTAAAACCTGAGTCACTTCTTACCACAAGGTGATCTTCCTTCACTCAGTATGGAACTTTGGGGGTGGGAGGGAGAGTTCAACTTACATGCCAAAACTTACCTTTAAATTAAAAAAAAGATTAACAGATTTCCTCAGCTGCTCCTGGGTTGTCCCTTTCATTCACTCTTCCTCCTCCCCCCATCTCCTCTGTCCATCAGTGCATGAAGTTTTAATGCCATATAAAGTCCTAGCCATGCTGATAAAGGAAAAGGGAGAAACTCTGCTGGTATTTTCTCTCTATGCAAACAGCCTTCATTTGACATGGAAGGACTTGAGAGAAGAACCAAATCCACTTTCCTGCCTTTTAAAAAAATAAAATTGCTTTTTTGCCTTCAACATTCAGCTCTTACTCGTTGGGAAAAGATGGTGTTTTCTTTATTTTTCCTTCTCCTTAGCCACTCTCCCCTCTGAGGCTCAACTGCTTCAGAGCAGAGTGAAGGAGATAAACTTTCACAAGTCACGGAGCTGCTTTGAGAAATTCCAAACTACAATCAGTCTGTTCTTTCTTATTGTGTGACAGCTTTTTTTTTTTTTAAAGTGTATGGTTGAGCACAGTCTAATTTTTTTCCATAGTGCCTTTTCCCTTGTTTCCTTTTTCTATTGTTAAGTTAAAAGGACAGTCCAGAGCTTTTCAGAGGTTTTTTCCCTGCATATGTGTAAATATTTTTAGGGGAAGAGAAGGGAGTAGTTTTATTGATTGAATATAAAAAGACACCTGCAAAAAAGATGGAGCTTTAATATTTGTATTACTGTCTGACTTTCTTTATTCCAAGGAAAAATACAAGGCATACAGTGTTTTAAGTGGCAGCACAGGCTGCTCAGAGCTGCAGCCAGGAGCCTCAGGAAAAAGGGGAGGGAAGGATTGCATCATTAGGACTGTTCATAGAATCATAGAAATCTAGGATTAGAAGGGACCTCAATAGGTCATTTACTCCAGTCCTCTGCACTGAGGCAGGACTAAGTATTATGGGAAATGGACAAACATATTTGGAGGTGGAGGAAGGGGACGTTCCATCAAAGCACCATGGTGGGAGAGAATAGTCCTGAGGTGTCATATGAAATGTACATTCCTCTTGACAGGAAGCTTTATATTGCAGGGAAACCTCAAGAAATAGTACTTGAGTACACTTTAACCTATTAGTGAATGTTCATACCTACGCATGTAATCAAGAGTCCGGCTCCCAAGAGTCTGAGTAGGAAATATTTACAATCATGTCTTGCTCTTGAAAAGAGGGGGTGGCATCACTGTTCTCCACTTTCTCCCTACCTCTTCCTCCTCATGCCAGTGTTAAATAATTGAAGAAGTTGATGCTTACTTTTCACTCCCAGTTCTCACAGCAGGCTGTGTGGTGACTGCATTCCCCCACCACTGTGGCATTCGTTAATGCTATTGGCTCCTCTGCCAGAGCAGTTTGATGTTGATTTGGACAAAAAGGAGATGAATCAAACTGCAAAGCTTCGTGCCAATCTTCAGTTATATTGTTTCTTAGCAACCATGGGGCTGAACCCTTCACCCCAACGATGAACCCCAAAACGGCAACAGAGATCTCCTGCCCAAGTGGAGATGTTCCTGTGTTGGCGGGTGCCTTTTTTTGTACTAAGTGTTACAGATGTTTTATTCCTGAGATGGACTCTGCCTTACACTTCACTCCTCCAGCAGATGAAAGAGAGAGCTACCCTGTAGAGTATTACTTTCTCCCCCATCCTTGCTAGCTGTCATTCACTTTGTCCTCTTTCTTCTTTCTAAAATGATTGGAAAAGAAATCTATGGCATTCTACACCTGGACCATTTGATTGTTTCCTTATTTTGGAATTGGTGTATATCATGCAGCCTTGCAGACATATGTCTTGTGTGTACATATATTAAAAAAATCAGTGTTTAAATAAAAAGGCTTATGTACTTAATCCTTTAACTCTGCAGCAGCATTTGGTAGATAGTAATTAACTGTGAATAATAAATATACATTGAATTCTTCACTTTAGCATCTGTCTGTTATTTCCATTAACTGAGCAAAACATCAGCCAGTCAAACTAATTTATAATGTGTAAATCAGTGGGAAAGAGAAGATATTTTAATTTTTCATTCTTCCAAGATAGATAAATTGAGAACTTAATAAGTTAGTGTGCATGGCCTTCTGGGTTCAGACAAAGGTCCTATCTGCTGTTTGCAGACATTAAAGATCCTTTGTCCATTATCTGAAGAGTAAGTGGAGCCTAGCTGTTTCTTTGTTCCTTGCTCAAAACTTTTTATTGATCTCCACAAATGGGCATGAATTGCTAACACATAGGAAGGAGCCAATTATGAAAGATGTTTTGGTATATCCAATCTGACTTCTGACTGATAGTCTCCAAGTAGTTATTTCTGCTCTTTTACTGAAAGAGAGGGTGGTGGGGGAGGTGGAGACTGGAATCTGATTTGTGAGAACAGCAGCTGTATCTCCAACAGACAAATGAGTGATCTGCTTAACTTGTGCCCTAACGTTGCTGCTTTATGGATTACATCCAACTGTATGAGTTGGTTCCAAAAGCACTTCCAAATGGGACAAGAATGGCTTGCCTGATTATGCTAATAAGCTGTACAATGCATTGGTTGAAATGGTTCTTGAAAACCTTTCTGCGTCAGTACAAATTGTATAACTTCTCTCCAACCATTTGCTCTGTAGCTCATGTTCAAAAAGTCCATAGTGGGAATTAAAGCACAATAATTGAAAGGCTGACCTGTGAGCTCCTTTGAATTATCAAAGAGAATTCTTGTTTGGTTATGAATTCTTTCACCACATCTGTTACCGAGCCTGCAGTTTCTGACGGTTTTCAAATTACCCAGTTTTTCACTATTTTTCCTGTTGCACGAACCATGTTGGTCAGTATCCCAGCCAAACTAGCAGTGATTTGCCTTGTGGATTTGAGTTGGGCACTGTTCATAATACTGAACGGGGACACCACCTTCACATTCTCATTGGTCTTCTGTTGAAAGTTTAGAAAAACTCCTTATTGTTTGTAAAGGAAGCAAAACCCACTTGTTGCCATTTTGTTTGGTTGTGTAATATTAATTATGGTGATTGGTTCTTGTTTTTGGTAGAAAATCCTTTCTGAATAAGTCATCTATCTTTTTAAGGTTCTCTCTTTCCCACATGCACATACCACCACCATGGGTGTGCACAAATACACCCCCTTCTGACAATGTAAATGTCAAAATTAGGATTAAAGGTCCTGTCCCATTCCCCTTTCCCTCCCAAAAATAAAAAATCTCTACCTACCTGACTCATCCTACATGGCACTAGCAAAGCAAAAGTGATATGGCAGAAATTTTCTGTGCTTGCAGTCATCCAGCTTACACATAAAAGGCCTTTAAGGATTGTTTAAACGGACAGAATAAAGCTATGTGTTGGGGCACATATTAAAAATGCAGCTGATATCTGTATTTTACACTTTTTGGCTCCTAGGGGGAATTATCAGCTTCCACATAAACCCATGATGATCCTAATTCTGCATTTAAAAAAAATAAAATTAACACATCTCAAGACCCAAAAAATCTCAGTATTTCACTTTATTTTAACCCAAAGGTAACAAAATACAACCTCTTATGAGCTGGCCACATTAGAAGGTGAATGACAGATTAAACTGATTTTCCCAGACCAGCATGAATAACAACGTCTTGCCAATGTGAGTAGTACATAATATTAAAACATGCAGTTTTTAATGGTACTTAGAATTTCTACATGCTATGGGGGGAGGGGGCTATGTGCAGAATTAAGAGCCAGAAACTCTTGTTTTAATAACAGTTCTGCCATAGACTCTTAAATAGTCCTGAGAGAGTCATTTTAATCTGCTTCCATTTCTCTTTTCTCTGAAATGGGAATAACCCATCCTAAAGGATTGAAGACTATTTAAAGTGCAAATCTGCTCAAGCATACATTTTCTTTATTACTCTTACCATTAATTTAGAAAACTAAAGTCACAAGCTCATGGAAAATCAGCTAGACCGATGAAGTAGGGAGAAGGTCAGGGAATCCTGTCTTAATGAAATGATGTTGCTCTATTCCGTGCTCTGTTAGGCCTGAGTGGCTCTTCTAAACTGACTTGTGCTGGCTAAAATCCCTTTTTCAGAAAAGGTTGAAAAATATCTTGGGGCTAAATTAATATGCTCCCATGCTTCTATCTTCTAAGGTCCACATCGTAAGCTGGGGTCTCTGGCTGCAGTCTGTGCCTTTGATGACATCTTTCTTGTCTGCACAGTGGCACAAAACTAATACAAAACCAATGTATTTCCCTATCCTTCTGCCTGAGAGTCCCCCTACTCTAAGACCTCATTCAATCAAGCCTGGCCCTGGCCCTTTCCAGCTAGGTCAGATGATTGCCTTTGAAGGCCCAAGCATCTGTTCTGTGAAAGGGGATCTGCCTAAGAACAGGATGCGTTGGCCCCAGGTCCTTAAAAGGGGCAGATGACCCTGTTATACTGTCCCTCTCCTCTTTCCTGCTCACTTGCAATGACCAAGATTAATGTGGGACCTTTTCCTCACATCACCCCAAATACTCTATGGCAGCTTGGGAGGATGGGAAAAGGAGGCAGGGAGATGAATGTTCAGTTCCTTCTCCCCCCCCCCATCTCGGATGGTGGCTGCACCTTTACGGAATGTGTCCAACTAAAGTCTGCGTTTGGAGAAGGAATTAAGGGGAACAGTGGCTGAATGTCACTTATAACTGACGGTGTGTGTGTCTAAAGTTGCCTCTCCCATCATTGCGAGTAGTGGTTCAGCCTCACTGGGGGCGTGGGCCCTGGTGCAGCCCCATGGGCCTTGTCTGCATGAGTGCTCCCATCATTGCCATCAGCAATAGGGACTTGGAGACAGCGGTGTCTGGGACCTGCTGCTGCAGTGCCAGGGGGTTGGGACCAAGGCAGGGGGGTTGAAAATCAGGCCTCTCCTTGTCCTTTGTGTTCTTGCTGCCTGGGGCCTAAGGCTGCCCCAGCCCCACCCCCAGAGGCCCACACTCCAGCCTGCTGGGGGTGTGCGGGGCGGGGAGCCCTAGGGGCCAACCCAGCCGCAGCTTTCGAGTACAGCCCCGCCCTGCACAGCACACACGTGCCCACGCCCCTCCCCCCCTTGCTGAGTTACGTCACCTGGTCTGGCGTGACGCCGGACTACATTTCCCAGCAAGCCGCGCGCGCGGCAACGATGGGGAGCATGCGCCCTCGGGTTTCCGTTACCTCTCCCGCCGGCTCAAGCCAGGCTGCTTACGGGATTGGCCCGACCCCAGCCCGCGCCGGTCCTAGCGCCGTGGTCCGGGCCTCTGAGGAGAGGAGGGTCGGGACAGCGGCCGGGGAGCCGGCGGGTGAGTGGTGTCGGCGTCAATGTCTCTGGCCGGGGCTGACCGGCTCGGGGCGCTGCAGGGCCGGGGGCGAGGGGGCGTTTCCGAAACGGGCTGACCCAGGGCAGCCGCGGCCCCAGCGAGGCATCGTCCAGCCGGCCCCCGGCGCGTCCCCGCGCCAGTTCCCCTCACCTTCAGCGCGTCCCCGTCCCGACCAG